>JANJGN010000035.1:5366104-6566104 GCA_026770705.1 Isurus oxyrinchus
TGTTTAAGTCTGAAGGCCCCTTCACACAGGCAAGAAAGTGCTGGCCAGTGTGTAATGCACTCATGGCTATCCAAAACCCCATCCACCTTTGCCCCATTCCACTTGACCGATTGGCAGCAGCTTCGGCCATTGGATTGCAGGCTGTGCTCTCAGATCAGGTGGAGGCATTCTCCTAACCTACACTGCAAAGCTGCACTGTTAGCTTGAGCCACAATGGATACTGGTCCAAACCTAAATAAAGACATCGCAAGGTGCTGAGAGCACCTTCACCAGTGACTGTGCTATGGCACCTTTTGCATTGGGATTGGACAACTTGTCCAGTCAGCCATTGTCCTGCTGGCTTCTAAAACTCACATTAATTTGTAGTCTGCACCCAAGGGGTGAACAGTTATGCAGCATTGGGTGTCACTTTTGCGTTGCTTGTTTGGGCAGAAAAATTTCAGAGGCCTGACTCCTATTATGTCAATGGAGCTGCAGCCGAATGGTTTTAGCTGCAGCTGAATGCTCTCATTTGACAAGCTTTTTGAAATTGTGGCCATATCCCTCATTTCCTGACCACACACCACCGCCCCCCCCACCCATCCACCCCACCCACCCACCCCACCTCCTTCCCCCCCTCCCCTCCTCTCCTCCCCTCCCCTCCTCCCCTCCTCCCCTCCCCTCTGCCAAGCCAACCCACCACCACCACCACCACATGTGCTCTGAGTATTTCCTTCAGTCTGTCTGCCCTGCTTTGCTTTGCCCTCTACCCCACCTGGCAAGTGCTTAGGTGTTTCCTTCAGTCTGTGCTGCCTTGCCTTCCACCCCCACTGCCCCCAGTCTGACCCGCATTGGAGCCCTTGCCCCAGCACCGCACTAAAAGCCAGCCCTCGCCTGTGCCCCCCCCGTGAATGCTCTATCGTGAATTCCTATGAGTGGTACTCGTGAGTGCTGAGCAAGGGTTGTGAACCTCAGAGTTCCCCTCGAAGTTCAGCATACCAGGTGCATGCCTTTTAAAGGCAGTCGTTGAAGCATGCTGGTTTTCTCAGTTCAGAACCTTCCCTGCCCCTGAGTTATGATTCACTGCTGTTTTATTTCTGAGCGAATCAGAAGTGTGACAGCGGGAAGTAAGTGTGAGAAATAAGTGGATCGGAAGTCGCATCAACATGGGCAGTAAGTTTGACGTGGGGGAATTATTCTGCCGAGCAGGGCTGATAATTCCATGCAAGTGTATTAAAATGATGATCCTGATGTGCAGCAGCAGGAAACGCAGCGGGCCACTGACTGATGGAGCAGATGATCGTACACTGGTTTCAGGACGGCGTAAAACCAACTTTTGGCTTTCTAGCCATGATGTTCCCCCCACTCCCCCACCATGACATCTGACACCAACAGGGCCAGAAAATTCCAGCGACTGCCTCCTCACCACGTCATTTCTTGCCCCTTTTCAGCCACGGTTGGAGGTTGAATCAGACTATCCATCATCTCCCAATGAAACCTCGAGTTGAACTCCCAAGCCATGTACTCCGCATCACAAAGATAATCTGCTTGTACCTTTGAAACATTACTTTTCTCCAACCCCGCATCAGCTCATCCACTGCTGAACCCCCCATACAAACATTTGTTAGCTCCTGGATGACCTTCCATCACCTCTAATCTTGAGGAAATGCAAAATTCTGTTTGTCCCCCAATCCTCCCCATGTCTTGTTCAGATGTTACACTTCTGTTTGTTCACCTAAAATGACTCCTAAGTCTTTGAATCCTCCAGTTTAAAATTTCCATCCTCCTGTTTAACGATACTTTTTGGCCTTAACCCTCCCCAATCTGTAACCTCCTCCAGCTCTGCAACTCTCCTGTGCCACTGAAATTGTCTGTCACTGTGATGCTAGTCTCTTGTGCACTTAATCCTCCACACCATCACTCGTGGCTAAGCATTCAGTTGTTTTATTCCCCACTCTATGAAAATCTGCCTAACTACCTCCCTCTGCACCTTAAAACATACTATTCCTGTTTTGAGCACTTATGCTAATTTATCCTGCTTTATATTGGGTTCATCATCTGATTTCATGTCTGTGAAAACTGTGGCACATTGAGATGTTTTAATTACTGAGGGATGTGATTGAATTGGTTGAATTTTCCTCACTGTTGCTATTGGCCGATTTGTCTGACTAATAAATCAACAGTAATTGCTTTGATTGGTCAATGGTAACTTCTCAGTTTTCTTGCTGGTTTTCTTCGTTCAGAATCACCCCTTCCCTGTCTCCTGAGCTCTGATTTGCTGCTGTTTTATTTATGAACAAATCACAAAGTGTGAGCAACAAGTGAATCATATCATCAATCAGTAATCTGATGCCATGTTGGACACTGAAGGACAGAGAAAATTAATCACATTGTTGCAGATTCTTATTCCTCACTTTCCTTGAAACGTAACTGATTTCTGTTTCAGCGTCATCAGGTTTATTTTCTGAATGACAATATTTGCAGAATATTCACCCATGTTCACCATGGATCATGACCTGTCCCAGTGACTGCTCCCTGTGCTCAAAACAGCAGGGAAATCCCATCACTGAGCAGATCCTTTCCTTCTCATTCTCAGTGATATCTTTCACTCCGCTCCTCAATATTTTCATTGTTATTTTTCACAGAAAGTCACTGAGCTCGTGAAGAAGGGAAACCGGTCAGACAGTTCCAACCTGCTCCTAAATCTGGTGATGGAGAAAGGTTCTAGGGCCAGAAGGGTGATGTGGGAATCCTTTGTGAAAATGCACCATGGGGTACCAAAGTTGGATAGAATACTGAAAGAAATACAGAAACTTGGTACGGTAAAATCACACAGTGAATTTAATTTCAGATTCAAAATACTGCAGATCTTACTGTGATATTACACATCCGATTTCACGAAATCTGAATTGATTTTAAACAGGTTCTGATTCATTTGTTAATTTGAACTTGAAGCGAGAAGTATCCAAAATACCCAGTCACCTGAAAGGTAAATGATGAAATGGAGATTTCAAACCATTGATTTCACTTGTGAGAAACATTTGTTTAGCGATTGGCAGAATCTGGGGATCAGAACTCTAAAGGCTGGAAAAACAAGATTGAATGTACTTTGGATTTGTCATGAATCCTCGATGCGTCTGCCTAAGGTTTCAATTCACACAATTTCAGATGTTTCTTATAAATATGAAGATTGCTATAACTTGTGCAGTGGCAGTGTTGCACACACTTCAGGACCCAGATTCCCTGTGAATCCCTGTACACACCTGGCAGGATCTGATCCACTGTGAAACCCGTACACACCTGGCAGGATCCTGATGCACTGTGAAACCCCATACACGCCTGGCAGGATCCTCATGCACTGTGAAACCCCGTACACACCTGGCAGGATCCTGATGCACTGTGAAACCCCATACACACCTGGCAGGATCCTGATGCCCTGTGAAACCCCGTAGACACCTGGCAGGATCCTGATGCACTGTGAAACCCCTAAACACCTGGCAGGATCCTGATGCATTGGGAAATCCCTAAACACCTGGCAGGATCCTGATGCACTGTGAAATCCCTAAACACCTGGCAGGATCCTGATACGCTGTGAAACCCTGTACACACCTGGTAGGATCCTGATATGCTCTGAAGCCCCGTAAACACCTGGCAGTATCCTGATACACTGTGAAACCCTGTAGACACCGGGCAGGACCCTGATATATTGTGAGACCCTGTAAACACCTGGGAGGATACTGATACAGGATGAGACCACATACACATCTGGCAGGATCCTGATACACTATGAAACCTCCTACACAACTGGCAGGATCCTGATGCACTGTGAAACCCCTAAAAAACTGGCAGGATTCTGATGCACTGTGCAACCCTGTAAACACCTGGCAGGATCCTGATGCACTGTGAAAACCTGTACACACCTGGCAGGACATATCCAACACACACTGTAATCAAACCCCTCTCTCTTCCCATCAACACACACTGAAATCAACCTCTCTCTCCTCCCATCGAGCACACTTTGTAATCAGCCCCCTCTCCCATTCCATCCAAAACACACTGTAATCTTCCTCCTCTTCCCTTCCATCGAACACAATCTGTAATCAACCCGCTCTCCCCTTCCATCCAACACGTTGTAATCAACCCCCTCTTCCGTTCCATCAAACACGCACTGTAATTAACCCCCATTCCCCTTCCGTCCAACACAGGCTATAATCAACCCGCTCTCACGTTCCCATCCAACACACATTGTAATCAACCCCCTCTCCTGTTCCATCAAACACGCACCTGTAATCAACCCCCATTCCCCTTCCGTCCAACACAGGCTATAATCAACCCGCTCTCACGTTCCCAACCAACACACATTGTAATCAACCCCCTCTCCTGTTCCATCGAACACAAGCTGTTATCAGCTTTTTCTCCCCTTCCATCAACACACTCTGTAATCAACCCCCTCTCCTGTTCCATCGAACACAAGCTGTTATCAGCTTTTTCTCCCCTTCCATCGAACACACCCTCTGCAATCAACCGCCTCTCCCCTTCCATCCAACACATACTATAATCAGCCCCCTCTCCCCTTCCATCCAACACACTCTGTAATCAACCCCCTCTCCCCTTCCATCCAACACACTCTGTAATCAACCCCCTCTCCCCTTCCATCCAACACACTCTGTAATCAACCCCCTCGCCCCTTCCATCCAACACACTCTGTAATCAAACCCCTCTTCCCTTCCATACAACACATGCTGTAATCAACTCCTCCCATTCCATACAACGCACACTGTAATCAAACCCCCTCTCCCATGCCATGCAACACAAGCTGTAATCAACCCCTCTCCCGTTCCATCGAACACAAGTTGTTATCAACTCCCTCTCCCCTTCCATTGAATACACTGTGTAAACAACCCCCTCTCCCCTTCCATTGAACACACACTCTGTAACCAAGTCCCTCTCCCTTTCCATCCAACACATGTTGTAATCAACCCATCTCTGGTTCCATCGAACACACACTGTAATCAACCCCCTCTCCTGTTCCATCGAACACAACCTGTTATCAGTCCTTTCTCCCCTTCCATCCAACACACTCTGTAATCAACCCCCTCTCTCGTTCCATCCAACACACACTGATCAAGCCCCTCTCCCATTCCATCGAACGTGTACTCTATTCTACTCCCTCTCCCATTCCATGCAACACAAACTGTAATTAACTCCCTCTCCAATTCCGTCAAACACAATCTGTAATCAGCTCCCTCTCCCCTTCCATCTAACACACACTGTAATCAACCCCCTCTCCCCTTCCATCAAACGTGCACTCTAATCAGCCCCCTCTCTCCTTCCATCCAACACACACTGTAATCAACCCCTTCTCCCCTTCCATCCAACACACACTGTAATCAAACCCCCTCTCCCTTTACATCGAACATGTACTCAATTCTCCTCTCTCTCCCATTCCATGCAATACAAGCTGTAATTAAACTCCACTCCCATGGCATCAAACGCAATCTGTAACCAACCCCCTCTCCGATTCCATCCAATACAACCTGTAATAAACCCCTACTCATGTTCCATGGAACACGCACTGTAGTCAACCCCCTCTCCCGTTCCATCCAAGACACACTGTGATCTACCTCCTCTCCCATTCCATCGAACATGTACTCTATTCTCTCCTCTCTCCCATTCCATGCTACACAAGCTGTAATTAAACCCCACTCCCATTCCATCAAACACAATCTGTAACCAACCCCCTCTCCTATTCCATCCAACATAAGCTATAAGCAACCTCCTTTCCCGTTCCTCGAACACACACTGTAATCAACCCCCTCTCCCCTTGCATCAAACACACACTGTAATCAGCCCCCATTCTCCTTCCATCCAAGACACTGTAATCAACCCCCTCTCCCATTCCACTGCCGACACACTATAATCTACCCCCTCTCCCCTCCCAACACCCACTTTAATCAACCCCGCTCTCCTCATCCATCGAAGACACACTGTAACCAACTCCCTCTCCCTTTCCGTCCAACACACACTGTAATCATCCCTCTCTCCTCATCCATCCAACATATGCGCTGTAATCAACCCCTTCGCCCATTCCATCCAGCACACGCTGTAATCAACCCCCCTCCCCTTCCGTCAAACACACACTGTAATCAACTCCCACTCCTCTTCCAGCCAACACACTGTAATCAACCTGCTCTCATGTTCTATCCAACACACGTAATCAACCCCCTCAGCCGTTCCATTGATTACGCACTGTAATCAACCCCCACTCCCTACCGTCCAACACAGGCTGTAATCAAACCCCCTCTCCCCTTCCATCCAACACACGCTGTAATCAAACCCCCTCTCCCCTTCCAACCAACACATGCTAAAATCAACCCCCTCTCTTTCATCGAACACAAGCTGTTATCAACCCCCTCTCCACTTTCATCGAACACACTCTGTAATCAACCCCTTCTCCCCTGCCATCCAACACATCCTGTAATCAACCCCCTCTGCCGCCCCATCCAACACACACAGTAATCAACCCCCTCTCCCATTCCATCGAACATGTTCTCTATTGTACCCGCTCTCCCATTACAAGCAACACTAGGTATAATTAACCCCCACTGCCAATCCATCGAACACAAGCTGTAATCATCCCCGTCTCCCCTACCATCCAACACACACTGTGATAAACCCCCTCTCCCATTCCACCTAACGTTTTCTCTATTCTACCCCCTCTCCCATTCCATGAAACACAAGCTGTAATTAACTCCCTCTCCAATTCCATCGAACACAATCTGTAATCAGCTGCCTCTCCCCTTCCATCAAACACACACTGTAATCAACCCCCTCTCCTATTCCATCCAACACAAGCTGTAAGCAACCTCCTCTCCCGTTCCATCCAACACACACTGCAGTTAGCTCCCATTCCCCTTCCATCCAAGACACGCTGTAATCAACCCCCTCTCCCCTTCCACTGCCCACACCCTATATTCTACCCCCTCTCCCCTTCCTTCCAGCACCCACTTTAATCCACCCCCTCTCCTCATCCATCCAAGATACACTGCAACCAAGTCCCTCTCCCCTTCCATCCAGCGCACACTGTAATCAACTCACTCTCCCCTTCTTCCAACACACACTGTAATCATCACCCTCTCCTCATCCATCCAACATACGCGCTGTAATCAACCCCCTCTTCCATTCCATCGAACATGTACTCGATTCTACCCTCTCTCCCATTCCATGCAACACAAGCTATAATTAACCCCTATTCCCAATCCATCGAACACAATCTGTAATCAACCCTCTCTCTCATTCCATGCAACACACATTGTAATCAGCCCCCATTCTCCTTCCATCCAAGACACAGTGTAATCAAACCCCTCTCTCCTTCCATCCAACACACACTGTAATCAACCCCCTCTCCCCTTGCATCAAACACGCACTGTAATCAGCCCCCATTCCCTTTCCATCCAAGACACACTGTAATCAATCCCCTCTCCCATTCCACTGCCGACATACTATAATCTACCCCCTCTCCCCTCCCTTCCAGCACCCACTTTAATCAACACCCCCTCTCCTCATCTATCCAAGGCACACTGTAACCAACTCCCTTTCCCCTTCCATCCAACACACACTGTAATCTGGCCCCTCTCCCCTTCCATCCAACATACTCTGTAATCAACTCCATCTACCCTTCCAACCAACACACACTGTAAACATCCCCCTCTCCTCATCCATCCAACACACTAATCAACCCGCTCTCATGTTCTATCCAACACACGTAATCAACCCACTCTCCTGTTCCATCGAGCACGCACTGTATTCAACCCCCACTCCCTACCGTCTAACACAGGCTGTAATCAAACCCCCTCTCCCCTTCCATCCAACACACGCTGTAATCAGACCCCCTTTCCCCTTCCAACCAACACACGCTAAAATCAACCCCCTCCTGTTTCATCGAACACAACCTATTATCAACCCCCTCTGTCGTTCCATCGAACACGTCCTGTAATCAACCCGCTCTGCCGCCCCATCCAACACACACTGTAATCAACCCCCTCTCCCATTCCATTGAACATGTTCTCTATTGTACCCCCTCTCCCACTCCAAGCAACACAAGCTGTAATCAACCCCCTCTCCCCTACCATCCAACATACACTGTGATCAACCCCCTCTCCCAATCCATGCAACACAAGCTGTAATTAACTCCCTCTCCAATTCCATCAAACACAATCTGTATTCAACTGCCTCTCCCCTTCCATCCAACACACAGTGTAATCAACCCCTCTTCCCTTCCGTCAAATACACACTGTAATCAACCCCCTCTCCTATTCCAACCAACACAAGCTGTAAGCAATCTCCTCTCCCGTTCCATCCAACACGCACTGTAACCAACCCCCTCTCCCGTTCCAGCGAACATGTACTCTACTCTACCCCCTTTCCCCTTCCATCAAACACTGCAATTAGCCGCCATTCCCCTTCCATCCAAGACACGCTGTAATCAATCCCCTCTCCTCTCCCCTTCCACTGCCGACACCCTATAATCTACCCCCTCTCCCCTTCCTTCCAGCACCCACTTTAATCAACCCCCACTCCTCATCCATCCAAGACACACTGTAACCAACTCCCTCTCCCCTTCCATCCAACACACACTGTAATCAACTCACTCTTCCCTTCCCTCCAACACACACTGTAATCATCATCCCCTCTTCGTCCATCCAACATACGTGCTGTAATCAACCCCCTCTCCCATTCCTTCAAACACACACTGTAATCAACCCCCTCTCCGCTTTCATCCAACACATCCTGAAATCAACCCCTCTGGCCCTTCCGTAGTACACACACTGTAATCCACCCCCTCTCCCCTTCCATCCAACACACACTGTAATCAACACCCTCTCTCCTTCCATTGACCACTTACTGTAATCAAACCCCCTCTCCCTGTACATCGAACATGCACTCCAATCTGACCCCTCTCTGATTCCATCCAACACAACCTCTCATAAACCCCCTCTCATGTTCCATCGAACACGCACTGTAATCCACCCCCTCTCCTCTTCCATCCAACACACACTGTAATCAAACCCCTCTCCCGTTCCATCCAACACATCCTGTAATCAAGTCCCTCTGCCCATCCATTCTACACACACTGTAATCCAACCCCTCTCCCCTTCCTTCAAACACAATCTGTAATCAACCCCCTCTCCTATTCCATCCAACACACACTGTGATCAACCCCCTCTCCCATTCCATGGAACATGTACTCTATTCTACCCCCTCTCCCATTCCATGCAACACAAGCTGTAATTAACTCCCTCTCCCATTCCATCGAACACCAATCTGTAATCAAATCCCTCTCCTATTCCATGCAACACAAGCTGTAAGCAACCTCCTCTCCCGTTCCATTCAACACACACTGTAATCAACCCCCTCTCCCATTCCATCGAACATGTACTCTATTCTACCCCCTCTCCCATTCCATCCAGCACAACTTGTAATAATTCCCCTTTCCCATTCCATCCAACACGCACTGTAATCAACGCCATTCTCCCCTTCCATCCAACACAAGGTGAAATCAACCCCCATTCCCCTGCTGTCCAAGACACATTGTAATCAATGCCCTCTCCCATTCCACTGCTGACACACTGTAATCAACTCCCCCTCCCCTTCCTTCCAACACCCACTTTAATCAACCCCCCCTCTCCTCATCTATCCAACATAAGCGCTATAATCAACCTCCTCTCCCCTTCCATGCAATACATGCTGTTTTCAAACCCCTCTCCATTTCCATGCCAGTGCGCTGCAATATCAACTCCCATTGCTTTCTGAACCACAACAAATGTGGCAAAGTTTGCTCAACCTACCTAATTCTTTACTTAGGTTATCAGAAAATGAGCACCAAGTTTGTAATCTTAATCAGTAAATAAATGTTTATCAAATAATTTGTCTTTATCCAGTGGAAACCAAGAGAATGAGGAATGCTAATTTCTATCTCTAACCTAAACTGTACTGCTTCTTAACTCCCTACACGCATATGTACAAGACACATAAGACGCAGGAAAAACATGGATTTTAAGGGTGAGATAAAACAGTTCATTGTGGTGTACAGGATTCGATGGGTTTATTTTGATCGATGTCTTCCAGATTCCTTTGTTGATGGTATGAAGTGGTCTTCCAGCTCTTGCAGTCTTTAGTTCACTCATTGAGCACTTGCTTCTCAATGTCTCTAATGGTGATTTTCCCCTTTGCCTCTTGACAGGGGTTTTCAGTGAGAGAGAGCAGGTCACAGAGATATGAACCCCTCCTTGTCACCATCCTGTCTTGCATAGCACACTCTGTCCCTGGACAGTATCATTGTGTGTGTGCCTCACACTGTTCCAGTAGACATGTCCTTCAAACTGAACCCACTGTAAATTTAATCCAGAGTCTAACAGAAATGAAAAGATATGCTCGTTACAGCGGGTCTCTGCCTACCAGACCAGCCACCAGACAAGGGTGACTTTTCAATGGCTGCAGGGATAGGGCTTGCTTGGGGAAGAGAAAGAAGTGGCCTCAGGCAAAGGAAGAGGCTGCAGGACGAGGGCTGCAGTGGGGAAGTGAGGGTATCCCAGGGTGTGTATGGGGGCACATGTTGATCTGTGCAAGTGGCCTCAAGAGGGTGAAGGAAGGCTAAGGAAGCAGTCTCCAGAGGAGATGAGACCAGATGGTGATGTTAGGGCTTGTGTGAGAGAGTGAGTGCTGATGCCCCTAGAGTTGGCAGTCAGTGGGATGCCAGTGAATGTGTGATGGCCTTATGAATGTGTGAGCTTAGAGTGATGAGATGGTGGCCTTACCCTGGTGGCACGGATGAAATCATTGATCTGTTTTTTGCACTGGATAGCTGAACTCTTGTGTGCAACGTTGACACTGACCACCTCTGCCACCATTTCCCAAGCCGCAGTGCTGAGACTGGTGCGGCCAGAGCTAGGGTAGGGGACACCACAGTGGATCTCCCTGGTGTCCAGATGGTGTCCCAGAGATGCGGCACTCAATCGGGAGGCTGCACTCGTCTTGGCTTTTGGGGCCATGCCTTCTCTGGTGCCCTCCTGGGCTGCAAGCATTGAGAAGTTTGTGCACAGCCGCAGTTTAAATATGGTGTCCAGTGTCAGGAAGCGGTGAGGTAACAGCATGGCGGGCATATTGGAGACTGTCCGCCAGGGAGACGGAGTGTTTTCTGTGGCTGCATAATTAATGAGGCGGAATGAGACAATACAGCGCAAAAGCCTGTCGTTGCGGCCAGCAGGTAAATCGTCCTGTTTCCGGCCTGCTACTGTATTCAGTGCAAATCTGGGATGATTCCCAACCATTGTATTCAACCCCTCCCCCCTTTCCTCCAGTACACACTGTAGTCAGCCCTTTCCCCCAATGCACGCTGAAGTCAGCCCCCCCTTTCCCCCAATACACACTAAAGTCAGCCACTCTCTCCTAATCCCCTCACTCTGTTATGAGCCCCTTTCCCCTTCCCCCCAATATACTCAGTATTCAACTCCTCCTCGCTCTTTCCCCTAATACACACTGTATTCATCCCCCCTTTCCCCAATACACACTGAAGTCAGCCACACTCCCCTAACCCCCTCACTCTGTAATCAGCCCCTTCCCCTTTTCCCCACCCAATAGACTCTGTATTCAGCCCCTCTCCCCCACCTTCCCTGGGGCGCACTGTAATCTGTTCCTCTCACCCCCAGACCACAGTGTAATCAGCCCCTCTCTCCTACCATACACCCTGTAATCAGCCCCTCTCCTCAACTTTTGGTCCAGCAGAGTCACTAACCTGAGGTAAGGAACATGCACAACAGGCCAACTGGAGCTGAAATGCAGCAAAGTTTCAATTCGCAATTCAGCTTGCTGACTTAGCTGCATGACCTCCCGGATTTTCCTGCAAATCCAGACACGTCAGTCAGTCACTGAGTTACATTTGCCTGTCTCCGCTTGTACAAACATCATGGGCCCGCTCGACAGTCGATATTCCTAAGATTCGAGAGCACTTTGGCCTCGGAGTCTGTCCTTAGCTGTTCGGCGGTATCAATGCAGTGGATCCATGCCTGGGTAGTTCGCCTCCGCTCCGCTGTCACCATAGCTACCTTGGAAGAGCAGGAGCTCGGGAATCCAAAAGTGATGCCCATTGGGTGTGGGTGTGTGTTCGTGACCCACAGTTTAGGAACCCTTGCACTAAGACCCCTATTGGCTGCTAACCAGGATCATGTGAGGATTTGAAATGAGTTGTTTATAGAGCAGGACAGGACGGGTGACATCAGCTATTAGAGAGAAATATCACCTTCATAAAAATCCCCTTGTTCATTTAACATTAAAAGAAAATGAAATTTCCTCGGCAACTGTTATTTTTCAAGCAATGATTCCAAAAACTGAGTTTTAACTTCTACATGCATCTCTATTGAAATTGTGTATTTAATCTTGTGCCATTTTACTGATTTTTTTTTATTCGTTCATGGGAAGTGGGTGTCATTGGCTAGGCCAGAATTTTTTGCCCACCACTAATTGCCCTAATTCAGAGGGCATTTAAGATTGAACCATATTTCTGTGAGTCTGGAGTCACATGTAAGCCAGAACAGGTAAGGACGAGAGATTTCCTTCTCTAAAGGACATTAGTGAACCAGATGGGTTTTTACAACAGTCAACAGTGGCTTCATGGTCATCATTAGACATTTAATTGCAGATTTGGAAAATTCTTTTTATATCCATGTAACTAATATTGAGAACCATTTTCTGTCTGTTCTAACTTAAGATGTTCAGAAGAAACACAAGGAAACACTCCAGGTACAAACTGAAACACTAAGAGTGAACACTATCCTATTAAAGGAGAAGGTTAAGATTTTCCAGCTGATTGATCAATATGCAGAGCTAACAATCATTTCTAAGGTTCGAGACCGGACACTTGTAGAACATGAACTGCTGGCAAGAGGCCGAGACCATGAAGAGTGGAGAGAGAAACATCTCCGGAGAGAACTGGAAAAAATCCGAACTGATCAATTGTTCCAGAGCAGTTTTTCCCAGAGAAAATCCACATCCGGGAGATCAGCAGCAGTGAGTGGAGTCCCGGGGGTCGGAAAAACCACAATGGTACAAAAGATTCTTTATGATTGGGCCACTGGGAAAATATACCCACAGTTTCACTTTGTTTTCAGTTTTAAATTCCGGGATTTGAACAATATTAACTGCAGAATAAACCTGAGGAATCTAATACTGTTTTTCTATCCTTACTTTGGGAATGTTCTGGTAGAGCTCTGGAAGAACCCAGAGGAATTGCTGTTTATATTTGATGGTCTGGACGAATTCAAGGACAGGATTAATTTTGCTGACAGTTGGAGAAATATAGAATCTCAGTCCATGTGCACAGACCCTGAAGGCTGGTGTGAAGTGTCTGACATTGTGTTCAGTTTAATACAGCACAAGCTGCTCCCAGGATGCTCAGTGCTAGTGACCAGCCGCCCCACTGCATTACATTTATTGGAAATGGCTGAGATCAATGTCTGGGCTGAAATCCTGGGATTTGTTGGTGATGAACGGAAGGAATATTTCAATAAGCTTTTTGAAGACCAGGCAGTGGCAGCAGCTATTTTCAAACACGTGGAGGAGAACGAGATCCTGTACACCATGTGCTACAACCCTTCCTACTGTTGGATCCTCGGTCTGTCACTGGGTCCCTTTTTTACACAAAGAGACAGGAAACCGCAGCGAGTTCCAAAGACCATCACCCAACTATATTCCTACTATATTTACAACATTCTGAAAAACCATGGCCGAGAGATTGAAAGCCCTCGTGATGTGTTCCAGAAGCTTGGTGAGATGGCCTTCACAGGAGTCTGTGAGAAGAAGATTGTGTTCAGGAATGAAGATTTGATCAAGTACAATCTGCAACCTTCCCAGTTCCTGTCTGGGTTCCTGATGGAACTTTTGGAGAGAGATGATTCTACCCAGAGTGTGGTTTACACATTCCCACACCTCACAATCCAAGAGTTTGTAGCTGCACTCGCACAATTCCTGACTTCAGAACCCGGGGACATCGGGAAAATCCTCAGTGAAGCCTATAGCAAGGAAGATGGGAGATTTGAGATATTTCTCCATTTTGTTGCTGGTCTCTCCTCCCCACAGGCAGCTTGGCCCCTGCAGGAGTTTCTGGGCCCATTTCTTCATCAAACAACCTGTCAAGTGATTGACTGGGTGAAGGAGAAGATTGAAGGACAGATTGAAAACTTATTGAGTCCAACTTGTAAAAGGAACCTCCTGAACATATTTCACTACCTGTTTGAGTCTCAGAATAAAGCACTGGCTCAGGCCACAGTGGGGTCTGTGGAAACACTTAGATTTAGAGAATTGCGACTGACCCCAATTGACTGTGCAGTTCTGTCTCATGTCATTGGACTCTGTAATACAGTAATACACCTCAATCTACAGATGTGCTACATTCAGTATGAAGGGCTCCAGCGTCTGGTATCCGTCCTGCACAAATGCCAAGATTTGAGGTAACTGCATGTTTGGTCCCATAGCTGGTATTTACATTATTGAAAAAGCATTTACATTGCGATAAAAGAGAAACAATACTTTCTAGTTCAAACAAAGAGAGACAGTCAGAAAACTTAACAAATCATGGAGATGATTGTAAAATTCCAAGGTGGAAAATAAGAATGATGCCTTTGCTGACAAGCTGTTGGTATACTCAGTAGTGAGTGAAGAATTGAGCATAGAATTAAGATAAAAAGAAATAGTGATATCTATTTACAAGAACAGGATATTCTAAACATACTAAGCACCAGTGCAGAAAAAATGCTTTGAAGAATATAATCATAATTAACCAGAAACCGTGAGCTATACCAATCACAAGAGAAAATAAGTCCTTTATAGCATCATAAATAACCAGATGGTTTCTGGTGGAGAGAGTGAAATATCTTAAATTTTTATAATTACATAGGAAGACCTTGTCAGGTCTAATTGATTAAAATGTCTCCCAATTCTGTTCATTATTTGTTTTTCGTTCGTTCATGGGCTGTAGGCATCGCTGGTTAGGCCAGCATTTATTGCCCATCCCTAATTGCCCTTGAGAAGGTGGTGGTGGACTGCCTTCTTGAACCGCTGCAGCCCACAGTGCTATTGGGGAGGGAGTTCCAGGGTTTTGAGCCAGCGACAGTGAAGGAACAGCGATATATTTCCAAGTCAGGATGGCGAGTGACTTGGAGGGGAACTTGGAGGTGGTTTTGTTCTCATGCCTCTGCTGCCCTTGTCCTTCTTGGCGGTAAAGGTCACAGTTTTGGAAGGTACTGTCTAAGGAGCCTTGGTGAGCTGCTGCAGTGCATTTTGTAGATGGTATACACTGTTGCCAATGTGCACCAGTGGTGGAGGGAATGAATGATGAAGGTAGTGGACGGGGTGCCAATCAAGTGGGCTGCTTTGTCCGGATGGTGTCGAGCTTCTTGAGTGTTGTTTGAGCCGCACCTATTCTGGCAAATGGAGAGTATTCCATCACACTCCTAATTTGTGTCTTGTAGATGGTGAAGAGGATTTTTGGGGAGTCGGGAGATGAGTAACTCTCGGAAGGATTTCACGCCTCCAACATGCTCTTATAGCCACAATATTTAATTGGCTGGTCTAGTTCAGTTTTTGGCCAATGGTAACCCCCAGAATGTTGATACTGGTGGTTTTAGCGATGGTCATGCCATTGAATGTCAGGAGAGATGGTTGGATCCTCTCTTGTTGGAAATGGTCATTGCCTGGCACTTCTCAGCCCAATCCTGATTTTGTCCAAGTCTTGCTGCATGTGGAAAAGGACTGCTTCACCTGGGGAGTTATGAATTTAGCTGAATGTTGTGCAATCATTGAAAATACATTTCTTTTAAAATAGAGGTTTAGTCTGTGGGTGTGTCTTAATTGGATGAAAGCCTGTTAATCTGGGTGCTTTGAGGGGTACTAGTTTTGATATGTAAGGGAGGTAGTTAGCGTGCATTTGCATTTTTGAACTGAGCATTCAAGAAGTGGGGTGAAAACGGATGCCTTTCTAGCAGCCACCAAGCAATATGTTTATGTTACTAATAAAGCTGGTACTATGAAAGTGGTTTTATTGTTAGAGAGGTTTAGTTCAGAGATTGTTGTTACAGTGGGAATTAACATTCAATGGGCATTGGTAGGGTGTGCAGAGCAGACACAATGTGAGATGAAAGGCAGCTGTAAGCCCCCAACTGGCTCCATAATGAAAATAACCTAATTTTGAATTCATTAGGTGAAAATGCTTTGCCTGATGTCTAGTAGAGTCTATGGGTTGCTGTTGCCTTAATAGAGATTGGTTTGGGAATTTGTTAAAAGTTATGATAGTAGTAATTTGTAGCCATGTGAATATCAATTCTAACCTGTGTAAATTAATAAAATATTTCCTTTAGTTTAATGTAAAACCTCAAGCACTGGTGGCCTGATTCCTGCATTTAGAATTGCATCTCAAGCATAACACTTAAAATTATAGGTTATGCCAGTTGTTTTAAGTTTCCCTCTGGCATTTTTAAATAACTCCGTTTTACCAACTGCATCGGTCATAACAGCGAACATCCCCACTTCTGACCTTATGTTGGGAGGAAGGTCATTGATGAAGCAGCTGAAGATGGTCGGTCTATGACACTACCCTGGGGAACTCCTGCAATGATGTCCTGGGACTGAGATGATTGACCTCCAACAACCACAACCATCTTCCTTTGTGCTAGGTATCACCCCCGACCACTACAGAGTTTTCCCCCTGATTTTCATTAACTTCAGTTTTGCTAGGGCTCCTTGATGCCACACTCGGTCGAATGCTACCTTGATGTCAAGGACAGTTACTTTCACCTCACCTCTTGACTTCAGCTCTTCTGTCCATGTTTGGACCAAGGCTGTTATGAGGTACTGGACTGAGTGGCCCTGATGGAACCAAACTGAGAGTCAGTGCGCAGGTTGTTGCTGAGTAAGTGTTTGATAATATTGTTGATGACACCTTCCATCGCTTTACTGATGATTGAGAGAAGACTGCTGGGACGGTAATTGGCTGGGTTGGATTTGTGCTGCTTTTTATGGACAGGGCGTACTTGGGCAGTTTTCTACATTGCTGGGTAGAGGCCAATGGTGAAGCTGCACTGGAACAGCTTGGAAAAATGTGTGGCTAATTCTGGAGCACAAGTCTTTAGTAATATTGTCGGAATATTGTCAGGGCTCATAGCCTTTGCAGTATCTAGTGCCTTCAGCCATTTCTTGAGTGTGTCAAATTGACTGAAGACTGGCATCTGTGATGCTGGGGTCCTCCGGTGGAGGCTGAGATGGATCATCCACTCGGCACTTCTGGCTAAAGATTGTAGCAAATACTTCATCCTTATCATTTGTACTGATGTGATGGGCTCCCCTGTCATTGATGATGGGGATATTTGTGAACCCATCATCCTCCTGCTGGTTGTTTAATCGTTCATTGACATTCATGACTGGATGTGGCAGGACTGCAGAGCTTAGATCTGACCCGAGGAAATGTTAGTAATGAGGAAACCTGCTGCTGCTGTTTTGAAAGCTCAAATTCCCCTAATGCCTGTTTATACTCAGGACTCAGACACACACTGGACAACTGGAAAGAATTTCCAGGAATCTGTACCATCGACTGTTCCTTGCAAAGAGTTGACAGTCTCAGGTAAAACTGCCAGTGGTATACAACAGAATTTTCTGATAATCCACCCATATGTGACCATCCAAAAGGAGCAGGGAATTCCCGGAAATTCTCTTGAAGCATAACAGCAGCCGTAGGAGGTATAGAGCGTGTTTAATGGGGCATAAAGTGGGAGACACCCCTTCCCTGTAAACTAGGAGAACAAGGATATTTCAACTTTGTAATGAGACAGAATAAACTTCCCCTGTTGTATAAAATCCAGGGGGAGGATTTTACAGCAGCAGTTAGCATAGTTTTACAATATAACTCATCCCAAGGCATTATACAGAACAACATAATGCACAGAGTTATGAATTACAGGGAATCAACGCTTTATCATTTAATTCTCAAAAATTTGCCATTCGCATAAAATTCCGGATTGATGGAACAACAGAAACGAGATGAGTTTCCTAAAATTTGCAGGGGCCAGTCAGTGAACTTGAGGAGGAAAATTCTGATCATCAGGGAATGAGACCAGACTGAGAGACATTTACAGGCTGGACACAGACAACTCTCTATCTAACAAATACTGAGAGAGGTGAAAGTGGTCTTCACCAGTAGTTAAACCAACGATAGTGAGTTGTTCACCAATTTACACTGCTTACTCCCTTCTTTTCCATTCAATTGAAAGGACAATCGGGTGAGGTGTAGTATGGGCAGGTGATCTAATATCACCCATCATACACGGTCGACAAAAGATCAAATTACCCCCAACTGATTAATTTTCAGTGACAGTAAAATCTCAGCATTGATTTCTGATGTTGCTTCCATGTTTCCTGTGACATTGGGCAGAATATTTGAATTAGATCCGAGTTTTGACTCAATGGGCTAATGTTTCGGGGCTTCCTGAAGGCAGGAACAGGGGTGGGCAGAGATGTCAAGGTTACTGGTACCAAGCAGTGTGTCAGTTTCAAGGTGCCGAATCTGGTGGCGGCAATAATTACCATGCATAGGCGGGGAGGGACAGGGATCTCAGCTGAGGCCAATTAAGATGTTGAAAACCTTGTTAAGCACATAAGAGGGTTTGAAGTGTCTGGCTTCCCTGTGACTTCTCGCTTCCCTCTAATGCTATGGAGGCTTTGACACAAACCGTAGGCCTCTCCCTCAGGACAACCAGTAGCTTCAGTGATGGCTGCCATGTGTGTCTATAATGAATCCTCACTTCATCTGATCGCCTCCATTCCACCCCCATTGGCTCTAAGTGAGCAGTAAACCTGCCTCCAAGCCAATTAATGGTGTCTCCATGTGAAAATCATAACTTTAATCAATTTCCCACTAGTGGTGGCTTTCAGATCTGAAAATAAACCCAGTTCCTGACTGTCACCCCCGTGGTGAAAATTCAGCCCACTTTAATGTGTTTCTCACTCTCTTTGTTTAGACTGGGTGACAATAACCTGGGAGATTCAGGAGTGAAACTACTGTCTGCGGTTCTGAGCAATCCAGACTGTAAAATACAGAAACTGTGGTAAGTACCAGACTGTGTGAGATTGTGTTTATAATAACTGGATGTCTGACATAAATTACTATTAGTATCAGCAATAATGTCATTACTAGACACTGAACATTATCATCACTGTCAATATTAGTGTTGTTAGTAAACGTCAGGGATTTACTCTGATTCCTATAATATTTCTCTCTCTCTGAGCTCCAGGCCAAATAGTAACAGTGTCACATGTTCTCACCTCCCTTCTCAGTACAAACCGGTAACTGATGGGGTCTGAACCTGAGTTACAATAAACTATGAGATTCAGGAATGAAACCTTTAAATAATAATCTAAAATTATTCTCAATGACGTATCAGAATAAGAAGATGGACAAAACAATTCAATGTTTGTACAGTTATCATATATGGCACATCACATGTTTAATTTAGTTTGATTATTCATTCCAATAATTGATGTTTAAACTTGGAAGCTTCTTGGTTGCTTAGAAATTGAAAACTGCTATATATTGGTAAGGAAGTTAAACTACATTAAATTCTGATGAGTTACATCCCAGGGGATCTGTCCACAAATTTGTGTTCAGCGGTGCTTGGTGTTAGCCGAGGAGACCCCATTCCAGCATGAATGCATCTCTTATGTAACCCGATATACCTATAAATGTGGTCTATGTCAAAAACAACAGATTCAACTGCCAAATGAAAACACAGTAAAGTAATTGTGCAAAAAAAAATCTTTATTCAATTTGTTCACACCTTAAAATTGTCTGACCTTGTAAAAGGCCGGAGCTTTGCATTGAAAAATGCCCAGCGCTCCATGATTTCACGCTTGTGTGTGGTCTAACTCCACTCTGATTGGTCAACGCAGACATATGACAAATTAGACCAGTTCAGCTAATCTGTGGTAACCAGTGAGGAATTTCAGTTTATCATGGGTATTGTTCTTATGGGGTTTGCTATTTTGCCAGCAAGAATGGTTGACAAGTTCAACATAACCAGAATGTTGTGTCACCTGAGTTTGACTCCTTTCAGTTCCACTGTATCAAATTGAATAAACCATGAGGGTCTGTGACTCTGAGGAACCCAACTGTAAAATACAGAAACTGTGTGAGATTGTGTTTATGATAATGGATGTCTAGCACTGTACAGTATCATTACTATCTGTTATAGTGTTATTAAGACAGGTGAGTAAAAGCTAAGTCAAAGGGGAAGGCTTTAAAGAGCGTCTTAAAAGAGAAGGGAGAGACAGAGGCGAAGAGGATTATAAAGGGAATTCCAGAGCTTACAGCCTAGGAGCTCAGCTGCCAATGGCAATAATCACAGTGCAGAATAGTCTTAATTATATATCTATTAAGAATGAACAGTGTTTTTAATAACACTAATACTGATAGTAACAGTAGTGTAATTAAAAGCACTGTCCAAGATTAATAGACACATAATAAGCTTGGCAGCAAAGTTGAAGGCCATGAAATAAAAGGCAGCATGGATATGAATAAAAACAAAAAACTGCGGATGCTGGAAATCCAAAACAAAAACAGAACTACCTGGAAAAACTCAGCAGGTCCGGCAGCATCGGCGGAGAAGAGCAAAGTTGACGTTTCAAGTCCTCATGACCCTTCAACAGTTTCTGTATTTCTGTTTTAGCATGGATATGAAGTTGTCTGAGTGACAGGAAACAAGCAGTAGTGCTGAATGGCAATTTTTCAGATGGAAAAACATATAGTGGGGTTCCCCAGCAGTCAGTACAGTACTAGCACTGCTACTTTTCTTCATTTATATCAACAAATTAGACTTGGGTGTATCAAAAATTGAGATGTCAACTTGGTGAGCTACAACACAGGACCACTTGTATGCTACACAGTGGAAACAGCTTGTGATAGATAGAGTTAAGTGATCACAAAAGCAGTGATCAGATCAAAGATATGCAGTCACGAAATCTGCCATCCTTACCTGTTCTGGCCTACATGTGACTCCCGATGCACAGGAATATAATTGACTCCTAAACCCCCCTCTGAGATGGCCTGACAAGTCACTCAGTTGTATCAAACCACTGCAGAAAATTGGATAAGGAATGATACCGGACCGACCACTAGGCATCGCTCTTGGCACCTGCAACAACAATGGCAAACTCAGCCCTTTCGGCACTGCAAAGCCCTCTTGACTAACATCTGGGGACTTGTGCCAAAATTGGGAGAGCCAGCTCACAGACAAGTCAGGCAACAGCCTGACATAGTCATACTCACACAATCATACCTTACCGATAATGTCCCTGGGTATGGACTTTCCCACCGGCAGGTCAGACTCAGTGGCTTAGTTGCCCTGGGATTCCTCAACATCAGATCCAGACCCCATGAAGTCTCATGGCATCAGGTCAATCATTGGCAAGGAAACCTCCTGCTGATTACCACCCCCCACCCCACTAATAAATCACTGCTCCCCTCTTGCCCCACCCCACTGATGAAGCGATGCTCCTCTATATTGAGGATCACTGAGGGTGGCAAGGGCACAAGGATGGACTCTGGGTGAGGGAGTTTTTTTTATTCATTCATGGGATGTGGGTATTGATGGACAGGACAGCATTTATTACCCAAAGGAGTCACATCAGGAGTAACATGTAGGCTGGACCAGATAAGGACAGCAGACTTCCTTCTCTAAAAGGCATTAGTGAGCCAGTTGGGTTTTTACAATAGACAATGGTTTCGTGATCATCCTTTGACTTTTAATTCAATTAAATTCCACCATCTGTCATGGCGGCATTTGAACCCAGGTCCACAGAGCATTACTCTGATTACTAGTCCAGCGACAATGCCAGTATGCCATCGCCTCACAGATGCCAGTTTTCAGCCAATTCAATTTTCTCCACATGATATCAAGAAATGGTTGAGGGCATTGAATACTGCAAGGGCCCTGACAATATTCCGGCAATAGTACTGAAGACTTATGCTCCAGAACTTGCCAATTCCCTAGCCAAGCTGTTCCCATCCAGCTATAACACTGGTGACCACCCGGCAATGTGGAAAATTGCCCAGGTATGTCCTACAGACATAAGCAGGACAAATCCATCCCGGTCAATACCGCCCCATCAGCCTAATCTCGATCATCAGTAAAGAGATGGAAAGTGTCATCAACAATGCTATTGAGTGGCACTGCTTAGCAATAACCTGAACACTGACGCTCTTGGCTTTGCCAAGGCCAGGGCCACTCAGATCCTGACCTCATTACAGCCTTGGTTCAAGCATGGACAAAAGAGCTGAACACCAAAGGTGAGCTGAAAGTGACTGCCTTGACATCAAGGGAATCATGGGGAAAACTTTCCGCCGGTTGGAGTCATACCTAGCAGAAAGGAAGATGGTGGTGGTTGTTGGAGGTCAGTCATCTCAGTTCCAGGACATCACTCCAGGAGTTCCTCAGGGTAGTGTTCTCGGCCCAACTATCTTCACCTGCTTCATCAATGAGCTTCCTTCCATCGTAATGTGAGAAGTGAGGATGTTCACTGATGATTGCACAATGTTCAGCACCATTCACGACCTTTCTGATACTGAAGCAGCCCATGTCAAAACACAGCAAGAGCTGAACAATATCCAGGATTGTGCTGACAAGTAGCAAGTAACATCCACTTCACACAAGTACTAAACAATGACCATCTCCAACAAGAGAAAATCTAACCATCGCCACTTAACATTCTATGGCATTAGCATTGCTGAACCCCCACTTTCAACATCCTGGTCATTACCATTGACCAGAAACTGAACTGGACTAGCCGTATAGCTATTGTGGCTACAAAAGCAGATCAGAGGCTAGCAACCCTGTGGCGAGTGGCAACCTCGTTACTCCCCAAATCTGGTCCATCATTTACAATGCACAAGTGAGGAGTGTGATGGAATATTCTCCATTTGCCTGGATGAGTGCAGCTCCAACAATACTCAAGATTGACACCATTCAGGACAAAGCAGACTGCTTGACTGGCATCCTATCCACAAACAGTCACTCTCTCCCCCACTAATTAACAGTAGCAGCAGTGTGTACCATCTACAAGACGCACTGTAGGAATTCACCAAGGCTCCCTAGAAAGTACCTTGCATCGCCATGACCACTACTGCCTAGAAGGATAAGGGCAGCAGAGAGATGGAAACACCATCATGTGGAAATTCCCCTCCAAGCCATGCACCATCCTTGCTTGGAAATTGTTGGGTCAAAAGCCTGGAATTCCCTCCGGCAGCGGTTTAAGAGGGCTGCTCAGCACCACCTTTTCAAGGGCATTTAGGATGGGCAATAAATCCTGGCCTAGCCAGTGATGCACACATCCCATGAATGAATAAAAATAAAGAATTGTGTTGGGTAATTAAAAAAATAACTTGCAGGAGGAGGAGACTCCACAAACATCCCCATCATTATAGTTGGGGAGCCCAGTGCATCAGTGCAAAAGACAAGGCTGAAGCATTAGCAGGCATCTTCAGCTCGAAATGCCAAGTGGATGCTTCATCACATCCTGAGGTGCCCAGCATTACAGATGCTAATCTTCAGCCAGTTTGATTCACTCTACATGATATTCAGAAATGACTGAAGCGCTGGGTACTGCAAAATCTGTGGACTTGACATATCCCAACAGTAGAAGTGAAGACTTATGCTTCACGAACTGGCTGCACCCCTAACTGAGCTGTTCCAGTTCAGCTACAACACGGGATTTACCTGAAAATGTGTGAAAATTACTAATAATATCCTGTTCACAAAAGGCATGTCAAATCCAATCTGAACAAGCCCCGGCCCATCAGCCTCCTGTCAATCATCAGCAAAGTGATGGAAGGTGACATTCTACAGGAGTTCCTCAGGTGCTTTGTCGATGACCTTCCATTCACTCAAAGGTCAGAAGTGATGATGATTGCTAATGGTTGCACAATTTTCAGTACTGTTCACAATTCCTCAGATACTGAAGCAGCCAATGTCCATATACAGCAAGCCATGAACGACATCCAGGCCTGCCCTGATAAGTGGCAAGTAATATTTGTGCTTAAAAACCCACTTGATTAGCACCTCATCCACCAAATTAAACATCAACTCCCTCCCCCACCAACGCATAGTGGCAGCAATTTGTGCTATATATGAAGCAACTCATCAAGGCTCCTTCAGCAACACCTTCCAAACCCACAACCTCTACTACCTAGAAGGACAAGGGCAGCAGAAGCATGGGAACACCATCACTGGCAAGTTCCCATCCAAGCCACACACCATCCTGACTTGGAACTATATTGCTGTTCCTTCACTGTCGTGGGATCAAAATCCTGGATATCCCTTCCTAACAGCATTGTACCAGGCGGACTGTGGAAATTTAAGAAGGCAGCTCATTACTGCTTTCTCAAGGGCAATTAGGGATGGGTGACAAATTTTGGCCTTGCCAGTGGTGCCATCATCCCATGCAAGAATTAAAACGACAAGCGCTACAGACTGAAGGGTTGGCTACTTGCACCTATGTGGATTCTAAGCACAGTTTCAGAGCAAAAATACAAGAACAACTATGGGGCAACTTGAGCAGCAATTGAGCAGATGGTAGAGCTTCTGAAGATGAGGTCCTGCTATCTAGATCGGTCAGGTGGAGCCCTTCAATATACCTGGCAAGGGTCTTGCATGTACTGGGGTTGTGCTGTGCTCTGCACAAACTGGAACGATAGTGGGGAGAAACTTTGAACAATGACGACATCCTAGAGTGTGATGCCTCCTCCAACGATGAAGTGGTGGATGTTGACCAGGCGCTACATGATGAAGAGCCTCAGGGACACAGGCAAGGCACCATGGGAGATGTGCAAGGGAGTTTCGAGATTCAGTAATACAGGCATGTTTCACATGAACCCTCCTCACACACCCATTCAATATAATAAATCTTCGACCTTCTGCAACCGTGTTGCTGTTTTTTTGAATGTCTTTACCATTTCCCTGGTGCCTCACTACATGAGGCAAAGACATTGGAAATGTATTGACCTCATTCAGTCTTGCCTTTCTCATCTCATCCTTTGCAGGAGGCAATGAACTGTTAAAGGTCCAGTAGTGTGGCAAAGGATTCTCTTTGTGGTGTAACATTTTAGAATTCATTGAAAACATATACACAGCAAGGTGACATGTAATAAAAAAGCATAACCCTGTCAATCCCAAGTGCAGTAAGGTGAAATTTTTAAAGTGCTTTCGGAGTCCTATGTTGTGCTCCTCCTGCACTGTCAGCTGAGCTGGAGACAGGGTGCTGACATTTTTCCTCCAAGAAATTAGACTTCTGTGGCTGTTGCCCTCTGTTCCCTTAGATCTGGAGGGCCCAATGCACTGAGGGCCTCCTACTAGAGTTGGCTCTATCATCATGGCATCATGAGGGCTGCTGTCATGATCAGAGCAGACAAGGACCCACTTCCCCCACCAGCAGCAGCATGAGAGGAGCCTCCAGATGCTGCAGGCAGCTGCCCCTATTCCTTTCCAGGGCACACTGGACCCCCTCCCTGCTCACCTGAAGACTGACGGTGGCTCCAGACAACTCGTCCCCCTCTCGCACAGCCATTGCTCCAGAGAGCTCATGCAGATGATGATGACATGTAGGTCAGTGTCTATCCCCAATAGATGGTATGCTGGATGTGGCTCTCCATGAAGGTCACCAACCTCTTGCTGGAAGATGTCATGTAAACTCATGCCAGAGACAGTGATATCATGGCCGGGACTGACTCCTCCACCCTTTGTTTATGGATACACATAGTCTCTGGAAGTTCAGCCAGATGATCACACGCCTAATGGTGCAGATCCAGCATCTGCCGCTTGTTGAAGACTCCGATGGCATGTCATGAGCCTGAAGCTTAGCATTACCCTGCCCTCCCACAGTCCTCCAAGTGTGAGTGGTCTCAGCTATCACTGCCTGAATCAGCTGCTCGGATGTGTCTGTACTGCGTTTACCTGATTGTGACTCCTTTGCTAATCATGGGGTGTTTCAAGTCTACGGACAGTGGAACTTCTTCATGTCTGTCTCAGTGAGAATCTTTATTGAATGGATTTATCATTGCTGCCCCCAGACATTCCCTCATGGCAGAAGTCACATGACCAATGCAAGCTAGGTTGCACACTTAGTAATTATTGCATTTCAAAACCTAATCATCCCCTCTTTACCTACCGAACAATAGATCCAAGCATTTCCCTTCTCCTAGTGAACAAAAGACAAATGTTGCAAGTACAGTCATGTGTAACTGTGAGTTTACCAAGTTACCCACTGTTCTCATGCATTAGCAATTGTTTGTTCTACCAGTCAGTTTCTGCACATGCAGTGCACACATAGGGCGGAATCGTCTCAGATTTGCACCAAGGCTTGTGGTGGGCGGATAAGACTGATATTTTACTCGCCAGCCACAATGTTGGCTTTTCATTGCCATATTGTCCCAAACCCACTTTGCATTCATTTTGCATTCCCGGGGATGACGCCGTTTCCATGGCGTGTGAGCTCTCATTCGCCCACCACGCCATCACACCTATCGCTCCAACATGCCTGGCACCATATTTAAAGTCAAGCCATAAGACTGTAAAGACATAGGAGCAGAAGTTAGGCCATTCGGCCCATCGAGTCTGCTCTGCCATTCAATCATGGCTGAGAAGTTTCTCAACCACATTCTCCAGCCTTCTCCCCGTAACCTTTGATTCCCTTACCAATCAAGAACCTATTTATCTCGGTCTTAAATACACTCAATGACCTGGCCTCCACAGCCTTCTGTGGCTATGAATTCCATAGATTCAACACTCTCTGGCTAAAGAAGTTTCTCCTCATCTCTGTCATAAAAGGTCTTCCCTTTACTCTGAGGCTGTGCCCTCATGTCCTAGTCTCTCTTACGAATGGAAACATCTTCCCCACGTCCACTCTATCCAGGCCTTTCAGTATTCTGTAAGTTTCAATCAGATCCCCCCTCATCCTTCTAAACTCCATCGAGTATAGACGCAGAGTCCTCAATCGTTCCTCATATGTTAAGCCTTTCATTCCTGGGATCATTCTTGTGAACCTCCTCTGGACCCTCTCCAGGGCCAGCACATTCTTCCTGAGATACGGGGCCCAGAATTGCTCACGATATTCTAAATGAGGTCTGGGCTCAGCAACACATCCCTGCTTTTATATTCTAGTCCCCTCGAAATAAATGCCAACATTGCATTTGCCTTCCTAACTACCGACTCAACGTGCAAGTTAACCTTAAGAGAATCCTGGACTAGGACTCCCAAGTCCCTTTGCACTCCAGATTTCTGAATTCTCTCCCCATTTAGAAAATAGTCCATGCCTCTTCTTCCGACCAAAGTGCATGACCTCACACTTCCCCACGTTGTATTCCATCTGCCACTTCTTTGCCCATTCTCCTAACCTGTCCAAATCCTTCTGCAGCCTCCCCACCTCCTCAATACTACCTGTCCCTCTACCTATCTTTGTATCATCTGCAAACTTAGCCAGGATGCCCTCAGTTCCTTCATCTAGATCATTGATATATAAAGTGAAAAGTTGTGGTCCCAACACTGACCCCTGCGGAACTCCACTAGTCACCGGCCGCCATCCTGAGAAGCACCCCATTATGCCCAATCTCTGCCTCCTGCCAGACAGCCAGTCTTCCATGCTAGTAACTTGCCTCTAACACCATGGGTTCTTATCTTACTGAGCAACCTCCTGTGCGGCACATTGTCAAAGGCCTTCTGGAAGTCCAAGTAGATAACATCCATTGGCTCTCTTTTGTCTAACCTACTCCATTACCTCCTCAAAGAATTCTAACAGATTTGTCAGGCATGACATCCCCTCGATGAAACCATGCTGACTTTGCCCAATTTTACCATGCACTTCCAAGTATTCTGAAATCTCATCCTTAATAATGGACTCTAAAATCTTACCAACGACCGAGGTCAGACTAATCGGCCTGTAATTTCCCGTCTTTTGCCTCACTCCCTTCTTAAACAGGGGGGTTATATTAACGATTTTCCAGTCCTCTATGACCCTCCCTGACTCCAGTGATTCCTAAAAGATCACCACTAACGCCTCCACTATCTCTTCAGCTATCTGCATCAGAACTCTGGGGTGTAATCCATCTGGTCCAGGTAATTTATCCACCTACCGACCTTTCAGTTTTCCTAGGACCTTCCCCTTGGTAATGGCCACCATACTCACCTCTTGGGGATGTCACTTGTGTCTTCCACTGTGAAGACTGACGCAAAGTACCTATTCAGTTCCTCTGCTATTTCTTTGTTCCCACGATTACTTCTCCAGCGTCATTTTCCAGCAGCCCAATGTCCACTTTTGCCTCTCTCTTACGCTTTATATATCTAAAAAAAACTCTTGCAATCTCCTTTTATATTACTGGCTAATTTACCCTCATATTTAATCTTCTCCCTCCTTATTTCTTTTTTAGTTGCCCTCTGTTGGTCTCTGTAGGCTTCCCAAACCCCTGGTTTCCCACTGCTCTTCGCCGCATTGTATGCTTTCTCTTTAGCTTTTCTGTTGTCCCTGATTTCCCTTGTCAGCCATGGTTGCCTCGTCGTCCCTTTAGTATGCTTCTTCTTCCTAGAGATGAATTTTTGCTGGGTCTCCCAAATTACTCCCAGAAACTCCTGCCATTACTGTTCCACTGTCTTTCCTGCTAGGCTCATCTCCCAGTCAATTCTGGCCAGCTCCTCCCTCATGCCTCTGTAGTTGCTTTTATTCAACTGTAATACCGTTACATCTCATTCCAGCTTTTTCCTCTCAAATTGCAGGGTAAATTCTATCATATTATGGTCACTTCCTCCTAAGGGTTCCTTCACCTTAAGCTCCCTTATCAAATCTGCCTCATTACAGATCACTAAATCTAGAATTGCCTGTTCCCTAGTGGGCTCCACCACCAGCTGCTCCAGAAAGCCATCTCGTAGACATTCCACAAATTCCTTTTCTTGAGATCCACTACCAACCTGATTTTCCCAGTCTACCTGCATATTGAAATCCCCCATGATCACTGTAACCTTATCTTTCTTACACACCTTTTCTATCTCTTGGTGTATCTTGTGCCACACATCCTGACTACTGTTTGGAGGCCTGTACATAACTCCCATTATGCACAAACCTCTCAGTGCTTCCAGCCCAGGACTGCCACACGGAAGACATGGCCCTGAAAGGCAGGAAAACTGCAGCTCTCAGGTTTTGTGATGCATCCCGCGAGCTACTTTTGGATCCAGTGGAAGCCCAACGTCATGTCCTCTATCCCCATTTTGGTTGCAGGAGGGGCATCACAAATCCAGCATGGGAGTCAGTGGCCACGGTGATAAGTGCCAAGGCCCTGCAAAAGAGGACAGCCACCCAGTGTAGTTACAGAATGAATGATCTCCTCCGTTCCACCAGGGGAACCCACTCTTCTGAACACACAACTCACACACTCTCAAACCCATCACACATCCACAGGGATCTCACATGTCGTGGGACAACATCACTAACTTTCACACACTCCCTCACATCTCCATCAGGCTCATACCCTCTCGTGCTCGCGTCCTCACTCACCACACAAACATTCCACACAGTGCCATCTGTCCTGCTCGCACCCTCTCCGTCTGTTTCCATGCAGGAAAAGCCTGCTCACATCAGCAAGGAGAGGCCTCAAACTGGGCGTGGAATGGCCTACATTAGGCCCCTCACTCACTTTGAAGAATGTGCCATTGTGCTGACTGGTGAGGGCATGGACCATGCCTGCGGCGATGGTAAGGTCGGCAGTGAACACTCACGTGAGGATCCTGCACCGCATCATCCTTCTTTCAACGCAACTGTGAGTGCTCTCTCTCCTGCTTTTAACTGTGCTGCCATGCACTACTTATCTCTCCTTCAGTTCACAGGGAGCTCTGCCAAGGGATCGACACCCTCAGCTAGCCAGTCCCTCAGCTCCATCCACGTCCTTACCTCCAGCCAACAGAATACCTCCTCCATTGAAGAGCATAAGCAGCCTGGAAACCCATCACAGCGTTAACCCACACCCTCCACCAACACAGAGACACACACCTTGGTGGGACCTAGATCTAGAGCAGGCTCGGGTTCACAGTCTGGTGGTCACCGCATGGACACATGTCCGCAGCAGGAGGAGGCAGTTTCGGCCAAGCTCTCCGGCACTTGGAGGACTGCTGGGGATCAGGCATCTGTGAGATCTGAGTCGGATGACGAGCCTGTGGATTTGGCCTTGCAGCTCATCCTGGAGAGTCAGAAGATGGCGTGGGAACATCACCCAGAGGGATTGGAAGCCCTCAACAGAGTGGAACGTGAGCTGGAGAAGTGCATCCATCTATCCTCTGATTAATTGGTACCTATGTGTTCATGTATGTACGGACATGTTCATCAGAATGCAGAGATGAGCACAGACCTGCACCTCATCGTGGGAGACATGGATGAGTTCATGCAGAGGCAACGGCCCTCCAGGTGCTCCTACCCCTCCAGGACTCAGACTGGGGAGGAGGAGCAGTAGCTGGACACCCCTGTGTCGTCCACTTATGAATTTCAGAGGCTCGGAGCAGCTGACCAATGAGTGATTCTGGAGGTGTGTGTGTGTGTGCGCGTGTGTGCGTGTGTGTGTGTGTGTGCGCGCGCGTGTGTGTGTGTTTATGTCAGCCCTCACGTTTCCACCCCACCACCTCATTCTGCCCTCGGTCATTCTCACCATTCCCTCATAACACGCCCACCATCAATTTGCTTCCCAGGAGGCAGTGATGCACCCAACAGACACCTCCCTTGCATGGTTACCTGGACATCCCCAATTGCAGACCCCTCACCCCCCACCAGAAACCCTCCCCCCACCGAAACCCCTTCCCTCACACCTTCCACCCACGTTACACCTACCTCCCCAGTTGCCATCTTCTTTCCATATTACCCCGTACTCTGACCATACTCTCCCCGCATTCCCCAACCTAACCCCTCCGACACCTTCATTCCCCCCTCCACCCGCCCCAGCATCTTCATTTCCCCCTCTCCCAACACCGACACCTTCATTACCCCCTCCCAACCTCACCGCCCGACACCTTCATTACCCGGTTGCAACCTCATCCCCAACACATTCATTCCCCCCACACTCAACCTCACCCCCAACACCTTCATTTGCCCCAACCTCACCCCCCGACATCTTCATTACCCTCCCCAACCTCAACCACCCGACACCTTCATCCCCCCCCACCAATCTCACCACCCTGAGATTTTCATTCCCACCCTCCCAACTTCACCCCCCGCCCAATACCTTCATTCCCACCCTCCCAACCTCACCCCCGCCAACACCTTCATTCCCCCTCCAACATCACCCCCGACACCTTCATTCCCGCCCTCCCAACCTCACCCCCCCCGACACCTTCATTACCCCCTCCCAACCTCACCCCCCGACACCTTCATTACCCCCTCCCAACCTCACCCCCCCGACACCTTCATTACCCCCTCCCAACCTCACCCCCCCGACACCTTCATTACCCCCTCCCAACCTCACCCCCCGACACCTTCATTACCCCCTCCCAACCTCACCCCTCCCGACACCTTCATTACCCCCTCCCAACCTCACCCCCCGACACCTTCATTACCCCCTCCCAACCTCACCCCCCGACACCTTCATTACCCCCTCCCAACCTCACCCCCCGACACCTTCATTACCCCTTCCCAACCTCACCCCCCGACACCTTCATTACCCCCTCCCAACCTCACCCCCTCGACACCTTCATTACCCCCTCCCAACCTCACCCCCCGACACCTTCATTACCCCCTCCCAACCTCACCCCCCGACACCTTCATTACCCCCTCCCAACCTCAGCCCCTGGCACCTTCATTACCCCTCCCAACCTCAGCCCCTGGCACCTTCATTACCCCTCCCAACCTCACCCCCAACACATTCATTCCACCCCACTCAACCTCACCCCCGATACCTTCATTCCCCCCCAACCTCACCCCCCCGACATCTTTATTGCCTTCCCCAACCTCAGCCACCCGACACCTTCATCCTCCCTCCCAACTTCACCCCCCTGACACCTTCATTCCCCCCCCCAACCTCACCCCCCGACATCTTTATTGCCCTCCCCAACCTCAGCCACCAGACACCTTCATTCCCCCCCACCAACCTCACCACCCCGACATTTTCATTCCCATCCTCCCAACCTCACTCCCCCAGACTCTTTCATTCCCACCCTCCCAACCTCAACCCCCCCCCCCAACACCTTCATTCCCCCTCCAACATTACCCCCGACACCTTCATTCCCACCCTCCCCACCTCACGCTCGACATCTTCATTCCCACCTTTTCAACCTCACACCCCCAGACTCTTTCACTCCCGCCCTCCCAACTTCACCCCCCGACACCTTCATTCCCCCTCCAACATCAACCCCGACACCTTCATTCCCACCCTCCCAACCTCACGCCCGACACCTTCATTCTCACCTTCTCAACCTCACACCCCCGACGTCTTCATTCCCCCCCTCCCAACCTCACTTCCAACACCTCTTCGTCTCCCATGTTGATCCTAGACTTTTTTCTCCCACCCCCTTGACCATCATTCATTGTGAACGTTAATGGTGACTTTCTAACTTTCATGGGCTGCTTTGCAGCAGCACCATGTCCACGAGAATCCACCCAGCATTCTATGTTCATTCCTCCAGTGTACCTTTGTTGTCGGCTCCAGTATCTTCTCGGATGTCCATGATGTGAACAGGACCCTGGTGGTAAGCCCTGACTGTTGCATGGCACAGTTGTCAAAACTTGTTCGGCACCGATGTGTTGTATTGTTGACGTGGAAGGAGAATCTAGAGGGTGGGATGAGTCCGGCAGGCTAGCTTATAATGATATGCAGATGTATTGCAACGTGGTTCTTGATGTCTGATGGCAGATAACACGCCCTCCTTTTTTGGGCTGAGCAGACGATTGCAAACTGGTTTTCCAATGTCGTGAAACTGATTTTTGGCCTTCTCACCACATTGTTGGCTCATGTGGCCGAACACGCCGATGACAGCTGGCACAGAAAATCCCGCCCATAGTCTTTAAATCGTGCAGGTCTCTTAATAGTATGCATGTTGTCTGTTCATCTGGGAGATGTTTCTTGTCTGGAGAGTGTTGTTCCCACAGCCATTATTGCCTTGGTGATGGTTGTTGTTCCTTTGCGGTTGTTGGGGACTCTGGGACCTCTAGGGTTCACAGTCGTTCTGACTTGCCAGCTGTGGAATTATGTGTCAGTATTTCCTCCTGGTACCTTAGTGTTGTCTCTTTTTCTTTAGTTTGGAGCTCGCACAGCTTGGTTCATTGCAGAATTCAGTTTATCATATGTTTTCAAATGTATATACTCGGCTGGAATCTTGGCCTTCAAATCTTTGAGTTCAGCTCTGATATGTACATTTCCCTGTAGAAGTGCTTCATTTACCTTCAGCTCATGCTATCTGCCTGAAGTGGGTGGCAGCTATCTTGTGGTTTATTTGAATATTGTCTCTCTTGCTCTGGAATCTTTTGTTGCCTTCTCTCTGTTGGCACTTTTTCGCATTACCTGCCAAAGCTGGTTTCAGCTGAGATGAGTGGCTGTTGCATCACATCTATGACATGGAACTCTCGATCTTCCTTCTTACCATTGCATTGGGCTCTCAGACTAATTTGCCCTCTTGGTATGAGTATCGTGCCATCCTAGAGCCGCAACATCACTTTCCACGGTTTCGTTTTCAGATTGCCATGTTGTGTCACTTCGCACAGGGCTGTGAAGGTCATTATGTTGCATAACGCACCAGTGACTATTTGACATTTGTTGTTCACTTGATACACTCCCTCTGCAGTCATCTTTGGGTGGAATCATCCCAGATTTGCACAAAACGTGGTAGTGGGTGGGAAAAAAGTCATTTTATCCAATGGCCACAATGGCAGCTTTTCACACCGTATCGTTCCATTCCCGCCTCATTAATTATGCAACCACAGGAAACACGCTGTTTTGCTGGCGGGCAGCCTCCAATTGCCCGCCACACCATGACCTTGCTGTTTCCTCATGCGGGGCACCATATTTAAACTACAGCTACATGCATACTTCTCAATGCTTGCAGCCCAGGAGGGCACTGGTGAAGACATGGCCCCAAAAGCCAAGAAGAGGGCAGCCTCTCGATTGAGTGATGTATCCCTGGGACACCTCCTACACACAAAGAAGGTCCGCCGCGATGTCCTGTACCCCCACCCAAGCTGCAGGAGGCCCATCCATCTCACCATTCCAGCTTGAGAGGTGGGGGCAGAGATGGTCAGTGCCAATGCTGCAGACAAGGAGTCGGCCATCAAATGATCTCATCCGTGCTGCCATGGTAAGGCTATCACCTCATTACTCTAAACTCACACACTCATAAGGCCATCACACATGCACTGGCACCTGACTCACTGCCAGCTCAAGTGACGTTACCACGCACTCTCTCACACACACCCTCACATCTGCATCTAGCCTCATCTCCTCTGGAGACTGTCTCCTCAGCCCTCACCATCTTGAGGCCACTTGCACAGATGAACATGTGCCCCCACACAAAAACCTGGGATATCCCCTTTCCCCAGTGCATCCCTCGCCCTGCAGTCTCTTCCCTTGCCTGAGGCCGCTTCTCCCCCTTCCCCAAACAAGCCCTAACCCTGCAACCATTGAAAAGCCACCCTTGTCTTACAGCTGGTCTGGTGGGAAGAGACCTAAAAGTGATGTGGTGCTGCCTGCAAAGCCTGGTGCTAATGACCATGAGTGCTGTTTGAAGCAAGGTAGGCAAACAAAGTTCGAAGTCCCGAGCGAAGTGCAGCTTGCCAGGTGCACGTCACTTATGTGCTGTTGTGAAACATGCCAGTGGATGATCCAGCTTTGGGGGGTGATTCCAGAAAGGAGGGCTTACAGTGAGATGCTAAAGTATTGAAATTAAGTTCCCGATGTGCGGCGGTGGGAAATGTGGCCTGCCTTTGAAGGGTGGAGCAGATGATTGCAAACTGATTTCATGATGGTGTAAAACAGATTTTTGGACTTCTTGCCATATTGCCGTACCCCCCTCCCTGCCCACCATGACACCCGACACCAATGGAGCCGGAAAATTTCAGCCATTATTGCAGCCACAAACCATTCAGTGCCTATAGACTTATGGTATTGTGTACAGTTCTTCATCAAACTCTTCTGCTGATCTCTCCAGTGGCCATCTGCATAGGCTTGTTTCACTTCTTTTTAGCCAAAAAATTGTCTGCGGAGTGATTCTGCTTCCCCTTCTTTTCCTTTGTACGCTGTGCTTCGCAGCATTTGCATCTTGCTTTTTGTCTGTGATTGTTCTGCTCATTTAGGCAGGAATGTCTTTCAGCATAATGCATCTCCTGGTCTGCTCTGCCACACGTTTGCTCTAGCTAACATTTTCTGACCTCCGCATTTCTACGCACATTACACACATCTATTGCATTCTTGAGTATCAGTTTCTCATATTTCAGTAGACTCTCGCTCACCGGTGATTGTGGGGGGTGGGGGGTGGGGGAGGAAGTGGGGGGGTTGTGGGGGGGTTGGATTTGAATGCCTATGCCTATCTGCCTATCTTTAATCAGATCATGCTTTCGCTGTCTGAATTCGCCGTATTCTTCAACTTGTTTTACTGCAGTCATATACTGATCGATAGTTTCTGTTTCATACACAATGTTCACTCAGGGTTCAAGGCTTTCGAAATCTCTGCTGCCTCTTTGTACGTCAGTTTGATTTCGGGTGGTATACAATTTGTAGCAGTCCTTCCCCAGCAGTGTTAGCTGCATGGCTATTCTTATCAGTTCTGGCTTGTTAATTAAATTTGTTGCTGTCTAGTAGTTTTGTCATTGCAAGTGGGAAAACTGTCACTTCTGCCATATATCGCCTTTCATTTCTACTGGAGCTGGGAATGGAATACTTACTGCTGCCACTTTACTCATTCAATATTTTAACTTACAGTCTTCAGTTCACTTGCTTTTCCTTAACTCCTTTTTCTTTCCTTGTCCTTTTCAGAAGCTTTGTGCAGATTAGAACTTTTCTGTGTACCTTCCTGAGTTCTATGTTCTCTGCAGCATTTGCTGGGTTCAACGTATATTTTTTCTCTGCTGCTGACACCATGTTTCAAGTCTAAGGACAGCAGAGCTTCTTCGGTGTCTGTCTCAGTGAGAGACTTTATTAAATTGTTTGTATCATGGCTGCTCCCAGACATTAGTTCATGGCAGAGGTCACATGACTATGGAAAGACAGGTTGTTGACTTAGTAATTATTGCATTTCAAAACCAAAAATGGGGACTGCCCACTGACCTGATGGTCTCTGTGCTGGTCTAGAGTGCGGGGGAATAATGTGACGATGCAACCTCTGAGGTCCCCTCCTCCTCCTCTTCTGAGGTGGATGGCCATCTCCGATCACAGCAGCCCTTGATTTGCAAGAGAGAGAACAATATTAGACGGCAAGGTACATTCCAACTCATCCTTCAGACTATTGTTAATCTGGAGATCCATGTGATCAGTGGTGCACATGCAAGCATCAGGTTTTCTGTTCACCCCAGTCTCTCCTGTGCTCATCCATTCAGCCAATCCCTCTCTCAGGAATCCACAATCCATGACACCATCAGTGGTTACCCAGCCTTCCTCCAGGCCTTCCACCTGCAGTGCTTCATCTTCCATTTGATAAGGTGCCACATCAAAGGTTATTACTGAAAATAAAAGTGCATGGCGCATGGGGTAACATATTAGCATGGATAGAAGATTGGTTGGCTGGCAGAAATCAGAGAGTATGCATGAATGGTTCATTTTCGGCTTGGCAGGATGTAACGAGTGAAGTCCCACAGGGATCTGTGCTGGGGCCTCAACTTTTTACAATTTACATCAATGACTTAGATGAGGGGTGCAAAGACATAGTAGCTAAGTTTGGAAATGACAAAGACAGGTAGGAAAGTACGTTGTGAAGAAGACATGGAGGCTGCAGATGGATATGGATAGGTTGAATAAGTGGGCAAAGATCTGGCAAATGGAGTTTAATGTGGGAAGATGTGAAGTTGTTCACTTTGGCACAGAGTATTACTTAAATGGAGATCAGCTGCAGAATTCTGAGGTGCAGATGGATCAAGGTGTTCTAGTACGAGTCACAAAAAGTTAGTATGCAGATATAGCAAGTAATTATGAAGACTAATGGACTGATATCCTTTATTATGAGAGGGATTGAACATAAGAGTAAGAATGTTATGCTTCAGTTATACAGGGCATTGGTGTGACTGCACCTTGAATACTAAGTGCAGTTTTGGTCTCCTTATTTAAGGAAGGATGTAAAAGCGTTGGAGGTAGTTCAAAGCAGGTTTACTAGATTGATACCTGGAATGAACGGGTTGTCTTTTGAGGAAAGGTTGGACAGAATAGGCTTGTTTCCACTGGAGTTTAGAAGAGTTGGGGGTGATTTGGTTGAAGTATACTAGATCCTGACCAGCATTGACAAGATGGATGTCGAAAGGATATTTCCTCTTGTGGGTGAATCCAGAACTATGGGTCACCCTTTTAGGATAGAGATGAGGAAAATTCTTTTCTCTCAGTGGGTTGTGTGGCTTTGGAACTCTCTGCCTCTGAAGGCGGTGGAGGTAGGGGTCATTGAATATTTTTAAGGCAGAGGTAGATGGATTCTTGTTAGGCAAGGGAATCAAAGGTTATCCATCAAGTTCTGTCGAAGGGTCATGAAGACTCGAAACGTCAACTCTTTTCTTCTCCGCCGATGCTGCCAGACCTGCTGAGTTTTTCCAGGTAATTCTGTTTTTGTCAAAGGTTATTGGGGGTAGTTGGGAATGTGGAAATCGAAATTCAAGGAGATCAGCCATGATCTTATTGAATGGCGGAGCTGGCTCGAGGGGCCGAATGGTCCACTTCTGTTCCTATTTCTTATTTTCTTAAGGATGGCAAGATCTGGATGCTGCCATTTTCTTAGTTCATTCTCTTAATGTTTGGGTTCTCCATTGTTCAATTTACGTTATTATTCACCTATCAAAGACACACTGTAGCCTATCCTGGTGCCAGCCTGACAGTTCATTATGACACCCCAGGGATGCCTACTACATGTGGCCACCTCAGTCTTGGCAGTGCAGGAGTCAAGTCTGACTGACCAGGACCCTGCACAGAGAGGCTGACATGACTCTGACATGTCAGTTCTGCTGCCTGGGCATTGCCAGCGACTGGGTGGGGATGAACTTTCTACCAATTTCACTTTTATCCTATTCACATGTAAGGCTGTAAGCTTAACATTGTGTGCTGCACTCACCTTGCCAGAACAGATCATAACATTGATCCTTTTGCCACCCTATAGCCACATGCCCCATGCCTGCTCACCTCCTCGGCAATCTCCATTCAGACTTGCTTGCATGAATGGACTGGTCTTTTCTTCCTCCTGTTCTGAGGAATCAGGACCTCTCTCCGAGCCCGAGCAGCCTGGAGGAGCACCTCCAAGGAGGCATCAGTGAATTGGGGAATAACCTTTAATTTGTCTTCTGTCATTTCAGCCCTTCGTCCAGTAACCAGGGCCCCCTCCAAAACTGCTGCCTTTAAAGATGCTGCCAGAATTGCCTGAACTGGGGCCTCCCCTGCAGAGAGTGGTTAAGGTCTGGACTGCACTGCCTGAGAGTGTGTTGGGTACACGTTCAACTGAAGCATCCCAAAGGGAATTGAACTTTTATCTAAAAAGAAATAATGTGCAGGTTTACGGGGAGAAGGCGAGGGAAAGGCACTTAGTGAATTGCTCATTCAGAGAGCCAGTGCAGACACCTTCGGCTAAGTGTCCTCCTTCTGCTCTGTAACGATTCTGTCATTTGGCTGGCTCTGGCAATATTGTGTCCATAACTGGAGTTGGTTAGCTCAGTTGGCTTGGTGGCTAGAGTTTGATGTAGAAGGATGCTCATGTTGAGGATTTAATCCTCATCCTGGCTGTGGTAGTTCATGAAGTCCTGCCTGCTCTCATTACCCTAAGTTTGTTTGCTCGGTAGTGTCTCTCAAGCTACATGTAGCACATTGTCTCTCTCTCTCATGGTGAGAGATACTAATGGTCTTTTGTGGGCTACGGCTAAATTACCTAACCCTGCCCACACTATCACATCAGCAGTTTTCACTCCAAATTCCCTGCCATTACCTTCATTCCCACTAAAAGTTCCTGAGCCACTGACCATCCCATACTCCTCCCTAACAACTCAGAGTAAGGAGATGGGGATTCTGTGCTTTTATCTTGCCCCATCAGCCCTTTTGTCATTTAATCACTCTTGCATTTCCATTCTGTTCTTCCCTTGCCACAACCCCCATCCCCATTTCCCTGTCGCTTAAAACAATTCAAATTTGCTGCTATTTCCCAGTTCTAAAAAAGCTTATCCAACTGAAACATTAACTCTGTTTCATTCTCAAAAATACTTCCCAACCTGCTGAGTATTCCCAGCATATTGCATTTAAGATTTATAACATCAATAGTATTTTTCCTTCCGTGTAAATGGCAATTCTGTTTTTGAGTGTCCCACCCGGTACATTGTCATGATCAATAGTGGTATTCTTAAAAAAACGTTCGGGATTGACCCTGATTCCTGTTATCTTTTCCCCCTCTGGTCTCCAGTCTGCATTATAACGCTCTCACAGATTCTTGCGCCATGGATCTTGCCTCTGCTCTCGGAACAAACCAGTCACTGACGCATCTGGACCTGAGTGATAATAACCTGGGAGATTCAGGAATGAAACAATTGTCTGCGGCTCTGAAGAGCACAGATTGTAAAATAGAGAGACTGAGGTCAGTACTAGACTGTGCGATTGTGTTCATGATGACTGGATATCAACAATGTACTTTGAGCACTGTTATTAGTACAATAAATAAACCTGTGCACTATTATCAGAATCACCGATAGAAATGTAGAAACAGAGAGATGAGGAGCAGGAGCAGGTTATTTGGCCCTTCAAGCCTGGTCCACTATTCAGTATGATCATGGCTGTAACTCTAGCTTGATGCCATACTCCCACTGCTTCCCCATTCTGCTTGACGCCTTTAGTGTCTAGGAATCTATCTACATCTTTTTAAAATATATTCAATGACTTGGCCTCCACTGCCTTCTATGGTAGAGAATTCCACAGGTTCACCATGCTCTGAGTGAAGAATCTCACTCTCTCGCGCTGTTTTATTGCTCTGGCTCCGCTCTCGGTCTCACTCATTCTCGTGCTGGTTTATTTCTCAGGCTCAACTCTCGATCTCACTCTCTCTCTCCAGCACGCTTTTATCTCCCTGGCTCTACTCTCGGTCTCACTCTTTCTCGAGCTGTTTTATCTCCCCAGCTCCGATCTTGGTCTCACTCTCCCTTCCGCTGTTTTTTTTCCCCGGCTCCTCACTCGGTCTCACTCTTCCTCGCGCTTTTTTATCTCCCCGGCTCCGCTCTCGGTCTCACTCTCTCTCGGGCTGTTTTATCTCCCTGGTTCCGCTCTCCGTCTCACTGTTTCTTGCACTGTTTCATCTCCCCGACTCCGCTCTCGGTCTCATTCTTTATCGCGCTTTTAATCTCCCCGGCTCCACACTCAGTCTCACTCTTTCTCACACTGTTTTATCTCCCCAGCTGCGCTCTCGGTCTCACTTTTTCTCACACTGTTTTATCTCACCAGTTGCGCTCTTGGTCTCACTCTTTCTTGGACTGTATTGTCTACCCGGCTCTACTCTCGGTCTCACTCTTTCTCACGTTGTTTTATCTCCCTGGCTCGGCTCTCGGTCTCACTCTGCCTCGCGCAGTTTTATCTCCCTGGCTCCACTCTCGGTCTCACTCTCCCTCGCGCTGTTTTATCTCCCCGGCTCCGCTCTCGGTCTCAATCTTTCTCACTCTGTTTTATCTCCCTGGTTCCGCTCTCGGTCTCACTCTCTCTCGCGCTGTTTTATCTCCCTGGCTCCGCTCTTGGTCTCACTCTCTTTCACGCCGTTTTATCTCCCCGGCTCCGCTCTTAGTCTCACTCTCTCTCGTACTGTTTTATTTCCCCGGCTCCGCTCTCGGTCTCAATCTTTCTCACTCTGTTTTATCTCCCTGGTTCCACTCTCGGTCTCACTCTCCCTCGCGCTGTTTTATCTCCCCGGCTCCGCTCTCAGTCTCAGTCCTTCTCGCACTGTTTAATCTCCCCAACTCCGCTCTCAGTCTCACTCTTTCTTGGACTGTATTGTCTACCCGCCTCGGCTCTCAGTCTCACTCTCTCTTGCGCTGTTTTGTTTCCCCGACTCTATTCTCAGTCTCTCTCTTTCTCACATTGTTTTATCTCCATTGCTTCGCTCTCGGCCTCACTCTTTCTCACGCTGTTTTATCTCTCCGGCTCCGCTCTCGGTCTCACTCTTTCCCGCACTGTTTTATCTCCCCGGCTCTGCTCTCAGTCTCACTCTCTCTCGCACTGTTTTATCTCCCCGGTTCTGCTCTCGGTCTCACTCTCCCTCATGCTTTTATCTCCCTGGCTTCGTTCTCGGTCTCACTCTTTTCTCAACGTTGTTTTATCACCCCAGCTCTGCTCTCAGTCTCCCTCTCTCTCGCGCTGTTTTATCTCCCCGGCTCCGCTCTCGGTCTCACTCTCGCTCGCACTGTTTTAACTCCCCGGCTTCGTTCTCGGTCTCACTCTCCCTCGCGCTGTTTTATCTCCCAGGCTCAATTCTCGGTCTCACTCTCTTTCACACTGTTTTATCTCTCCGGCTGTATTCTCGGTCTGACTCTCTCTCACGCCGTTTTATCTCCCCGGCTCTGCTCTCGGTCTCACTCTTTCCCGCACTGCTTTATCACCCCAGCTCTCTTCTGGGTCTCACTCTTTCTCGCGCTGTTTTATCTCCCCGGCTGTACTCTCGGTCTCATTCTCCCTCGCGCTGTTTTATCTCCCCGGCTCTACTCTCGGTCTCACTCTTTCTCTTGCTGTTTAATCTCACCGGTTCCACTCTCGGTCTCATTCTCCCTCGCGCCGTTTTATCTCCCCGGCTCCACTCTCGGTCTCACTCTTCCTCGCACTGTTTTATCTCATCAGTTCCGCTCTCGGTCTCACTCTTTCTTGGACTGTATTGTCCACCTGGGTCGGCTCTCGGTCTCACTCTCTCTCGTGCTGTTTTGTCTCCCCGGCTCTACTCTCGGTCTCACTCTTTCTCACATTGTTTTGTCTCCCTGGCTCCGCTCTCGGTCTGACTCTCTTTCGCGCTTTTTTATCTCCCCGGCTTCGCTCTCGGTCTCACTCTCTCTCACACTGTTTTATCTCCCCTGCTCTCTTCTGGGTCTCACTCTTTCTCGCGCTGTTTTATCTCCCCGGCTGTACTCTCGGTCTCATTCTCCCTCGCGCCGTTTTATCTCCCCGGCTCTACTCTTGGTCTCACTCTTTCTCGCGCTGTTTAATCTCACCGTTTCCAATCTCGGTCTCATTCTCCCTCGCGCTGTTTTATTTCCCCGGCTGTACTCTCGGTCTCACTCTTTCTCACATTGTTTTGTCTCCCTGGCTCCACTCTCGGTCTCACTCTCTCTCGCGCTGTTTTATCTCCCTGGTTCTGCTCTCGGTCTCACTCCCTCTCGCGCTTTTATGTCCCTGGCTCCCCTCTCAGTCTCACACTTTCTCACGTTGTTTTATCACCACAGCTCTGTTCTCAGTCTCACTCTTTCTCGCGCTGTTTTATCTCCCCGGCTCCACTCTCGGTCTCACTCTCCCCCGCGTTTTTATCTCCCTAGCACCTCACTCGGTCTCACTGTCCCTCACGCTGTTTTATTTCCCGGCTCTGCTCTCGGTCTCACTCTCCCTCGCGCTTTTATCTCCCCGGCTTCGCTCTCAGTCTCACTCTTTCTCACGCGACTTTATCTCCCCGGCTCCGCTTTCAGTCTCATTCTTTCTCGCGCTGTTTTATCTCCCTGGCTCCGCTCTCGGTCTCACTCTTTCTCACGCGGCTTTATCTCTCCGCCTCCACTCTTGGTTTCACTCTTTCTCGCACTGTTTTATCTCATCAGTTCCGCTCTCGGTCTCACTTTTTCTTGGACTGTTTTATCTCCCCAGCTGCGTTCTCGGTCTCACTCTTTCTTGGACTGTATTGTCCACCTGGCTCGGCTCTCGGTCTCACTCGCTCTCGCGCTGTTTTGTCTCCCCAGCTCTACTCTCGGTCTCACTCTTTCTCGCACTGTTTTATCTCCCCAGCTGCGCTCTCGGTCTCACTCTTTCTTGCGCGGTTTATCTCCCCGGCTCTGCTCTTGGTCTCACTCGTTCTTACGCTGATTTATTCCCCAGGTTCCACTCTAGCTCTCACTCTCTCTCGCGCTGGTTTCCTCCCAGCCTCCACTCTCACTCTCAGTCTCTCTCGCACTGTTTTATCTCCCCGGCTCTACTCTCGGTCTCACTCTCTCTCACGCTATTTTATCACCCCAACTCCACTCTCAGTCTCACTCTTTCTCTCGCTGTTTTATCTCCCTGGCTCTGCTCTCGGTCTCACTCTTTCTCACACTGTTTTGTCTCCCTGGATCCACTCTCGGGCTCACTCTTTCTCCTGCAGTTTTATCTCCCCGTTCCGCTCTTAGTCTCACTCTTTCTTGCACTGCTTAATCTCCCCGGATCCACTCTCGGTCTCACTCTCTCTCTCACGCCGTTTTATCTCCCCGGCTCTGCTCTCGGTCTCACTCTTTCCCGCACTGCATTATCTCCCCGGCTCTGCTTTCGGTCTCACTCTCTCTTGCACTGTTTTAACTCTCCGGCTCCGTTCTCGGTCTCACACTCCCTCGCGCTGTTTTATCTCCCCGGCTCCGCTCTCGGTCTCATTCTTTCTCGCGCTGTTTTACCTCATCAGTTCCGCTCTCGGTCTCACTCTTTCTTGGACTGTATTGTCTACCTGGCTCGGCTCTCGGTCTCACTCGCTCTCGCGCTGTTTTGTCTCCCCAGCTCCAGTCTTGGTCTCACTCACTTTCGCACTGGTTTCCTCGCAGCCTCCACTCACTCTCAGTCTCTCTCACACTGTTTTATCTACCCCGCTCTGCTCTCGGTCTCGATCTTTCTCACACTGTTTTATCTCCCTGGATCCACTCTCGGGCTCACTCTTTCTCCCGCAGTTTTATCTCCCCGCTCCGCCCTTAGTCTCACTCTTTCTTGCACTGTTTAATCTCCCCGGATCCACTCTCGGTCTTACTCTCTCTCGCACTGTTTTATCTCCCCGCCTCCGCTCTCGGTCTCACTCTCTGTCGCGCAACTTAACCTCCCTGGTTCCGCTCTTTGTCTCACTCTCTCTCGCACTGTTTTATCTCTCCGGCTCTACTCTCGGTCTCACTCTCTCTCACGCTGTTTTATCACCCCAACTCCACTCTCAGTCTCACTCTTTCTCTCGCTGTTTTATCTCCCTGGCTCTGCTCTCGGTCTCACTCTTTCTCGCGCTGATTTATCCCCCAGGCTCCACTCTTGGTCTCACTCACTTTCGCGCTGGTTTCCTAGCAGCCTCCACTCACTCTCAGTCTCTCTCACACTGTTTTATCTCCCCCGCTCTGCTCTCGGTCTCACTCTTTCTCACACTGTTTTGTCTCCCTGGATCCACTCTCGGGCTCACTCTTTCTCCCGCAGTTTTATCTCCCCGCTCCGCTCTTAGTCTCACTCTTTCCCGCACTGCATTATCTCCCCGGCTCTGCTTTCGGTCTCACTCTCTCTTGCACTGTTTTAACTCTCCGGCTCTGCTCTCGGTCTCACTCTCTTTTGCACTGTTTTAACTCTCCGGCTCCGTTCTCGGTCTCACTCTTTCCCGCACTGCTTTATCACCCCGGCTCCCCTCTTGGTCTCACTCTTTCTCGCGTTGTTTATTCTCCCTGGCTCCACACTCGGTCTCACTCTTTCTTGGACTGTATTGTCCACCTGGCTCGGTCTCGGTCTCACTCGCTCTCGTGCTGTTTTGTCTCCCCAGCTCCCCTCTTGGTCTCACTCACTTTCGCGCTGGTTTCCTCGCAGCCTCCACTCACTCTCAGTCTCTCCACACTGTTTTATCTACCCCGCTCTGCTCTCGGTCTCGATCTTTCTCACACTGTTTTATCTCCCTGGTTCCACTCTCGGCTCACTCTTTCTCCCGCTGTTTTATCTCCCCGCTCCGCTCTTAGTCTCACTCTTTCTCGCGCTTTTTAATCTCCCCGGATCCACTCTCGGTCTTACTCTCTCTCGCGCTGTTTATCTCCCCGGCTTCACTCTCGGTCTCACTCTCTCTCACGCCGTTTTATCTCTCCGGCTCTGCTCTCAGTCTCACTCTCTCTTGCACTGTTTTATCTCACCACTCTTGGTCTCACTCTTTCTTGGACTGTATTGTCCACTTGCCTCGGCTCTCGGTCTCACACTCTCTCGCGCTGTTTTATCTCCCCTTCCCCACTCTCGGTTTCACTCTCTCTCGCGCTGTTTTATCTCGCCGGCTCCACTCTCGGTCTCACTCTTTCTCGTGCTGATTTGTCCCCCAGTCTCTACTCTAGCTCTCACCCTCTCGCACACTGTTTTAGCTCCCCAGCTGCTCTCTTGGGCTCACTCTTTCACGTGCTGATTTATCTCACCAACTCTGCTCTCGCTCTCGCTTTTTCTCACGCTGATTTATCCCTCCACTCACTCTCAGTCTCTCTTGCACTGCTTTATCTCCCCGGCTCCGCTCTCGGTCTCACTCTCTCTTGCACTGCTTTATCTCCCTGGCTCCGCTCTCGGTCTCACTCTTTCCCGCACTGCTTTATCTCCCTGGCTCCGCTCTCGGTCTCACTCTCTCTCGCACTGTTTTATCTCCCTGGCTCCGCTCTCGGTCTCACTCTCTGTCGCGCGGCTTAACCTCCCTGGCTTCGCTCTTGTTCTCACTCTCTCTTGCACTGTTTTAAATCTCCGGCTCCGTTCTCAGTCTCACTCTCCCTCGCGCTGTTTTATCTCCCCGGCTTCGCTCTCGGTCTCACTCTTTCTCACGCTGTTTTATCGGCACGGCTACGCTCTCGGTCTCACTCTCTCTCGCGCTGTTTTATCTCTCCGGCTCTGCTCGCAGTCTCACTCTCCCTCGCGCTGTTTTATCTCCCCGGCTCTGCTCTCGGTCTCACTCTCCCTCGTGCTGTTTTATCTCCCCGGCTCCACTCTCGGTCTCACTCTTTCTTGGACTGTATTATCTACCTGGCTCGGCTCTTGGTCTCACTCTCTCTCGCGCTGTTTTATCTCCCCGGTTCCGCTCTCGGTCTCACTCTCTGTCCCGCAGCTTAACCTCCCTGGCTCCGCTCTCGTTCTCACTCTCTCTCGCACTGTTTTAACTCCCCGGATCCGTTCTCGGTCTCACTCTTTCTCGCGCTGTTTCATCTCCCCATCCCCGCTCTCGGTCTCACTCTCCCTCACGCTGTTTTATCTCCCCGGCTCCGCTCTCGGTCTCACTCTCTTTCACACTGTTTTATCTCCCCGGCTCTATTCTTGGTTTCACTCTCTCTCACGCCGTTCTATCTCCCCGGCTCTGCTCTCGGTCGCACTCACTTTCTCGCTCTGTTTTATCTCCCCGGCTCCACTCTCGGTCTCACTCTTTCTTGGACTGTATTGTCTACCTGGCTCGGCTCTCGGTCTCACTCGCTCTCGCGCTGTTTTGTCTCCCCAGCTCCACTCTTGGTCTCACTCACTTTCGCGCTGGTTTCCTCGCAGCCTCCACTCACTCTCAGTCTCTCTCACACTGTTTTATCTACCCCGCTCTGCTCTCGGTCTCACTCTTTCTCACACTGTTTTATCTCCCTGGTTCCACTCTCGGGCTCACTCTTTCTCCCGCAGTTTTATCTCCCCGCTCCGCCCTTAGTCTCACTCTTTCTTGCACTGTTTAATCTCCCCGGATGCACTCTCGGTCTTACTCTCTCTCGCGCTGTTTTATCTCCCCGACTTCGCTCTCGGTCTCACTCTCTCTCACGCGGTTTTATCTCCCCGGCTCTGCTTTCGGTCTCACTCTTTCCCGCACTGCGTTATCTCCCCGGCTCCGCTCTTAGTCTCACTCTTTCTCGCGCTGTTTTATCTCACCACTCTCGGTCTTACTCTTTCTTGGACTGTATTGTCCACTTGCCTCGGCTCTCGGTCTCTCACTCTCTCGCGCTGTTTTGTCTCCCCGGCTCTACTCTGTCTTCCTCTTTCTCACATTGTTTAATCTCCCTGGCTCCGCTCTCAGTCCCCCTCTCCCTCGCGCTGTTTTATCTCCATGGCTTCGCTGTAGGTCTCATTCTCCCTCGCGCTGTTTTATTTCCCCGGCTGTACTCTCGGTCTCGTTCTCCCTCGTGCCGTTTTATCTCCCCGGCTCCACTCTCGGTCTCACTCTTTCTCGCGCTGTTTTATCTCATCAGTTCCGCTCTCGGTCTCACTCTTTCTTGGACTGTATTGTCTACCTGGCTCGGCTCTCGGTCTCACTCGCTCTCGTGCTGTTTTGTCTCCCCAGCTCCACTCTTGGTCTCACTCACTTTCGCGCTGTTTTATCTCCCTGGTTCCGCTCTCGGTCTCACTCTCTGTCCCGCAGCTTAACCTCCCTGGCTCCGCTCTCGTTCTCACTCTCTCTCGCACTGTTTTAACTCCCCGGATCCGTTCTCAGTCTCACTCTTTCTCGCGCTGTTTCATCTCCCCATCCCCGCTCTCAGTCTCACTCTCCCTCGCGCTGTTTTATCTCCCCATCCCCGCTCTCGGTCTCACTCTCTTTCACACTGTTTTATCTCCCCGGTTCTATTCTCGATCTCACTCTTTCTCGCGCTGTTTTATCTCCCCGGTTCCGCTCTCGGTCTCACTCTCTGTCCCGCAGCTTAACCTCCCTGGCTCCGCTCTCGTTCTCACTCTCTCTCGCACTGTTTTAACTCCCCGGATCCGTTCTCGGTCTCACTCTTTCTCGCGCTGTTTCATCTCCCCATCCCCGCTCTCGGTCTCACTCTCCCTCGCGCTGTTTCATCTCCCCATCCCCGCTCTCGGTCTCACTCTCCCTCGCGCTGTTTCATCTCCCCATCCCCGCTCTCGGTCTCACTCTCTTTCACACTGTTTTATCTCCCCGGCTCCGCTCTCGGTCTCACTCTCTTTCACACTGTTTTATCTCCCCGGTTCTATTCTCGGTCTCATTCTTTCTCGCGCTGTTTTATCTCCCCGGTTCCGCTCTCGGTCTCACTCTCCCCCACGTTTTTATCTCCCTAGCACCTCACTCGGTCTCACTGTCCCTCACGCTGTTTTATTTCCCGGCTCTGCTCTCGGTCTCACTCTCCCTCGCGCTTTTATCTCCCCGGCTTCGCTCTCAGTCTCACTCTTTCTCACGCGACTTTATCTCCCCGGCTCCACTTTCAGTCTCATTCTTTCTCGCACTGTTTTATCTCCCTGGCTCCGCTCTCGGTCTCACTCTTTCTCACGCGGCTTTATCTCTCCGCCTCCACTCTTGGTTTCACTCTTTCTCGCGCTGTTTTATCTCTCCGCCTCCACTCTTGGTTTCACTCTTTCTCGCGCTGTTTTATCTCCCTGGCTCCGCTCGCAATCTCACTCTTTCACGCGCTGTTTTATCTCCCTGGTTCCACTCTCGGTCTCACTCTTTCTTGCGCGGTTTATCTTCCCGGCTCTGCTCTTGGTCTCACTCTCTCTCGCGCTGGTTTCCTCCCAGCCTCCACTCTCACTCTCCGTCTCTCTCGCACTGTTTTATCTCCCCCGCTCTGCTCTTGGTCTTACTCTTTCTTGCGCTGTTTAATCTCCCTGAGTCCGCTCTCGGACTCGCTCTCTGTTGCGCGACTTAACCTCCCCAGCTCCACTCTCGGTCTCACTCTCCATCGCACTGTTTTATCTCCCTGGCTCCACTCTCGGTCTCTCTCTCCATCGCACTGTTTTATCTCTCCGGCTCTACTCTCGGTCTCACTCTCCCTCGCGCTGTTTCATCTCCCCGGCTCCGCTCTCGGTCTCACTCCCTTTCACACTGTTTTAACTCCCCGGCTCCGGTCTCGGTCTCACCCTCCCTCGCGCTGTTTTATCTCCCCGCCTCTGGTCTCGGTCTCACACTCTTTCGTGCTGTTTTATCTCTCCGGCTCTACTCTCGGTCTCACTCTGCCTCGCACTGTTTTATCTCCCTGGCTCCGCTCTCGGTCTCACTCTCCCTCGCGCTGTTTCATCTCCCCGGCTCCACTCTCGGTCTCACTCTCTCTCGCGCTGTTTTATCGGCCCGGCTCCACTCTCGGTCTCACTCTCCCTCGCGCTGTTTCATCTCCCCGGCTCCGCTCTCGGTCTCACTCCCTTTCACACTGTTTTTACTCCCCGGCTCCGGTCTCGGTCTCACCCTCCCTCGCGCTGTTTTATCTCCCCGCCTCTGGTCTCGGTCTCACACTCTTTCGTGCTGTTTTATCTCTCCGGCTCTACTCTCGGTCTCACTCTGCCTCGCACTGTTTTATCTCCCTGGCTCCGCTCTCGGTCTCACTCTCCCTCGCGTTGTTTAATCTCCCCGGCTCTGCTCTCGGTCTCACTCTTTCCCGCACTGCTTTATCACCCCGGCTCCGCTCTCGGTCTCACTCTTTCTCGCGCTGTTTAATCTCCCCGGCTCCAGTCTCGGTCTCACTCTTTCTCGTGCTGTTTTATCTCATCAGTTCCGCTCTCGGTCTCACTCTTTCTTGGACTGTATTGTCTACCTGGCTCGGCTTTCGGTCTCACTCGCTCTCGCGCTGTTTTGTCTCGCCAGCTCCACTCTTGGTCTCACTCACTTTCGCACTGGTTTCCTCGCAGCCTCCACTCACTCTCAGTCTCTCTCACACTGTTTTATCTACCCCGCTCTGCTCTCGGTCTCGATCTTTCTCACACTGTTTTATCTCCCTGGATCCACTCTCGGGCTCACTCTTTCTCCCGCAGTTTTATCTCCCCGCTCCGCCCTTAGTCTCACTCTTTCTTGCACTATTTAATCTCCCCGGATCCACTCTCGGTCTTACTCTCTCTCGCGCTGTTTATCTCCCCGACTTCGCTCTCGGTCTCACTCTCTCTCACGCCGTTTTATCTCCCTGGCTCTGCTCTCGGTCTCACTCTCTCTCACGCTGTTTTATCTCTCCGGCTCTGCTCTCGGTTTCACTCTTTCCCGCACTGATTTGTCTCCCTGGATCCACTCTCGGGCTCACTCTTTCTCCCGCAGTTTTATATCCCCGCTCCGCTCTTAGTGTCACTCTTTCTTGCACTGCTTAATCTCCCCGGATCCACTCTCGGTCTTACTCTCTCTCACGCAGTTTTATCTCCCCGGCTCTGTTCTCGGTCTCACTCTTTCCCGCACTGCGTTATCTCCCCGGCTCCGCTCTTAGTCTCACTCTTTCTTGCACTGCTTAATCTCCCCGGATCCACTCTCGGTCTCACTCTCTCTCGCGCTGTTTTATCTCTCCGGCTCCGCTCTCGGTCTCACTCTCTCTCACGCGGTTTTATCTCCCCGGCTCTGCTCTCGGTCTCACTCTTTCCCGCACTGCGTTATCTCCCCAGCTCTGCTCGCAGTCTCACTCTTTCTCGCGCTGTTTTATCTCCCCGGCTCTACTCTCGGTCTCACTCTCCCTCGCGCTGTTTTATCTCCCCGGCTCCGCTCTCGGTCTCACTCTCTTTCACACTGTTTTATCTCCCCGGCTCTATTCTCGGTTTCACTCTCTCTCACGCCGTTCTATCACCCCGGCTCCGCTCTCGGTCTCACTCTTTCTCGCGCTGTTTAATCTCCCCGGCTCCACTCTCGGTCTTACTCTTTCTCGTGCTGTTTTATCTCATCAGTTCCGCTCTCGGTCTCACTCTTTCTTGGACTGTATTTTCTACCTGGCTCGGCTTTCGGTCTCACTCGCTCTCGCGCTGTTTTGTCTCCCCAGCTCCACTCTTGGTCTCACTCACTTTCGCACTGGTTTCCTCGCAGCCTCCACTCACTCTCAGTCTCTCTCACACTGTTTTATCTCCCCGCTCCGCCCTTAGTCTCACTCTTTCTTGCACTGTTTAATCTCCCCGGATCCACTCTCGGTCTTACTCTCTCTCGCGCTGTTTTAACTCCCCGGCTTCGCTCTCGGTCTCACTCTCTCTCACGCCGTTTTATCTCCCTGGCTCTGCTCTCGGTCTCACTCTCTCTCACGCTGTTTTATCTCCCCGGCTCTGCTCTCGGTTTCACTCTTTCCCGCACTGTTTTGTCTCCCTGGATCCACTCTCGGGCTCACTCTTTCTCCCGCAGTTTTATCTCCCCGCTCCGCTCTTAGTCTCACTCTTTCTTGCACTGCTTAATCTCCCCGGATCCACTCTCAGTCTTACTCTCTCTCACGCAGTTTTATCTCCCCGGCTCTGCTCTCGGTCTCACTCTTTCCCGCACTGCGTTATCTCCCCGGCTCCGCTCTTAGTCTCACTCTTTCTTGCACTGCTTAATCTCCCCGGATCCACTCTCGGTCTCACTCTCTCTCGCGCTGTTTTATCTCTCTGGCTCCGCTCTCGGTCTCACTCTTTCCCGCACTGCGTTATCTCCCCAGCTCTGCTCGCAGTCTCACTCTTTCTCGCGCTGTTTTATCTCCCCGGCTCTACTCTCGGTCTCACTCTCCCTCGCGCTGTTTTATCTCCCCGGCTCCGCTCTCGGTCTCACTCTCTTTCACACTGTTTTATCTCCCCGGCTCTATTCTCGGTTTCACTCTCTCTCACGCCGTTCTATCTCCCCGGCTCTGCTCTCGGTCTCACTCTTTCCCGCACTGCTTTATCACCCCGGCTCCGCTCTCGGTCTCACTCTTTCTCGCGCTGTTTAATCTCCCCGGCTCCAGTCTCGGTCTTACTCTTTCTTGCGCTGTTTTATCTCATCAGTTCCGCTCTCGGTCTCACTCTTTCTCGCGCTGTTTTATCTCACCACTCTCGGTCTCACTCTTTCTTGGACTGTATTGTCCACTTGCCTCGGCTCTCGGTCTCACACTCTCTCGCGCTGTTTTGTCTCCCCGGCTCTACTCTGTCTTCCTCTTTCTCACATTGTTTAATCTCCCTGGCTCCGCTCTCAGTCCCCCTCTCCCTCGCGCTGTTTTATCTCCATGGCTTCGCTGTAGGTCTCACTCTCTCTCGCGCTGTTTAATCTCCCCGGCTCTGCTCTCGGTCTCACTCTCCCCCGTGCTTTTATCTCCCTGATTCCATTCTCGGTCTCACTCTTTTCTCACATTGTTTTGTCTCCCTGGCTCCGCTCTCAGTCTCACTCTCTCTCGTGCTGTTCTGTCTCTCCGGCTCGGTTCTCGGTCTCGTTTTTTCTCGCGCTGTTTTATCTCCCCAGCTCCGCTCTCGGACTCATTCTCTCTCACGCTTTTATCTCCCCGGCTCCCCTCTCGGTCTCACTCTTTCTCACGTTGTTTTATGACCCCAGCTCTGCTCTCGGTCTCACTCACTTTCGCGCTGGTTTCCTCACAGCCTCCACTCACTCTCAGTCTCTCTCGCACTGTTTTATCTACCCCGCTCTGGTCTTGGTCTCACTCTTTCCCGCACTGCTTTATCTCCCCGGCTCCGCTCTTGGTCTCACTCTCTCTCGCGCTGTTTAATCTCCCCGGCTCTACTCTCAGTCTCACTCTCCCTCACGTGTTTTATCTCCCCAACTCCACTCTTTCTCGCGCTGTTTTATCTCACCAGTTCCGCTCTTGGTCTCACTCTTTCTTGGATTGTATTGTCTACCCGCCTTGGCTCTCGGTCTGACTCTCTCTTTCGCTGTTTTGTCTCCATGGCTCTACTCTCATTCTCCCTCTTTCTCACCTTGTTTTATCTCCCTGGTTCTGCTCTCAGTCTCCCTCTCCCTCGCGCTGTTTTATCTCCATGGCTCCGTTCTCGGTCTCACTCTTTTCTCACGTTGTTTTATCACCCCAGCTCTGCTCGCAGTCTCACTCTCCCTCGCGCTGTTTTATCTCCCCGGCTCTACTCTCGGTCTCACTCTCCCTCGCGCTGTTTTATCTCCCCGGCTCCGCTCTCGGTCTCACTCTCTTTCACACTGTTTTATCTCCCCGGCTCTGCCCTCGGTCTCACTCTCTGTCGCGCGGCTTAACCTGCCTGGCTCAGCTCTCAGTCTCACTCTCCCTCGCGCTGTTTTATCTCTCCGGCTACACACTCGATCTCACTCTCCCTCACGCTGTTTTATCTCTCCGGCTACACTCTCGGTCTCACTCTCCCTCGCGCTGTTTCATCTCTCCGGCTACACTCTCGATCTCACTCTCCCTCACGCTGTTTTATCTCTCCGGCTACACTCTCGGTCTCACTCTCCCTCACGCTGTTTTATCTCTCCGGCTACACTCTCGGTCTCACTCTCCCTCACGCTGTTTGATCTCTCCGGCTCCGCTCTCGGTCTCACTCTTTCTCACATTGTTTTGTGTCCCTAGCTCCACTCTCGGTCTCACTCTCTCTTGCGCTGTTTTATCTCCCCGGTTCCGCTCTCGGTCTCACAGTTTCTTACGTTTTTTTATCACCCCAGCTCTGCTCTCGGTCTCACTCTTTCTTGGACTGTATTGTCTACCTGCCTTGGCTCTCGGTCTCACTCTCCCTCGCGCTGTTTTATCTCTCCGGCTACACTCTCGGTCTCACTCTTCCTCACGCTGTTTTATCTGTCCGGCTCCGCTCTCGGTCTCACTCTCTCTCGCGCTGTTTTATCGCTCCGGCTCTGCTCTCAGTCTCCCTCTCCCTCGCGCTGTTTTATCTCCATGGCTCCGTTCTCGGTCTCACTCTTTTCTCACGTTGTTTTATCACCCCAGCTCTGCTCGCAGTCTCACTTTCCCTCGCGCTGTTTTATCTCCCCGGCTCCGCTCTCGGTCTCACTCTCTTTCACACTGTTTTATCTCCCCGGCTCTGCCCTCGGTCTCACTCTCTGTCGCGCGGCTTAACCTGCCTGGCTCAGCTCTCAGTCTCACTCTCCCTCGCGCTGTTTTATCTCTCCGGCTACACACTCGATCTCACTCTCCCTCACGCTGTTTTATCTCTCCGGCTACACTCTCGGTCTCACTCTCCCTCGCGCTGTTTTATCTCTCCGGCTACACTCTCGATCTCACTCTCCCTCACGCTGTTTTATCTCTCCGGCTACACTCTCGGTCTCACTCTCCCTCACGCTGTTTTATCTCTCCGGCTACACTCTCGGTCTCACTCTCCCTCACGCTGTTTGATCTCTCCGGCTCCGCTCTCGGTCTCACTCTTTCTCACATTGTTTTGTGTCCCTAGCTCCACTCTCGGTCTCACTCTCTCTTGCGCTGTTTTATCTCCCCGGTTCCGCTCTCGGTCTCACAGTTTCTTACGTTTTTTTATCACCCCAGCTCTGCTCTCGGTCTCACTCTTTCTTGGACTGTATTGTCTACCTGCCTTGGCTCTCGGTCTCACTCTCCCTCGCGCTGTTTTATCTCTCCGGCTACACTCTCGGTCTCACTCTTCCTCACGCTGTTTTATCTGTCCGGCTCCGCTCTCGGTCTCACTCTCTCTCGCGCTGTTTTATCGCTCCGGCTCTGCTCTCGGTCTCACTCTCCCTCGTGCTTTTATCTCCCTGGCTCCGTTCTCCGTCTAACTCTTTTCTCACGTTGTTTTATCACCCCAGCTCTGCTGTCAGTCTCACTCTCTCTCGCACTGTTTTAACTCCCCGGCTCCGCTCTCGGTCTCACTCTCCCTCGCGCTGTTTTATCTCTCCGGCTACACTCTCGGTCTCACTCTCTCTCACGCTGTTTTATCTCTCCGGCTGCACTCTCGGTCTCACTCTCCCTCATGCTGTTTTATCTCTCCGGCTACACTCTCGGTCTCACTCTCCCTCACGCTGTTTGATCTCTCCGGCTCCGCTCTCGGTCTCACTCTTTTTCACATTGTTTTGTGTCCCTAGCTCCACTCTCGGTCTCACTCTCTCTTGCGCTGTTTTATCTCCCCGGTTCCGCTCTCGGTCTCACAGTTTCTTACGTTGTTTTATCACCCCAGCTCTGCTCTCGGTCTCACTCTTTCTTGGACTGTATTGTCTACCTGCCTTGGCTCTCGGTCTCACTCTCCCTCGCGCTGTTTTATCTCTCCGGCTACACTCTCGGTCTCACTCTCCCTCACGCTGTTTTATCTGTCCGGCTCCGCTCTCGGTCTCACTCTCTCTCGCGCTGTTTTATCTCCGGCTCTGCTCTCGGTCTCACTCTCCCTCGTGCTTTTATCTCCCTGGCTCCGTTCTCCGTCTAACTCTTTTCTCACGTTGTTTTATCACCCCAGCTCTGCTCTCAGTCTCACTCTCTCTCGCACTGTTTTAACTCCCCGGCTCCGCTCTCGGTCTCACTCTCTCTCGCGCTGTTTTAACTCCCCGGCTCCGCTCTCAGTCTCGCTCTCTTTCACACAGTTTTATCTCCCTGGCTCTATTCCCGGTCTCACTCTCTCTCACGCCGTTTTATCACCCCAGCTGCGCTCTCGGTCTCACTCTCTGTTGCGCGGCTTAACCTGCCTGGCTCAGCTCTCGGTCTCACTCTCCCTCGCGCTGTTTTATCTCCCTGGCTCCGCTCTCGGTCTCACTCTCTTTCACACTGTTTTATCTCCCCGGCTATATTCTCGGTCTCACTCTTTCCCGCACTGCTTTATCTCCCCGGCTCCGCTCTCAGTCTCACTCTTTCTTGTGCTGTTTTATCTCTCCATCTCTACTCTTGGTCTCATTCTCCTTCGCGCTGGTTTATCTCCCCGGCTCCACTCTCGGTCTCACTCTTTCTCGCGCTGCTTATCTCCCCAGCTCCACTCTCGGTCTCACTCTTTCTCGCGCTGCTTATCTCCCCAGCTGCGCTCTCGGTCTCACTCTTTCTTGGACTGTATTGTCCACCTGGCTCGGCTCTCGGTCTCACTCTCCCTCGCGCTGTTTTATCTCCCCGGCTCCCCTCTCAGTCTCTCAGTTTCCCACTTTATCACCCCAGCTCTGGTCTCGGTCTCACACTTTCTCGCACTGTTTCATCTCCCCATCCCCGCTCTCGGTCTCACTCTCCCTCACGCTGTTTGATCTCCCCGTCTCCGCTCTCGGTCTCAATCTCCCTCGCGCTGTTTTATCTCCCCGGCTCCGCTCTCGGTCTCACTCTCTCTCGCGCTGTTTTATCTCCCCGGCTCTGCTCTCGGTCTCACTCTCCCTCGTGCTTTTATCTCCCCGGCTGTGTTCTCGGTCTCACTCTTTTTTCACGTTGTTTTATCACCCCAGCTCTGCTCTCAGTCTCACTCTCTCTCGCGCTGTTTTATCTCCTCGGCTCCGCTCTCGGTCTCACTCTCTGTCCCGCAGCTTAACCTCCCTGGCTCCGCTCTCGTTCTCTCTCCCTCGTCTTGTTTTATCTCCCCGGCTCCGCTCTCGATCTCACTCTGTTTCACACTGTTTTATCTCCCCGGCTCTATTCTCGGTCTCACTCTGTCTCACGCGGTTTTATCTCCCCGGCTCTGCTCTCGGTCTCACTCTTTCCCGCACTGCTTTATCTCCCCGGCTCTGCTCTCGGTCTCACTCTTTCCCGCACTGCTTTATCTCCCCGGCTCTGCTCTCGGTCTCACTCTTTCCCGCACTGCTTTATCTCCCCGGCTCTGCTCTCGGTCTCACTCTTTCCCGCACTGCTTTATCTCCCCGGCTCTGCTCTTAGTCTCACTCTTTCCCGCACTGCTTTATCTCCATGGCTCCGCTCTCGGTCTCACTCCCTCTCGCACTTTTATCTCACAGGCTCCCCTCTCAGTCTCCCTATTTCTCACGTTGTTTTATCATGCCAGCTCTGCTCTCGGTCTCATGATTTCTCGCGCTGTTTTATCTCCCCGGCTCCGCTCTTAGTCTCACTCTTTCTCGCGCTGTTTTATCTCATCAGTTCCGCTCTCGGTTTCACTCTTTCTTGGACTGTATTGTCTACCTGGCTCGGCTCTCGGTCTCACTCGCTCTCGCGCTGTTTTATCTCCCCGGATCCGCACTCGGTCTCACTTTTTCTTGTGCCGATTTATCCCCCAGGCTCCACTCTCAGTCTCCCTCTCTTTCACTCTGCTTTATCTCCCCGGCTCCGCTCTCGGTCTCATTCTCTCTCACGCTTTTATCTCCCCGGCTCCTCTCTCGGTCTCTCACTTTCTCACGTTGTTTTATGACCCCAGCTCTGCTCTCGGTCTCACTCACTTTCGCGCTGGTTTCCTCACAGCCTCCACTCACTCTCAGTCTCTCTCGCACTGTTTTATCACCCCCGCTCTGGTCTTGGTCTCACTCTTTCCCACACTGCTTTATCTCCCCGGCTCCGCTCTTGGTCTCACTCTCTCTCGCGCTGTTTAATCTCCCCGGCTCTACTCTCAGTCTCACTCTCCCTCACGTTGTTTTATCTCCCCAACTCCACTCTTTCTCGCGCTGTTTTATCTCACCAGTTCCGCTCTTGGTCTCACTCTTTCTTGGATTGTATTGTCTACCCGCCTTGGCTCTCAGTCTGACTCTCTCTTTCGCTGATTTGTCTCCATGGCTCTACTCTCATTCTCCCTCTTTCTCACCTTGTTTTATCTCCCTGGTTCTGCTCTCAGTCTCCCTCTCCCTCGCGCTGTTTTATCTCCATGGCTCCGTTCTCGGTCTCACTCTTTTCTCACGTTGTTTTATCACCCCAGCTCTGCTCGCAGTCTCACTCTCCCTCGCGCTGTTTTATCTCCCCGGCTCTACTCTCGGTCTCACTCTCCCTCGCGCTGTTTTATCTCCCCGGCTCTACTCTCAGTCTCACTCTCCCTCGCGCTGTTTTATCTCCCCGGCTCCGCTCTCGGTTTCACTCTCTTTCACACTCTTTTATCTCCCCAGCTCTATTCTCGGTTTCAATCTCTCTCACGCCGTTCTATCTCCCCGGCTCTGCTCTCGGTCTCACTCTCCCTCGCGCTGTTTTATCTCTCCGGCTACACTCTCGATCTCACTCTCCCTCACGCTGTTTTATCTCTCCGGCTACACTCTCGATCTCACTCTCCCTCACGCTGTTTTATCTCTCCGGCTACACTCTCGGTCTCACTCTCCCTCACGCTGTTTTATCTCTCCGGCTACACTCTCGGTCTCACTCTCCCTCACGCTGTTTGATCTCTCCGGCTCCGCTCTCGGTCTCACTCTTTCTCACATTGTTTTGTGTCCCTAGCTCCACTCTCGGTCTCACTCTCTCTTGCGCTGTTTTATCTCCCCGGTTCCGCTCTCGGTCTCACAGTTTCTTACGTTGTTTTATCACCCCAGCTCTGCTCTCGGTCTCACTCTTTCTTGGACTGTATTGTCTACCTGCCTTGGCTCTCGGTCTCACTCTCCCTCGCGCTGTTTTATCTCTCCGGCTACACTCTCGGTCTCACTCTCCCTCACGCTGTTTTATCTGTCCGGCTCCGCTCTTGGTCTCACTCTCTCGCGCTGTTTTATCTCTCCGGCTCTGCTCTCGGACTCACTCTCCCTCGTGCTTTTATCTCCCTGGCTCCATTCTCCGTCTAACTCTTTTCTCACGTTGTTTTATCACCCCAGCTCTGCTGTCAGTCTCACTCTCTCTCGCACTGTTTTAACTCCCCGGCTCCGCTCTCGGTCTCACTCTCCCTCGCGCTGTTTTAACTCCCCGGCTCCGCTCTCAGTCTCGCTCTCTTTCACACAGTTTTATCTCCCTGGCTCTATTCCCGGTCTTACTCTCTCTCACGCTGTTTCATCACCCCAGCTGCGCTCTCGATCTCACTCTCTGTCGCGCGGCTTAACCTGCCTGGCTCAGCTCTCGGTCTCACTCTCCCTCGCGCTGTTTTATCTCCCTGGCTCCGCTCTCGGTCTCACTCTCTTTCACACTGTTTTATCTCCCCGGCTATATTCTCGGTCTCACTCTTTCCCGCACTGCTTTATCTCCCCGGCTCCACTCTCGGTATCACTCTTTCTCGCACTGTTTAATCTCCACGGCTCCGCTCTCGGTCTCACTCTTTCTTGTGCTGTTTTATCTCTCCATCTCTACTCTTGGTCTCATTCCCCTTCGCGCTGGTTTATCTCCCCGGCTCCACTCTCGGTCTCACTCTTTCTCGCGCTGCTTATCTCCCCAGCTGCGCTCTCGGTCTCACTCTTTCTTGGACTGTATTTTCCACCTGGCTCGGCTCTCGGTCTCACTCTCCCTCGCGCTGTTTTATCTCCCCGGCTCCGCTCTCAGTCTCACTCTCTCTCGCGCTGTTTTATCTCCCCGGCTCTGCTCTCAGTCTCACTCTCCCTCGCGCTGTTTTATCTCCCCGGCTCTGCTCTCGGTCTCACTCTCCCTCGTGCTTTTATCTCCCCGGCTGTGTTCTCGGTCTCACTCTTTTTTCACGTTGTTTTATCACCCCAGCTCTGCTCTCAGTCTCACTCTCTCTCGCGCTGTTTTATCTCCCCGGCTCCGCTCTCGGTCTCACTCTCTGTCCCGCAGCTTAACCTCCCTGGCTCCGCTCTCGGTCTCTCTCCCTCGTCTTGTTTTATCTCCCCGGCTCCGCTCTCGATCTCACTCTGTTTCACACTGTTTTATCTCCCCGGCTCTATTCTCGGTCTCACTCTGTCTCACGCGGTTTTATCTCCCCGGCTCTGCTCTCGGTCTCACTCTTTCCCGCACTGCTTTATCTCCCCGGCTCTGCTCTCGGTCTCACTCTTTCCCGCACTGCTTTATCTCCCCGGCTCCGCTCTTAGTTTCACTCTTTCCCGCACTGCTTTATCTCCCCGGCTCCGCTCTTAGTCTCACTCTTTCCCGCACTGCTTTATCTCCCCGGCTCCGCTCTTAGTCTCACTCTTTCTCGCGCTGTTTTATTTCCCCGGCTCCGCTCTCGGTCTCACTCTTTCTCGCGCTGTTTTATCTCACCAGTTCCGCTCTTGGTCTCCCTCTTTCTTGGACTGTATTGTCTACCCGCCTTGGCTCTTGGTCTCACTCTCTCTTGCGCTGTTTTGTCTCCCCGGCTCTACTCTCAGTCTCCCTCTTTCTCACGTTGTTTTATCTCCCTGGCTCCGCTCTCAATCTCCCTCTCCCTCACGCTGTTTTATCTCCATGGCTCCGCTCTCGGTCTCACTCCCTCTCGCGCTTTTATCTCACAGGCTCCCCTCTCAGTCTCCCTATTTCTCACGTTGTTTTATCATGCCAGCTCTGCTCTCGGTCTCATGATTTCTCGCGCTGTTTTATCTCCCCATCCCCGCGCTCGTTCTCACTCTCTCTCGCACTGTTTTGTCTCCCCGGCTCCGCTCTTAGTCTCACTCTTTCTTGCGCTGTTTTATCTCCCCGGCTCTACTCTCTGTCTCATTCTCCTTCGCACTGTTTTGTCTCCCTGGCTCCACTTTCGGTCTCACTCTTTCTCACGCTGTTTTATCTCCCCGGATCCGCTCTCGGTCTCACTTTTTCTTGTGCCGATTTATCCCCCAGGCTCCACTCTCAGTCTCCCTCTCTTTCACTCTGTTTTATCTCCCCGGCTCCGCTCTCGGTCTCACTCTCTCTCGCACTGTTTTATCTCCCCGGCTCCGCTCTCGGTCTCACTCTCCCTCGCACTGTTTTATCTCCCCGGCTCCGCTCTCGGTCTCACTCTCCCTCGCACTGTTTTATCTCCCCGGCTCCGCTCTCGGTCTCACTCTCCCTCGCACTGTTTTATCTCCCCGGCTCCGCTCTCGGTCTCACTTTCTCTTGTGCTGTTTTATCTCCATGGCTCTACTTTCGGTCTCAATCTTTCTGGCGCTGTTTTATCTCCCTGGATCCACTCTCGGTCTCACTCTTTCTCCCGCAGTTTTATCTCCCCAGCTCCGCTCTCGGTGTCACTCTTTCTCCCGCAGTTTTATCTCCCCGGCTCTGCTCTCAGTCTCACTCTCCCTTGCGCTTTTATCTCCCTGGCTCCGCTCTTGTTCTCATCTTTCTTGCGTTTTTTTATCTCCCCGTCTCTGCTCTTGGTCTCAATCTTTCTCGCGCTGTTTTATCTCATCGGCTCTGCTCTCGCTGTCACTCTTTCTCACGCTGATTTATCCCCCAGGTTCCACTCTAGCTCTCACTCTCTCTCGCGCTGGTTTCCGCCCGGCCTCCACTCTCACTCTCAGTCTCTCTCGTACTCTTTTATCTCCCCGCCTCCGCTCTCGGTCTCACTCTCTCTCGCGCAACTTAACCTCCCTGGTTCCGCTCTTTGTCTCACTCTCTCTCGCACTGTTTTAACTCCCCGACTCCGTTCTCAATCTCTCTCTCACGCCCTTTTATCTCCCCGGCTCTGCTCTCGGTCCCACTCTTTCCTGCACTGCTTTACCTCCCCAGCTCCGCTCTCGGTCTCACTCTGTCTCACACTGTTTTATCTCCCCAGCTCTCCTCTGGGTCTCACTCTTTCTCGCGCTGTTTTATCTCTCCGGCTCTACTCTCGGTCTCACTCTTTCTCGCGCTGTTTAATCTCCCCGGCTCCACTCTCGGTCTCACTCTATCTCACACTCTTTTATCTCACCAGTTCCGCTCTCGGTCTGACTCTTTCTTGGACTGTATTGTCTATCCGGCTTGGCTCTCGGTCTCACTCGCTCTCGCGCTGTTTTGTTTCCCCGGCTCTACTCTCGGTCTCACTCTTTCTCACATTGTTTTGTCTCCCTGGCTCCGCTCTCGGTCTCACTCTCTCTTGCGCTGTTTTATCTCTCCGGCTCGGCTCTCGGTCTCATTCTTTCTCACGCTTTTTTTATCTCCCCGGTTCTGCTTTCGGTCTCACTTCCTCTCGCGCTTTTATCTCCCTGGCTCCCCTCTCAGTCTCACTCTTTCTCAGGTTGTTTTATCACACCAGCTCTGCTCTCGGTCTCACTCTTTCTCGCGCTGTTTTATCTCCCCATCCCCGCTCTCGTTCTCACTCTCTCGCGCTGTTTTGTCTCCCCGGCTCTGCTCTAGGTCTCACTTTTTCTCATGCTGATTTATCCCCCAGGCTCCACTCTAGCTCTCACTCTCTCACACGCTGTTTTAGCTCCCCAGCTCCGCTCTCGGTCTCACTGTCGTGCTGATTTATCTCACCAGCTCTGCTCTCGCTCTCACTCTTTTTCGCGCCGATTTATCCCCCAGACTCCATTCTAGCTCTCACTCTTTCTTGCGCTGTTTTAGCTCCCCAGCTCTACTCTCAGTCTCACTCTTTCTCGCGCTGTTTTATCTCCCCGGCTCCGCTCTCGGTCTCACTCTTTCCCGCACTGTTTTATCTCCCTGGCCCCGCTCTCAAGCTCGCTCTTTCTCGTACTGTTTGACCTCCCCGGCTCCGCTCTCAGTTTTGCTCTCTCTCATGCTGTTTTATCAACCCAGCTCCGCTCTTTGTCTTGCTCTTTCTCGGCTCTTTATCCTCCCGTTTTCGCTCTCACTCTCGCTCTTTCTCGCCGTTTTTCTCTCCCCAGCTGCTCTCACCCTTGCTCTTTCTGGTGGTCCTTTATGCTCCAGGCTCTGTTCTCACACTTACACCTTTTTGCACTTTTTTACCCTGACTCTGCACTCAGTCTCGCTCTTTCTCGTACTCTTTTATCCTCCCGGCTGCGCTCTTCCACCATAACATCCGTGGATTGCCTCTCTACTCCTTGCTCTTTTCCTTTGAAATGCGGCTGCACCTTTCTCACCCTACTATCCGATTCGGACCGGGTGAGAAAGGTACAGTGCTGTGGGTTCCTGCGTCCTTCAGTCGAGTGCAGGAAAGTTGCAGCTGAGGAAGCCACCCTGTCTTTGTTATGGGTGAGGGAATAGCCGGGAAAGGGGTGAAGGTTGGTGGGGTGGGGTGTAGTCAGCGGGCGTCGGGAGGGTCAGTACTATCGTTAATCAGAAGTTCGAAGTGGTTTAAAACTCTTCTAGCTTTTCCTGAGTAACTGTTGCTGTGAGACAGTCGGCACTATCCAAAGTTTGCTATTTAAATCAATATATTAGATTGTTTCCATTTCAGGGCAATTTCCCAACGGAAGTTTGAACTTCCAGGGCAAATGCCATTCAATCCTCTGTGCAGACATCTGCAGGGCTCCCTTACTGCATCTCTGGGGTATCCCTCAGGCAAGACACCCTGGGTAATGAAAGTTATGGTCCAAAAACTGCTTTCACTCTGTCTCCTGTTATATTTGTCACTGATTCCCGCCTATAGTATGTCAATCCTACAGATCTTTGTGCCGAGAATGTGGGGGAATTATGTGGCTGTGCAACCTCTAAGGTACCCTCCTCCTCCTCGGAGGTGGGCGGCTCTCTCCTGATTGCAGCAGCCCTTAGTTTGTGAGAAAGAGAAGAGCAATGGGAGGATAATGCACATTCCAACACATCCTTCAGACTGCTCTCTGTGAGCAGTGATGGACACATGTGCACTATGTTTTGTGGTCACCAGAGGCTCTCCTGTGTCCACCCATTAGGCCATTCACACTCAGATCCACAAAACCCATCTCACCATCAGCGAGTGCCCACCCTGCCTCCAGGTCCCCCAGCTCCAGTGCTTCATCTGCCATGGGCATATGGATGGCAAAATCTCGACGCTGCCACCCTTCATCATTCATTCCCTGATCTTTTGTGCTCTCTTCTCCAATCTCATATGTTTCCATTTTTACACACCTGCCGAAGACACACACTAGCTTTTGTTGGTGTCAGCCTGACTGTCCATCATCGAGTCACAGGAATGTCTCCTGCATTTGGCCACTTAGTCATGGCAGTGTAGGAGTTAACTCCGACTGGCCGGGACCCTCCACAGAAAGGCTGACATGCCCCTGACAGTCAATGCTGCTGCCTGTACATTGCCAGCAGTTGGGTGAGGATGAACTTTCTACTAATTTCACTTCTATCTTTATTCACATGTAAGGCTGTAAGCTTAACATTGTGTGCTGAACTCACAGCCATTACCTTTGTCTCCACCACAATCTCCAGTCCTTAACCATCAACCCTACATGCCCACACACTAGTGGCACAGGTTTAAGGTGTGAGGCACTTTTCTTTGTCTTGCACCATCACCATTTTTGTTATTTTAAATCACACCTGCACTTACATTTTATTCTTTCCTTGCACCCCATCCGCCACCCTCATCCCTGTTAGTTAAACCCTGTCATGTCACTGTTTTATCCCTGTTCTCATGTAAGCTCATCAATCTGAAACAGTAACACTGTTTCTTCCTTTACAGATACTGCCTGACCTGCTAAGAATTTCCAGACTCTTCATTTATATTTCACATTTATTGCATCATTTGTGTTTTGCTTCTATGGTTTCAAGTTGTGTTTCTTGAATCTTTCACATTGTACATTATTATTGTCTTTAATAATGTTCTTTAAAACATTAGAGATTTACTCTGATTCCTGTTATTTTTCTCTCTCTGGTTCCCAGTCTGTATGGTAACGCTCTCACAGATTCTTGTGCCGAGGATCTCGCCTCTGTTCTTAGTATAAACCGGTCACTAACAGATCTGGACCTGGGTTGGAATAACTTGGGAAATTCAGGAGTGAAGCTATTGTCTGTGGCTTTGAGGAACCCAGGCTGTAAAATGCAGAAACTGCAGTAAGTACCAGACTGTGTGAGATTGTGTTTATAATAACTGAATATATAACAATATACTTTGAGCATTGTTACTAGTATAAAAAAAACTGTCTTATTGATTAGTGTCAGTTATTAATTTTTTAAAAACTGCATTTACTGAAGAAGAATCATATGGACTTGAAACGTCAACTCTGTTTCTCTCTTTGCAGATCCTGTCAGACCTGCTGAGTTTTTCCAGCATTTTCTGTTTTTGTTTCAAATTTCCAGCATCCGCATTATTTTGCTTTTATCTTTGCATTTATTCTGACTTGTTGTTTCCCTCTCTGATCCCTAGGCTATGGGATGTCAGTCCCACAGATCTTTGTGTCGAGGGTATGGGGGTAGAATGTGACGTTGCACCACCTGAGGACCCATCCTCTGCAGAGGTGGATGGCTGTCCCCTGGGCACAGCAGCCATTGAATGTGAAAAAGAGGAGTAATTATTTGGCAGTGACTGGAAGGTCACGAAGCTAAAATATAGCATATAATAGTGAGTAACAAATAACATTAGTACAGTAGTGAGAGGTGACCATAATGCAGAAGACCAAAATGTAGAATCAGTTTAGGTAGAGATAAGAATTAGCAAAGGTAAGAGGTCACTTGTAGGTGTAGTTTATAGGCCCCTAACAATAGTCACATTTTCAGACTGAGTATACAGGAAGAAATAATGGGGGCTTGTAAGAAAGGTACCATAATAATCACATGTGACTCTAATCTTCATATAGATTAGACGAATCAGATTGGCAAAGATTGCTTGGAAGATGAGTTCATAGAATGTATTCAAGACAATTTCTTAGATCAGTTGCTTCATCAGTGATCTTCCTTCCATCATAAGGTCAGAAGTGGGGATGTTCACTGATGATTGCTCAACGACCAGCACCATTTGCTACTGCTCAGGAGCTGAAGCAGTCCATGTCCCAATACAGCAAGACCTGGACAAGTGTCAGGCAATGACCATCTCCAACAAGAGAGAACCCAACCATTACCCCGCGAAATTCAATGTCATTACCATCACTGAATCCCCCACTAACAATACCCTGGAGGTTACCATTGACGGGAAACTGAACTGGACTAGCCATATAAATACTGTGGCTACAAGTGCAGGTCAGAGGCTAGGAATCATGCGACAAGTAACTCACCTCCTGACTCCCCAAAGCCTGTTCACCATCCACAAGGCACAAGTCAGGAGCTTGATGGAATACGCCCCACTTGCCCGGATGAGTGCAGTTCCCACAACACTCAAAAGCTTGACACTGTCCAGGACAAAGTGGTTGGCACCACATCCACAAACATTCACTCCCCCCACTACCGATGCACAGTAGCAGCACTGTGTACCATCTACAAGATGCACTTGTACCAAGGTTCCTTCGACAGCACCTTACAAACCCACGACCATTATTGCCTAGAAGGATAAGTGCAGCAGATAGATGGAAACACCACCACCTGGTAGTTCCCCTTCAAGTCACTCACCTTCCTGACTTGGAAATATATCGCCATTCCTTCACTGTCACTGGGTTAAAATTCTGGACCTCCCTTCTTATTAGCGCTTTGGGTGTACCTACACCACCTGGACTGCAGTCATTCAAGAAGACAGTTCACCACCACCTTCTCAAGGGCAGCTAGGGATGGGAAATAAATGCTGGCCCAGCCAGCAAAGCCCACATCCCAATATTGTTTTTTTAAAAACGCATGTTCTAGTGCCAACCGTGCAACAGGCTATTTTAGACCTGTTAATGTGCAGTGAGACAGGAAGAATTAATGACCTTATCCTAAAAGTGCCTCTACACAGCAGGAATCATAACATGATCGAATTTTACCTTAGGCTTGAAGGTGAGAAGTCTTGGTCAAAGTCTAATGTCTTAAACTTAAAAATGGCAATTAAAAGTCTAGAGGACATAGTTGGCTAAAGTGAACTGGGAAAATAGCTTAAAAGTTGGGATTGGATGTTAGAAAAACAGTGGCAGATATTTAAGGAGAAGTTTCCTTAATCTCAGCAAAGATATTTTCCAATGAGAAAGAAAGATTCTGTGAGAAGGATGCACAAGCTGGGCTAAGTAAGTAAAGGATCGTATCACTGAAAGAAAAGTTATTCAATGCTGCAAAGTGGTAGGTGTTAGACTTCAGAAACCAGCAAAGAATGGCAAAAGAAAAGGTGAGAAAATGAGTGAAAGCCAGATAGAAATTTAAAAAACTTGTCTTCTATTGACATCACTGATTGCCCCTTCCTAAATGGCCTTGTTCAGAAGGCATTTAAGAGTCTTGTCAGCCAGACCAGCAGATTTCCTTCCCTAAAGGGGCATTGGTGAACCAGATGCATTTTGACATCATTTTAATTCCAGATTTTTTTTTATTCAATTGAAATTCCACTATCTGCCTGGATTTGAACCCATGTCCCCAATACACTACCTTGGATTTCTGAGGTACTAGTTTAGTGACAATACCATTATGCCACAGCCTCCCCAATACTGAAAGGAGTTCTCCAAGTGTTTAAATAGGAAAAGAGTACCAAAGTGAGTGTCCCTGAGAGGGTGAGACCGGGAAATTAATAATAAGAAACAGGGAAATGGCAGAAGTGTTGAACAGGTGTTTTGGGTCTGTCTTCACTGTAGAAGACACAATAAACATCCAAAGAATACTTGAAAATCAAGAGGTAAAATGGAAGGAGGAAATTAAAACAATCAAAATCACGAGGGAAATGGTATTGGGGGAAACCATTTGAACCAAATGTTGACGAGTCCCCTGGACTTGTTGTCTTTCATCCTGGGGTCTAAAAAGATGTGAATGCAGAGAAAGTAGATGCATTCATTGTGATCTTCCAAAACACCCTAGATTCTGAAAAGATCCCAGGGCATTGGAAAATCACAATATAACAACTGTATTCAAAAAAGAAGGAAGACAGAATGCAGGAAATTATAAGCTTGTCAGTCACAGGGAAAATACTAGAATTCATTATTGCGAAAGGTGTTGAACATTGTGCAATCATCAGCAACCATCCCTACTCCTGACCTTACAATGGGAGGAAGGTCATTGATGAAGCAGCTGAAGATGCTTGGGCCGAGGACATTACCCTGAGGATGTTATGGAGCTGAGATGAATGGTCTCAGGATAATATCAGGATTTTAGAAAATGATAATACATATATCAGGCAGTCAATAAGGGCTTGTGAAAGGGAAATCATGTTTGACTAATATATTAGATTTCTTTGAGTATGGAACATGAAGATAGAAAAAGGAAAACCTGAAGGTATGGTGTACTTAGATCTCCAAAAGGAATTCAAGAAGGTGCCACATCAAGAACTCATTGGTAGAGATAACATATCAGTATGGTAGAGGATTGGTTAGCTAAGAGCAAGCAGAGAGTTGGGATAATTGGGTCATTTTCAGGTTGGCAAGCTGGTACTAGCGCGGTGCCACAGGGACCAGTGCTGGGGCCCCAACGATTTACTATCTGTGTAAATAACTTGGATGAAGGAACTGAACGTATGGTAGCAAAATTTGTTGATGACACAAAGGTAGGAAAGTAAGTTGTCAAGAGGACATAAAGAGGTTATAAAGGGATTTAGATAGTTAAAGTGAATGGGCAAAAAATTGACAACTGGACTATAATGTGAGAAAATGTGAACTTGTTCACTTGGCAGGAAGAATAGAAAAACAGTATATTATTTGAATGGAGAAAGACTGCAGCGTGTGCAATACAGCAAGATCTGGGTGACCTGGTAGGTGAACCTCTGAAAGTTCTTATGCAGTGCAGCATGTGATTAGGAGGACAAATTGTACATTGGTGTTTATGTGGATGCCGTGGCTTAAGTGTTTAAAGTGACGGTTTAGAAAGCATATGATTCTCAGCTCACATCTCAGTGGTGCCTTTACTCCTGACTCCTATTCAAGGCTTTAAAACATGTTGTGTTTATAACAGAAATTGATTCCTCTAATGCATAAAAGACCCAGCAATTAAACTGTTCCAACAGTGGCTAATGAAAAAAATCGAGGATTGTACTAGATCAAAGGAATGGGTCAACTGTCAACTTTGATTGTAATCCTGAGAACTGGGAGCATTTCACAATTCAGCAAAGGAAGACAAAGGAAAAAAATGCAATATGACAGTAAAGTAGCAACACACATAAAAACGGACTGTGAAAGCTTTGATACGTGTATAAAAAGGAAAAGATTAGCAAAAACCGAATGTGGAATCATGTTTGTCGCAGAGGAGTCAAGAAAATGTTTAAAGGGGAATAAGGAAATGACAGAGAAACTGAACAAATACTTTGTGTCTGTCTTCCTGGAGTAAAATACTAAAAACCTGCCAGAAATAACGGAGAATCAAGGGACTAGTGTACATGAGGAACTGTAAGATATTAATTTTAATTAATAAAAGGAATAGGGATATTAATCTGAAGTAGATGAATCCCCTGGACCTGATGATTTACATGTCAGGGTATTGAAAGAGGTGGCTGTAGAGATAGTAGATATTTGGACTCTGGAATGGCTCCTGCAGTTTGGAAGGTGGCAAATGTAACCCCACTATTCAAGAAAGGAACAGGAGAGAAAATGGGGAACGACAGACTGGTTAACCTGACATCATTTGGGAAAATGCTAGAATTTATAATATAAGATGTGAGTGCAGAACACTTAGGAAAAATGGTAGAACTGGGCAGAGTCAACAGGTACTTATGAAAGGCACATGTTAAACAAACCTGTTATTTGAGAATATAACTGGCATTTTTTTAAAATTTCATTCAAGTGATGTGGGCTTTGCTGGCTAGGCCAGCATTTATTACCCATCCCTAATTGCCCTTGAGAAGGTGGCGGTGAGCTGCTTTCTTACACCACAGGGACTGCAGCAGTTCAGGTACACCCACAGTGCTGCTAGGGAGAGTGTTCCAAGATTTTGACCCAGCAACAGTGAAGGAACAGGGATATATTTCCAAGTCAGGATGGTGAGTGTCTTGGAGGGGAACTTCCAGGTTGTGTTTTCCCATAATATTTGCTGCCCTTGTCCTTCTAGATGGTAGTGGGCGTGGGTTTGTAAACTGCTGTCTAATTGGCCTTGGTGAATTTCTGTAGTGCATCTTGTAGATGGTACACACTGGTGCTACTGTGCTTAGGTGGTGGAGGAGTGAATGTTTGTGGATGGGGTACCAATCAAGTGGGCTGCTTTGTATTGGTGTCAAGCTTCTTGAGTGTTGTGGGAGCTGCACTCATCCAGGCAAGTAGAGAGTATTAAATCACAGTCTTGACTTGTGTCTTGTAGATAGGACAAGCTTTGCGGAGACAGGAGGTGAGTTACTCGTCGCAGGATTCCTAGCCTCTGATCTGCTCTTGTTGCCACAGTATTTATATGACTAGACTAGTTCAGTTTCTGGTCAATGGTAACCACCAGGATATTGATAGTTGGGAATTCAGGGATGGTAATGCCATTGAAAGTCAAGGGGCAATGGATAGATTCTCTCTTGTTGGAGACGGTCATAGCTTGGCATTTGTTTGGCATGAATATTACTTGCCACTTGTAAGCCAAAGCCGGAATGTTGTCCAGATCTTGCTGCATTTGGACATGGACTGCATCAGTATCTGAGGAGTTGCGAAAGGTGTTGAACATTGTGCAATCATCAGCAACCATCCCTACTCCTGACCTTACAATGGGAGGAAGGTCATTGATGAAGCAGCTGAAGATGCTTGGGCCGAGGACATTACCCTGAGGATGTTATGGAGCTGAGATGAATGGTCTCCAATATCCACAATCATCTTCCTTTTCGCTAGGTATTAATCTAACCAGCGGTGATTTTTCCCTGATTCTCATTGACTCCACTTTTGCTAGGTCTCCTTGATGTCACACTCTGCCAATTGCGCTCTTAACGTCAACAGCAGTCACTCACCTCGCCTCTGGTGTTCAGCTATATTGTCCATGTTTGAACCAAGGCTGTAATGAGTTCAGCAGCTGAGTGACACTGGCGGAACCCAACATGAGCATCAGTGAGCAGGTTATTGCCAAGCAAGTGCCGTTTGATAACACCCCTGATGACCCCTTCCATTGCTTTACTGATAATCGAGAGTAGAGTGATGGGATGGTAATTGGCTGTGTTGGACTTGCCCTGCTTTTTGTGTACAGGACATACTGTGTCATTTTTCCACATAGCCGAGTAGATGTCAGTGCTGTAGCTGTACTGGAACATCTTAACTAGGGGCACGGCAAGTTCTGGAGCACAAGTCTTTAGTACTATTGCTGGAATTTCGGCGGGGCCCATAGCCTTTGCAATATCCAGTGCATTTGGCCGTTTTCTGGTATCACATGGAGTGAATCAAATTGGCTGAAGACTGGCATCTGTGATGCTGGGGACCTCTGGAGGAGGCCAAGATGGATCACCCACTCGCCATTCCTGGCTGAAGATTGTAGCAAATGCTTCAGCCGTTTCTTTTGCACTGATGTGCTGGGCTCCTCCATCATTGAGGATGGAGATATTTGTGGAGCCTCCTCCTCCAGTGAGTTGTTTGTCAACCACCATTCATGGCTGGAGGTGGCAGGATTGCAGAGCTCAGACCTGATCCGTTGGATTGTAGAATTGCTTAGCTCTGTCTATCACTTGCTGTTATGCTGTTTATGCCACTGCTTAAGGCACGCAAGAAATCCTGTGCTATAGCATCACCAGATAGACACCTAATTATTTAGTATGTGTAAGCATGCCCTCCTGCATGCTTCATTGAACCAGGGGTGATCCCCTGGCTTGGTGGTAATGGTAGAGTGGGGTATATGCCGGCCATGAGTTTTCAGATTGTGGTTGAGTACAATTCTGCTGTTGCTGATGGTCAACAGCATCTCATGGTTGCCCAGTGTTGAGCTGCTAGATCTGATCGAAATCTATCCCACTTAGCATGGTGATAGTGCCGCACAGCATGATGCAGGGTGTTCTCAACGTCAAGATGGGACTTCATCTCCACATAGACAGTGCAGTGGTCACTCCTACTGATACTGTCATGTTTCTGCAGCAGGCAGGTTTGTGTCAAGTATGTTTTTCCCTCTTGCTGGTTCCTTCACCACCTGCCGCAGACCCAGTCTAACAGCTATGTCCTTTCGGACTCGACCAGCTCGGTCACCAGTGGTGCTACCATGCCAACTCTTGGTAATTGGATATTGAAGTCCCCCACCCAGAGTACATTCTGCGACCTTACTACCGTCAGTGCTTCCTTCAAATGGTGTTCAACATGGCGGAGCAGTGACTCATCAACTGTGGTGGAGGTGGTGGCGGTACATGGTAATTAGCAGGAAGTTTCTTTGGCCGTGTTTGACCTGATGCTATCAGACTTCATGGGAGTCAATGTTAAAGACTCCTAGAGTAACTCCCTCACCACTGTGCCGCCACTTCTGCTGGGTCTGCCCTGCTGGTGAGACAGGACATACCCAGGGATAGTGATGATGATGTCTGAAATATTGTCTGTAAGGTATGATTCCATGAGTCTGACTATTTCAGCCTGTTGCTTTACTAGTCTGTGAGATAAGCCCCCAGATGTTGGTAAAGAGGACTTTGCAGGGTCAACAGGGCTGAGTCTGTCGAAGGGTCATGAGGACTCGAAACGTCAACTCTTTTCTTCTCCGCCGATGCTGCCAGACCTGCTGAGTTTTTCCAGGTAATTCTGTTTTTGTTCTGAGTTTGTAGTTGTCGTTTCTGTTGCCTAGGCCTAGGTCAGTGCTGGGTGGTCCATCCAGTTTCATTCAAAAAGCAGTTGATAGGCCATTTCAGAGTCAGAGGTCATTTAAGAATCAATCACAGACCAGGTAAGGAAGGTAGATTTCCTTCACTAAAGGGTATTAGTGAACCAGACAATTAGACTTTTAATTCCAGATTTTTATTGGATTCAAATTTCACCATCTGCCGTGGTGGGGCACCATCCTGTGACCCCTGAGCATTACACTGAGTCTCTGGATTGCTAATCAAGTGACAATACCACTATGTCACTGTAAGGTCCTGCACAAGCGGTTAGTAAATAAAATTAGAGGGATTCTGCGGAATATACTGGCATGCATCGAGAACTGGTTAACAGACAGAAAAAAAGAGTAAGAATAAATGGGCCATTTTTGGTTTGGCAGGTTGAGATTAGCAAGGTACTGCAAGGATCAGTGCTTGGGCGCCAGCTATTCTCAATTTATATCAATGATTTGAATGTGGGGATTGAATGTAATATTTCCAAGTTTGAAGATGACACAAAACTAGGTGTAAGTGTGAATTGTGAAGAGGATGCAAAGACACTTCAAGGGATTTGGGAGAGGCTAAGTGAGTGGCCAAACATTTGGCAGATAAACCACAATGTAGAGAACTGTGAGGTTTTCCACTTTGAGAGGAAAAACAAATAGAGAGCATTTCTTAAATGCTGAGAGACTGGGAAGCATTGATCTTCAAAGGTACTTCAATGTCCTTTTTCATGGGACAGTTAAAGCCAACATGCAGGTGCAGCAAGCAATTAAGAAGGCAACTGGTATGTTGGCCTTTATTTCAAGAGGATTTGAGTATAGGAGTAAAAGTGTCTCACTGCAATTATATTGAACCTGGGGAAGACTGCACTTGGAGTGTTGTGTGCAGTTTTGGCCTCCTGACCGAAGAAGAGATATACTTGCCATAGAGGGAGTGCAACAAAATTAATTCCTGGGATGGAGGGATTGTCCTATGAAGAAAGATTAAATAGACTGGGCCTTTATTCTCTGGAGTTTAGAAGAATGAGAGGTGATCTCATTCAAACATGCAAAATTCTTATAGAGCTCGACAGGGCAGACGCAGGAAGGATGTTTCCCGTGACTGGGGAGCCTAGAATCAGGGGGCACAGACTCAAAGTAAGGGGCAGGCCATTTAGGACTGAGATGAGAAGGAATTTCTTCACCCAGAGGCTGGCGAATATTTGAAATTCACTGCCCCAGAGGGCTTAGGAGGCTCAGCCATTGAGAATGTTCAAGACTAAGATCGATAGATTTCTACATATTAAAATCATCAAGGGATATGAGGATAGTGCAGGATAATGGTGAAGTTGAAGTTCAGACATGACATTGCCTCACAGAGCAGGTTCAGAGGGCTGAATGACCTGCTCTTGCTCCTATTTCTTATGTTCTCATTGCAAGGGGAATGGAATGTAAAAATAGGGAAGTTTTGTTACAGTTATAAAGGGCTTTAGCTAGACTGTACCCGGAATACTGTGTACAGTTTTGGCCTCTTAAGAAAGGATATAATTGCATTAGAACCTGTTAGAACCAGTTCAGAGAAGGTTCACTTGACAGATTCCTGGGATGAAGTGGTTTATTTTAGGAGGAAGTTGGGCAGTTTGGGCCTATACCCAGTGGAGTTCAGAAGGTTGAGCAGTGATCTTATTGGAACATATAAGTCGCTGAGGGAACTTGAAAGGTTGGATGCCGAGAAAATGTTTCCCCTTGTGGGAGGGATTGGAACTAAGGGACACTGTTTAAAAATAGGGGCCTCCTATTTAACACTCAGATGAGGAGAAATTTATTTTTCAGAGGGTTGTTAACCTGTGCAATTTTCTTACCCAGAGACTAATGGAGGCAGGGTAATTGAGCGTATTCAGGGCCACGTTAAGATAGATTTTTGATTGACAAGGGAATCTGGGATTATGGGGTCCAACAAGAAGGTGTAGTTGAGGCTGCAATCAGATCATCCATGACCTTAACAAATTATGAAGCAGGCTCGAGGGGCTGAATGGCCTACTCCTGCTCCTAGTTATTTTGTCCTTATTCCAACTCATTCTTCAGACTACTCTCTTTGAGCAGTGATGGAAACACGAACGGTATGTTTTGTGGTCACCAGAGATCCTCCTGTGCCCATTCATTAGGCCACTCACTCCCTCAATTCCACAAACCATCTGCCCTGCCTCCAGGCCTCCTAGTTCCAGCACCTCATTTTCCATTGATGTGCGGTTGGTAAGATCTGGACGCCACCACCCTTAGTGGCTCCTTCATTATGTGTCCTCCTCTTCTACAAACACATCAAAGATACACACTAGCCTATGCTGGTGCCAGCCTGACTGTCCATCATATCTCCACAGGGATGCCTCCTGCATTCGGCCACTCAGTCGCGGCCGTACAGGGAGTCAACTCTGATGGACTGGACCCTCCACAGACAGGCTGACATGCCTCGTACAGTCAATGCTGCTGCCTGTGGATTGCCAGTCACTGGGTGGGGATGAAGTTTCTATCAAATTTCACTTTCACCCTTATTTACATGTAAGTTTGTAAGTTTAACATTGCCAGAGCACATTAGGACATTGATCCTTTTGTGGCACTGCAACCACATGGCACACACCTGCTCACCTCCTTGGCAATCTCCATCCACACTTGCTTTGATTGATGGGCTGACCTCCTTCTCCTGTCCTGAGGGAATAGGACCTCCACCCGAGCCTGAGCAGCCTGGAGGAGCACCTCCAGGGAGGCATCAGTGGATTGGGGAGAAACCCTTGATCTGCTTTCTGTCTTCATAGCTTCCGGTACAGTCCTAGCCATTATCTTCAGCCCCACAGCAGACTCTATTCCTGAGTCACTGACCATCCCATGTCCCTCTCTAGCAGCGAGTCAGCGAAAAGACAAGGGGATGCTTTACTTTTGTTTTGCCCCATCATACCTTTTGTCACTTGATCACTCCTGCACTTCCATTTTGTTCTTTCCTTGTCCCCACCCCCCTCCCAAACTCTGTTGCTTAAAACCCATCAATTCACTGCTATTTCCCAGTTCGAATAACAGCTCAAACTTTAACTCTGCTTATTGCTTCGCAAACACTTGCCTGACCTGCTGAGCATTTCCAGTATAAACTATTTATACTTGATTTACAGCATTAATAATATTTTCCCTTCCATATAAATGGAAGTGTTGCTTTCAAATGTCTCACCCTGTGCATTATTATTGTTATTAATAATGTTCTTTAAAACACTGGGGATTTACCCTGATTCCTGTTATTTATTCCCCCTCCCCCCCCAACCCGGTCCCCAGTCTGTACGGTAACGATCTCACTGATTCTTGTGCCGAGGATCTCACCTCCGCTCTCAGTACAAACCCGTTACTGACAGATCTGAACTTGCAATCAAACTCCTTCACGGACCAATCTGTCCCCGCCCTCCGCCATCTCATCCTGACCAATGGGACTCTGGAGCGTATCAGGTGAGCTTTGGTGTTAGTTTTTAGTGTAATGATTAAATGTAAATGGGATTTTAAAATATAAATAGGCCTGAATCTTTAAAGCAGCAGCGAAGATAAGTGGATTGCCGCTGCTCACCAAGATTCGTCCAACCTGACATTGCTGCATGTTTCCTCCGGGATCTTGACTCAGTTGCCCCGGGGAGCACAGTGGAGGCAGGGGAAGAGAGGCCACATGCCCTATTTAAGTCATTAGCTGACATATGGTAAGGTTAAAGGTCTGGTATTTTAATTAATGTTAGTCAATGATTGAGTGAATGGGCTACTGGGTGCAGTGGGAGAAGTGGGTGAGTGGTTTGTCAGAGGGGTCGAGGAAATGGCCGGGAGAGTAGTTGTGTTGGGTCAGGTGGTATGTTGGGGGAATAGGAGGGCAGTTGGGGATCGTCCGGTTGTCAGGGGGCTAATTATGTCTGGTCAGTGCTGGAGGGAGCTGATGGGGGTTTTAGTCATGTCGAGGGAGGGTGGTTGGCTTGGCAGGGCCAGGGATAATGGAGCCATTTCGGTGCAGGGAATGCGATTGGGTCAGCGATAGAGTCAGGTTGTCGGCTAATTGGGTCGGTGCATACTTAGGTTGGCGGGCTTAGTCAGAGTTGGTCAAGGGGGTAGTTTTGCCAGGGAGGTCCAGGAGATATTCAGGTTGGTGAGATGGTTGGAGTATTTGAGATTGGCAGCTTGTCGGGTGGTGGGAGGTGTCGTATGAAGGTCAGTGGCGGGTGGTTGGGGGACTCGGTTGTGGAGCTACTCAGGTATTAGACCAGGTTTTGCACTGTCAAACATTTCCTGAGTAACTATCCAGGTAAGTCCTGCAAATCTGTCCCAAGTCTCTGATTCTAACTCAGAGTCAGAGACATTCTTGCAGAGTCCTGGGCAGCAGGGGAGTTGCCCAACGGAAGTTTAAACCTCTAGGGCAATTCCCATGTTGGTCGGCACATCAGGACATCCCAGGGTCCTGATGCGTATCCCAGTTGTGTGTCTGGTCTGCAACAGCCCAATGAGCAGCAGATTTGGCCCATTAACTCTGGTCTCCTGTTATTTACACTGTTGTTCAATCTGTTTATTTCCTGTTTAATCTTTTATCTATTTCAGGCTGTGTGACAATCAGTTCAGTCAAAATGGGAATAAACAGCTGAAGCTGCTGCAGGATACAAGACCCAGACTAAATGTGCTAGTGTGAGAATTTCAATTGATAAACGTTACCATTCTCATCATATGAACATTCTTGTCTGATTTTCTGTCCCTTCCCTTTAACCGGCCACAATCCAGGCTTAAATCCCATTGGCTGATTCTCAGTTTCCAGCTCGAGCTGAGTGAGCGTCATCTCCCATTGTGGCGTCAGAGGCCCAGCAACAGGGACACGAGACTCAGCCGCCCGACCCCACAGGTGCTGCTTCTGCAGGATATCTGAATGTTCCTCAATGGGGTACTGGGGAAATGTACAGACAGGAAAGATCCAGACTGGGGATCAGAATGGGCTGCAGTGGGACACTGACAATTAAACTCAGTATTCCTGGGTTCCTGCTCAGTATCAGTGCCCAGTGACCCTGCTGGGAAGTGAATCTGTGTGGGTTCAGGATGGGTACAGGGGATCTGTTGGGATAGTTTAGCTGGGATAGTTCCCACTGTCCAGAAGGAACATACACCCACTTAATGGGGTGACCCAGGGAGAGTATCCTGTTTTGGAGATTGTACAACTGGGGAATTGTACTGAAATTATTAATGCTTCTGCTTTCCTGGATAAGAAAACAACAGTTGTTGAGACAATGTTTTTAATACAGACTCTCCCCTGTGACATTGTTGTCGTTTACACACTGTAGTCTGAGTTTCTAAACAGCTGGAATGACACACAGTGCTGGAGGGTGTCAAATAGAGAAGTTGACCTGGTAAATTCACCTGTCAGCTCAAAGAGTAACAGGTGGAAGTTGAGTGACCCAGTGTAAACTACACTGCAGTAAATGGAGAGGTTCCATGTAGGGACTCGCAACCTGAACCACTGAGGGCTAAAGCATGGTTTGTGATCTAAACACAGAGCAAGGTCATCAGCATTAAACCAGAGGGAAGGTAGTTTGATGTTCTGGGTCAGGTTCCTTATGATGTAGCTCTGATGTAATGATACTATTTTCCAGATAATGATGGACCTGCTGTACATTACATTACTTCCTGTTTTATTTTATATTCCCCATCATATTCAGTTTGTTTATTCTCTCCTCAATTTTGTACAATAAATGGTGGAGTTTCACTGTATCCATCAGACTTCAGAAATCAAAAAATGGAAACCGATAATTTATAATCAGCAAAGACCAGCTTGGAACAACAAGCTCACACAAGAAAGATAGATATCACCTGCGGACAAGAACAGGCTGACAGAACAAGAAACAGAGGGATAAGTCTCTGTGGTTAAATGTAAAAATCATAACTAAAAAATGCCAAATTAATCACCATATAGTCATGTGAATGAGTACATATATCTTGGAGAGAACAGATAAGGGGAAGAAATTTTAAAAAAAACATGTTTTAGAGCAGAAACGAAAACAGAAAATGCTGGAAAAACTCAGCAGATCTGGCAGCATTTATAAAGAGAGAAACAGAGTTGACGTTTTGAGTGCGTATGACCCTTCTTCAGAGCCACTTTAGTTCTGAAGAAAGATCATATGGACTTGAAACAAACTCTGTTTCTCTCTTCAAAGATGCTATCAGACCTGCTGAGTTTTTCCATCATTTTCTGTTTTTCTTTCAGATTTCCAGCATCCTCAGTATTTTGCTTTTATCTTAATGTTTTAGAGCAGCTTTTACATGCTTTTGTGATGTGGTCACTGATACCCAGTTAATGCTCATAGCACACAAATTGCAATGAGCTAAGTGGCCATTTAATTAAGTGGATTTCAACTATTGAGGAGGGTCGTGTGTTGGTTATGTTGCTGGACGAATAATCCAGAGGAAATGCTGAAAGCCCAGAGAACATGATTTCAGATGACAATTTGAGAATTTTAATTCAGTTTAACAGAAACTGGATTTTAAAAATAAATTGTTCTCCCTGATCATTGATCTATCCGAGTTTTTGGCCTGTTCTTTATCTGACTTCAGACCCTCTCCAATCTATAAACAGAATATCATTTTTCCTGATATTACTGTGGGATACTGAAGCAGGCTTGTGGGGGCTGTGTCTGTGACTAATTTAATTAAGCTGAAGACAGCCAGACTGCAAGGCTTAAATCATCAAAGTGTTTAGGTGTAATAGCAGGCATTTTGAAATGGAGATGGGCAAGCTAAGATGAGATCCCAGTAGATACAGTATGAATGGGAATTTTCATTAGAAGATAAGTGAGGAGTGAATTGTTAGCTGTCGAATTTCAAAGAGACAGAACAGGAAATTTTCCAACTGGCAAAGATAGTAAATAAATAAGGCAGAGTTATTACGTTTATTTTTCCTGAAAATGCTGGCCATAATGACAACATGAAAGATTTTTATATTCTGGGAAAGTTTACATCCAAAGAAAGGTGAGAACAATGAGTTTAAAGATCAAAGGAGAACAATATATCTAAGGAAAGATTTAAAGCGGTATAAGGTGAGTGGCCATGTGAGACCTTGAAAGCTGGACTGTGTGAAGACAGACCTGTGAAAGGACATATAGCCACCCTAGAGGAGTGCTTGTTTGTTCCAGAAAGCAAGGTTTGGTTATAAGTATTGGATCTCCATTGTCGAGTGAGAGGGAGAGGGAAGGCCTGTGAAATACCACCCTAATAGCAACAGTGGATGCCTTCCGGAATTATTAATGGATGTTTTATATATTACGAAACTATTGGGACTGTTGTCCGAAAGGGTGTTTATTTGTGAGTCCAGTTAAGTAGAAATCTTTTGGGAACTGTTATAAGACTAGATTTAACTGTGTAACTGTAATATTGTGTGTTTAATACCTTTTCTTTAGTTAATAAATGTTTTAATTTAATGTTTAAAATCTCCAAAAGTGGTAGTAGAATCTTTACTTATGACTTCAGTGCACATACCTTCTTGTAATGAAATACAAATTGCAAATTGTTGTGCCAGTTTGGCCAAGTTTCTCTTTGGGATTTGGTCAGCAGGCACTTACCACCTGCCATATCATAACATATCTGATTTATTGTTTTGTTAGCTGCCTCTGAAGTGCCCCAGTATACAGCTTAGTTGTATCAAACAATTATACAAACAATTCAAGAACACGGCTCAACAGCAACAACTCAGCCTAATTGAGTCGACAATTGTAGCAACTTCACCAGCAACACCAACTGCTGGGAAATGAATGGAAAAGAAACTTGTCATTCAGGTATAAAACTGTTGTTTCACAGAATTACACAGTGCAGAAGAGGCCCTTCGGCCCATCGAGTCTGCACCGACACGTGAGAAACACCTGACCTACCTAGCTAATCGCATTTACCAGCACTTGGCCCATAGCCTTGAATGTTATGATGTGTCAAGAGTTCATCCGGGTACTTTTTAAAGGATGCGAGGCAACTCACCTCCACCACCCTCCCAGGCAGTGCATTGCAGACCGTCACCACCCTCTGGGTGAAAAGGTTTTTCCTCACATCCCCCCTAAAACATCCTGCCCCTTATTTTGAACTTATGTCCCCTCGTGACTGCCCCTTCAACTAAAGAGAACAACTGCTCCATATGCATTCTGTCCATGCTCTTCATGAGCTTGTGCACCTCGATCAGGTTGCTCCTCAATCTTCTCTGCTCCAATGAAAATAACCTAAGTCTATCCAACCTCTTTTCATAACTTAAATGTTTCATCCCAGGCAACGCCCAGGGCGAATCTCCTCTCCATCCCCTCCAGTGCAATCACATCCTTCCTATAATGTGGCAACCAGAACTGCACACAATACCCCAGCTGTGGCCTCTCCAAGGTTCTCTACAACTCCAACATGATCACTATACCTCGATTGATAAAGGCAAGTGTCCCATATGCCTTTTTCACCACCCCACTCACATGCACCTCCTCCTTCAGAGATCTATGGACACACACACCAAGGTCCCTTTGTTCCTCAGAACCCTGTAGTGTCATGCTGTTCATTAAATATTTCTTTGTCAAATTACCCCTTCCAAAGTGTATCACCTCACACTTTTCATGGTTAAATTCCATCGGCCACTTATCTGCTCATTTGACCATCCTGTCTACGTCTTCCTGAAGCCCAAGCCACTCAACCTCACTCTTAACCACCCGGCTACCTTTGTGTCATCTGCAAATGGACTAATCCTCCTTCCCCACAGTCATCTATGTCGTTTATATAAATGACGTATCATAATAATATATAATATTATTCAGGAATCACTGGAGTCAGGGAGGGTCCCAGAGGACTGGAAAATCGCTAATATAACCCCACTGTTTAAGAAGTGAGTGAGGCAAAAGATGGGAAATTACAGGCTGATTAGCCTGACCTCAGTCGTTGGTAAGATCTTAGAGTCCATTATTAAGGATGAGATTTCAGAATACTTGGAAGTGCGTGGTAAAATAGGGCAAAGTCAGCATGATTTCATCAAGGAGAGGTCATGCCTGACAAATATGTTAGAATTCTTTGAGGAGGTAATGAGTAGGTTAGATAAAGGAGAGCCAATGGATGTTATCTACTTGGACTTCCAGAAGGCCCTTGACAAGGTGCTGCACAGGAGGCTGCTCAGTAAGATAAGAGCCCATGGTGTTAGAGGCAAGGTACTAGCATGGATAGAAGATTGGCTGTCTGGCAGGAGGCAGAGATTGGGATAAGGGGGTCCTTCTCAGGATGGCGGCCGGTGACTAGTGGAGTTCCGCAGGGGTCAGTGTTGGGGCCACAACTTTTCACTCTATACATTAATTATCTAGATGAAGGAACTGAGGGCATTCTGGCTGAGTTTGCAGATGATACAAAGATAGGTAGAGGGACATTTAGTATTGAGGAGGCGGGGAGGCTGCAGAAGGATTTGGACAGGTTAGGAGAATGGGCAAAGAAGTGGCAGATGGAATACAATGTGGGGAAGTGTGAGGTCATGCACTTTGGTAGGAAAAATAGAGGAATAGACTATTTTCTAAATGGGGAGAGAATTAAGAAATCTGGAGTGCAAAGGGACTTGGGAGTCCTAGTCCAGGATTCTCTTAAGGTTAACTTGCACGTTGAGTCAGTATTAGGAAGGCAAATGCAATGTTGGCATTTATTTTCAGAGGACTAGAATATAAAAGCAGGGATGTGCTGCTGAAGCTTTATAAGGCTCTGGGCAGACCACATTTGGAATATTGTGAGCAATTTTGGGCCCCGTACCTCAGGAAGGATGTTCTAGCCCTGGAGAGGGTCCAGAAGAGGTTCACGAGAACAATCCCAGGAATGAAAGGCTTAACATATGAGGAACATTGGAGGACTCTGTCTATACTCGATGGAGTTTAGAAGGATGAGGGGGGGATTTGATTGAAACTTACAGCATACTGAAAGGCCTGGATAGAGTGGACGTGGGGAAGATGTTTCCATTAGTAGGAGAAACTAGGGCACAGCCTCAGAGTAAAGGGAAGACCTTTTAGAACAGAGATGAGGAGAAACTTCTTTAGCTAGAGAGTGGTGAATCTATGGAATTCATTGCCACAGAAAGTTGTGGAGGACAGGTCATTGAGTGCATTTAAGACCGAGATAGATAGGTTCTTGATTGGTAAGGGGATCAAAGGTTATGGTGTGGAGGCGGGAGAATGGGGTTGAGAAACTTCTCAGCCATGATTGAATGGTGGAGCAAACTCAATGGGCCGAATGGGCTAATTTCTGCTCCTATATCTTATGGTCTTATCGGGGACTCAACACAGATCCCTGTGGTATGCCAATAGACTCTGGCTTCCAGTCATAAAGTATCCTTCTGTCATCACCCTCTTTCTCCTATAACTAAGCCAATTTTGAATCCACCTTATCAAATTACCCTGTATCCCATGTGCATTTGCCTTCTTTATAATTCTCCCATGTGGGACCTTGTCAAAAGCTTTGCTGAAGTCCATATAACCTACATCAATTACACTGCCCTCATCTACACATCTGGTCACCTCCTCAAAAAGTTCAATCAAATTTGTTAGGCATGACCTCCCTCTGACAAAGCCATGCTGACTATCCCTGATCAAACCTTGCCTCTCCAAGTGGAGATAGATTCTCTCCTTCAGAATTTTCTCCAATAGTTTCTCTACCACTGACGTGAGACTCACTGGCCTGTCATTCCCTGGCTTATATCTACAACCCTTTTTAAGTAGCAGAACCACATCTGCTGTTCTCCAATCTTCTGGCACTTACTCCGTGGCCAGAGAGGAATTAAAACTTTGGGTCAGAGCCCCTGCGATCTCCTCCCTTGTCTCCCTCAACAGTTTGGGACACAAATCATCCAGACCTGGAGATTTGTCCACTTTTAAGCCTACCAACCACTCCAATAACTTTGGAAAAACTCAGCAGGTCTGGCAGCATCGGCGGAGAAGAAAAGAGTGACGTAACGTCAACTCTTTTCTTCTCTGCCGATGCTGCCAGACCTGCTGAGTTTTTCCAGGTAATTCTGTTTTTGTTTTGGATTTCCAGCATCTGCAGTTTTTTGTTTTTAACTCCAATAACTTGTTACTCCCAACATCAATTTGCTCAAGAACCTTGCAGTCTCTGTCCCCATGTTCGATACCTTCACCCTCATTCTCTTGGGTGAAGGTGGGTGTGAAGTATTCATTCAATACTCTACTGATGTCCTCTGGCTCCACCCGTAGTCTGTACCCTTGGTCCATAATGGGCCCTAGTCTTTCCCTGGTTATCCTCTTCCCATTGGTATACTTATAGAATATCTTGGGATTTTCCCTACTTTTGCCAGCCTGAGCTTTCTCATATCCCCTCTTTGCTCTCCTAATTGCTTTTTTAAGCTCCAGCCTGCACTTTGTGTACTCCACTAATGCCTCCGCTGAAATGCTTCCCTTGTACCTGCGAAAAGCCTCGCTTTTCTTTCTCATTGTATCCTGAATATCTCTGCTCATCCATGCTTCTCTGGGTTTATTACTCCTTCCTATCACCCTAAAGGGAATATGTTGAGCCTTTACCTTCCCTGTTTCCTTTTTGAATGCCCCCCCACTACTCCTCTGTTGATTTCCGCACGAGTAGCTGTTCCCAGTCTACCTTGGCCAGATCCTGCCTTAATTTACTAAGATCTGCTCTTCCCCAATCCAAAACATTTTTCTTTTTGCAGCTTGTCTATTTCTTTGTCCATAACAAGCTTAAATTGTACCATGTTGTGGCCGCTATTACTAAAATGCTACCCCACCACCACCTCAAGCACCTGTCTGGCTTCATTCCCCTGAATTAGGTCCAAAACTGTGCCATCCCTTGTTGGACCCTCTACATATTGAGCTAAAAAGTTCTCCTGTACACATTTTTAGAAATTTGCTCCATCCAAGCCCTTAACACAATTTCTATCCCAATTAATGTTGGGAAAGTTGAAATCAGCTAATATAATTACCCAATTGTTATTGTTTTTACACACGTCCATAAATTGTGCGCATATTTGCTCCTCAATTTCCCGCTGGTTACCTGGGGGGTCTAAAATAAACGCCTTACAATGTGGCTGCCCCTTTTGTATTCCTAAGCTCTTCCCACAAAGCTTCATTTTAGCCCCCTCCAAGATATCTCTCCTTACTGCAGTAACTGACTCCTTAACTAATAATGCAATATATCCTCCTCTTTTACCCCCTCCCCTGTCTCACCTGAACGTTCTATATCACAGAACTTTGAACTGCCAATTCTGCTCCTCCATCAACCACGTCTCAGTGATGCCTACTATATCACACTTCCACGTGTCAATCTTCACCCTTAACGCATCCGTTTTACCTGTAATACTCTTGGCTTCAAAGTAGAGGCCATCCAGCCTTGCCTTACTCCCTTGAAACTTAATGCGGTTGTACTCCCTCTGACTTGATTGTTTTACTGTATTATGATGTGTCCCTATTCTGCTAACATTCTGTGTCTCCTACCCCTGCCGAATTAGTTTAACCTCCTCCCAACAGCACTAGCAAACCCACCCACAAGGATGTTAGTCCTGCTGTGGTTCAGATGTAGTCCTTGTACAGGCCCCGCCTTCTCTGGAAGCGATCCTAGTGATCCAGGAATCTAAAACACTCTCTCCTGCACCAACTCTTAAGCCATGTATTCATCTGCGGTGTTCTTTTTCTGAGCTCGCTAGCACGTGGCACTGGGAGTGCTCCAGAGATTACAACCCAAGCGGTCTTGCTTTTTAGTCTACTGCCTAATGCACTGAATTCTTGATGCAAGACCTCATCTCTCTTTCTACCTCTGTCATTGATCCCAACATGTACCATGACCTCCGCCTTAGCACCCTCCCCCTTCATGATGCCCTCCAGCCATTCAGTGACATCCCGGACCCTGGCACCAGGGAGGCAGCACACCATCCTGGAATCATGCTGACGGCCACAGTAGCTCCTATCAGTTCCTTGAAATGAAAATTGAAAGTTTTCTGTGAGGCCACCGATTCCTAATTTAATTTTCTCACCAGAGCAACAAGTGAAGATGTAAATGTCCATGCGGACACCGGGGAACTTCCTATATCTTCTTGCATTAGAGTGGCTGAAATCCCCAGACAAAACTATCCTCTAATCAACAGTATTAGCTAGACAGAATACTGAATGGATTAATTTGATTCCTAAATAGTTAATACTTAACAAATCTCCTCAATCTGTAGTAATCTCATAAATATAATCTGTGATCTCGTGAATGCTTTCTGATGGTGATAGACTGAGCTGACAAACTCTCGTATTCATTGTGCGATTTACCTGTCTATTAATTGTGCTATTTATGTTGCTGGGTGAACTTGACTACAACTACTTTTAATAGTTATTGTTATACTCACTGTTTAAGCTCTGATGATTATGTTATTAAGCCAATTAAACATTGCCAATGGATAATTTACTGTCTAATGTTTTCTTCAAGTATTTGGTAAGAGAGGGTTAATTCATTCAAACAGGAGTTGTGAGGATTTGAACTGAGGGTTGGTGAAGTTAAATCAGAATTAGGGAGAACTGAATGATATAAGACAATTCAGCTGAACAATATCAGGCATCATTCACTTTCGACCTGGCTTGAGAGGTAAAAGTCAGACGGGTCCTGACTGTGAGCATAGCCCGCAGGCTATCTTATCCTAGATTGGGACTGTGGCAGTCGCTATCACTGGGTCCTGAGCTGGGATTGGGAGAGTAACTCTGCCACCTATCCTTCCCCAGTGGAATGGCCCTCAATGCTTCTGACTTGAAGGATCCATCACCCTCAGGTTTGAGACCCAGCAATCTCTGTCCATTCCTCATGTGCTGGATACACAGCTTGGGCCCATTTGACAGCTCTCCTGTGAAAGGGAAGTATCAGAGAATAAAACCCGTGGTGTTAGTGAGCTGTTCTGATAACTAGTGCGTTGGTTCCTAGAGTGGATATACAGTGCTTGTAGGTAGATAGGTGTGGATAACTTTCCCACTTACTGAGGTCAGAATCTTTGTAATTAAAAATAAATTATTTTTTTTCATGGTACTGGTGACATACTTTGAGTGTTAGTGTTGCCAAACCTGTTTTAACAGAATCGATAACCTGAGCCCTCAGGTTTGTTCCGTAACTCAGCCCAGAACTCTGGAGTACAACTTGTGCACTGACTTTCTTCTAGAGGATGTATGATTACTTTCTCAAGTGGTCAGACAGTGCATTAGTATTTCATTAGCACTTAATTAGTAAATTAGTATTTATAGTTCACGCATTCCAAGATGCTTCATGTTGATGATAAGAATCTAACATAAAACCCGGCAGATTATTCGGACAAAGCCCACAAATCGAACGTAGGGGAGAAAATTAATTTCCCAAGAATTGAAGAGGAAATAATGTAGAAAAGAACATGTTTGATTTTCAAAGAGGATGTAATGTATTCCAGTGTAGAGTTTGAATTGTTGGTTTGTGTTTCATGGAGTATGAAAAGTGTGAGTTCTTCACCTATACAACCAACTCGGGTCTGAAGGTTTTTGAGGGCTGTTTAAAGCCCACCCGGAATATCTCATGAATTCCAGAAGTGGGAACATACCTATTTAACTTATTGTGCCTCCAATATTTTGTTGCCAGTTGCTCTGAGAATAGTGGAAGGGTGGTGGGGGGTGGAAGGGTGGTGGGGGGTGGGCTGTGGGGGAGTGGTGGAATATTTGTCTCTTGCGCAAGTAGAGCGAAAGCAGATTAAAAGCATAGGAACTGGGATGAACGCCTGCCGATCAACAGGTATACTCTCCTTTGATTCCACCAGACTATTTCCCAACAGGAACAGAATTACCTGGAAAAACTCAGCAGGTCTGGCAGCATCGGCAGAGAAGAAAAGAGTTGATGTTTCGAGTCCTCATGACCCTTCGACAGAACTTGATTTTGAGTCCAAGAAAGAGTTGAAATATAAGCTGGTTTAAGGTGTGTGTGTGGGGGGCGGAGAGATAGAGAGAGAGAGGTGGGGGGGGGGTGCGGTTGTGTGGACAAACAAGCAGTGATAGAAGCAGATCATCAAAAGATGTCAACGACAATGGTACAATAGAACACATAGGTGTTAAAGTTAAAGTTGGTGATATTATCTAAACGAATGTGCTAATTAAGAATGGATGGTAGGGCACTCAAGGTACAGCTCTAGTGGGGGTGGGGAGAGCATAAAAGATTTTAAAATATTTAAAAATAATGGAAATAGGTGGGAAAAGAAAAATCTATATAATTTATTGGAAAAAAAAAAGAAAGGGGGAAACAGAAGGGGGGTGGGGATGGGGGAGGGAGCTCACGACCTAAAGTTGTTGAATTCAATATTCAGTCCGGAAGGCTGTAAGGTGCCTAGTCGGAAGATGAGGTGTTGTTCCTCCAGTTTACGTTGGGCTTCACTGGAACAATGCAGCAAGCCAAGGACAGACATGTGGGCAAGAGAGCAGGGTGGAGTGTTAAAATGGCAAGCGCCAGGGAGGTTTGGGTCATTCTTGCGGACAGACCGCAGGTGTTCTGCAAAGCGGTGGCCCAGTTTACGTTTGGTCTCTCCAATGTAGAGGAGACCACATCGGGAGCAATGAATGCAGTAGACTAAGTTGGGGGAAATGCAAGTGAAATGCTGCTTCACTTGAAAGGAGTGATTGGGCCCTTGGACGGTGAGGAGAGAGGAAGTGAAGGGGCAGGTGTTACATCTTTTGCGTGGGCATGGGGTGGTGCCATAGGAGGGGGTTGAGGAGTAGGGGGTGATGGAGGAGTGGACCAGGGTGTCCCGGAGGGAACGATCCCTACGGAATGCCGATAGGGGGGGTGATGGAAGATGTGTTTGGAACACCTGCGGTCTGTCCGCAAGAATGACCCAAATCTCCCTGTCGCTTGCCATTTTAACACTCCACCCTGCTCTCTTGCCCACATGTCTGTCCTTGGCTTGCTGCATTGTTCTAGTGAAGCTCAACGCAAACTGGAGGAACAACACCTCATCTTCCGACTAGGCACCTTACAGCCTTCCAGACTGAATATTGAATTCAACAACTTTAGGTCGTGAGCTCCCTCCCCCATCCCCACCCCCTTTCTGTTTCCCCCTTTCTTTTTTTTTCCAATAAATTATATAGATTTTTCTTTTCCCACCTATTTCCATTATTTTTAAATATTTTAAAATCTTTTATGCTCTCCCCACCCCCACTAGAGCTGTACCTTGAGTGCCCTGCCATCCATTCTTAATTAGCACATTCGTTTAGATAATATCACCAACTTTAACTTTAACACCTATGTGTTCTATTGTACCATTGTCGTTGACATCTTTTGATGATCTGCTTCTATCAGTGCTTGTTCGTCCACACAACCACCTCTCTCTCTCTCTATCTCTCCGCCCCCCACACACACACCTTAAACCAGTTGATATTTCAACTCTTTCTTGGACTCGAAATCAAGTTCTGTCGAAGGGTCATGAGGACTCGAAACGTCAACTCTTTTCTTCTCCGCCGATGCTGCCAGACCTGCTGAGTTTTTCCAGGTAATTCTGTTTTTGTTTTGGATTTCCAGCATCCGCAGTTTTTTTGTTTTTATTTCCCAACAGGAATGTTTCCCGGTTTAATTAATTCTCTGTGTCTGCTTGTAGCAGCTATTCTGTTCAAGCCCATATCTCAGCGGTAAATCTCGTCAATCCATAGTTCCCAAAGTCTTCTTCCCTGTGAAGTTAGTCAGCGAACTGATTGTTGAATATAGCCCCTCAATATAATGTATTTTTGCTCCACAATGCCAGTAGCTGGGACGCTGCTGGTGCTCCTTTTCACACACACACCCAGAAGTCCGGCCGCCAGAGGAAACGTGAATAAAAATGTAACCGGGGGGCCCACCTAGTGTGATTTGCCCCAGGCTCACCTTCCCGCCCCGGCCCCCCAAGGGTAGTTGCACTCGATTGATCATCCGGTGGGTTACCTGACACTGTCAAGTGCCAGCGAGCTCTTTAAAAGGTTGGGCATTACCTTGTTCCACGTGCCTGCAGCTTTTGAGACAGGACATCGCGCCCTCCGGCACTCTTTGGGCGAGAATTCCGCCCTCGCTGCTAATCCGCGGTACTTTGCGTATTATCGTGCGCAGAACCCGCCCTCCTTCGGCGGCCGTATTATCCAACCTAGCATGTTTTCGGCCCTGCCCTCTTCAAATTCCCACTTCCCCTATCCCTTGTGTTATGTAGCGCAAAAATTCTTATTGCGCTGAAATCTTGAATGAGATAGACAATGTACTGACTGAACTTCAGTGACATTGCTCATGGTGCCGGTGATCTGGAGCGCACTTTGTGTTGTACAACAGGATGCGTCTGAGAGTGGAGCAGAGCGTGGGAAAAGACATGGACGGTGCACAGTTGGCGTTTGGCCTGGAAGATTAATGCTGTGTGTTTGGGCGGGACGGGACCCAGGTTCGGAGAGTTTGGAAGTCAATAAGCCGGTTCTGGAGAACAGAAAGAAGGGGAGGAGAGGTCAGTCAGCGGGAAAAGAAGAAAATTACCAACTAGAAAAGTATTAGTTTAATCATCGAAAACAAAGTTATTACCAATCAAAACTACGTTGACATAATGTTTCTGAAACGAGATTTCTTATTAGGGAATTAAATAACTTTTATTAACATCAAGGAAAAGCAGAATTATGCTACTAAATGGAAAATTTCGGTTACAGCTCATACCACAGTTGGAAAAAAATGAAACCTATTCTATTAACAAATGTTCCCTTCAGTTGCATTTTTATCTACATTTTCTTAACGGAATATTCAGTGGCTCCTGTCCCCTTTTAAGCAAACCAAAAGCTAACCGCCCAGTTGATCTCATTTATTGATGTGCAAACATGACGTCATCAGCAACGACAGAGATTGCTCTTTGGTATACAAACTCATCTAGTTCTCTCGTCATACTCCAAATTTAGACAGAGAGTTGAGCGTGGAGTGTACCTAACTTATTCCAATTCAAATTATGCTTTACTTTGAATTTGGACTAAGCGATCAGAAAACGCTTAAATACGCGATTAAGACTAAACATATGAAGAAAATAGCATCCGAGCATAACAAATGGAACCGCAAATGTAAATCCTTTCACTGCCCAACTGGCTCCACTTCAGTGACCACAAAGCACATTTGCTCTTTGATTCCCTTGTCTTGATGAATTTTAATGACGGCTGTTTCCTGGACAATTTTCCCATGGACATTCCGGAGGTAATGAAGACATAAGTGAATGTAATGAACGTCACTTATTGTGTAATGAGTTTTCCTCCCCATGACCCGGAATTTCCTATAAAGGAGGAGAAGTTATTGATCTCAGTTATACTTCAGTTAGAGCTGCAAAGCTGGACAGAGTTCTTCCATTCTTCTGAAAGAAAGAAAAAATATATATATCTGGGCGTTCAGATACATAATTCCTTGAAAGTGGCGTTACGGGTCAACAGGGTTGTAAAGAAAGCAATTGGCATACTGGCCTTCATAAATCAAAGTATTGGGTATAGAAGTTGGGATGTTATGGTGAGGTTGTATAAGACATTGGTGAGGCCAACTTTGGAGTATTGTATGCAGTTCTGGTCGCCTAACTGCGCTGAAAGAGTGCAGAAAAGATTTACTAAGGTGTTGCCAGATCTTAAGGAGTTGAGTTACAGGGAAAGATTAAACAGGTTAGGACTTTATTCCTTGGAGCATAGAAGGATGAGGGGAGATTTGATAGAAGTTTATAAAATTATGAGGGGTATAGACAGAGTAAATGCGAGTAGGCTCTTTCCACTTGATTGGGAGAGATAAACACGAGAGGACATGACTTTAGGGTGAAAGGGGAAAGGTTTAGGGGGAACATTAGGGGGAACTTCTTCACTCAGAGAGTGGTGAGAGTGTGGAACGAGCTGCCATCTGAAGTGGTAAATGCGGGCTCACTCTTGTTTTAAGAATAAATTGGATACATAGATGGGAGAGGTCTGGAGGGTTATGGACTGGGTGCAGGTCAATGGGATTAGCGGAATAATATTTCGGCACAGACTAGAAGGGCCGAATGGCCTTTTTCTGTGCTGTAGTGTTATGTGGTTCTATGGTTCTATGAGACGGCCAACTATTCTACAGTTAAAGGACATTTTCTACCCTCCGCTCGCAACCGTTGGGGTTCCCAGTAAGTCAGTGTGTATCCTGTTGCCTAATAGCTGTTGACTGTCGCGTTGCTAATGACTAAGTAACACATTCCAATAATGTCCTCATATTAGGGCCACTTATCCATGGGTAACTTGGTGATTATCAGCAGAAATCGCCGGTCTGCGCGGCCAATGGGTCGTTAGATTGTGGGTTTCGAGCGTTTAACATGCTTCCCATGCGAGGGAAGGCGAATATAATTCATCGCCCTCGAACAGTTCGTACACCAGGAATAATGTATTGAGTCATAGTAACACATTAATTTTTACTTTGCCTGCTTTAAGCTGATAATTCCTCGGACTGCAGCAACTCCACTAAGCAAAGCTGTTTTGAAGGTTTTTCGAGCAATAATTGCCAAACAGGGAGCTGCTTCCTTCCCCTCGGCTGCACAAAAACCGTGCTGGCTTCACCAGCTCCCTCTCAGTTCACAGGCAACTCTCACTGAGAGATTATAAATATGAAAGCTGAGGGGGTCTGACTTGATTTTCCTTTGCAGGTCTTATCCTTCTTTTAAACAGCGAATCGATTGACAATCATGATTGTCGCCAGAATAAATTGTGGTCTTTCCAAATGTAGCTGTGTCTATATGGTATCCATGGCAACAGCAGATCTATTGGTCACGTTCTTCAATATAATAGTATATCAAATTTTCAGCAAACTCTTTGCGCATTCATTTCTCCCCTACACTGCCGTTAGCAAGTTAAATGTGTACATGAATAATAATAACCTACATATGTCGGTGTGGTTTACGGTCTCCACTTTTAACCGTTGTGTTGCTTGAATTTTCGAACAATGTATTTCACTGTGAAAAGTGATCTTCGCAACGGTCTCTGTGCTGATCAGTTTGGAGAATATGACATTTTGGTTTGCGTATGAACGGAAACTGATCGTTAACAATGCTCACTGGGGCTTCAGCGGACTTTTGGTTCGGATGCATTTTATATCCATTCTTCCATTTGTTATTATATTATTGTTTAATTGAGAATCTGACACATTTCAATAGCTACCAGAGCCCGTAGGGGGTTCCGGGCTCACAACAGCAAGAAACAGAATGACCCAGAGGTGAAAAACCGAAGGAATCCCATTGTTTTCCTGTTCACTATATCAGGCAGTTTAATAGTGTTGTGGTTGACAGCTGCTGTCTGTTTTGTAACTAACAACTTAGCCGTGCATTACCGACCGGTTTATACAACGCCTTTCACACAGACATGTTGATGTATTTGAGTTCCTGTACAAACACTAGTGTTTATGCAACTATACTGAGGGAAGAACTGAAGAAGGTGGCTAAATCTGTTTGGATGGTTACACGACATTGATTAGAAAAGTGGAAAAAACAAACAAACCGATGTTTCCTCTCCTAACTAGAGTTCAGTTAATGCGCTTGCTCTAACTTATATTGATTGTCTTTCTACTACGAGGTAAGTGAATTGTTCTTGTGGGACTTAAAACATTTCCTCTGCTTCCTGCCGTGCGGTGTCTGCTGCTTTCCTGCGGTGAACATCGTGTTTCCCTGTTAAAACAACACAACAACAAACAGAAACAGAATTACCTGGAAAAACTCAGCTGGTCTGGCAGCATCGGCGGAGAAGAAAAGAGTTGACGTTTCGAGTCCTCATGACCCTTCGACAGAACTTGACAAACAGGATTGATAGAAAACAGTCAGAATTCAGCTTCAGGAATGGGTCAGGACACGGGGGCAATGTGCTCTCTCAACCTCCCGATTCAGGTTCCTGAACGTAACGGAAAAAAATAATGGCAGGTGTTGGATTGCTGCTGCTGTAGTCGTGTGGCATACTGGATATGCGTTTTAATTCCGTGCGCCGTTTAATGTTATCTGAAGATTGTAGGTTCGACTCGTGCTGTGATCGTTCCCCGCAGATAAATCCGGTCCAAACGAATAAAACCAAACCGCATTAATGCTCATGAGCGGAATGTCGAGCTTTTCCCGCAAACATTTCCGTTTTTAAAGAAAAATAATCAGAATTTAAACATGGGTCAGGACACGGGGGCACCTTCTTCAGTTCTTCCCTCAGTATAGTTGCATAAACACTCGTGTTTGTACAGGAACTCAAATACATCAACATGTCTGTGTGAGAGGCGTTGTATAAACCGGTCGGTAATGCACGGCTAAGTTGTTAGTTACAAAACAGACTTGAGTTTATTGATCACTGTTTTTTTGCAATTCGCTAAGTTTCTAACAATTAACATTATCTAATTCACCTGGTTAAATTATTTCTGGCTCCAAGCCTTGTGTCAATGGATTAAATTTGGCGTATTTTAAAGTCAGGGAGCAGATGGGAGAAGATAATTATTTCAATCATGGAGGCTGTGAGCGGTGTTTTAACGTTCACACCGAAGCACATGTACAACATTCATATACAACACGTTAAACACTCGGGCACGGCAGCTGGACAAATGCAGCCTTGTTACTTGTCTGTACAAAACATCAGGCATAATATTCGGTACAAAGCATCAGGCAATTGTCCGGAATCATTCATTTCTCAATTTCGCGTCTTGAGTCGTTTTCTAATCTCCCAGCCCATGTAGAAATGAAACTCGTGAATCATGGAATCCAACTGTCCAGAAGGAGGCCTGTCGGTCCATCGAGACAGTGTCTGCTCTTGGAAAGGGCTGTGGATTCTGTTCCGCGACCCAGCTTTCCCCTATCACCTTTCAAAATAGTTCTGTTTAAATCCAGATTGAATCTGATTTCACCATCATTTCAGATAGAAGAGTAAAGTAGTGTGAAAGCTGTAAATATGGAGGAGAAAAAAATGCCAGAACATTCTGGAGATATTCAGCAGGTCAGGAAATGGAGACAAACAGAGCGAACTGTTCCGGTCCATGACTTTTTATCAGAACTGAATAAATATATAAATATAACAAATGTTAAACCATAAATGGAGTGCGGGAGGGGGCAGGATATACAAAAGCGAAGGCCTTTGAGCGTGGAGGGAAGGAAAGAAAATATTTCATGATTCAAAAGGCAAAGAGTTATAGTGTGTAAAAGAAAGGAACAAAATATGTGTACAGATGGGTTGCGAATGTTTGCACATCTACCCTCCGAATGCAACATGAAAGAATAAAGAAAGATATATGACAAAACCAAACCAGCAAAACACAGGAAGAAACATCATGGAGACAAATGTTATGAAGTTGAAATCATCAAATTAACTAAGTCCGAATAACGCATTTGAATTTACTTGGAAATATAAAGAATATCCGATTGGTTCAAAGTTACCTTTGGAGGTCGTTGCTTAAGAAAGCATTTTGATTTATTATCGGTGATAAATCAGATCAAGGGACAGGATTCACTGATGTATGTAACTGCACGTTCGTCATGAAAGAGTGGGGAGGGAAAAATGGTGGAGCTTTTTAATGAGTCCTTGGGTTAACAGACCTACTTACACCCCTACACTTCGTGATTCACACAATTTAGAATTTTACTCTGAATGAGCTTTCTTGCTTTCAAGTGGATTGTATCACATTTTCCCACAATCAACAGCATATGAAACCGTTTCCCAATTCGCGAAATCAATATATGCCCCTTTGTATCTCCCACTAGAACTTCTACAGCTTAATATCTCCCCGAAATAAATGCAACCTTCAAAGCTTTGAAAGCCCAAAGCAGATGAAGGTTCTCAATCAGCAGAACCCTATTACAGATGAACAATGATGTTTGCAACAAAGCAGTGGGATACAATTCATAGCTTTACGTTACCAGCTCACAGCTGTAGTCGGCGCTGTGGTTTAGTTCGCTGAAGTGCCCGCCCCGTAAACAGTTGATCGTGAGTTTCAGTCGAATCGGTGTCTTTATCCATTCAGTCAATCCATAATTTTAAATCAAACCAAAGACGTCCAGAAGCACCATTAAGAATTCGGTGCTATATACACAGGCCGGATAGGATCCATGTTTCCTTTGGAGCTTTATGCCTAAGGAAAGGAGCATTTTGAATTGTTGCCGGCGATAACTGTGATCCATGGTTGTATGGTTTATATTACTGCACGTTTAGCAGGAAAAAGTGGGAAAGGATAAGTGTTGGATTGTTTTTAACGAAGACCTTGGGCTGACAGATATATTTACACCCGACACTTTGTGTTCGTACAATTGCGAATGCTATTCCTAGTTAGTTTCTTTCTTTCACTCTGCCACAACAAACGCCATATGAGACCGTTCACCCGCTCGTGAAATCCATCTTTGTGCTTTTGTATCTTCCCATTCCGGATTTTGCAACGTAACATCTCCCTGAAATAAAAGCAATCTTCGAAGCTTTGAAGGCCCAGTGCAGATACCTGGGTAACAACAGTTGTGACATCAGACGCCGCTGGCATGGAGCGAGTAGTTTGTGTAAATTAGAAGCTTTATGAAATGAAGCCAAAGGGAAGCTGCCCGTGAGGGAAATGCGCTTTAGAGGGTGAATTACCAAAGATGAAAATGAAAAAAAAAGTTGTGATGCCTCCTGTTTGACAATGAAGGCACTTATGGGGACGATGTTGGCTGGAGCCTGGATTCTCAGTCGGCTAAAGCATTAGAAATTAATCTGCGAGTCCAGGGTTCGAGTCCCTGTTTAGCCCCTGCTGTTGGCTCAAGGTGTACACGCCCAATGAAAACACAAACACAAGAGCGATGTACCATGAATTCTTCAAGAGAAGGTGCATTTTGTTCCATTTGCAAAAAAAAAACTCTACCTTACCGAAATTACGGTAGCATCGATCAATTTCAAGAATTATTTCTAGGTTTCCAGCTACCCTTAGTGTGAAAAGTGCTTCCTGACTTTTCCCTTGTTTTGCACAGGCACCGCCGCTTTAGATCAGTGCCAGCAAGACGTTGTCACTCAATCCCATTCTTATCGCCGGGGAAACAGTTCTCCACAATAAACCGAACAATTCATTTTCACAGCATAGAAACCTCAATCCGATCACCCTTCATTCTTCTATGCTCAAGGGAACAGAAAACGGAAGAAAACCTGAAAAGGAAGAATGTGTAGGGGACCGGGGAGTAGGCCGGGGAGTGACAGCCGGGAAATGTCCCTTCAAGTGCCAGCACAGGCAAAATGAGCCTAATGTCAGCTACTGGGCTGTAACCATTCTAGGATTCTACGTGCGGGACTTACATAGAATGTAATGCCGCTAAACCCGATTCCTACTGGTGAATCTGTACTTCTTCCACTCCAAGGTCAGTCTAATCTTAGCTGTTACTCTGGGCAGTGTCTGCAAGAACATAAGAAATAGGAGCAGATGTATCAGTTACTGGCCTTCACAGCTTCTGAAACATTCAATAACTTACTGGATGATCTGCCTCATTTTACCTTGCTGAACTATCCTCATATCCCAATGACTCCCATTGAACCCCGGGAAATATTGATCTCTGTCTTTAACTTCCGATCATCCACAGCTCTACCGTGCCTGGAATTCCGAATTTTCCCACACTTTGAATAAAGGGATTTTCCTCATCTCGGGGATAATGGCTGACGCCTCCTTCTGAGACTGACCACTTGTTCTAGAAGCCCAAACCTTAGGGATCACATTTCCAACATCAACACTGCCAAAGTCCAGAAAACGTTATCTAATTCAATCAGATCACCTCTGATTCTTCTGAATTTGGTACGAACTCATTTCCCTGCCACGTTAGTGTTGTTTTGTTTCAGGAGTCATGTCGGTGCTCGGAAGCTCTTTCAAATTAATGTTCTCAATTTGCACTGTCATGCAGCCCGGCCAGAGGTTAATAATGGAGCTTGCAGCAAAATAGTGGGACACAATTTAAAACTGCGTTATAAAGCTCTGCTGTAATTTGGTCCCATGCCTTTGTTTATTGCAAAGTTTGTCCTGTAAGCAGAAGATCTTGAATTCAAATCTGAGGGTTACCCAAATCCGCTGGTCAACTTTCGGCTTTATATCAAGCCAGCTCCTGGAAATTGTGACAACATCCATTATTTTTAAGAATTGTTTCTCAATTTCCAGATGACCTTTGTGTGAAAAGTGCTTCCTGACTTCTCTCCTCTTTGACACTATCGTTGGGGATCAAAAAGATTCAAACCCACTCTTGCCGCCGGGGAAACAGTTTCTCCGCGTTTAACCTAAAAAATCATTTTAACAGGATAGGAACCGTGAACATATCACCTTTCATTCTATTTTTAATCAAGGGAATAGAATAACGGAGAAGCCAAAAGGAAAAAAAATACATAAAATGTGCAGGGGATGGGGAGAAGGCTGGGGAATGATACGCAGACAGTTTCTCTTTCACAGAGCCAGCACAGACTATATGGGCCAAATAGCTTCTGTGCTGTACCCGTACTAGGATTATATAGTTCTCGGATTATCAATCCTGAACTCCTAAAGTAATCTCCTAAACTCCAGAATCCCACTGGTGAATCAGCACCGCTCCAACTCCATGTTCAGCATATTCCTGGTGTTTCCTATGCGTAGTGTCTGTAAGAACATGAGAAATAGGAGTAGATGTCTCATGGATTTCACAGCTTCTCAAGTATTCAATAACTTCCTGGCTGATCATCCGCCTCAATTGAACCTTCCTGTAAATTATCAATTGGCACCCTGATTTCAGATGAAGATTTCCCAGAGCTTGAGAATAGTAGAACACCATTCAAAATATTGCAATGCAGTGGCGCTGGCCAGCTTTGCGTTGTGGCTTTGTTGATTAAAGTATCAGTGTAGTTATAGAGGTTTTTCTGAGTTCGAATCTCAGGGGTGCCTCTATATGTTTCTTTAATAATTTTGATTTTAAATTAACTCAGCAAGGAATGAGTATTTTCAAGTCAGGAGGAAGTATTTAGAATCACGGGCGAATATAAAGAAGCACATTCGGATCGGAATTACCCTTGGTGCTAATGCGCACTGTTGTGCTTTGACTTTTGCTGTCTCATGAATCAATGGGGTTTGGCGCGTTACGAATGATAACTGCTTCTGATTATTGAACTAATGATGAAAAAGATCCCAATTTGTCTTGCTCATTAATTTTGATCCCCCGCACACGCTATCACGAGAGATAATACGGATCACTCCACGAAAGTCTCATTTTGGAAGCGATTCAGTGCAGATCATATAGACAATCAACCACAATTTATTTCAATAAATTTGGTCTGCGCCTGCATTCCATCTGGAGGCTGATCTTGACATTAATCTCACCGAAGCGGAAGGTGACCTTGTTGTGCCTAACAGTGTGTCGGTGACGAAGTTGCGGTCATGATGGGTCTCTTCAACTCAGACTGGGACACGACCCCAGGAGAGGTTTGCCGAAAGGTTTGGAATAACTTGTCCGCCTTTTATTTACTTCGCCCATGGCAAGGTCTTCATTAATTATCCATTCCTTATTGCCTTTAACGGTGCTGCTGAACTACGTGTCTGAACCTCTGCTGTCCCTGTGGTGTAGGGGCATCCACTATGATGTAAAGAGTGATTTCCAGGTTTTTGATCCAGCGACAGGGAAGGAATCGTGATCCATTTCCAAGTCGGTATTGTGTGTGGCTTGGAGGGGAACTTGCAGGCTGTGGTGTTCCGATGCATTTCCTGTCCATCTAGGTGATAGGTGTCGTGTGTCTGGAAGGTGCTGTCGAGGAACCTTGGCTAGTTGTTCCAATGCATCTTAGAGATGATCCAGACTGCTGCCATTGTGTCGCAGTGATGGAGGGGGTGAATGTTCAAAGTAGTGGCAGTGGATGCCGATCAACCAGGATCTCCATGCTGGATTGCATTAAAATTCTTAAGTATTGTTGGAACTGCACTTAGCCTCATATCTTATAATTGCTTCACTACCAGGAGGTGATGCATTTTTTTAATTGCTTCTGAATGTGAACAAGTTTATACGTTTAGAAGAAAGTTACAACATTTTGAAACTGTGCTGGAAAAAGTCAGTTCTGACGGGAGCTCATCGACCTGAATCATTCTACAGGTCTTTGCCTCTACCCAATTGTTTCTGGACCTTCAGGGTGTTTCCAGAATTTTCTGAATAATCCAGTATCCAATATTATCTGCAGTTTGCCTTTTGATATATGGTAGTGCATTTTTGCCCCGATATTTGAGAAGTAGTATGAAAATGCAGAGAGTGGGAAATTCAGTTCCAATCTGTGCATTGCCAGTTCAGGATTGTACCATATGTAACCACCACGTCGAACAGCAGGAATGGTGCTCCATTTTACTCAGCCTGTCATCTTATGACAACCTCTCACCCGGGGGACCAATCCGTGAACCTTCGCTGCGCCGCCTCCAATGCAACTGCATCCTTCCTGAAATATGGAGACCAACAGAACAAACAACACTCAAGGAATGGTCTCAACAAAACCATATGCAATTGTAAAAGGACTTCTTTATTCTTACACTTAAACCCCGTTGCAATCAAGGCCAACATGGAAATTAACTTCAAATGAACAAAAATGTGCCTAAGTGAGGTTATAAATGGCTGAATAACAGCGGAGCACAGGTAATATGACAGAATAATTTCAGAAACCGGACCAAATCAAACTGGCAAAGGAGAAAAAAAGACACAAATTGGCGTCGGAGGTTATGATCTAAAATTGTTCAACTCAGTGTTGTTTCCAGGAGGCTGTAGATTGCTGAGTTGATAAATGAGCCGCTGTACCCCAAGCTTTGCTTTCGATGAGGCCATTCAGTCCCTGCATTCTTTTCTGTTGTTCAGATATTGTGGCAAAATTTGAACTAACTCACTTTTGCCACATACATGAACATATTTATTTAAGAAAACGCTATCAATCACAAATTTAAAATAAAATCATCAATAAAATTGTACAGAAGGGAGCTCTGAACTTCAAGCACCATTGGTGTGTGAACTGTTTCGTAATTTAAATATTGAAATCTCTAGATTTTCTTTACTGTCACCTGCAGTCCAAGATTCCGAACCAGCAGAAAGTGTTTCTTCAACTGATTATATTTGTAAAAGGGGAGCTGGGTGTCCTGGTGCATGAATCACTGAAAAGTTACTATGCAGGTACAGCCAATGATTAGGAAGGCATAAGAGTCGATATGCTGTGGAATTCTCTCCTTCCAAAAGCAGTGGAAGCTGGGTCACTGAATTCATTCAAGGCTGAATTAGATAGATTTTTGCTGGACAAGTGAGTCAATGGATCTGGAGCACAGACAGGACATTGGGGTTGAGATCAGATCAGCCATGATCTTTCGGAATGGTGGAGCAGGCTCGAAGGGCTAAAGGGCCTACTTCTGCTCCCATGTACAATGTTCCTATGTGTTCAGGTTATCTCGTGAACAGTTCGAAATCTGGGTCAAATTGCACCTTCAATCATGAGGAATAACTTAATTAAATGGGAAGACAGTGGCTTAAATGCCGGGACTGAGCTTTGGTTTAATGTGTGGAACGGAGGGAACCTTGTAGGGATATCAAGAGATAAAGAAAATTACAGAGGGCAGAAAGCTGAAATATTGATCAAGAGAAAGAGCGAGGAACTGGGATTGAGTTCACAACCCTTTCGAGCCAGGAGCTGCTGATTTGTGCAGTGACCCTAGAATAGAAATGAAAGGCAATCATGCTGTTTACTTACTCCTTATTCAAATTAGCATTAGCCTGGTTGCATGGACTGTTGGATAAGCTGCCTGCCTGTGGTATAATTTGCAACGTTGCGAAAAGATTGCAGGTTCGAGTGCTGCTGCAACCATTTCACAGATGAATCAGTCTAACTGAATGAAACCAATTGACCGTTAATTCTCATTAGCTGAATGTCCTGGTTTTCATCCGATCCATTTGCTGGTTCTTTATGAAATGCATTTTCAATCTGTTTTCTGCGTTTGTTGATCACTTTTCTTTAGATTGTGTTCCAGAAAGCATTTGATAAAGTGCCACGTCAAAGGTCATTGTGGAAAATAAAAGCGCATGGTGTAGGGGGTAACATATTGGCGTGATTAGTATGTTGATCAGTAACCGGGTCAGAGGTAAGGTATCAGGCTAACTTAGCACGAGGCTGGGTACTGAGTGCGAATGTGTCACCCTTTAAACCTCACTTGAGAACGGTGGTCTGGAATAACTCAGAAATATGTGGGATTGAGATTGTGTTTTTGCTCAGTCTTTCCTCATGAGTCAAACCCTTCATCGCAGGCATCAGCGCAATGGAACTTCTCTGCTCTGAACTGGGCAACTTTTAGTTATACAGCACAGAAGCAGACCCTGTGGCCCATGATGTCCATGCCAGCCAGTGATCGCCTTTGCATTCTGATCCCATTTTTGAGCACTTTCCCCTTGCCGCTGTATACAATGGTATTTCAAGTGCTCATGTAAATACTTCTTTACTTCCAAATACAAGCGGGTGTAATTAAAAATATATATTTTCCAGCTCTATTTAAAATTGAATTCACTTATTTTCCTTATTGTTAAGAACCATGAATTTCCATGAACTGTAGTGTGAAGCTGGAATGGAATTACTAGGATAAAAACAGAAAGTGCTGGAAAAACTCAGCAGGCCTGTCATCTTGTATGGAGAAAGAAACACAGTTAACATTTTGCACCCAACATGAACATTCTTGGGAACCAGAGAGAGGTAGAAATGTGATGGGTTTTATGCTGTTGACTAAAGTGGGGAGGGGCAGGTTGGGCAGAATATATTTGGTTTCGATATGAGTTCAGAAAGCTTTGAATGAAAGCAAAGATAACCTCTTGTTAAATGTTTCTCGTCATTATCATAATAAATACAACATAAAAGCAAATTTTCTTTTATTGAAACAGTTGATTCCTGCGACTTTGGAAAGAGTCGAATTAAGATGGCATGGACAAGATGGGGTGAAGAGCCTCCTTCTGTGCTCTAATTTTTCTATGGTTCTATGGTTTTAAGATGAGGCAATAGTGGCCAGTTTCAATGTTTCATTTCATGGTCAGAGTTTGGTTTAACCTGCCTGGCTCCAGCAGATTACTGCTCGGGAGGGTCCCTGACAGAGATTAAAACGGCGGATGTGCAGCAGACTCGGTATTAAGAGTTCCTGTGTTACAGATTGTGCTGGAAACTCTTCAGAAAATGGCCGGGGTCAAGCAGACAGAGCGCAAATCGACCGGAAGGAAACTGCTTGCAAATAGTTGGCTCCGAAAGCGCCCCGGCAGGAGCAGCGTTCCAGCCACGGGCCGAGTGAAGACGCCTCATTGCTACAGCCCCGGCGCTGTGACTCTGAGGGAGATCCGCCGCCAACAGTAATCCACCGAGCTGCTCATCCATAAACTGCCCTTCCAGCGTCTGGTGCGAGAGATCGCTACGGACTTCAAGGCAGACCTGCGCTTCCAGAGCTTGGCCGTCATGGCCCTGCAGGAGGCCAGCGAGACTGAACTTGGGTGGGGCCCTTTGAGGACATTAACCTGTGCACCGTCCACACCCAGCGAGCCACCCAAAGCCTTGCCCAAAGACATCCAGCTGGCCTGCCGCATCCGCGGGGAGCGAGGCTAAAACCCGGCTTCAGCACCAAGTGTAACAACAGCTCTTTTCAAAGTGACCAAATGGAGAAAGGGAAGTGCTTCAGGTGCCTGGGGCTGACGCAGCTCTTTTTGTTGCTCTGGGGCCGCGTTTCCGGTCAGTCCGAAGATTTCAGCGGTCAGATTCTCGAGCACGACAAACAGATGGACCGGGACTTCGGAAGCCACACGCTCAGCATAGTTCCTCTTTCACAGAAGCCTGTGAACAGGGACCACAGGGAACTAAAGTCCGGCCCAGGATGAGCGGGACTTGGCCGTGGCCCGAGTATTCCTGCCGCTCTTTCCTCTCCAGACATTTCCAGTGCCAGACTTTTACAGAAAATAACCAGATTACTCATCAGTTACTTTTCTTATAGGCTGGGAATTCCTCTGATTGGTCGCTCTTTAATACACCTCTTGCCTATATTCTTCCCCAACCTAATAACTGGGAAACGGAAGGGAGGGAGATTTACCCGCCACAATGGTTAGACTGGTAAATTTCTCCATTTCAAAAATCAGACAATTTCGGTGTTGGAGAGGAGAGGAAGGTGATGGTCGAAGGTGTGGCATAGGGTTCTGTGCTGGGTCCCTTTCTGCTTTGTATTTACACTAATGATCTAGACATAAATGTAGAGGGTAAATTCGCAGATAACAAGAAAATTGTTACTGTGGTAAATAGCGAAGATGAAAGCGCTCTATTGCAGGACGATATAGACGGGCTAGTCAGATGGGCAGAAACGTAGCAAATGGAATCCAACCCTGAAAAGTACGAGATTTTGCATTTAGAGAGAGAGAAAAAAGAAACAAATCAAGGGAATACGCATGAAAGGTAGGACCCTAGGAAGTACTGAGGATCAAAGGGATCTTGGTGTGCATTATCATAGGCCTTCGCTGTGAGGCTGTTCTTTCTTGTGGGCAGCTATCTTTCCAATATAACATTGCAGGGTGCATTGGCAGCATAGGCACTGTCAGAGCAAATGATCACTAGTAGATCAGATTTCTCGCCGACAGCAGCTGGTAGTGCGAGTGTTTCAGTATACTGGGAAAAATGTCTAGATGCTGCCTACTGCAGCGTCGTTTAATAATCCTCCCCATAACACCACGGCATAGCCTGAGGCGGGGTGATCGTTGCAAGTGAGAGGAAGATCCATATACATCTGGAATGTCCTTAAATGTTCTGTCAGTAGAGGTTGTAAATCAAAGTTAATGAGAGGTGGCGGGGACTTATAAGTATCGCCTTCATATGCCAACAATTCAGGGAGAAATGTCGTTGCCTTCGGGGTAATGCCAATGCCTCTGTGTAATAGCTATAAATCCAGTCCTCTGCATGAAATTGTTCAGTGGCATCAGGCATAACTAAGCTGATAGCTTGCATGACTGTCAGAGCATCACGAGTGAGGGAGAGCAGAATTGCTAGGGTCAAGGCTGAGCTGCACTCTCAGAGGGTCAGAACTGAGGGAGAGCTGCACTGTCAAAGGGTCAGGACTGACGGAGCGCTGCACTGTCAGAGGATCAGGACAGAGGGAGTGCTGCAATGTCAGATGGTCGAGACTGAGGTAGCACTGAATTGTCAGGGAGCCAGGACTCAAGAAGTGTTGCATTGTCGAAGGGCCAAGTATGAGGGAACAGTTCACTTTCAGATATTCAGGATGTGAGGGAGCGCTACACTGTTGGAGGTTCAGGAATGGGTGAGTGCTTCAATGTGAGTAGTTCAAGGCTGAGGGAATGCTACACTGTCTGAGGGCCAGGGATGAGGGGGTGCTGCATTGTCAGAGGGTCATGACTGAGGGAACTCGGCATTGTCCAAGGGTAAGGACAGAGGCAGCTGTCACTCTTTGAGAGTCAGTATTGTGGGATAGCTGCAAAGCCAGTGCTCCACTGCCTGAGGCGGCGCTGCACTGCCTGAACATGAGGACTAAAGGGTAACTGCACCGTCAGAGGGTCAGCATTGGGGGCACGCTGCAGTGTAACATAGGCATGACTCAGGAAGTGCTGTAGTGCCAGGGACGGAGCTGTGGTTGTGCTGCACTGTCGAGAGTCAGGGCTGAGGGGGAACATCTCTGTCAGAAGTTGAGGACTGACGGGCGCTGTACTGTCAGATGGTATGGACTGGGCGAGGGCTGCATTGTCAGGGAGACGGGGCTGATGAGTGCTGCACTGGTAGAGGATAGGCCTGAGGTAGCACTACAATGTCAAATGGCCTGATCTGAGGCAGACATGAACTGCTGGGAATCGGGGAACGCTGCACTTTCAGAAGGTCAGGGATGATCTAGCGCTGCATTGTCAGAGGGCCAGAACTGTGGGAGCGCTGAACTGTCAGAAGGTCAAGACTGAAGGAACGCTTCACTGTCTGACGTTCAGGACTGAGGGAGTAGTGCACTCTCTGAGGGTCAGGATGGAGGGAGTATTACAATGCCAGAGGATCAGGAATAAGGGAGCGTTATACTGTCCAAAGGTCAGGAAAGATTGAGCGGCTCACAGTCAGAGAATGATGTATTAGGGAGCGCTGCAATGCCACACAGACAGGACTGAGGGAGCGCTGCACTGTCAGAGGTTCAGGACAGAGGAAGCGCTGCAATGTTAGAGGTACAGCAATGCAGGAGTGCTGCACTGTTGGAGGGTCAGGAATGGGGTATCTCTGGACTGTCAGAGGGTAATGACTGAGGGAGCACTGCAAAGTCAGTTGGTCAGGACCGACGGAGCGCTATTCTCCTAGAGGGTCACAGATGGAGGAGCGCTGCATCGTCAAAGGCACAGGACTGGAGGGACAGAGTTAGAGGGCCAGGTCTAAGGGACCGTGCACTTTCAGCCAGTCAGGACTGAATGAGTGCTGCACTGTCAGAGGGATTGGACTGGGGTCGCTGCACATTCTGAGGAAAAGGACTGTGGAAGCTTGCACTGTCAGACGATCTGGGCGGAGGGAGAGCTGCACTGTCAACATGAAAGGATTGAGGGAGCCCTTCTCTGATAGGTGGTCAGGACTGAGAGAGTGCTGCACTGTCAGTGCTTTAGGACTGAGGGAGCCGTTCAATATCTGACAGTCATGACTAAGGGAGCTCTGCACTATCAGATGTTCAGGACTAAGGAAGCACTGCACTGTCAGAGGGTTAGGATTGAGTGAGCACTGCACTGTCAGAGGGTTAAGATTGAGTGAGCATTGCACTGTCAGTGGATTAGCTTGAAGTAGCAATGCAGTGTCATGGGTTCAGGTATGATGGAGTGATGCACTGTGAGGCGTAAGGGCTGCCAGAGTTTCAGGCAGAGTGAGCGCTGCACTGTCAGACATTGTGGAATAAGGAAGCCTATACTCTGTAAGGATCAGGATTGAATGAGCAGTGCACTATCAGATGGCAAGGACTGAGGGGGCGCTGCAGTGTCAGTGGGCCAGGAAATAACGAGCAGCTCATTGTCAAAGCTTAAGGTATGAGGAGCACTGCACTGCCAGGGGCATCAGGAATAAAGGAATGCTGCATCGTCAGGCAATCAGGACTGAGCAATGCCAAAGGGTTAGGTTTGAGGTAGCGCTGAGCTAGAAGAGCTCCAGGGCTGAAAGCACTGAGCACTCTTAGCGCCTTAGGCATGTGGCACGCTGCACTGTCAGAGGGCAGGACTGAGGGAGTGCTGTGCTTTCTGAGGACCAGGGCCGAGGGAGCATTACACTGTCAGACGATTTGGACTTAGGAGGTGCTGCACTGTTAAAGTGTGAGGATTGAAAGGAGAACTTCTCTGCCAGGTGGTCAGGACTGAGAGAAAACTGCACTGTCAGGCGGTCAGGACTCCGGGAGCGGTTCAATGTCAGACGATCAGGACTGAGGGAGAACTGTACTCTCAGAGGTTAAGATTGAGGGAGCGCTTCACAGTCAGAGGGTTAGGATTGAGGGAATGCTGCAATGTAAGAATGTAAGGGATGAACAAACTCTGCACTCTCAGCAGTTTAGGCATATGGAAGCACTGCACTGTTCGAGGGCCAGGGTTAAGGGAGTGCTATGCTGACAGAGCATCAGGACTGAGGGAGAGCTGCACTGTCAAAGGGTAAGGGCTGAGGTCAGAGGTTCAGGAAAATGTGGACTTTGGAATGTCAAGTGGTCAGGACTGAGGGTCACTGCAAGGAGATATGGTGAGGACTGCAAGAGGGCTGCACTGTAAAAAGTTGTAAATTGATGGAGGGCTGCAGAGTCAGAGGATCAGGACCAAGGAAGCGCTGCACTATGGGAGTTTAGGCACTGAGGGAGTGCTACACCATATGAGGTTAAGGACTGATAGAGTGCTACACTGTCAGTGGGTAAGGGCTGAGGAAGCCCTTCAATGTCAGATGGTCAAGACTGAGGGAGCACTGCACTGACAGATGTTAATAACATTGGAGCATTGCACTTTCAGGTTTTTAGTGCTGATGGACCACTGCACTGACAGACGGTCAGGACAGAGGGAGCTCTGCACTTCCCAAGGGTCAGGATTGAGGGGCAGCTGCACTGTCAGAGGGTCAGCACTGAGGGAGTGCTGCACTGTCAGAGGGCCAGAACTGAGGAAGCGCTGCATTGTCTGAGGGCCAGCACTGAGGGAATGATGCACGGTGCAAGTTTAGGCACTGAGGGAGTGCTACACTGTCTGAGCAGCAGGGCTGATGAAGGGCTGCACTGTTAATTATGTCAAACTCCTTGAGTGTTGTTGGAGCTGCTTTCATCCAGGCAAGTCAACAGTATTCCCGCTCACTCCTGATTGTGCCTTGTATATCGTGGACAGGCTTCGGGGAGTAAGGAGGTGAATTACTTGCCACAGCGTTCCTAGCCCCTGGCCTGTTCTTGTAGCCAAAGTACTTATATGGCTCGTCTAGTTCACTTTCCGGTAAATGTTAACTGCCAGGATGTTGGCAGTGGGGGATAAAGCGATGGTAATGCCATTGAATGCCAATGAGCAATGGTTAGATTCTACCTTGTGGAGATGCTCATTGCCTGGCACTTATGTGGCGCAAATGTTACTTGGCACTTGTCAAAGTGAGGTTAGATTAACTGCCCTTGACATCAAAGCAGCCTTAAGAAGTACTAGCAAAAGTGTAGTAAAGCATAGATATTGCCCAGGATTTGTTGTATTTGGGAAACGGCTGCTTCAGTATCTGAGGAGCCTTAAAAAGTGCTGAAGATTGTGCAATCATCAGCGAACATATCCACTTCTGTACTTATGATGGAAGGAGGTCATTGATGAAGCAACTGATGGCGGTTTGGCTTAGGACTCTTTCTTGAGAAAGTCCTGCAGTGATGTCCTGGTGTTGGGATGACTGACCTCCAACAACCACAACCATCTTCCTTTGTTCTAGGTACGACTCCAACCAGCAGAATGTTTTCACGCTGACTCCCGTTGCCTCCAGTTTTGCTAGTGTTCCTTGATGCCACATTCAGTCAAATGTTGCCTTGATGTCAAGGGCAGTCACTCTAACCTCCCTTTGTCGAACATTCAGAAATGCTTTGTCTTCGCTAATACCACCTGTAAAGTATCCACAGCAAATGAAGCTTCACACAGCACGATGACACATTCCATTTCTATCTATGTAGGGATGGACAATTTCTATCGCTAACCTCTAACCCAATAACTGAATAGATTTCTAATGGCTTCGAAGTATGTTCATGGTACGTCTGTTTTTTTCTCTCTCGCTATATTTGGAATGAATGTGTCTAACACATTGATGTGATGTGTGTAATGTGTGCCTGAAGACAGTTTGCATGCTTTCTGCTTTTATGCGCTGCATTGTTTCTCATTTTCAGCGCACGTTGCTGGCTGACAGGAATGAGGAAAAGAGAACCAAATGTGTCAATCTCCCGTTGTCAGTGCACAGCTTCTCCATCAGCAAGTTCTCAGCTGTGCATCTTTGCAGTGAACATGAAAACTGGGTCCCTCACAGCCCAAGGCTGAAGCTTCAGAGGAACGGAAAACAGGTTGCCCCTACCCGTCCCCCCACCCCCTCCTCTGCTCGACATGTAGTGTGCAGGCCCACTGGCATGTGGACTTATGAGCCGAGCTCCTACTTATGGACAAATAGCTCTGCTGCAATGTGGATACCTCGGGAGAGTTGAAGCCTATGACAGTAGACCTTGTCAAAATATCTGGTCTGGGGCCCAAAGGCAGACTGATGCCTAAATATATCACATTTCTGGCAACTTCTGCAAACAAGCTGGGGCCAAAGCAATGTATTCCATTGTTTTTGACTCAACCGTGGAGGGTCAGGGTGGCCACTCTGCCGATTTGGGCAACCCAGGACCTACATACATTTTGTCAAGAGTTGCGCCCTGGAGAGAGGACACTCCATTTTCAGTGCAGAATGTTAACACAACATGGGGAACAGTAGCTATGAGTGATATTCCCAAATTGTTTTCCATAGAGAATGAGGGCTACAGGCATTCTCCAGCGGTAGGATAGACCATCGTATCTCTCTGTTCAGTCACCACTCCCCTCACGTTGGGCCGAAGGCTGATGCTAATTTGCTGACCCACAAGAGCCCATCTGCTTCAATGGTCATTTGTAGATTAGAGTTTTTCCTCAATGCGTTGGCAGAATCCATTACATCAGCAAACAAACGAAGCAAACCAACATGTAGGAGATGCCATCTCTTCGACTAGAAAGCAGAAACGTCAGAGCTATGTGCACTGACCTGAGTTGTTTGGTAACACATGCAAGATATATGTGATTGGCATGAAACTTGAACATCAAAATTAAATACAACAGGAGGGATGCCCGTAGAGAGTGAACCACTGAAAGGAAAACATTACACTGTCATCTGGTAGTGGAACTGTTCTGAGGAAACATATGAGCAAGGAACTAGACTTTGCTGTAAGGAACTTGCTGCTCTCCATGATAGAAGCAGCCCCCCCCGCCCCCACCCTGCAATCACCCCCCACCTCCCCCCCCCCACCACCCCCCCCTCCCCAACACACACATAACACAAATGGGGCAGAACATATTCTCTGAATTCGTCCTTGTGCTGGAATATGTGCTTTCAAAGCTTGTTTTATATTTGGAGGTGGATCTAAACTGAAAAAGGAAAGAGGGAAAGGAAACTGACCCTCCCAGTTTCTAAGGATCAAAAACTGAAACTGAAATTTGTAAACCAACTCTTCTTTGCAGACTGAAACCTTTTGCGCCAGTGTAAAGGGATGCAGAGCCATCCAGGTTCAATAGTAGAAGTTGATGAGTCACGTGGTGCAACCAGGACAAGCTAAAGAAGACAGAGGCCAGAAGCTGATAAGATGATACAGCTGTTTCTTTCCACACACAGAGTGCCGAAGTGAAATGGAACATACTTCGAGACACCATCTCAGGGGAGTCATCACTGACTGCAATAAATAGTTGGACAGTTGGTGGAACTCTACCTTGAGAGGCATCTTAAGGACAACATTGTCACCTAGGAAGATCTGGACACCGTAGAAAGCCTGCCTGCCGCAGCAGAGCTGGGTGTTGAAGCCAAAGTGGAGGAGCCCATCAAAGGTATTCATTTGCTTGGCATAGGCAAAGCTCCAGATGTTGATACTATCCCGCCTGAACTCAACAAACACAGGAAATTGGCTTTGCTGCTGCAGCTGCACGATGTTCTCTGTCTCTGCTGGAGGGAGGGGGCAGTGGCCAAGGAAATGCAAAATGCAAATGCAGTGACCCTGTATAATAACAAGGCTGACCACAGTGATTGCAACAATTATGCAGGCATCGCCCTGCTGACAATCAGGGGAAAGGTATTTGCCCATGCTGCCCTTGTCAGATTGCAGATCTTAATGGCATCTATCCAGAAACTAAGTAGTTTCACAACTGAAAGATCTACAATTGACATCACCTTCTCAGTCAGGCAGCTGTGAGCAAAATGCCGTGAATGAAGGGGATCACTATATCTTGCCTTCACCGACCTCACCAAAACGATAGATTTTGTGAGCAAGGCAGACTTTTTGTTTCTTTACTATATCCATTACACCCCTCATTGGCATATCTGCTATGAAACATTTGTGTCCTATCCAACATCCTCACAGACCGGTGCATTTGTAATTCCCAGTTGTGACATTTATATCTTTCTTCAGTTTTGATGGATCAGCTGAACAGTTGGCTCTGTTTATCTCCACATGTATTCGCTGACATTATGAGAAATTCCAGCATTTTCAGTCCCTTTCAGATTTCCAGCATGCACATTATTTTGTTTTTCTATTTGGCAGGATGGAGAAATCAGATTCAACATGGAATTAAAGAGAACTGATTTACACGGTGATGGGGAAAGGCTGCATTGTGGGACAAAACTGACTACTCTTCCCAAGATTTAGCACAGATTCGAGGGACAGACATGCCTCCTTCTGAACGGTACAATTTTATGATTCCAGGAGTTTCATTTCTACATGGACTGGGAGAATGAGAAATGACTGAAGTCTTGAAGGTGATGGAACAATGATCCCGAACCTAATGTTCTGTACCAACAATTAATAGACACAACAAGACTGCATTTTTCCAGCTGTGGTGACCTAGTGGATCGCATCTTCCATGATTGAAGTGATTATGTTCTTCCATCAGCTTCTGCATTTTTAGCAAGATAAATGCACAATCTTAGGCATATATTAAATGAGCCTTCTCTAAACTGCTTCTAATTCTTTAACATTTTTCTTATTTCAAATGTGGGGGACAAAACTGTAAACAGTACTCGAGATGTGACCTCACCAAAGCCTTGTATAGTAGCAGTAAACTTCAATATTTTTATCTTCCATTGCCTCTCAATAAACGACAACATTCCATTTGACTTTCCAATCACTTCTTGTACCTGCATACTAACATCTTGTGCTTCATGTCCAGCACACCCAGATCCCCCTGTGCACATATGGTTAGTTGAAGAAACGCTTTCTGTTGGCCTGGAATCTGGGGTTAGGGGTCACAGTATAAATAACAAATCTAGAGATTTCAGCATTGAAATTCTAAAACAATTCCACACAGCAACTGTCTGGAAACTCAGAGCTCTTATCGCTGGTTTTATTTTAAATGTGTGACTGATGGTGTTTTCTTAGAGAAATATATTAAAGTTCACAACAAAAGCGAGTTACACCTCAATTGGCCACGGCTTCATTTTTATTAATTACGGGATGTCCGCATTGCTGGCTATGCCAGCATTTACTGTCCATCCCTAATTGCTCTTCGGAAGGTGGTGGTGAGTTGCATCATTGAACAGCTGAAGTCCCTGTGGTGTAGGTAGACTCACAGTGCTATTAGGGAGGGAGGTCCAAAATTTTGACTCAGTGGCAGTGAAGGAATGGTGATATAATTCCATGTCAGGATGGTGAGTAGCTTGGAGGGAACCTTCTAGGTTGTGTACCCATATATCTGCTGCCTGTTTCCTTCTAGATGATGGCTGTCATGCGTTTGGAAGGTGCTGCCTAAGGAGCCTATGTGGGCTCCTGTAGGTGGTACACACCACTGCCATTGTTCGTCGGGTAGTGTAGGGGGTGAATGATGTGGAAGGGGTGTAAATCAAGGGAGTTGTTTTGTCTTGGATGATGTCAAGCTTCTTGAGTGTTCTTGGAGCTGCCCTCATACAGGCTAGTGGATAGTAATCCATTACAGTCATGACTTATGCCTTTTAGGTGGTGGGGAGTCAGCATCTGAGTTACCCGAATATGGCTTCAAGGACTTCTAGTAAAACTGGAGCCAGTGGGAATCAGGTGAAAATCTCTCCGCTGATTGCTAGCCTCTGACCTGCTCTTGACGCAGTAGTATTTATACAGGTAGTCCTTTTCAGATTGTGTTCAATGCAAAAGCCCAGATGTTGATAGTGGGAATTCAGTGATGGAAATCCCTTTGAATGTCAGGTGGCAATAGTTAGATTATCTCTTATTGGAGATGGTCATTACTTGGCACTTGTGTGGTGTGGTGTGAATGTTACTTTCCATTTGTCAGCTCAAGCCTGGATATTTTCCAATTATTGTTGTATTTGGACATGGACTCTTCAGTAAATAAGGAGTCACGAATGGTGCTGAACGTTGTGTAATCATCTCCAATTCTGACCTTATCATGGAAGAAAGGTCATTGATGAAGCAGCTAATGATGGTTGGGCTCAGGACACTACTCTGAATAACTCCTGCAGTGATGTTCTGAAAATCTGATGTTTGATCTCCAACAACCACAACAACCTTCCTTTGTGCTAGGTATGACTCCAACCAACGGAGAGATTTCCACCTGATTCCCACTGGCTCCAGTTTTACTAGAAGTCCTTGAAGCCATATTCGGGTAAATCCTGCATTGATGTCATGGGCAGTCACTCTCACCTCACTTTTGGCTTTAAGCTACTTTGTCCATGTCTAAACCAAGGTGGTAATGAGGTCAGAAGCTGAGTTGCCCTAGCGGAACCAAAACTGAGTGTTAGAGAGAAAGTTATTGCCAAGCAATTAAAGTTTGATAGCATTGTTGATGACCCTTCCCACCACGTTACTGATGATCGAGAATAGACCGATGGGAAGCTCATTGGGCGTATTTGATTTGTTATGCTCCTTGTGTGCAGTAGAAGCCTGGACAATTTTCCACATGCCTGATAGATGTCATTGTTGTAGCTGGACGGGGACAGCTTGGCTAGGGGTGCGGCAAATTCTGGAGCACAAGCCATCAGTACTATTGCGAAAATATTTTCTCCGAATAACAGAACAGACTCCAGAGACTGAATCGCCTCACCAAATCAAACCTTGGGGAACAGCGACTCATCTTTCGACTCAGCGCTCTACAGCCTCCCGAACTCAAAACTGAGTTCAGCCATTTTAAATCATAATGTCCGCCTGCACCCTGTTTCATCTTTAAAAAAAATATTTTCTTTACTGGCGTGTTTTCGTCCCGTTTCTTTCATTATTCCTGCATGTTACATTTGCACAGCTGCTATGCAGACATTCATGAGCTCGCCTACACACAATTGTTGTTCATTTGAAGGCGAATGTAAAGTTGGTTTTTATTGTAAGAGGAATGGTGAACAAGAATAAAGACATTTTGCTACCGTTGCACAGGTTTTTGGTGAGACCAGGCTTTGAACACTGCACTTTTGATATCCATATTTAAGGAAGGAAAAGCTTGTAGTAGAGGCAGCACGGCAAAGGTTCAATAATTGGCCCCCGGGTGAGGGGTTGACTATGAGCAGAATCTGAATAAATTGAGCCTATATCCTCAGGAGTTTAGCGGAGAGAGAGGCAATCAAATTGATGCAAAGTTTGGAAACAGAAATAATTTATCCAGATCAATTAGATAACGTGGTTTAGCGAGAAATCGAACACAGAAAAAAACGAGTGAACAACAAACTCAGACGACTTGCCAAAATGTACTTTAATGAACATCCTGAAATGTTCGGGAGGAAAAGCGGGATATTCAACTTATAACCATCATTGGCGTCATTCAGTCAGATCGGGTTGATCTGCATAAACCGATCATAGCAGTACTCGAATTTGCCATCTTCTAATAACAGCACAACGAACTTAGAGGGTTTATCCATTAAGACATGCAACCATTACAGCCCAATTGCACGAAATATCATTTGTTCGTCACACCCAAGCACCTGAATACGAAGGTAGATAGTGTACATTATTCCCGTGTCCTGATCCATTTCTGAAGCTGAATTCTGACTGCTTTCTATGTATCCTGTCTCTTATTGTGTTGCTTAAGCAGGGAACAACGATGTTGACCACGGGGTAGCAGCAGACACTGCACGGCAGCAGATGGAGGAAATAATTTCAATTTCACAAGAACAATTTATTCACATCGCAGTAGAAAGACAGTTAATATGAAATAGCACAGAGACATTAATTTGAACTCTAGCTCGGACAAGAGGCTTTGTTTTGACATTACACTTTTCTAACCAATGTCGGAATAACCGTCCAAATAGATTTAACCACTTTCCTCCCTGAATTTAATTTGTGTAGTTGCATAAACACACGTCTTCGTGCAGGGACTCAAAGACATCATCATATAACCTGCCAGAGATGTATAATCGAGTGGGTATTGCACGGCATCAGCTGCCAACCACAGCAGTATAAAACTGCCTGATTTAGTGAACACGAACGTAATGGATTTCCTTCGGTTTTCCACCTCTGAGCCATTCTGATTCTTACTGTTCTGAGCCCGTAGCCCCTTGCGGGCTCTGGTATCTGTTAGAAAGCGTCAGATTGTCAAACAATTAAACAATAATATAAGCATAAAAGGAGATTACATTTTTCGGAACCAAAGTCCGTTACCCCGGCATTCAGAACTATTCCCTTCACCTAGTGCTCATTAGCATAGGGCTGTCGTGCTGCCTATTTAATCCCAGCACGGAGGCGGATCAAGTTATTCCTGTTTCTGAAATTGAGACTGAAAATTCTGCGGAAAAGAAAGCAGCTCCCAAGTAAGATCAAGAAAGCCTTGAATAAAGCGCCAGGGAAGGGCGGCAAGATGCGGAGAAGGCCGAGGAAGAAGAGTTACTCCAGTTACATGTATAAAGTAATGAAGCAGATTCACCCCAACACCCGCATCTCCTCCAAAGCCATGAGCATCATTAACTGCTTTTGTGAACGATATTTTCGAGCGTATTGCGGGTGAGACTTCCCCCCTGACCCATTCCAACACCGCAGCACCATCAACTCCCGGGAGACCAGACGGCAATGCGCCAGCTGCTGCCCGGGGAGCTGGCCAAACACACCATGTCGGAAGGACAAAGACGGTGACCAAGTACACCAGCTCCAAGGCAAACTCCGCAATTTACTCCAAGGCAGAAAATAAATCCAACCGCTCTTTAAGAGCCACCACAGCCTCTCTGAGCTTCATTTGTCACATCTCTATGTATTTTAACACAACAATACAAATTAAGTTTAACAATAGGACCATATGTACCATAGGTTTATTATCTCTTTTCCCAGAATCCGAGCATTATCCTTCACACCCTGCTTCACTTTGTATTTAAAGTTGCTATTCTTCTGGCATTTCTCTGAGTTTTAATGAACCAACAGCAGCATTATACATTATTCTAAGAACACATATGATCTGGAGTCTGGCAGGTACTGGAGATACTATTTCTGAATCCTAGGTCAGATATCAGACTCACGCTCCACTATTTAAAGATCTGCCGCATTACCAGAGTCAGATACAGGTCACTCGTTACAAACCTGTCATCCTCACCATGGATTGGGCAGCATGAGACTCCAGACACAAAGCTCTTAACTGTCTCCCTGAAATGGTTCAGCAAAGCAATGGGTGTTATTGAAATCACTCAGTTGTAAGGGGAACTTAAGGGTTGGGGAAATGCTGGTCTCTAAATTAGAACAACTTGAACCGTTTTGAAGAAAGTTCTGAATATTTTGAGCCTGTGCAGGAAAAGTCTGTTTTGACCGGAGCTCATTGACCTGAAATGTTATCCCGATGTTTGCCTCTATCAGCTCTGAAGAACGGACTCGAAACGTTAACTTTGCTTTTTTCTCTCCACAGATGCTGTCAGATCTGCTGACTTTTTCTAGCATGTTCAGTTTTTGCCTTTGTCCAGGTTTTTCTGGACCAGCAGGATGGAAATTGCCAGAATTTTCTGAATAATTCAATATCCAACGCTAACTGCAGTTTGCCTTTTGTTTTATGTTAGTGCATTTTTGCCCTGGTATTACAAAAGTCGTGTAGAGGGTGGAAAATTCTGAATTCAACACAAATCTTCATACTGGATCAAGAATGCCATACGTAACCACCACGTGATAGAGCAGGAATGAATTCCTGATCGATCCATATTCCGTTACAACATCATGTTTCCTAATTCATTTTATTGGGGTTAGTATAGTTTCCTCTATGTAAAATGTTACGCAGCACATGGATGCTTTTGGAGTAATGTTATGAATTTGGATAATACCCCCTCTTCCTTCCGTGCATAAAATAAAATCGCTAAGTCAAGGTGGGAAAAGTATCTTCTCAGAGAACAACGGTCAGGAACAGGGTAACTGGTCTACAGATGTGAAGGCCTGGGATAGACTAGAGACAGGTGAGATTAACTGATAAAGGGTTTCACTGGAGAAAAGCCAAAGTGAATGGTGATGGGTTTAGAAATAACACAATAAATAGGAGCATGAGTAGACTATTCAGCCCATCGAATAAGATCCACCATTCAATACGATCATGGCTGATCTTGGTCTTCAACTCCATTCTCCAGTCCACTCTCCATATCCTCCGATTCCCTGAGCGACCAAAAATCGCTCACCTGGTGGGGCTCTTTAAGGGCACCAGCCTGTGCCCCATCGACGCCAAGCAAGTCACCAATATGTCCAAAGGCATCCAGCTGACCTGCCATCTGCGGGGAGCGAAACTAAAACCGACTTCACCACCACGTTTAACAACGGCTCTTTTCAGAGCCACCAAATGGACAAAGAGGTGAGATGTGACCTGTCACTACTGAGGCTGAATGCAGTGGCAGGAATGCAGAAGAAATTTGATATGGTCCAGTATCAGAAAACTGCTTCAGCAGCACTGGTGTACTCCCACCACGCTCCCACCCCACGTTGAACATTCAGCCCCTCCACCGCTGGCACAGAGTGTTCCATCCATAAGATGCACTGCAGCAAATTGTCAAGGCCCCTTCGACGGCATCTTCCAGGCAGGCGATTTCTATCGCCAAGAAGGACAATCACAGAACGTGTGTGAGAAAACCAGGATCTTCACGTTTCCCTCCAAGACACACACTGCACTGACTTCGAACAGATTCACCATTCCTTCACTTTCACCGGGTCCAAAACGTGGAAATCTCTCTTGACATCACAGCTGATGTGCTTACACCATAGGGGCAGCAGTGTTTCAAGCAAGTGGCTCATTACTACCTTCTCAAGGGTAACTAAAAAAGGATAAAAAAGTGATGCCCTTACCAGTGACAGGCAAATCCAGAAAATCATAAAATATGTGGTCAATATATTTCCAAACTCACGAAAACCCCCACCACCTCCCAACACCTCGCCGCACCCCCACCCCTAAGACGTGTCCTAGCCTCGATTGAATGCGACCAATACTGACCTCCACCTGTTCACCTACACATAGACGGATACAACAAGGTTACTCTGTACTTCAGTGAGATTAATGTTGAGAATGGTTTCAAAGTGGAATGCAAGTGGGGAACAAAATGCATTGAAAGAAATCGTGTTTGACGAGGAGTCTTTAAAGTCTTCATAATCTGCATTGATTTTTTCCCAAATCCTGTGAGACTTTCTTGGAGTGATCCGTGATATCCCTCTTTGTGAAAGGGCATGTCAGATCAAGATCGAAGGGAAGATGAAATGGACATTTCTTTCATCACCACTCCCACAATAACATGAATCAGTGGGTTCTTGCTCTCCATAAGCGAGGGCAGCAAATCAAATGATTCCTTAGGCATGAACCCCCAGAGGTAACTTTGATTCTCCCTGGCTTCTTTATATTGGCGCACATAGCTTCAAACGTACTCATCAACTTGTTTTGCTTGATTTAAGCAATGCATTGATAAAATGGATAAAGGTAAAGTTGAAATTTTGATTCTCCTCCTTACGAGCTAGGCGCTCTTCCATGGCGCCAACCAGCAGTTGAGCTTTCCAACACAAAGTCCTGAATTGCATCCAACTATTTTATTGCAAGCATCATTGTTCATATGTTATGAACCTGTATAGCAGTGCGAGTTGAGAACATTCACTTCAAAGAGCATCCGATCACCAGCACGACCCCTTCTTAGCGGACTAGGACAGATGGTTCAGTTCTGATGAAGAATCATACAGACTTGAAACGTCAACTGTGTTCCTCTCCACAGATGCTATCAGACCTGCTCAGATTTTCCAGCTATTTTTGTTTTTGTTTAGGACAGCTGGTTTCCTACCAGATTTAGAATAATCAGGGATGATCTGATTGTATTAGATAACATTTCATGGGCATTCACAGGGTATATGTTGGTAATATGCTTCCTAAGGCTCGAGATTTTAGCACTAGTGGTCAGAGCCTAAGAAGAAGGTGCCAGCCATTATCGTGAGATGGGGAAAAATGTCTTAATTCAAATGGTTGGGAATCTTTTGAATTCCAGACATGGGAGATTTGTGAGTGGAAGTTCAAGAAAGATGTCAATACCTCCCGGGGTTTTATGGGAATCCTTGGGATATGAGGATAGTTAAGGAAGGTGCAATTGAGGCAGATCAGCCAGGGAGTTCTCGAATATTTTGCAACCTGTGAAGAGCAGTACATGATACACCTGCTCCTATTTCGAATGTTCTTACAGACTCTACTCAGAAGCCATGATTATACTGATCTTAGCGTGGAAACAGTACAGATTCACCCGTAGGATTCTGGAGTTTAGCAGGTTACATTCTTAGTACAAGTTCCATACTCATTGAACCATGGAATAGTCACAGCACTGAAGGATGAGATTCAGTCGATCATGTCTGTACTGGCACTTTGAAGAGAAAATACAGTGCTCTCACTCCTCAGTGTTCTTCCCGGTCCTCTTCACATTATTCATTTACAGGACTTCTTCAACCGTCAAGTCTCTTCAGTTTAGAAGAATCAAGGGTGATCTTCTCCATGTTAAAATGAGTTGTTAGATTAAACACTAAGAAAATGGTTCCCCCGGTGAAAAGACTGGGTTTGAAATGTAATACGCTTTTGTCACTGATCCACAGTGATAGTGTCCAAGCCGACCAAGAGAAATGTCAGGAAGCCCTTTTCACATGAAAGGTGACTAGCAATCAAGAACTATTTCTTAAAGTAATCGAGGCTACCACAGTTTCGAGAAGTTTTTTTTTTGCAAATCAGTGAAACGTCTCCATTGCTCCTGCTCTACTTGAAGAATTGTGCATATATTGCTTGTTTTCTCTTTCCTGTCGTTTCACAGGAAACGAACATCTTGACCACAGGGCAATTCTTCAATTACGACTCCAACCCTGGATAATCATTTTAAACGTCTGATGCTCTACCAACTAAGCTATTCAGGCTGGTTTCAATACCTTCTCCATTCATAACCTCACTGTCTGAAAAGAAGCATCGGACCCTTTTTTGTGCATTTCCTTCTTTGATATTTCACCCTCTACAGCGCATGACCCTCACGGGCAGAGTGGCAGAATCCCTTTGGCTTCATTTCACAAATCTTCTAATTGCACCAAATACTCGCTCATTACTAGTGGAGTGTGATGTGACAATGATGTTACCCAAATATCAGTTCTGGGCCTTCAAAGACTCACAGCGTAACTTCGACCCTATCTGGCTTCTTTAAAATGCATCCTAATTTTCAAAACTAGCTCCAGGCATCGTGGCTTGAGTCAAAGCCATGCATTGACCAAACAGAATCTCCCATCTACTATGGAGGCAAATTACACAACTAAGACATGGCACTGACTTGCAGCCAAATCTTGCAATGCAAATTTTAGAATTGGATCCAATTATTTTGTTGCAAGTAGTTCGAGGCTAGACATCACCTGCATACATAATGGATCGGCGAAGGTTTTGCCAAATTAGTAAAAGGTCACAATAACGCGATACAGTGTTTGAGAGGAATGTTCCATTCACATTTCACAGGACATGCACAGAGTACTGTCACTCCGGGATTATGTTGCCTTCACTGATTATAGCAGGTGGGAATTCATGTCCTGAATTGTGCAATTTGCCCATTGGTGGCCCAGGTGCAGTGAAGTAGAAAATCGTCCATTGTTCATTAAAGGACTGCAACTAATGCACAATTATTGTGTAATTTTATTTTCTCAGATGAGTATGGGATTGTTCTATAAAGGGCGAGAAATTAAATATCTCAGATGCATTCCACTTGGAACCGTAAATCTTGAGGGGATTCACACAGGGTTCTAAAAAATGTTAACAATTCTCCAGATCGAGAAAATTTACTATCCTATTCTTGCAGCTTTCGGCATTCCCGGTAAGTCAGTGCATTCTGTTGTCAAAGCGTTGTTGATAATTTCAATGTTAATGTAACAGGTTTCGAGAATGTCCTCATTGCAGAGTCATTTATCCATCAGGATTATTTGAGAAATGTTGACGTGTACCCTTTTAATCCTCACCACGGACGAGCGTCTATTTTGGTCGCTAGGTCGTGACAACGGGATTTCAAGTGTCCTCCCTTTCCTGAGGCTGATTTACCGCCTATCACCCTCGAAGAACTCCCCTCCCCCGTCCACCCTCTGAAACAAGATATCTTTTACACCAAATAGATTTGCCTTTGATCCCTGGGAATCAATTAATTTATTCCGTGCTCCCAGGTTACTTGAAGTTGCTAATTCATCCAATTTTAGCTACCTTCACCCAACAGGGGCCTTTGAAAGAATTTGGAAATAAATTGCTGTTCAAGGAGCTGCCACCCTCAATCTGCCTCCATGAACACTCACACTTGCACCATTCGCCGTGCGGTGACTGAGCCATTTCCCGAGGGTGACTATATGGAGAATGTATGGAATTCTTCGACATATTTTTAATGCTTGTGCGTCAGGTAAATGTATTATTGGAATCCTCATGTGTCCAATAGCCTTTTGAAAATTCGATTTAAGACATGGTGAATTCTGAATAACGTTTTCTGGTTTACAGCGGGAATTAGATAGTCAATTTTTTTTTAAAAAACGAAGTGTCACTAACACTCATCTATATTATGAAAATTAAAACAATCAGCTTCTATAACGCGAAATAGAGACATATCCAAACATTTCCCAATAAAATGTAACGATTTTATTTTCGTTGCTAAACTTTCCTCTCTCCTGCTTACGGCCAACTTAATGGCAATTGAGATTCTCTCCAGAGGGAATTGTCCCCTATCGAAATTTATCTCCCTTTACATGGCAGCTATGGCTGCAGCAGATCTACCGGTCATCATTTTCAACGTAATAATATATCGCATTATCAGCTTTCACTTTCCGGATTCATTCCTGTCCTACACTGCCGCTTGCAAATTCATCTTGTGTTTGAATCCTGCTACCCTGCTACTCTGTCTGGTTTACTGTCTCCTTCACATCTGACCGCTTTGTAGCTACATGTTGTCAGAACTTTAAAACAAAGTATTGCACTATGAGAACGGCGGTTATGGTTTTAACAATAGTCTCTGTTCTGATCTATTTAGAGAATACCCCCTTTTGGTTTGCATATGAACCTGAACGAATAATTCACAATGTCGCCTGGGGTTGCCTCTCCAGTGTGGCTTTTTATGCATCGCCTGCAGGTATGGTGTAGTCCTGGTTATAAAGCATTCTTTTTGCCTGGCTTCCTTTTGGGTTGATATTACTGTTTAATTGTTTGACAATCAGGTGTATTTTAGTCGCCAGCAGAGCCCGCAGGGCGTTCCAGGGTCACAACCATGAGAATCATACTGATTCAGAGCTAAAGAACAGGAGAAAATTGATTATTTTATTGTTCGGCGCATCTGGCAGTTTTATACTGTTGTGCCTGACAGCTGTCGTAAGTTTTCTAACTACGAGATTGCCAAGTAGCGCACAATCCCGAGGCGATTTTGCAACTCCTGAATATACCTCAACTGAAGCCGGGTGTATGCTCATGTATTTGAGCTCCTGTTCAAACACATGTATTTATGCAGCTACACAAACTAAATTCAGGGATGGGATGAAGAAGATGATGAAAATTCCCTGGAATTTGATACTGACTTTGGTTAAAAAAGAGAGAATAAAAACAAAATTTCCCGTCCTAACTAGTTAAATCACAGCAGGTGCTGTAAATCCTCGCCCTCGGATGAAATAAAACTTTTCTCGTGAATATGAACCGGCATCAGAATATTTTTCTTCCATTTGGCCCGTGTGTTTTCTGCCTGCAATATCCCAGGATAAACCTGATCTAATCGTAACGAAACATCATACTCTTCACCCAAATTCAAACAGAACAGCTGGGATAAAACATATGGGTGTCAGAAATGAGTCTCTTACTCCATTATAACAGAAATAGGACGTCCCGATCTAATTAACAAACAAAGAATCCCATATTGTAGGAGCAATATTCTGGTCTTAGTTATTTGTAATCCTTCTGTAATGTTATATTGAATATTGCTAGAAATGGTCCACCCTCAGTCCCCATTTGTTTTCCCATTAACCCCTGTCCCTATAGAATACCTACCCTGGTGGGTAATTGGTAATGGGCAGAATGGAAAATTTTACTCCTCAATGTTATGTTACGCACCATTGTTGACATATATTTCCAGATTCACAATTGATCATCAAAATGCTGGAGTTTGAGGAACAGAGAGCGCAATCTTTCTATGTTGCTATTTACTCTTCACCCATTAACAAGTTACTCATTTTCACAAGCGATCTCAATATTCAAGAAGCCGAATTGTATTGATCCATATATCCAGTTTAACCTCAATGATAATTTTGGGCGGAAATGTTTGCGTGGTCAAAAGGTGCTTCTTTGAAGAGAGCTAGCCCAGATTTGTTGAGGAAGAATCGTTTCTAATTAATTGCTTCAGTTTTTTTTTAATGACGTAACAGATAGAGTTGATACGAGCAATGCTGCTGATGTGTTGCACATGAGCTTCCAAAATGCATTCAATAAAATACAGAATATCAAACTTGTTAAGTAAGTTCCAATTGATAGACTAAATATACAGCACCAATATGGATACGAAATTCGCTGAGTGACAGGGAATAGTAGCGAATTGTTATTTTCAGCTGGAGGAAGGTTTATAGTGGTACTCCCAGGGGCCAGTGTTAGGCCATCTGCTCGTCCTCATATTGATTAATGACCTAGATTTTGGTGTACTCAATAGCATGATTTCAAAACCTGTGGGGGAGCAGGAGATTTGGAAGGTTTGGGAACTGTGAAGGCATTGTAGAATTTCAAAGAACATAGTTCTTTAGTTGGCAGATGAAATTTAATGCTTAGAAGTAAGAATTGATTGATTTTTTAGGAGGAACAAAGAGAGACAAACTAAATAAATTGTACAATTCTACAGGGGATGAAGAAGCAGGGAGGCATTGGGTGTACATGTGTATACATAACTGAAATTGCAGGGACACTTTGAAAGAGTCGTTCACAAAATCTATGGAATCCGGGGCTTCATAATAGGGGCGTGGTATACCCAAAAAGAGAAAGCTATGTGAAAACTTTATAAAGTTAGGACTGTTTTCCTTGGATAAGGGAAGGTTCATCGGAGCTTTATTAGAAATGTTCAGAACAATGAGAGTTCTGGGAGAGTAGATGGGGGAAACTGTTCCAATTGGTCAGAGGATTATGAGCCAGGGAGCGCAGTTATACAGTGAGCAGCAAAAGAAAGAGTGGCGACATAAGGAAAACCTTATTTTTATGCAGCTAGTGATTATATCTGTAATGCACTGGCTGAGACCATGGTGGGTGTGATGTGAATCAATCAAGGCATTCAAAGGGAAACTGCATCATTATCTGAAAAGAAAACAGGTGTACAAGACTACTGGGAAATACTAAGGGGATGGCAAAATGTGAATTCGCCCTGAAGATGACCAGCACAGAATCACCAAAAATTATGGCTTTCTTCTCTGCTGTAACATTCCATGATTCTATGATGTGTGGTGCGTCACTCTCTGTTTATTTTCTTTGTTCAATGGCTGTGAATGCCTCTTCTAAGCCAATAATTGTTTATCATCAATAAATTCCATTGAGAAGAGCCTCTGCTTCCCATGTCGGTACACCCACAGTGCTGTTAGTGAGAAGGTTCCAGGATTATCATTCAGCAACAGTGGAAGACTGGCGATACATTTCCAAGTGAAAGATGGTGCATGATACAGAAGAAAGGTGGCTGGAGTTGGAGCAACAATTATTGCCCATCACTAATTCCACTTAAGAACATGGTGGTGAACCACCTTCTTGAGCAGCTGCAGCTTACCAGGCAAAGGTATACCTACACTGTTTATAGGGAGAAAATTCCAGGATTTTCACCAGCAACAGTGAAGAAACGACGATATATTGCCAAGGAAAGATGTTGTTTGACTTGGAAGGGAACTTGTAGAAGTTAGTTTTCCCATGTGTCGTGTTGTCATTGTTTTCTAGACGGTAGAAGTTGTAGGCATGGAAGATGCCATTCATGATGCCTTGCTGAGGTGCTGCAATGTATCTTTTATATGATGCACACTGCAGCAAGTGTGCATCAGTGTGGAATATTTAAGGTGGTGGATGAGGTGCTGACCATTGAGGCCACTTTGTCCTAGGTGGTGTCCAGCTCCCTGAGAGTTGTTTGGAGACACAATCATCCAGGCAAGTGGACAATATTGCATTACAGTACTGATTGTGCTTGGTTGATAGTCTTTGGGGAAAGCGGAAGTAACTGACTTGTCGCACAGTTCCTAGCAACAGGCCTAATCTTGTAGCCACATTACTTAGAAAGCTAACAAAATTGAGTTTCTGGTCACTCGTTACTCCCAGGACATGAAGGTGAGTGTTCTGCAATTATCATAGCTTGAAACGTCAAGGGAATATGGTTAGATTATCTATTCCTGGAGATGGTCATTCCCTGTAATTTGTGTGGCGTGATTGCAATTTGCCACCTTTCAGCCCATGCCTGAGTATTCCCGTTCGTGCTGCATTTTGGGCACGGGTAGTTTCAGTATTTGAGAGCTTATGATGAAAGGAAGGGCGTATGGTTTGTTAAATGAAAATGATTGATTTCCTATCTACTGACTATTGATCATCGAGTCATGACTGATTACATGCTCTTTCTCGCCTCCACTTGTTAGTTTAACATTTACCTCGGTGAGCTATAGAATATTTTCACTTCTTGGTATGCCAAATAACCTTTGATCAGTGCTGCTAACACCGAATGCCAATAGAAATTTGCATTTGAATTACATGTGTAACAACAATGTACTTGGAAATGGTTGAACATGATCTCCACAATTCACCCTTTATAATCCATCATTACCGAACAAGGTTCTACAAAGATTTAACCAACTAAAGGCCATTTACCATTTTGTTCAAATGCACATTACTCCATACAGCGTCTGCTGAAGCGCAGTTATATCTCATGCAGAGAACATTCAGATCAATTGTAAAAATACATTCAAGAAAACACAGGCAACACAATCCATTGTACCAGATCAGAACGTGATTATAAGAAGTGGTGTACATAATTTCACTGAATATAAAATTACGGTCAGAGGCCTGAAGTCACTTGCCAGCTAAAATTGTCCCTGGGTCAGTTCGTTAGAGCCAATGGATTTGAGATGCACTGGAATTATGACAGCCAAGCAGGGCCAGGTCAGTGAAGCTCGAATTCCCTTTTGGCCTTGCAGGGATGAAGGGTGAGGAGTGCTTCATTATCTCAGTGAACACGGCAATGATTAAGGGCAGGGATTATAGGTCCTTACCTTGATTGGTCCCTCACTCCCTTTGTGATGTCACCTGGAGACAGATGGTAGCGCTGAGTTACAAATGATCAGTTGCAGCTACCATAAGCAGGAACTGGCTTTGGCAGCTGCTACATCACAGTTGAACAGCAGGATGAATCGCTGGATGTGAAAATGATCTCTGAGTTCCTCTATATGAGAGGGCAAAGGAGTAGAGCCTGATGATACCGTCCCTCCATCCCTGTGATTTCCTAGCCTTTCCGTGGTGAAGTGGAAAGAAGCAAGTGTGCCTGTACCACGCACAGATATTATTTGGGAGACCATGTTTCGGAGAGCCAAATGATGTGTCCTGGGTGATGTTTCTCTAGGTGGAAGCCCATTTAGAGGTATGCATGAGGAAGCAGCCAGGAGTGCTCCCTCTGATTCTCAGGGAGATTAGCAAAAAGCTTCACAAACCTTTTCCTAATGTGAAGAAATGTAAACACCTCAGATTGCACGTGGCCTCGAGTGAAAATTGGGAGGGGTATGGTGGTATACGGTTGTAGAAGGTGGAGGGGGGAAGGAACCGGGTGGTGACAGAGTTGGTGAGAAGGAGGTGTTGAGAGCTCCTCAATTGGCAGCAGGAGAGGGGTGGGGCATGGATTCAGCCACTGACAAAGCGATGACACAACTTACAGAGGTTGGCTGCAGCAGCAATCAGGCCTCAGAGCACTGACATTTAAGGCACACCCACCAACAGAACACAAAAACAGTTCGAGCTCTACGCCCACCATTGTTGCTTCGGAGCTTGAGACCCCACAACCCCGACCCGCAATCCTACTGAGGGTCGCAGCGCATAGTTTATGAGCCCGTCGACAAAGAACAAAGTGACAGAAGCCCAATAAAATAAGAAACAAATTTCTCACGACAGAAATTCATGATAAATTTGCGGTCAGCTGTAAGCATCACTCAGATGTCTTTCATCCTGTGGCTGGCGCCAGATGCTTTAATGTTCAAGTGCTCACGTTTCTCACACTCCATAAAGAAACTGAGATCAGGAACGCAAACTCTAGATTAGCAGAGCCTCCATCTTATTATGAAGTTAAACTTTCCCACAGTATACCTTCCCCATCTCCTGAGAAATCAACCGTTACATTGAAGTGTTTGATTTTCGCTAAATTATGTCAGATTTTATGTTGACTCTGCCTGATTACAAGATGGGGTCAGTCCATCCCTTATGAAATTCAACAGGTACAGTTACTGTGGGTGGTAGCGGAAGTTGGCAGCTGGCACTGTGAATGATAATACTCCATATAAGTTGGAGAAAGGAAAGTACAATCTAATATGAAAGCAATTGAATTTATTCCTATTAATTATAGAGTTAATGAACTTAACTATCATCAGAGTTCCGAGGCTATTATATTGTATTCAAGGTACAGATTCTGGGATCTAACCAGCCGTTAAGAGTTATAGAGCAGCAGTCCAATATCTTTACATCTGAGATGCTTCCTCTCGTCCTCTTGGTAAGCACCTTGACATTATGGTTTCCATTGGTTTGAACAAAGTAAATGCACCTGTAACTTGCACCAAAGTGGGCATCAACCTCAACTATGACAACTTTCAGTAATGCTGTCGTCTGAAAATTTGGAGACTCAACTCAGAACACTTTACAGGTCAACGGGTATGGCCTTCATAGAAAGCAGGAGGGAGAAAGGTTAAACAGCAGAGAAATTGTCCCAGTCAAAGAGAAGGGCATTAAGGAGAGTCATTAAGGCCGAAAGAGTGGGAAGCAGTTGAGCGGAGAAGTGAAGTGAGGAATCATCTGGCAAAGGGTGGTTGAAGTTTGAAAATTCTTCTGCAAATACTATAAGGTGCTTTGTTTATTAGTTGCTGCTGGAGTATTGTGGGTGTGTAACATCAAACCCAGATAATATTCCGAACATTAAACTTCATTATTTTTATTTTAGTTTAACTTTGATGGCCAAGATTGTTTTTCAGATGCTTTGGAATTCCATAAACACTCTTTTTCAGGATTCCACAAGAGGTAAGTGAGTGATGCCAAAGAGAGTTATAGCACAGGGAGTAACATAGAAGCGACCCTTAGAATTTAAACAGCAGTGCGGCAGAGTGTCAAGGGAGAAACACAAAATTACTTCACAGCACAAGGAGGAGCTGTAGGCAAGTTTACAGGTAAAATTTTAAGTTAACCTGCCTATGTTTTGAAATAAATTATCAAATAATTAAAAGCTGGCTTTAACAATATTATTCCCTTCAGACAACAGGTTGTAGTGCAAATACAGAACACCAGCTGATAACTGATTCTATCACAAATTTAACACCTCCCCCTAACACTGGTTCGACAACTCAATACAGTGCCACCTGCTAACATCTAGTTTAAAAAAGTGAAGATTATACAAGAGTTAGCCTAAATCTGTTGTCATGAAATTTCTAAAGTCTAACGAAAGGGTGACTGGAGACCTTCAAATTGTTCAGCTGATCACAGAGAGACAGTATGGATTCTCCATTCTGACGAAACTCTTTGAATTTAATTTAGGAATAAGTGACTGAAGTATTGGACAGGCGAGTGTCTAAAGATAATGTTTATATGGGCTTCCAGAAGGCATATGGTCAATTCTCTCACAATATACTGTTACTTAAAATTGAGGTTCATGGAATTAAAATCAAGTTATTGACCTGATGAGGAAACAGGCTGATCCACAGGGGACAGAGGGTAGGTTAATTGGCAAGTTCCCCAGTTGGTAGGATAGGTTTATGTGTCCAACAATGATCTATGATAGGTCCTCAATTATTCACCATATTTATCAACAACTTATATAATGTAATAGGAGGTAGATCGATTTTTTTCTGATGAAACAGAGGAAGGCAGTATTGATAATGTGTTACTGGATTCCAAATCATTATTGGCATATTTGTAAAGGAGTAAAACTTTGGAGAAAAGATATAAATATAAGGAAATATCAGGTCATCCATCTTGTTCCTAAAAGAATATGCACAGTAGCATGGTGCTTAAAAAATAGGGAAAGGTTAAAAACAGAAGTCCAAAAACACCTGTGGACACCTGCACATGGATCATTAAAGTTTTATGAGCAGGTGCAGCAAATGTTGAAAAAGATTAATAGAATGTTGAGACTTGAACAGAGAGGGCTCAAATACAAGTGGATAGGTGTATTGCTTGAGCTATGGAAATCACATATTACAGCACACCTGTACTGTAAGTGGTTGTGGGCAGCAAACCTTTGAAATTATATATTGGCTTGACGGAAGTGAAACATTTGTTTACCAGAATGTTATCTGGAAGAAAGGTATTAAATTATAATTGTGAGGGGAGGATTCACACACCAGCGTTCAAGTCACAGGAATATACACGGTCAAGCGATATATTGATAACAATTTTAAGCAGAAAATATACTGTAGTTTGGAAAATGATTTTCAGTGGTTGGGGAGTCAAGAACTCGAGGCATAATCAAAACATATAGTAAACCATTTCACCCAGACTGGTCTAGCAACAACATGATATATATGCATACTAACCGAATCATACCTGACAGCAAAGTTCCGAGACTCCACCATTACCTACTTTGAGATTGTTCTGTTACATCCGCAGAACAGATCACCTAGAGATGATATCAAAATTGCCATGTGAGATCTCAGTAGTTAAATAGCACATAACGAATCATGGCATCTAGTCACGGATAGACAAGGAAACCTCTGGTGAATATCATCTACTACCCTCCCTTAGTTGGCGAATTAATGCTCCCCTGTTTGGAACACTACTGGGAAGAAGCACTCAGGGTATTAAGGGCACACAATGTTGTAAGGGTGGGGGACTTCAATGCCCATCACAAAGAATATTTATATAACATCACTACTGACCAAATTGACTGTGTTATGCAGGGAATATCCGACGGAGATGGCTTGCAATAGATGGTATGTGAACCAACAAACAGGAGAACAGGTTTGGCCTCATCTTCATAATCTACCTGTCACCGGTGTAAATTCATAGGACTTTAAGTAGTAAGGTCAGGAGGAGGCCATCTGGCTCCTTGAGATTGCTCCACTAGTCAAAAAGATCATTGCTGATCTGGCATGACCTTAGCTCCAGTTTCCCACCTGCCCACTAAAAGCTTTTGACTCTCTGGTCAATCAAAAATCTATCGAACTCAAAGTTGAATTTATTCAATGATCTAGCCCCTATCTGCTGGCGGGAGGAGAGAATTCCAAACATTAATGACCCTCTGAGAACCTGGGCTACCCCTACCCCAGCTGCGGATGCTCATGTTGCACGTTGGTGATCCAGGTCCAAAGTGAACGTACACACATGTTTCTCTGGATTTCTGATGTTAATGACACATCTGTGGCCATTTCCTTTCTGAACAACGTTCAATACTTAGACAATATTATGGTCGATTTCTTTTGATAGCCATGAGTGGAGGGAATCCATGTGATTTAAGTATATCTTGGAATATATTCATGGATGACTATGTCTACATTGAAAGCCTTCCATTCATTCTGTATCCCGTAGGTTGGGCAACCATCGTGCGAGTGGAAATATGGTTTTCTCCCCATAATCCATGTCCCCTTTAACCAAGTATGACAACCATGAAGCCTGGCCCCTGTGATGTTGCTATGGTCTCCCAAGCATCCATTTAGCATTCACAAAGCAGGGATCCAATTGTCCCCAGTATCCCCAAACCCTGTCTCTATCGGATTTAACCTATAACCCAATAAATTGAGCTCATGATGGCCATGCATGTATTTGCTCAGCTATTCCTTTGTCCTTAATCAGGTTGCTAACATAATTTGTACAAATATTTTCACTTCACCCCTAACTATTTATAAGATAGCTCCTTGATCACATCTTTATATTCCTGGATCCATCAATCAAGAATCCCTTCTGTTGTCTTCTTATGGCCGTGTTAAGCTCCCACAAATATTCAATATCTAGATGATTCCAAGTGACAGTTCCTGCTGTGTCTTTGATATCTTTCTATCCCTATAGTTCTCTTTTCTTCTACGAGCCATCCCAGTGGAATTCATTCCTATTGAAATCTAATCTGCCATTCTAGCTTCCCAACTATCCTACCCTGATTCTTGATCAAGAAAATCCTAAACAGCATCCTAAATAACTAAAAATCAAGGATTTTGAATCTGTTGGGGCACAGCCCTTGGGGAAATGTGATTTCCATAAAATGGAGTATCTTGTATCTCAGGTTATGATATACTGTGTGTGGGAGCAACTAATATTCATTTTGCTGGCCATTTATTGTGTTTGTGACATTCATTGGCTTTGGGGTGGTCAGCCTCAGCTGAACTCTCCGCTTCTCCTTTTCACATACACAGACATACTGCACCACTTCACAGGATCATGTGAGCTACAAAAAATTGTTCACACACCCCTAATCAACACATGCCACAAAGCCCTGGTGTTCCTTATTTTTGGAAGGTTTATGGAGTCTTGCTGTGGTTCTATGCATGGGATACCCCGATTCCAAGTAAAATGAACTTTGTCACCCTGAACCACTCTAATGGCCAATTGAACCCTATCCACATCCATTTCCCCAAATGAAATTCTGGCGTTGTCCCATTATTACATCAACAGAGCAACATCGGTCCTTCTTCTTTCTGTACTTGCATCAAAGGCTTAGCCCAATTACAGTTCTCACAATGACCACCCCCCCCCCCCCCTAACATGTTGCAGCCTTTGGGATGGTCATCCACCTCACGGGCTTCCATGGTGTCCATGCAGTTGCACATCATAAAGGCAAACTCTGCACCAAGATGGTCCATCTGAGTATGGACATCATTTTCCTCCGAGGGAGATGGACCTGCAGTAAGGTCGGTGCAGTATGTACTCTTTCATTGTTTTCAGCTGGTTTCTAAGGCACCTTCTGCACTTAAGTCCTAATTTTCATGCGAAACGAATGAAGAAAACTGAGGCGCTCAAACGGTCAACAACTGGGTATGGCCTCGGTCATTTAGGTTCAAAGACATGCTCCTCATTTACTTCACATAAGTGCATAATCGTGACTCACACTTCATATTCAAATGGTAACACTATTTTCTGAAGGTTTTTCTTAATCTGCTGTTTTGAGTTCCCCAACATGTGATCTACACATTGATTAATCTGATTGGTATGTTCAAGCTCCTTGCTCTGGCCACATAGATCTACATGCCCTTGTAAAAAAGGGCATTGATGGATACCCCAGTGACCTCTTCTGTCTCCCATTCATAGCCTGATATGGAGACATCCTTTGTTTCATGTGGACTTTGTGCATTGCCTTTAAAAATTGCGGAGGCATGTTGGCCCATTGTATGGGGTAATTAACCCTTAACTTCTTGGATATGCCCTACCGGGTCCTGCCTACATTTGTAGAGGCTCCACCTCGAAAGGAGATAAGTTTCAGCACCTGAACAGCAAAGGTAAGAGAACGCTGCATGTGATACAAGACAGATGGCGAGAAAGGAACTCTGAAGAATTAGACCAAAATGCAAACTCTCACAACTCAAAAAGTTCTTAACTTCTTTAAATGTTCATTAGGATCTTCTAGGATAGTTTGCACACCGTTGGTCTCGGCCGATGGTTCATTCGTGATCAGAGATCAGGAAAAAGTGAGAGACAGATAGTTGGAGAACTTTAGCAGCCTGCTAAACAGTTTGTCTGCCATCAACCCTAGAGCTCTTAACCATATTCCTCAGCGACTGATCTTTGCAGAGATTGACATGCCGCATTCTGCTGGCGAGGTCAAGAAAGGCTTTAAGCAATTGAACTCAGAGAAAGCTTCAGAAAAAGATGGAATTTGAGTGAGGATTTTTGAAGCGGCGGGCCCTGACACCATAGCGGCCATCGATGATAGCCTCTTATGCATTTGGGATGAATAAAATATGCTAAATGACTTTCATGATGCCATGTTTGTTGCTCTCTACAAAATCAAAGGCAGAAAAGCAGAGTTGGCAAATTTTTTCACATCATCTTGACCAGACTTATCATTGTGGCAGAAAAAAAAACTATCTGAGATTCAGTGTGACTTTCGAACAGTGGATGTGATGTTCACTGTGCGAAAAACACGCAAAAAATCCCTCGGGCACAAAATAGCCCTCCACGTCACTTTTGTTGACTTCACAAAGGCCTTTGGGACAGTCAACAGGGAGGCCCTCTGGACAATGCAGGAATGGTATGGTTGCCCCCTTAAAAAATGGCTGTTCCACTATGGAATGACGTGGCCAGTTCCTTCTAAACGGTGATTCATCATCTTCTTTGAGAACTCGAACAGAGTGAAGCTGGGCTTCATTCCAGTACCATAAGGGTATAAGAAGAAGTCGGTCATTCGGTCTTTCAAGTCTGTTCCGCCAATAAAAGAGATAATTGCTCACCTGATAATCCTCAACTCCACTTTCCTGCCTTCTCCCCATAACTCCTAATTCCCTTACTAACTAAAAATCTGTCCCAATGTCGCCCTGTTTCCGCATGGATCCGATCCTGGAGATAGTCTACTTCAGGGAACAGCATGCCCTAGGAATGGTCAGGACCTGAGGAATAGTGTGTCCTCGGGAGGGCCGAACTTGTTTTTGTTTTCCTAATCTTGGGAAAGATCTGAACCCAGGATGGGAGTGCTTATCCTGGACGACTCCAATAATCATGGAACTCAGACCAACCTTATCACGAATCCAATCCTGGGAAGAGTCCAATCCAGATTGGCATCTGATGTTTGGGTCAGGTTAGAAATGAAGGTTCTGATCCCAATCCATAGTGTTTTTGTGTGCGCTGTGGGGTCTGATGGGGAACACGTTTGATAAGATTTAAACCTGCAAAACAGATCCAATCAGCAGCTTCCAGCCTCATGGCAATCATTTAAGCCACCAACCCACCTCTTGTGTGTGGTTCTCAGGCTGACCCATGTACCAATTCCGTTCAACCTTGAAATGAGCGAGTTAGAAGTAGTTTTGGAGAAGATTTGAGACTTTATTTGAAAAAAATACTCTCTAATCATTCCCAGCAAACACGCTTTTGGTACTAAAATCATGTGCTAACTGTCAGGAACAACCACATAGAATGATTGATCAGTAATTTCCTGTCTCTTCTCCCTTCTCTCTCTTACAGTTAATTTACTGGGAATTGTGATCCTGTCCAGTGGAAAGTGTGGCCTCTCTACCTGCACCACTTACTACCTGGTGGCCATGGCAATGGCGGATCTACTAGTCATTATTACTGGGGGCATACTGAACAGGATGAGTTATTATTATTTTCCATTGAATTTCCTGAACAACAACATTGTGTGTCGTTCCAACCTTGTCCTGTGTAGTCTAGTCACAGAGTGTTCTGTCTGGTTCATTGTCAATTTCTCCTTTGATCAGTTTGTGGCCACTTGTTGCCAGAAGATGAAAACAAAATATTGTACCAAGAAAAATGTGATGGTGGTTCTAGCAACAACAGGCATTTTGATTTGTTTCAGAAACATCCCCATCTACTTTACATATGAAACTGGAACAATAATTAACAATGTACCGTTGGGCTTTGCTAAAAAGTCAAGCACTGTTACTAATCCAGGATGGGCTGTATATGACTGGTTTAATAAGCTTTCTTCCCCACTGATCCCATTTGATTTAATTCTGTTGATCAATGCTCTGACTGTCAGACATAGTTTAGTGTCCAGTCGAGTCCGTAAGCGACTGAGGGTTCAGAGTAAGAGAGAAAATCGCGGTGACCAAGAGATGGAGAGCAGAAGGAAGTCTATGATTTTACTCTTCACCATCTCCAGTAGTTTCATACTCCTGTGGGCATTGAATGTTATAAAATTCTTCTATTCTCACATCAGAGGATCAACTCCCCTCACTCATTCTGAATTTACATTTGAACAAGCTGGATATATGCTGGTGATTTTCAATTGTTGCACAAACGCATTTATTTATGGGGTAACTCAGTCTAAGTTCAGAGAGCAGGTCAAGAAGGCGTTGAAATATCTGGTTGCATCAATTATTAAATTAATGTAAAAACAAAACTACTGAGAAGAGGCCAGAGGCAGCTCCAAGTGTTTCCAGTTCATGGATGGACCATTTAGTCCAACGGACACAGGAGATGGTTATTGAACCAAAAGAGAATGAGTGATGGTTGGAAGAGCTAGAAATCCAACTCTACCATTCTTTGTCCCATTTTCAGTCAACCAGGGAGCTCCATGCCGTTAGATATAAATAGAATACTGTGGATGCTGGAAATCTGGAACACGTGTAAAATGCTGGAAAAATGCATCAGTTCTAACAGCATCTGTGGAGAAAGAAACAGACTTAATGTTTCATTTCTGCATGACTCTTCTGCAGAGCTACAGAGAAGTAGCAATGTGATGAAATTTGTTGTGACTGGAGCAGGTGAAGTTGAATAGAGGGCTAGCGATAGGTGGAGGCAAAGGAGAAATTGACAAAATGTCATGAACAAATGGACAAAGTCGGTGTTAATGGCCGTGGTAAGGGCTAAAAAGAGGTGCTGACAATGGCAAAGGTAAGAAAGCAGTATGTGATAATAGCACAAGAGGCTAAGCATTCTTTAAAGAACAGCATGAAAAAGAAACAGATGGCCCTTGTGTAAGTGCAGTGGGGGGAGTGGACGGTGGTTGGTAAAAAAGGATCGAAATTGAGATAAAAGGTGGGAAAAAGTGATAAAACAATGAATAAATAAGTAATAAAATGAATAAAAATAAAAATAAGTGCATGAAAATATAAATGAATGTTGGAAAATAAAGTTTCGAAAAGGATGAAGATACAGGAGGGAGTTCATGCTCTGAAGTTGCTGAGCTCACTGTTAAGCCTGGAAGGCTGTCAAGTGCCTAATTGGAAATCAGTTCCTTCAGTTTGCATTGGGCTTCACTGGAATACTGCAGCAGGTAAATAATGGACACGTGGGCTTGAGAGCAGGATGCTGTGTTGAAATGGCAATCAACAGAAATGTTTGGGTGATGCTCGCCGACAGACCGCAGGTGGCCTGAAGTACTATCTTCCATCATTTCCGCCAAATGCAGCATGATGCCACTACCAATATCGTCTTCACCTCAATCCCCCTGTCAGCATTCCTATGGACCGTCCCCGCCTCATGCCCTTCCCACGGTGCCTTCCCATGCAATCACAGAAGTGCCTGTCCCTTTACCTTGTCTCTCCTCACGGTCCAAGGGCTCAAATACTCCTTTCAGGTGAACCAGTGCTTCCCTTGCACCTCCTTCAGTTTGGTTTACTGCACTCCCTGTTCCTACTGTAGTCTCTTCTGCATTGGAGAGACCAAAAGCAGATTGAGTGACCATTTTGCAGAACGCATTTGGTCTGTCTGCAAGCATGACCCAGCGACCTTCCTGTTGCTTTCCATTTCAACACAAAACTCTGCTCTCATGTCCACATGTCCATCCTTTTCCTGCTGCAATGTTCCAGTGAAGTCCAACGCAAATTGGAGGAACAACACCTCAAGCTGCCAATCAGGCACTTTGCAGCTTTCTGGAACTAACATGGAGCTCACCACCATCAGATAATGAAACCTCTCCTCTGTCTTCACCCCTTTCAAAATGCATTTATATTTTATCCTCCTATTTTATTTTTATTCATTTTTATTTTTTCATTTATTCACTGTTTTCCCCTTTTTATCCCCCTTTTGTACCATTTCTATCCTTGTTTTGCGACTGCAGCCCCCTCCCCCCACCCCACCCGCACAAGGGCCATCTGTTAGTTCTTTTTGTTGCTCTATTCAGAGTGCTTACTCTTGTTCTGCTAATATCACGTTCTGTTTTCTTACTTTTGGCATTGTCAGCATCATTTTTAGCCCTTACCACTACCATTAACATTCCCACTCTCCTTTTGTTCATAACATCTTAGTCAGTTTCTCCTTTGTCCCCACCTATTCTTCTATTCTGACTCACCTGCTCCACCTACCTTAAACAGCATGGATTTCATCACATTCCTGCTCCTCTGTAGCTGTGAAGACGACTCATACAGAGTCGAAGCGTCAAATTTGTTTTTCTCTACGCAGGTGCTGTCAAGCGTGCTGAGTTTTTCCTGCATTTTCTGTCATAGCACCACATGGTTACTCAAAGTAACTTCAGCCAATCGAAGAGCTCCATACATTGACTGACAAATACCTCAGTCATTTAGAGAACTGAGAGCGGACAATCCCCATTACACTCCAACCCCACCTCCTCCTCTGCACTTCCCCTGCCCCGCTGAACAGGGAGCTGCACGCAATGACTCGCTTCTTTCTGGGTGCATCAGTGAGCTCTACTGATTAACAACAGCCGCTTTAACCAATAAGGGAGCAGTATGATGGCAGATAGCTGCCTCAAGTTTCATCATGGCGTTCTCAATCACCTTCCGGGAACTGACAGACTTTTGAACCAATGGGGTAATCCTGTGATTGAGCGCCTCCTTCGCCAATCTAAGAAGATTTAATTGTGACTTCACCCACTTCAGCGAATCAGTGGCAATGCAAGGGTGACTTAAAACTTCCTAAGCCAGTCAGGGATTCAGATAAAGATAGAGGCATCAGGCATTCATTTATCTTCCAAACGTGCCTAACACTGGTGTCAGCCTATCCAACATGACGGAGCATATTATTGGCCACTTGCGCAGTGTGATGCCAAATCAGCACATTCTGCCGTCAACCGACATTTGATGAAGCCAACGGAGAATACCAGAAGATCGAGTGATATTTAGACGGTCCAACTGGATTAAGCAGTTTCTTATAGATAACTCCCTTGCCAGGCTCGCATTGTGTTTGATAATACTTTAAGCCAATTGGAGAGAGCCGTTGAAGCCTATTGACCAAACGTAATGCAGTCGTGCTGATCTTGCCTACAACTTCACTGAGAAGGAGAGAGACGTGGACGGAATGTTGGGGGTGGGGGCGGTGGGGGGGGGGGGGGGGGGGGTGGGGCGGAGGCGGAAGGAGAGAGAATGAAGGGTAGACAGGGAGCGACTAAGAAAAAGAGAGTCTGGGAGAAAGAGAGAGAGACTTGCGAAGAGAGAGAGAGAGACTGGGGGAGAAAGAGAGAGAGACTTGTTGGGGGCGTGGGGGAGAGACTGGAGGGCAGGGAAAGAGATTCTGGAGTAGGGAGCGAGCGAGGAGGAGGAGAGAGAGAGGAGACAGAGAGAGGGAGAGGGAGAGGATGACTGTCTGGGGCCGAGAGTGTGGGAGAGTGGAATTCGGAGAGAGAGAGGCTGAGGGAGAGAGGTAGATAGAATGAGACTGGGGGAATGAGAGAGAAATACTGAGAGAGAGAGAGAGAGAGAGAGAGAGACCAAGGGAGAGAGGGACGGGGGTGGGGCGGAGTGATCGATTGTGGGATTGTGGGGTGAGAGAAAGAGAGAGAGAGGCTTGGGGGTGGACAGTGCAAATAGCAAAGAGAGTCTGGGAAAGAGTCTGGGAGAGAGAAACTTGGGGAAAGGTAGAAGAAGACTGGAGTGGGAGAGAAACACATGGGGAGACAAACACTGGTGGGGTGGGGTGGGGGGAGCAAAGAGACTGTGAAGGAAGGATGAGAGAGAGAAACAGAGACTGGGAGCAGAGGGAAAGAGAGAAAAACTTGGAGACACAAAGTCTAGAGGAGGAAGAACAGGAAACTATGATTGAGAGAGAGTGAGAAAGATGGTGGGGAGAGATAGAGGCCAGCTGAAGGAAAAAGACAGAGAGAGAGAGAGAGAGAGAGAAAGAGACTTGGGCGTGAGCGACTTGGGGAGAGAGAGAGAGAGTGAATGAGAGAGAGTAAGGCTTGTAGAAGAGACAATGGGACACCCACAGACTGGGAGGGAATGGGATATTGGCATGAGATCATGACAGAGAGAGAGAGCAAGAGATGAACTGGTGAGATCGAGAAAGAGAGATGCAGTGAGAGGGGCCGAGGGTGAGCAGGAGAGGTGGATTCTGGAAAAGAGAGATAGATGCACTAGCGGGCGAGAGAGAGTGACGGAGGGGCTTCATAGAGCAAGAGCGGCTGCAGTGGAAGAAAGGACATCATTGGGGAGGGTTTGATAGGCCGACTGGGTAGATAGAGATCGAGAGCAATTAGTGAACGCAGTCATGTTTTATTGATTCATGTGATGTGGCTGTCACTTGCTAGGCCACTGTCTGTTCCCAATCCCTATTTGTCCTTGAGAAGTTGTTCGGGGATGCCTTCTTTAATGTCTGAAGTCCATGTGCCATAGGAACATGCACAGTGCTGTTAGGAATGGAGTTCCATGGTTTTGATCCAGCGACAGTGAAGGAATGGCGATATAGCTCCAAGTCAGCATGGTGTGTGGCTTGGAAGGAAACTTGCAGTTGGTGGCATTCCCATGAATATGCTGCAGTAGTCCTTTCAGGTTCAAAGGTGGCATGGGGTTGGAAAGTGCTGGAGGAGGAGTCTTGGTTTGATGCTACAGTGCATCTTGTAGATGATACACACCACACAACTGTGTGGTTGTGATGGAGGGAGTGAATGATTAATGGGGTTCCCATCAATTGGCATATTTTTCCGGATTTACCTCGAACTTTTTATTGCTTTTGGAGCTGAACACAACCAGACAATTGGAGCATGTTCCAATGCACTCCTGAATTGTGTGTTGTAGATTTTTGACAGGCTTTGGGAGTCAGGAGCTGAGTTACACTGTGTAGAATTTCCAGCCCTTGATTTGCTCTTTTAGCCACAGCACTCGATTGAATGGTCCAGTTCATATTCTGATCAATGCTAAAACCCTAGGTTATCGATAGTGGGGGATCTCTTTGATAGAAATGCCATTGAATGTCAACAGGAAATAGTTACATATTATCTGCTTGGAAATTGCCATTGCTAGGAATTTGGGGGATGCAAATGTTACTTTCCACTTCTCAGCCCAAACATATATGTTGTCCAGGTATCATTGCATCAGGATCCTAGCTGTTTCAGTATCTGAGGAGTTGTGAACGGTGCTGAACATTGGGAAATCATCTGTAAACATCCCCAATTCTGATCTGATGTTCAAGGGAAAGTCATTGATGAAGTAGCTGAATATGGGAAGGACAAAACCCCAAGGAAATCCTACAGCGATATTCTGGGGCTGTGATGCTGATGAGACTTTGATCCATCAACTGACATGAAAAATTCAAACCTTTTCAGTAATTAATTTTGAGTCCGGCTATAATTAAATAACAATTAATTGATTAATTGCCTTATCATAGGATTGACCTTGAAGTGTGGTAGTAGATATGTTCCTAAAGAGATTGCAGTTTGATAAGAAGCATGTTTGAAATCAGATTATAAGAATACATTGAACAGTTTATTGCTCGATTAACAGGATTAATTAGGTATAAAGGGCAAGACCAATTAAGATAAATTAAATACTTTGTCAGCCATTTAATGAGAAGACCCCATTAACATGTGGACATGGAGAGTATTGAACATTCACTCAACTGTAAAAATCCCAGTTTCAGAGGCCCAGTTAATTGGCCATATTCTGACTGAAAGATCCTTTATTAAATGAAGGAAGGAGATAGATACTTTCGTGGAATTAATTGGATTATGTACTTGAAATGATTTAATTTAGAAAGAATACAGAGATTTCAATCACAAATACATGCTCCTTGTATTGAAATTGGGAAGGCTTAATTGTTTGGTTGCACGATTGTTATATATTTTAGTCTAAAAAATTCTAAATTATAAATTCACCATATTTGACAACCCTGTACTCATATATATTTCTCCAAAAATAAGACTTCTTGAAATTCATTATCTGCAGGGTTGCTCCTTATCTTGCGAGATTAAAGTCTCGTTCAAAACCTGAGAGTTATAAGTGATGGTGAATTGGAATGATTCCAATTGGAATCCATTCAAATATAGTTACCCCGCCCGTACAGCCCCTCCTCCCAGACCCAGCACCATCTCTACTAACCTGATCCGACTACTCCTCTGGCCCAACCTGACCACCATTCTGACCCAAACCAAATGCGCTGCTCACACGACACAACTACCCGTGACCTGGCTGTGCAACCCAACAACCCGAATAACCTCCTGACTTGACTACCCAACCCAACTAAGCAACTACTCTCCCGATATTACATAACTACCCCGACCTTATTAAGCCTCCCAGCTAACTACCCAACCTGCACCCACTATGTCCCGACATTAGCACAGCTCCCAGTAAACCAACTACCTTCCACATCAGACCAGACTACCCCTCCCATCCCCCCGATTTGACTACACCTCCCAACTACTGGCCTCCCCTCCTGAAGGAACCCAGCTAAACCCCAAAACGTCTACCCCACCCAACTAAATGACTCCCACCTGACATGACTGGCGTCCAGCCAAACGCCCACTACATCTACCAGACTACCCACCGACCCAACAACACCCCAACGATCTACTCTCCCCACCACCCGATTAACGACTGCACTCGGCCACATTACCACCGACCTGGCTGCCCCGAACCTGCTACTCAATTATGCTCCTGACCCAACTGCCCCCAGAAGTGACTACCCACCTAATTACCCGACTACCCTACTGACACAACTATCACCTGAACTGGCTTCCGCTTCAACGACCCGCATCTCACCTGGCTAAATTAACCCCACACGACCTGACCACCAGCCAACTACCTGACTACCATCCCAACTTCCTGACTGCTCTTTCAGCCCCACCCAACTACCTCTCCACCTTTGCTCCCCTTCCCCAATAACCCCAGATACGACCTGACTACCCCCCAACCTGATCGCCCTTCGCAAGTTCAATGCTACCTTTCTGACCTGACCTGACTGCATTGAACACACTATCCCAACTGACTGATCCAACAGCCAGGCTAACCCATTTCCCAACTGTCCACTTGCAATCTACCCAGCTAACCACTTACTCTTATCTCTCCTCACCCACCTACCCAAAACAGCAACCTCACGCACCAACACCCTACCCACTTAGTCTTTCCCAATCTGCCGACCTCACACATTTACACACATTTTCCCCAAGCCAATCACCCACCAACACAACACCAGCAACATACCCACCTCACCTACGTAAATACAAACCTCACAAACCTACCCACTACTCACTTACCTAGATCATCATCCTTCTCAATCATCCACTCACCCATCAACAAACTAAATCACTCATTTGCTCATTCATCCATTCCCCCAAACACTCATCTATTCACTAACATTCAATATGGATCTTTAAAATTGCCATAGGGGAACTGGTCCTGTAAAACGTTGACATGTCCTATCTTCACTCCGACTCAGCTCTGCTCCCATGCAGTTCCCCTATGGATGCTACGCTACATATTTCTGTGAAAGTTGGGCTCGGAGGACCAGTGTAGAAATGTGCAGCAGCGTCAGGTCGGGGGTATTTACGAACACAGCCATATTCCGAAAATCATTGCTGAGGCGTGGAAGGTCTGGGCCATGATGTTTTAGTGATTCCTGTTGGAACATGGCAGCTGTCTGATATCAAACCGTAGATATATCTCAGCTTCAGTCATTCTTTGAAGACGGGATGTGCCCTTAATATGTACTGCATTTCTTAAAAACACATTGACAGAACCATAGAAGGGGTGAGAACGTGAAGTAAGGAGTAAGGACATTGTTCAAGAATAAACTCCAACCTTTATGGGTTGGTGCTGGAAGAAGTGGACCTAGCTGGAGTATATGGGATGAAGACTGAGTAGATGGGCAGCAAGTGTATAGATGGAGCTCAAATTCAGAGGATGAGACAAGATTAATTTGGGGTAATATTTGAAGACAGTACTGCCTGACTGGGGTGTGCTTAGACTGTAGAGGGGATGTGAGAAAGGGGCATAGCACAACCGAACTGCTCCATCAGGCTATCCTCCAGAACAGAGACTGACCAGAGACAGAGACTGGTCATGTGAGTTGATTTTCAATTTTATCACGCAGAATGAGGATTTGATGAGCTCATAAGAACCTAGTTTTAAATCAAGCGAAACACATCTGTTGCTTATAGACAGATGGTGAAAGGATGACAACAATCAGCTCCCCACCCACTCGCCGCCCCCCACCCCAATCCAAATCCCACCACCCACACACACACACAGACACACACTTCTCCTGGGTGTAACAAGAGATACATCATTAACACAGAGTTCTGGGGAGAGAGAAGTGGCTGTGTGACAGCGTGAGGAGCGGGATTTAAGTCAGTAGACATTCTGTCAGTAACACAGGTTACAAGTGAAAGGGATCACTGAGTGACTCTGAGGGAGCTGGATCCAATCAGTAAAGATGCAGTCTGTAACACAGGACGCTGGAAAAAAGGGGGGTGACTGAGTGACAATGCGGGGGAGCCCAGTAACATCAGTGGAGATGCAGTCAGTAACACAGTGCACCGGGAGATTGGGACAACTGAGTGGCAGTGTGAGGGATCTCGGTTCACTTCAGTTAAGATGCAGTCCGCAACACAGGGCGCGGTGGAGAGGAGTTACTGAGTGACTGCTTGAGGAACGTCCATTAACATCATCAGAGATGCAGTCAGAAACGGAAGGTGCTTGGAGAAAGAGTGACAGTTTGAGGGAGCAGGATGTGTTTTAATAGATATACAGTCAGTAACACAGAGAGCTGGGGCGTGTTACTGCGGGACAGTGAGAAGCAGCTGAATTAACATTTGTAAAGAGCAGTCAATAACACAGGGCACTCACAAAAAGAGTATACCCAGTGAAAGTGTGAGTGAGCACCTTTAACAGCAGTGTATTGGAGGTGCATTCAATAACATCCAATGATGGTAGGTGAGAATCCACCAAGTGACAGTGTGAGAAAGTTGGATTAACACATGAGATGGGTTGCAGACTGGCAATGTGTAGCTGGTATAAAAGCAGTAGAGATACAATCAGTAACACAGGATGCTGAGGGGCGAGGGATTACTAAACTACAGATTGAGGGAGGTGGATGAACATCAGTAGAGATAACGTCAGCGAGACAGTGAACAGGGAAGTGAGATTGCTGAGTGACAGTGTGAGGGAGTTGGAATAACATCAGCACAAATACAACCAGTAACACAGTGTGCTGGAGGTGAGGGGTGACTGAGTGGGAGTGAGCTGCATTAACATCAGTGGAAATGCAGTCAGCAACACAGGTACTAGAGGTAGGGTTTACTAAGTGACAGCCTAAGAACGCAAGGTTATCATCAGTAGAAATCAGTTACTACCAGCGGGTCCAGTGGGAAGAGTGATTACAGAATGGCAGTGCGAGGGAGATAGTTTTCCATCAGTGCAGAAACAATAAGTAACACTGTGTGCTGGTGGTAAATAGGTTACTGAGTAACATGTGGGGGAGCTGGATTAACATCAGGTGGACAGACTAGGTACATCAAAAAGGGGTTATATACCAGGTATAGAACTGAAGGTAGGTGATATGCCATTTTCTGAAATAGTGGGTGCTATGCTGCATTAGGTTAAGAGTATATAATATTTTCAAGTTCTATATTATTTTCAGGGCCTGTATTAATTTCAGGGACTGTGCTGTTTTTAGTTTCTGTGTTAGTTTCAGTGTCTTAGCTAATTTCAGAGTCTGCAATACCTTTAACATGTGCATTTATTTATCTGAAATAATGTGAGGTTTTCTATTCGTTTCAGGAACTGTCTCATTTTCAGAGACTACAGTTGAATGCGTTTCATTTCTGTATTGGTTTCAGGGCCTTTATAGTGAGTGTTTCTGTGTCTATGTGTGTGATTCTGTCAGTGCCCAGCAGAGTCTTGGTGTGTCTGATGTGTGAGAGAATGAATCTTTTGTCAGAGTTTTCTCATATATTGTCACTAGACCAATGGATTAATTAATTAATTAATTAAAAGAGGGTCAACGCCTCTTCTCAAACCCGTTTCAGGGTCTTGGGATTCAAGTTATACCATCCCACCCTCTGCTGGCAGTCGCCACTACTACAGGTCAGTCTTTGCCAGTCTTTGACATTCTGTTACTAATTTGCTACACCTGAAAACACATTGATGAATTGGGAATATTGAAAAATAATGTAAGAGATTGAAGTTGCCAGCAGGGTGCACAGGTTGCTCGGATGGTGCATTCACACTGATACAACTAGAAGTTGTGATTGAACTCTCTCCTCATTCCCCATTGGAGATATTGACTGGAGACTGCAACTGGGGATTTTTTCAGACTGCAATGTGCATATTCGGACCATTCAAAATGAAAGCAGGTAAACATTATTATACTCTCCAATCCCTATGCAATACATTGTCAATGTTTAACCCTACACATTGTATCTTGCTAAAGTTATTCATTTAAATGCGTTTTCAATATAATTTTCTCAATTTGTAACAAAGATTCTTTGCCATAGGGAAAAAAAATGAAAACACAAAGAATATATGGGACAGAATTTACTTTTACATCTTTACAGTCTGTATTCGCATTGTGTCCGTGCTGGTCCAGGAAAGAAGGGCTCTGCAATCTATTCTCATTTTTCAGCTCTTGGTTTTCTCTCCTGTAGGTTACGGTGATACAGAGAGAGAGATTGGCTGAGCTGAAATTCAAATGCACTACCTCCACTCTTTCCTCCTATTTACCCTCCGAATAGCAATGTTCCATAAAGGAGATTCGTCAAGAATGGTTTTCCTTTCATAAATCAGTGTTGACTCTGGTGAAACTGGTGTCGCTTCCTCAACACACAATAAACATACAAAGGCCAAATGATGCCATTCGACACTGTTAGCATCAACAGGGTACAAGTGATTCTCTTCCAGTGAATATGTTGCTGCTTTATAATATCAGTGTCACACAGAGACACACACCCACACACTCACTTGCATACACAGACAGAGACACACTCTCACACACATTCGTACACAGTCACCCGCATTCTCACACACAGACATACGCATAGACACACGCATACACAGATACAGACACACACACAGTGACACAGACAGACAGAGAGCAGTTAAGGGTTAATGTCAATCTCACTCTAATCAATAGGACAAGCAAAGGTAAACGTCTTTGTGGGTTTAATTCTGAAAATAGGCAATGCAAATATGACCCCATAGCACAGGTGGGAAGTGTAATTTATGATTTTCCTGCTTTCTGTATTCAAGGCAAATATCACATTTGGCCCATTACTAGTTTTGCTGTAAATATATCAGGTTGTAAAGTATATGAGAGAACAACTGATGTGAAAAACCTGGAATATCGTATGGGGAATGAAGTGTGAAGCTGCATTGTGGCGTGAGTTAGAACCATAGAACACTACAGCACAGAAAACAGGCCATCCTGTTTTTGGTGAATTTAGAAGCTGCAATATTTGAAGAGGTTTCCAGTGCTTTTAACAACTGAACTGGGGCTTTTGGGAAGAGAGAAGCATTGCCTGCTACTAGTTCCTCTCCTGTTCACTAGAGGCTGCTGTCACTCCACTCAGGACTGCCTCCCCAGCCGGTGCTCTTTATCCAACCCCTTGCCAACCACAGACCTGCCGCTGATCTTTATCCAACTGCCGGGAATAGCGGCTGCCTTGTTAGCGTGATATCGTCGGTACTGCCTCCCCATTTATTTTAATTAAGTGAAGAGGAAGAAGCGACATTGAAGAGTGATCTGGGAACAGGAATTCTGAGCTGGTGAAGAGGTGATTAAAAACGATAAAAATAATAATAATAAATAAAAAACAGTTGCTGCGGGTGGAGTGCGGCATGAGCGCTGGGCTCCTCCTGTCATTGGGACTGGTCGAGAACTTTCCCAGCCACGGGGGAATGTGGGAAAGGCCTCGCCATTGCTCCATTAACAACTGAGTCATTGGATTGCCGCTGCAGGGGGGAGAGACGAATGATTGAAATGGGAGCATGAGGAAAAGATACTGCCATTCGAGCGAGCCTGCCCTTCGATAAATTCTGGAATGTTAATCTAACTCACACACACTCCAATTCATTCTCTCTGACACAAAATCACTCACACTCACTCACACACACACTTACTCAGTGGAACTCACACTCAATCACACTCACACAGATTTACACTCACTCACACTCACATTCACACTAACTCTCACTGTCTCACAAACACTCACGCAATCCTTCTCTCACACACAGTCTCTCCCACATGCTCTCTATCTCACACACACTTTCTCTCTCTCACTCTCTCTCAGGTACTTTCTCTCAAACCCCACATCCCCTCTCTACTATACACATTGTAAGAAGAATTTATAGTTTGTGGAAATTATATTGTTGTTTGCAGGTGTAGGGAATGAGCTTTAGTTTCAGTTTGAATTGTTTTTCTGTGTCTGTGTTTTACTAAAGGTCACATTTAGTTTTACTTTCACTTTAAAAAGTGCCTGCATTTCATATGAGATTTTTAAGACTGTTGCAGCTAATGAAAGCAAACAAGGTTAGAAGAATTAGGATCTTGCCTACCAACAGGAGTCCAGAGATGCAAGCCGCTCCCACCGACACAGGCATAAAATTTAGAAACAGCAATTTGAGTTAGGGAGCTGTTTTATTCAGTTCCTGGATAGCCAGCCACTTGCAAAAGCAAATAGCCCGAAATCCAGGGAGAAAACATGGAAACGTCCCAAGCATACCTTATAGTCAAAGCAAGAAAAGGAACCTGGAAAACTGTCTGTTACGAATGATTAAGAGGGAGGGGCAGAAAAGGTCTCCAAGCTCCACGTTTAAAGCTTCAAGCTTAAATAGATAAAGACTTTGCGAAGAGTCAAGGAGGCCGAAATAGACAACTGAAGCGCTGTTACTCTTTGCTATGGGCAGGTGATGCAGTCGTGCATTGTTGACGGTTCAGTTGGTGTGAGAGAAAGCATCGGTTTTGGAGAAGGTTCCAAAGCAAGTTTTTGTGGAGTAGAGATTGGAAACCATCGTGTGAAAGACGGAGTTCAGTGAGGCCAGTTACCTCATGCTGTAACAAGCATCTAGCGGCAGTTGAGGAGAGACTGATAGCACCCACTTGAAATGGCACCTGCCTTGCTTTCAGAGTATGGTGCGTCCAAAAACAGGGTGCCTATTAGTCTACATGGACTATATTTATTATGGAAATTACTGTATAAAATTGATTTTTAAACTTGTGTTATCCTTACAAATCTGTATATATCTGTAAGGATATAGGTGTGGGGGAAGGATTATTGTAATATAGTTCATATTTTCTTGTTGAATAACACTTTTACTCTTTTGTGAAATGTTCATCATGACCCCTGTGATTCCGTTCAGTGGCTACACTCGACGGCTCTAAATTAACAAAATGAGAGTTAAGATATACCAAATTAGCGTCCACTTTGAGATCTGGATTGTAGAAGAGATTTTTTCACCTGGGAACAAAATAACACACTCTCTCTCACAAAGCGGGCCATGGTAACTGCTTAATGGTGCCTTACCTGTGGAGAGCGTCAGCTGCTGGCCTGACCCTGGGCTGGGATTGTGCTCCACAAAGTGATAAAAATATAATTCTAAAAAAGCAGTTTGGTGGTGGGTAGCCCGGAAAATCGGAAGGGTAGAAGAGTGACAGTTGGGTTTGTGCTAAGATTGCAGATGGCAAGGCGGCTGGAAGTTATATTGACAGGTGTGTAGGATGGAGAGCTGGCAGGTGGGTGACACGGGTGAGGTGGCACTATGGTGAATGGGTGGGTGCTTTGGGGTGCAGCCGGGTTGGATGAGGTGTCACTCGGATTGGGTTGCAGGCTAGACAGAACAGCTGATGAGGAGTCACGGTGTCAGGAAAGGAGTCCATGTTTGAGGACAATTCAGGTCTTGTCTTAGGGAGCTAGGGGGAATAGATTAGTGGTGGCTAGTCAGGGTCTGTTGGGGTTCGGGGTGGTTGGGCGTTCGGGAAATTGGGGAGAGGGATCAGTGTGAGTTACTAGGGGGTCAGGTGTGTAGTTTCCCAGGAGGTAGATTTTTTTTGTCTAACATTTCCTGGGTAACTATGCAAGTTATTAAGTCGGAACTGCCTGAACTACCCAACTCCAACTCAGAGTTGGAGAGATTTTCAGAGTTGACAGGAGGCAGGAGAATTGGCGAACGAAATTTTATACTTCGCAGACAATTCCCATGGATTCAGTGCATTCAGATTTCCGATGGATCCTGTAACACCTCTTCCAGAGTACATCGAGTTTCTAACCAAACGGATCTGGGTCAATGTTCACTTGTAGTAGTAAGATGTGCTATCTATTTGATAGACAGGGTGAAATGCATGGCTGCTCCGATCTCAATCGTGCATATCCTGTGCTGCTTAGAACTCCAGGACACTGCCCATTTCCTGGATAGTCATTAGTGCAACAAGTGTCAGTTGACGCAGGTTCAGGTTCACCCTCTGAAATGAGCAACTCCTGACGTCACTGAGACACAATCGTGAGGCTGTGAGTAGCATAAGGTGTAAACCCCCAGGTTACTCCTATTACCACGTGAAGAAATATAAATAGAAGGATAAATCAGATGCCTGACTCGAGAGATGGTGCAGTCGCAGGACTTTCGATTCCTGCAGCAGATAAATCATTCTGCAGGAGATGTGACTTGAGCAGGCCGGACGGCGGCATTGAATAGAGGCGGGAGCGAAGTTCTTCTGGGGTCATTTGCTAAAGGTGTTGGTGATGGTTTAAGTAACTTGGCAATAGTGTGAGACCGAGAAGGTAATATCAGAAAGAAATACCAATGTGCACTGAACAATGGAACAGACCGATAGCACAAGAGTCGTAAATAGTAAGCTAATATGGAGATAGCAAGGGAGAAAGCATTCAATTATAAATCAGGGTGAGGCGATGGAGATGGAGAGTGACGATGATTTGGAGGGATAATACCTCAAGGATAATTGATTTTAATTTTAGGTACGGGGGGACTGTCAGCCAATAAGTTTGAGTAAGGTGAGGCTGATGACCGATGTGTGAGTAGCACATAGTGAGGACTGGACAGGGACAGCGCTCTGTAACATTTGACTTCGAGGGAAGATAGATTTTCAGTGTCCATTCAGAAGTGAATTCGTGGAATGGAGTCAAGAGGTTGTATAGTTCTAATTTTACTGGAAGAACTACCACTGCAGAATAACGAGAGAAACACTTGCAGTAAAGTCGAGACCAGAAGTCTGACTATTGGAGATATTGAGTTTCTGACCCCTATTATTACCCACATTAATTCCTAGGCTTCAGTTCTGAACGTGGTCTCCAAATGTAGCTGAGGCGCCCTCTAAACAGGTTTAGATGTAATGATAAAAACCACAATATTACGGGATATTCTCTCTTCACGATGACCAGCGGCTGTAGCCCACTCATTGCCCTGGCTGGGCCTATGGGAGATCATCATGTGTCTGCTTCTCACTGTGAAAAGTCCTGCAATGGGCCCGTTCCCAATCTACCTACAAATGGACAGTCAATTGTTTAACTAACCACTGCTGCCGGGATGGTGGCCTCCGCAAGTCCTGCCCACTGTCCCGACGCCAGCCTCGTTATAATACTGATCGATCAAGCCTTCCAGAAGTCCCCAGTTTCTGCATCGTTTTCTAATTTCTATCACTTTCACCCCGTGTTTTTGCACAATATCCCTTTTCCTTACTTTCTGACTAAATGTTAAACATATTCGAATCAGTTATTCGTTCATGTTAATACATTGTTTAAATATGAGACTAAATATCTGTAACTGCTGAATTGAGAAAATGGCCATGACTAATTTGATTGATGCATCTGCCTTGAACAATAATTGAGTGCATAACACAAAGAAAATTAATTTAACACAGTTTATGCCCAGAGATCTAGAGAGTGAGAGATAGATAGATTGTTAAATGTATTAATTAATTGTGTGTTTTTTGGTTTTATTGCATTCGAAAATCCTGCTACATTCTTTTCCCTGTGAACCTCAGCTTGTTATCTCGCTGTATTTAATCCTCCATCTCCTCCTTCATTCTTTCAATTTATCAATTTCTCCAAACTTTCTTCTCTTGTTTCCTATCCAGCTATGCTGAATTGTTTTCATTGTGCCTCTTCAAATCTCACTTATTGGCTTAGCCTCCAGTTGCCACTTCCAATCCAATCTCAAACCATAAACTCACGACAGGCACAGCGCCTGTTCCCCTTTCTGATCTACTTGACTCCCCTAAGTTAGGACAGCAAATTCCATTAGATTTTGCTTCAATTAACCCGATTTATTCCCTTGTGGTCACTCACTGCAACCGCACTAAGCCCTTCTAGTGATTGGGGTGCTGCCTTTATCCATTTGCTGCATCAATTTCACTTCATTACTCACAACTGAGTGTCAAATATTTCACGGTGACATATTGCGGCCCAGGTAAATGCATCAGGTTGCAGCAGTCAACGCACAAAGCACACTAGAGATTTCAACCCAGGGCCTAGCAGACTGCTGTTCTGTCTCCAATAAATAATCATTTTGTTCGCGTTTCTTTATTTTTCATGTAACTTCCAGGCAATTGTAATCCTGTCCCGTGGCTAGTGTGGCCTCACCAAATACATCACTCGCTACTTGGTAGGAGTGGCCGTGGCTGATCCCTTGGTCGTTATCATTGATCCCATCTTGAGGTGGATTGGCCAGTTTTATTTCTCAAATTAATACTTGTTCATTACCCCTCTCTGTTGCCTTTTTAAATTCCTGAGATTTGCACAGTGTGCTTTCGGTCTGGCTCACCTTTGATCAATTGATGAGGATCTGTTGTGACAAACTCTAATCAAATTATTGCAACAGAAAACCACGACTGTGGTTCTAGGGGAACTGAGTGTGCTGAGCTGTTCCGAATCTCTGCCTTGGCACTTCACAGCTGAACCGCAATATATAATTGACCACATTCCCGCGAATTATGTCACAAAACGGAGCTTCTTTGCTTCCCCGCGTGGGTCGCGTTTGACATTTTGCAACTTCTTTTGACCCCTTATGTACCTTTCTTTCTGATTTTGTTCTTCAACGTCCTGACTGTCAGACGGATTTTAGTGGCCAGTCGCGTTCGCAAGTGTCTCCGTGGCCGCAATAATGAAAATGATTACAAGTACCTGGAGATTGGGAACGGAAGAAAATCCATCATTTTACTATTCAGTATATCGGCCCTTTCATTCTGTTGTGGGCGAAATGGGTTGTGTATCCAGTTTATATTCAAATAACAAATAGTCGGCATTATTCCTCCCACGCTAACCCTCGCTTTGACTAACAACAGGCGCCAAATGTGCTTCAACTTCTCAGCTTCTGCACCAACACAGGTATTTACGCTGTGACCCAGACTAAATTTAGAGAGGAGCTGAGGAACGTGGTGAAATATTGGCTCAATCTAATTGTTAAGTTAGCTAAATCATAGAAAGCCCAAAGCTTTCCACCACAGCAAATCATCCCATTATATAATCCAAACCCTACACTTGTCAAGGGGAAAGAAAATACACTTTATAAGAACTTTGTAAAGATCTGAATCCGATTCTGCTATATTGGAGAATAATCTAACCTATAGCGATAAATGAATTGTTTCTCAAAAGGCGCCACTAAAGTGTATAGCCGAATGCAACTAACCAGCATCCTGGACAGACATCAACATTTACATTGCTGTGAATGCACGTGGCTGCCGATGGATGATCAGAATGGCAGCTCTCCACATTAGCAGAGAGAGACAGAGAGAGGCACGGACACCGAGGTAAACGGGCACCTAAGACAGTGAAATCCCAAAGACGCTGCTCTCTCTTAATTTCAAACACGTTGTCTACCTTTCTAACCTCTTCTGTCGTCCTCTGTTCCTTTCCATACATCTCTGTTCTCATGTTTCAGCCTCTCTAACTTTCACCCCCTATTGCTCTCTCTGTCACCATTTGTGCATCACACCCTCTTTCCATCTATGTCACTCTTTTTGTCTCCCCCATTGCTTTTTTTTGTTTCCTCTCTAGGCATCTTCCCCCGATTCCATCTTCGATCACACAGTTCGACTACATAGTTCTTTCTCTTTCTCTCCTTCTCTCTCGAACTCTTTCCGCATCTTTATTCTTCTGTCTGTCCCACTTTACAGTTCTGCCCCTGTGACCCATCGGTCTCCATATTTGTCTGTCTGTCTCTCTCTCTCATGTGAGTGTCTGGTCATAATCCTTCCTGTCCCTAACTCTCCTTATCCATGTCTATATCCTCATATTTTTCTCTGTACCCCTCTCCACGCATGATTTAAAAAAAAAATCTCCATGACAGCCCCATTATTTCCCGTTATCCATGTCTCTTTTATTCACGACAAGTCTCCTCCTGGTTCTCTTCTTTTCCCTGCCATAACTCTTTCGTTTATTTATTTTCCTTTATCACCACGAATTTAACTGTTTGCCTTGTTTATTTTTCTCTTCATACTTGGCCCTATCCCTCTGCCTCTCCTTGAGTGTGTTTGTCTGTGATCCCGAAAATATCCAGCAGAGGGTAGATTGGTAAATCTCTGCGTCTGTTTGTGTGCGTGTATGTGTGTCTGTGTGCGCCAGCGCTCTCGAGATTGAGTTTTTATTTTTGTCAGAGTTCTGCTTATGTATCATTAAAGAACTAAAAGGGAACAAAGCCTTGTCTCGAACAAAAACAAAATATGCTGGAAAAAACTCAGCAGGTCTGACAGCAGCTGTGGAAAGAAAGGCAGAGTTAACGTTTCGAGCCCGTATGACTTCGTCAGAGCTAAAGGGAAATAGAAATGTGGTGAAATATATCGTCTCTAGCTCGTTTCACTATCTTGTCTTTAAAGTAATACAATCTCACGCTATGCTTTCAGTTTAACGCTACTGCAGGCACTGATATTTGGAGTCTCGAAGAAGTTCAGTGACGCTATGGCTGCATCGGGAAACAGATTTCTGAAGTGGATATTCAACAATACTGTGAGGGCTTGAGGGTTGCGGCATGGTGCGCAGGTCGTTCGCGTGGTGATTTCACCCTTTTACCAGCAAATCCTGTACATAAATCCTCTCCTCATTCCCTATTGGAGATATTGGTTGGATATTGCAGTTGGGGAATATTTCAGGCTGCAATGTACACATTTGGTGACGTTATCAGGCGTGGCTCCCATTCATAATGGGAGTAAATAAACTTTGCTGTGCTCTGTAATTCTTGTGAAATATCTTGTCAATGTTAAGCCCTACACATTGCATCTTGCAATTTTTTTTAACTTATTTCCAAAATAATTTTCTCAATTGCTCACACAGATTATTTGTCCTGGGGAAAAGAAAAGCATTGAGAACACAAACAATATATGGGATAGAAGTTACTTTTGCATCTTTACATCCTTGACTCACACTGTGCCCAAGCTGGTCCAGAAAAGAAGAGCTCTGCACACTATTCCCATTTTGCAGTTTTTCCTCTTCACTCCTGTAGATTACGACGATACAGAGAGAGACTGGCTGAGTTGAAATCCTGACGCAGTACCTCTTGTCTTGCTCCTATTACGCTCCAATTAACAAACATCAATAAAGCTCAAACAGTCTTTTTGAGGAATGTTCTCGTTTCATTGATCAGAGCTAACTCTGGTGAAACAGTTGACCATTATCCAACGCACAACAGAGACTAAAAAATACTTCAGTTTTGTTTGAAAGCTGTTAGCATCGACAGAGTGTGGTTAAAGTGATACTGTACCAATGGTGGAATGTTTTGCTGCTTCATACTATCCATCTCACACATACAGGCACACACAGACACACACACACACACACACACACACAGACAGCCAAACGCACTCACACGCTCAAAGGGAGACACACTCACTCACAGTCATACACGGACACACGCTCGCACTCATTCAGACGCACACACACGTTCACATGCATAGGCACAGTCACAGACACACACTCATCGATGCACAGACAAGCAAACGCACGCACACGCACAGATACACCGACGCAGGCACGCACACGCTCACACACAGAGGCACAGAAATATAGCGAGCAGAGAGGGTTAATGTCAATCTGACTCTCGTCAACCAGGGGACAAATTAGAAGAATAACATTAGCAAAATTGAAATTCTTTGTGAGTTTTGCATTGGAATTGGACAAAAGAAATTCCCAATAACATAGTTTAGAAACCTAATTGATGATTTGACTGCTTTCACTCCCAAAGACAAATATTACATTTGGCCTATGACTAGGTTTGCGTTAAACATGTCGGCGGAAAGGTATCTGACAGCACAGCTGATGTGAAAAAGGGGAATACAATGTTGTGAATAGAGGCCGAAGCTGCTTTGCAGAGTGAGTGTTTCTTGGTGGTGAGTTTAGAAGCTGGCATTTATATTTAAGAAGTTACCGGTGCATCTAGCAGCTGAACGCGGGCCTATGGAAAGATTGGCTCTGACTGCTGCTCTTTCCCATCCTGTTCACTAGACGTCGCACTCACTCTCCTAGGTACCTCCGCCTCAAACGCAGCTCCTCCTAGGGTCATTTCTTGCCAATCCCAGGCTCAGCCTTAAGACTTTCCCTTACTTTCGGGGCAAGTGGCCGCCATGTTGGCGTGATGTTATCCTACCGCCTCCGCATTTATTGAAAAAAATGAAAAGGAAGAACCGACTTTTCAAAATGACCGGGGGACTGAAATTTGACCTCGCGATGAGGTGATTCTTCTTCTTATTATTATCATTAATAATAAAACATATGAAGTGGTTGCTGTGGATGGAACCAGGGATTGGAGGTACGCATGTGCGCTGGGCTTGACAGATAGAGGACGTTCCTAGCCGCGGGGGATTGTGGGAAATGGAGCCTCCATGGCCCCATCAACATCTGTGTCATTGGGTTTCCAAACGAAGGGGCAGGAATGAATGACAGCAATGAAAGCATGTGGAGGATATTAGACCCTTTGTGCCTGTCCACCATTCAATACGATCGTGGCTGATATTAATACGCGAGACTCACACCGTCTCACTCTTTCTCACACACACTCGCACTCATAGGATCTTACACATTCACATGCTCTCTCGTACTCTCTCACACACCCTCTCCCACTCTCATGCACACACGCATTCTCGCTCACAGTCTTTTTCACACTCACATTCTCTCTTCACACACTCCCTCTCCCTCTCTCTCTCCCTCATACTCTCTCTCAATGCCACACTAAGTCACGGTCTCTCTCACACTCAGTCTTTGTCACACACTCACTCTTACATACACACTGTCCCTCCCACTTTTTCTCGCTCTCTCTCTCTCTCTCCCTCTCTCTCTCTCTCTCTCTCACACACACACACACACACACACACACACACACAAGTTAAACTGCACAGTTCCCCTCTCTTGCACACCCTTTTTGCCTTCACCTTTGCCTTCTATATTTTCACCTTTAGGATACTGGCGCCCTTCAGCTTGCTCCTTGCTGGTCACAATTTTGCCATCACTAGGTTGCCTATACCCCGATTTTCTTGCTGACTCCCAGATGATCCTTTTCCTACACTGAACTGCCCTTGTGAAATATTTTAAGTATGAGCTGAAACAGCAGCCTTTCTGATCTTTTTGCATTGCGTTTCTTTAGTAAATATTGATGGTTACCAAAGTCCAATTTCCAAATTCTTCCAGAATCATATTTTCCTTTGTACTTTCAAAAGTGTTTATTTCTGATAACAATAATATAAACTAGTGATCCCACTGAGTTTATTTTTCTCTTGCAAGCTCGCCAAGTGTCTGATCAGGTTTCTTTCTTACGGCCTAAACTTCAACAAATAAGCTTCAGGGACAAACTTATCATTTTGTATTGTTCTGTTAACTAAGTCATACTTGGCCGTTTCCCTCTCTTCCCCCTCCCCTCCAGATAAGCTATCATACGCATTCATGTCTATACCTGACAGAACAGTGTAACATTATAGTCCAAGCATCCCTTGACTTTTTTAATTTAATAGCTATCTTTACCAGATGAGGCGAAATATCTTTCAACTCCATCCTCCCTAAATGTTGTCTTCAGACAAGGTCTTAGGTAAATTAAATTGCTCAAAGGAAACAAACTCACCACCCCAATCAGTATCTTTCCATGCATCCTTTATTATAAGTTTCACTTTAGATAGTTCTTACTGTGTGGCTTCTTACTCTTTCTGAAGCTCTCTTTTATTTTCCCCTTCCTCAATTGCTAACTTCTCCCTTTGAAGTTGATGTTCAAACTTTCGCATTTCAATTTGCCGCAATATTTTTCTTTATTTTCCTTCCTCCTCTTTTTCCTGTGCAAACCTTTGTTTATTTATATTTATTTTAATCTTTATGTTTATTTTTATATTTCCTTCCTCTCTAATTCAAATTAATTTTCATTTTTCTGTCCTTTTCTTCCAATTTGTGATCTTCAAGCCTCTTATTTTCCATTTCTTTTTCATGTTTAAGATTATGCCTTTCTCTATTTATTTCTGCATCAAACCGCTTCATTTGCAACAGAAGGGCCACTACCTCAAGTTGTGACATATGAGTTGCGGGTCTCTCTTCCTCTAATTTTAAATGCTGGTTAATTTCCAGAACCGTGTTTCTCTTACGAAATTCGGCTTATATCTCTGCCTGCACTTCATCTGCTAACTCTCTCAGGTGAGCCTAAGTCAAATATGTCACATATCCACCGTTACACCTCCCACTCTCAGAAAAGTATTAGCAATTGCTAAAGCTGATTTGCTGCCCAGCCACTCTAATATCCATTCAACACAAAATGCTTGAGTTCTGGATCGCCCTCGTACTTATATCCTATAGATTCACAAATTCAAATTCAATTATGGAATTTTGATCCCACCAGAGCCCCCAGGCTTATTACGGCCACCGCAAAGCCTGAGCAATCCAGGGGAAATATCTTTTACTGACCATATGTATTTTTTTGTATTTTGAAAGAAAGGCAAAAGAGCAACAGGCCCAAAAATGTCTATGACTCCAGTAAAACATTTACGAATTGAAAATTAAAAGATTTATTAACAAGTAGAAATAAAACTCAATCACATAAGATTAAAGTTGGAAACAGTCTTATAGAACAGCCCCGCGAAGAAACTCACTTGGTCAAAAGACATAAATAAATTTCCTTCTTTGCTAAAAAAAACCCTTATATATTGTAAACCATAAAAATACAGTAATGTTACCCAAAGCAAGGAATTGTTTTCACTTGAATAAAGGTGTGCCGCACAACTCCTCAAACACTTCTATTCAGATGTAGAAATCCAAAAAGACGGTTCAGAAACAAAATGCTTTCTGAAAACTTTTAGACATGAAACTGGTTGGCTGCTTCAAATTCAAAACTTGCACACATTTCAACAAACCCATCTAACCTCCTGGGGTAGACACAGCCAGCTGAACTCAGCTAAACATTTTTCCCTTTTATCTCAAATTCGATTGCCTTAAAGCAACTCTTTGAACTCAACTTCTCCAAATATAAAAATCAGTTATGTTTTCCCTTTTACTTTCGGATCAATAACATTCAATGTACCTTCTTCAGTTTACCTATGAAGCCTTTGTAAAAGTTGCTTTCTTCTCCTTCCTTTTGAAATTCAAGAGAAGAAAAGCCAAGCTCTACACTTATCTTATCATGCAAATATTGAATCCTATTTGTTCCCTTGTAATTCAAACTACATATAAACCCTCCCTACAAATGCAAAACCTAACATCTTTGCACTTTTGTTTCTCAGTTCTTACAGACAAGCTGTCTCTGTTAATCTCCCCCAGTTCAATGAATCATGGACACATCACACACACGCAGACGCACATACAGATTCAAACTTGCACACAGCTTCATTTATAGAATACCACCATAATCCCCCAAAATATAAAAAAAAACACCCATCATTAAAAGTTAAGGAACAGTCTTGCGATAGAGACTCCTTTTGATAAATCACCTGAATTTTGAGAATTAACAGCATGATTTTTGGATATCAGTGTAGGTGTGGAGCTATGGCTTGTTACGTGTGAAACAACTAACATGCAAACATTTATGTGAAATGCATAGACAGCAGATCTCAGACATGCGCAGTTACTTGGCAAACAGCACGGCATGAAAATGAGGTTAATATAACCATTAGAATGAGTCAACATTTGATATCTTAAAGGCATCGACACAGACTAAATTGAGAGACTTGCACTGAATGAATCAGTATAAAATTACTTAAACTGCTCATGGCCAGAATATGTAAAAGTAAATTGAAAGTGATAAAAGCTGTGTCGGGATAATTGAAGACAAGAGTGAAACAAAATTTGACAAGAATTATCCACAAAATGGATACAACTGCAGGGAAAGATAGGAACGTTAGGTTCAGGCATAAGTTTTTGTTTTATTTGCACGTAATTATGTGCTATTTGTCCAATAAATAACAAAATTCTTCCAAAAGTCAAGAGGTTTAATTGAATAGGGTGTTCCGTGGTGCAAAGTGTCAATCTCTAAACTTGTAAATATTTAGGCAAGCCAGCAATCAGTTGTTGAGAATGAAATCTACCCCCTCAGCCGGGAGTGTTGTGAAATTATCAGGTTACTAACTAAAGCACTGATTGTAAAAATCCAACTTTATTGTAGGTATAACATTAAAAACATGATATAATTGTTACTTTTTTAACAATTGGCTTTATTAGATACCATGCTTTGAAGAACAACAACGTTAATAAACCTATTAATACACACAATTTATAACGGTGTCAACCTGTTTGGACTAAAGGAAATGTTTGTCAATTTGCAAATGAGTTTACTCGCTGCAGAAATCTAAGACCTTGAGCCTGTCTGTGAACGCCTAGACACTTCTAGGATTTACAAAATTGATATATTGATATATGAGATATAGGTAGACATAAAATCCACATAGTAAAGATGTGCTGCTCACATGAAAGATACATAATTGGAAGGTGAAGTGTCCTCACACCCGGCGTAGAAAATCACTTGGGTGCGGGAGCAGTTAATTGGGTAACAGTCAGGACAATTAAAATATTCCCTCAGTTTGATTTGTGTAGTGGAGAAAGAGAGAAATGGAGCATGCAAAGACAAGAACGAAGGAGAAGAGACAACGCAGAGAAAGGATTGGGGGTTGGGTGCTTGAAGATGAAAAGAACAAAGGAGAGAAAGAAACGATTTAAACACTATACCATCCCGATCATGACACAGTGTTAAGTTATAAATCAACTCCGAAGATTATCGACATAGTTTAATTTTTTTATTGAGAACTTATCAAACTTGTCCTGACCTTGACTCCATAGAGTCACTTCACAACACAGCTTTGCTGACAAGTCTGTTCCAGTCATAAAGTCGATCAAGTCACTCATACACTTACATATAATCCTAGAAATAATTAGGAGCCCTGAAACTATTGGAGAACCTGGATCTAATGTTGCGCTGAAAATAAGAAATACATCGAAGCAAAAATAGACTATGAAACTAATAAAGATGCAGAAAATAATGCAGGCCATGCAGTTAACATGGGCCCTTGAAGTTATATCGTCTCCCAATTTCTTTCAGGCCCAGGCGTTGATAGACGCCATGAAACTAATGCACACATTCAATCTATTACAGCGTCATAGAGTCATAGAGTTTACAATATGGAAAGAAGTCATTTGGCCCATCGTGCCCACACCAGTCATCAAGCCCTTATCTAATCTAATTGCTTTTTCCAGCACTTTGCCCAAGGCCTTGCATGTTATGGCGTTTCAAATATTCGTATAAACACTTCTTAAATGTTGTGAGTGTTGCTGAATCTACCACCCTTTCAACCAGATTTCCAAATACCCCCCACTCTGTGGGTGAACATATTTTTCCTTAAATCCTCACTAAACCTCCTTCCCCTTCCGTTAAATTTATGTCCCCTGGTTATTGGCCCCACCACTGAGAGGAAAAAGCTTCTTGCTATCAACCCTATCTATACTCCATGTAATTTTGTATACGTCAGTTAGCGCCCCCCCCCCCCCCCCCCACAACCCCTCCACCAATCCCTCTCCCCAGTATTGTCGGCTCTGTGGAAAACAACCTCAGCCTATCTAGTCCCTGTTCATTGTTGAAACGCTGCAGTCCAGGCAATATCCTAGTGATTCTCCTCTGCACTCTCCCTAGTGCAATCACATTCTCCCTATGGTGGGGCGACCAGAACTGCATGCTATATGTCATGGTGTAACAAACGCTTTATGCAGCTCCATCATAACCTCCCTGTTCTTGTATTCTTGTGTTCTTGTCCTCGATTAATAAATGCAAGCATTCTATATGCCCTCTTAAGCAATTTATCTACCTACCCTGCTGCCTTCAAGGATTTACAGACAGGCACACCACGATCTCTCTGACCCTCTGTAATTGCTAGGGTCCTATCATTCATCGCGTAACCGCATTGCTGCTTGCTGATAGCCCACAGTGCCTCATGATTGCCCAGTGTTGAGTCGCCAGATCTGTTCGAAATATACTTCATTTAGAACGGTGGTAGTGCCATACAATACAATGGAGGGTATCCTCTGTGTGAAGACGTGACTTTGCCTCCACGAAGATTGTGTTTGGTATTTCATACTGATGCTGTCATGGGCAGATGCATCTGTGACAGACAGTTTGGCAAGGATGTGGTCAAGTATGTTTTTCCCTCCTGTTGTTTTGCTCATCACCTGCTGCAGATCGTGTGAATTACTCCCCTCCCCCAAATAACCCGGTATAACTATCATTGCCCTGGTTTGTTTACATGTTGTATTCCCTTTCTCCCAGTGTACAGGAGTAATGGTTTATCTCCACCATTCCATCCCAGGGTACTTCGAAGTTCGCTTCTCTCCCACAGTGTATGTGGTATATCAATCCTAACCTCCGGTGTAGCGTGCATATTAATTCTCACCCTGTCTGGAATTAGTACATCTGGTGTAGTTACTTTAATTCCGCGCTATATCTGGTATATCACCCCTACTACCTCTTCTGTAATACACCTGATATATCTCAACATCTGCCCGCTGTGCACACCATATCTCTTCCAGCAGAGTATTAAAGGTAATCCAGGCCCTTCTGCAGTGTACATGGTATATCCCACCCTCCCCCAGTGCACATGGTATATATCTCCCTAGTCAGGTGCTAAAAATATATCACCCCCTCCTGCAGGTAACCTGTTATAACTCACCCATTTCTGGGGACACATGGTATATATTTCCCGAGCGGGACATTAAAGGTATGTACCCCCTCCTGCCATGTACCTGGTACATCTCACCCCTTGTCCAGTGCACATGATCAATGTCGCTCAATCCGGGAGTTAAAGGTAAATCACCCCATCGTGCAGTGTATCTGGTGTAACTCACCCCTTGTCCGATGCAAATGGTTAATTTCTCTCAAGCCCAGTGTAAAAGCTTTATCACCCCCTCCCCCTGATGTTCCGTGTATATCAACCCCTTTCTGTTGGTTGCGCACATCTGGTTGATATACAGTCTTCCAATTGAAGCGGCCAATTGTGATACACATGATCGTGAGAACCTTGCATTCTCTCTCTTCCTTAACTGCTGAGCGCGGTGAATATAGGGACTGGCACCTAAATCCCAGGTCGTCATCTAAAAGGGAGAAGTCAGGATTGTGATGGAATACTCTCCACTTGCCTGTATGAGCACAGCTCCAAGAAAACTGAAGAACTCAATGCCATCCAGGACAAGGCACCATCTGCAAGATGCACTGCATCAAGTTACCAAGCCTCCTTCAACAGCACCTTCCAAACATAAATCCTTTACCATCTAAAAGGACAAGGGAAGCTTATACAGGGGGAAACCAAACCTGGAAGTTCCTCTCCAAGCCGCTCACCATCCTGACATAGAACTAAATCGCCATTCATTCGCCGTCGCAGGGTCAAAATCCTGGAAATCCCTCACTAAAACCACTGGGGATGTACTTACACCATAGGAACTGCAGCAGTTCAAAAAGGCAGCTCACCACCACGTTCTAAAGGGAAATTAGGAATTGGCAATAAATGCTGGCCTAGGTAGCGACGTCCAAATCACGTAAAATGAACAAAAAAAGTAATGCATTCTATCTGCATCGTATAATTATTTTTTTTTGTTTTTCTGTTGTTGATCGAAAATCAGAATTCCAGAACCCTTAGCTTACCATCTCCAATCTGTGCTAACGCCTGAATACCCCAGCCAGCTGTCCTAGTTTTTGTGTGTCCCTGTCCAATTGTGTTGTTCCTGTTTACCCCTGCCTGGCTGTTGTAGTCCCAACTGCCCATGGCAGTCCTAGGTTTTCGTGTGTAGCTGTGACCTCCCTGTGTATGCCTGCTCAGAGTGACGAGTTCCTGGGGATACCTGTCAGAACTGTAACCTGCTAAGTTGCCCATGAATGTCACCTTCTGGGAACGTGACTTTAATACTTATGTGGCTATGGGAACACGAAACACACTGCCAAATAATCTTTACTCCATCTTCGGAATTGGAACGCCGGTTCCCAGAGGCGAAGCCCAGTCATCATTCATCCAAATATATCTGAAAGAGAGTGATCTCATTCCAAAAATTCCGGGAAGGAAATCCGGAAGCTTATTCGGGAGTTAAAAAAAAATGTTATGTACTATTTTCCCCCTGTCTTTGGAAGGCTTTGAACGGCGAAATGTTTGTTGAAATGAGTGCAGAGGATTCAGTACTTCAGTGTCTCCTTAGACACGTCTTTAGACTTGAGGCCAAAAAATGGGTGTTTACGTCGTGTAGAGGTTATCAGCTTCCCCTGACACGCAGAAGGACCCTTATCCCTTGATATAAAATTGCTTCAGCCTGTGGTAGCTTTCATAGGGTGAACGCAATTGTCCTTCATCGACAAATATGACCTAATAGATTAGCTGCTTTGCAAAATGCTCCGTTCTGACAGGAAAACTAACTAAAGCCGCTGCAGCAATAGCTCCAAATCTTAACCACTTACCGCAAGGGAACATAATTTAAGCGTGATTAAAGTGACCAGAGTTCATGTGGATGTGCTTTTGATTTTGCACATTGGATGCAAATTCATTTCATTAATCTACTGTTTACAGCCCTGTTTACATGTATCTCTATTTTTTTTAATTTATTCGGCTGCACCTGATTGCAAGTGGTAAAGTTTTTTCTTCTGCCTATTTACTTCTCCCTTGCATTTCAAATACATTGGAAAAATAATGCATAAGTGCACGTATATCTCTCTAGAACAACACACTATAAAAACTTTCCGGATCAAATCAAATTCAGCCGAAATGAGGAACTGTATGAATTAAGCGGTTTAACTTCACTTTCGTGACAGTCGCTGGATTTTGAATTTGTATATAATTAATAACCTTTGATGAGTTGTGTCCAGGAGATTTAACATAAGGAGGGAGGGAGCAGCACAGTGCTTCCATGATTTGAAGGCTCAGGAACGAACGCCCATAGATGAGAGGATGTAAAAAAATTTAGAACGAACAGAAGGAGCAATCCCTTTGCCAAGAGAATTAGATTTGGGCCACATATGTGGGTATTCACATTGGTTGGGTAGTCGGTTTGTACAGATGGGTCATCCAGTTGGGTGGACAGTTTGATCGTTAGGGGGGTAATCGGATTTGTTTGGTAGTCAGGTCACATAGGTGGATAATCAGATTGGGTGGGTTGTAAGGTCGCTTAGTTGGGTGCTCAGGTTCCATGGTAGTTGGGCCGTGTAGCTGAGTAGTCAGGCTGGGTAGGGAGCTGGGTCGCCAAGGTGGGTAATGGGCAGTCGGGCCCACAATTGGGAATTCAGGATGGGTGTGATGTTGGCTCGTGCAGGTGGGCAATCGGGTTGAGTGGGCAGCTGGGTCGGGTGGGCAGTGCGATCTAGAGATGTCATTTTGGATCAGGTGGACTGTTGAGGGTGGCTGGTCAGGTTGGGTGTGCAGTTGTGTCGGTCGGGGAGTGCATTCGGATTGGCAGGTAGTCAGGTCGGGAAAGAGCATTCGGGTCGTGAGGAGTGGTGAGGGTAGCTGGCTGGCTGGTTGGGAGGAAAATAACCGAGTTTGAAGGGGTATTTGGGGCGGAGAGAGGGTATTCTGGTGGTTTGGGCAATCAGCTGGGTAGGCAGTTGGATTGGTGGGCCATTGTATCTCGTGGGCTGCTGTATCGGGTCGGCTCTCAGGGTTGGCGGAGTAGTCAGGTTTTTGGGGTGGTGGTGGTGGTGAATTAAAATGTTGGACGTGATGCTCGGTTCAGTTATGCTGGTTAATATCTGAATTATGTTAAGTTTTACCCAGCTTAACATTTGCAGCATAAGTATGCAGGCAAATCCTGTGTTTCTGACCACATCTCCCCCCCCCCCCCCGCTGCCAACTGACACTGTGGGAGGTAATGATAGCGTACAGGGCAAAACAAACCAGCAAATCAGAAATCCTGAGGCAATTTTTGTGCGTGTGCGCGTGTCAGGATCGCCGCAGTGTTTGGGACGCGTAACAGAAACTTCAGTTCACTGCAGTTGACATTGAAAGCTTTGGGACCTTAACTGTTTACTAAGCTGGCGTTTCTAATTGCACTACCTACCTTGCAGGGGAGTTAAGGCCAACATAGAGAGGTTTTCCTCCACTTCTGAAACATGTTAAAGTCTATTCTCTATGTGCCCTGAGTGGTAAGTGCGCCGCTATAGCAAGAAACAATTATAATCACCGTGGAAAATCAGCAGGCATAAAACACATGACAGAGTGGAACAATGTTTACTGAAACCTTTAAAAGACACCAATACATTGTCGTTGCAGCAGAAAGGCTACCATTCAAAAGTGCAACATTTGCCACAATATAACTATAGTTAGTTCAGGAAGAGTTGGATTCCTTTTTCACTTTTTTTATCAGTGTCAGAATTATTGTCCAAGGAGATTTCAGTATCTTCATCAGCTCTTCCCTGAATTTAGTTTGTGTCGTTGCATAAATAAACGTGTTTGTGCACGAACTCAAATACATGAGCATGTATCCCGTTTCAGTAGCGATGTATGCAGGAGCTTCATAATCCGCTCGTACATGAATGACCATACTATGGATTAACAAACAAACGACTGTTGTCATCCACAACATTATAAAAGTACCCGATACAGTGAACAATAAAATAATCGATTTTCTTCGGTTCTGTATTTCTGGATCAATCTGTTTCTTGCTTTCCTGACCCCGGAGCTCCTTACGGGCTCGACTGGCTACTAAAATCCGTCTGACTGTCACACAATTAAACAGCAATATTAGAAAGAAAGGTATCCAAGTCAATAAAACACTTTGCAACCAAGAGAACATTATGCCAAAAGTAGATGTAAAAAAATCCAGTTTGGGTTTGAAGCCCCAGTGAACATTGTTAATTATTCGTTTAGGCTCAAATGCAAACCAATTTGGTATATTCTGTAAAAATGAGAGGACACAGATTGCTGTTAGAACTCTAGCCGCTGTTCTCACGGTGCAATGCCTTGTTTTAAACTTGTGACTACATATAGATACAAAACGGTCTAATGTGAAGCAGACTGTAAACCAAACTGATAAATACAGATTGGTGTTACTTGTATACATTATGAACTTGCAAATGGGTGTATAGGATAGGATTATATGTGGAAAACGCTTACTCAGGATTTTATACACGAGAACATTGTTGAGCATGACCAGTAAATCGGCTGTTGCCATGGATGCCATATATAAAGAAATACATTTTGAAAGGCCGCAATTTCCTCTGGAGAGAATTACGATGGTCATCAGATTCGCTGTGGAGAAAAGGGAAAGAAAGTAGGAAACATGGGCACTCAGATACATTCCACAGAATATTATGAGAAATGTCGCTGTCTTTTTCTACCAAGTGTTATGTACACGTGTCCGATTTATACTATTTGCAAATTTTGATGAAAGTCATAAAATAAATCAACGAATATTATCTTTATTGTGTTTAAGTGTTTTCAAGAACAGTATTTTGAGACTGTCCCTAGCTGAATCCGAGACCGGAGCCAGGTTTTTTGGGGAGGGATCTCTTAATTGGAGAGCACATTCTGAGAAATGACCCTGTGCATGAAATTGGTAAGGAAATGGAAACTGATTGGGTTCAATAATTGAGAAGTATGAGCAGATTGGGAGATCGGATTTCAGTATGTGGTCAGAACAATTAGGAGTCTAAAAAGTTCAATTATTTTTCAGCAGAAGGGGCCTAAACCCAGGTGCTCTCGCTGAAGCTGTGTGTGGCAGCAAACTTAAGAGACTGAAACCTGAGAAAAGCTGCGAGCCATGCAGGCAAGCTGAAGAGATGGGAGTTATATTTACTCAGAACTGATCACACTGTGTACCAGAGTGTTACTAAATGGTGGAATGACAGTACGTCACAGAAAACTGCGCCAGCAGGACTGTTATGAGCCGAGTGAAAGAGGCTCCACGAAAGTACGCCTAGTTGATGATAATCAAATCCTTGGAGCTAGGATGGAGTCAAGAGGTTGTTGGGGGCCACGTTAGAATCAGACCTTGCCTGAGGAAGAATGGTTGAGCGCTGCTGGAGCAGGATGGAGTTGTGAGAGACATTAGGATTGAATACAGTGTCAAATATGTGCTGAGTGCCAGCTGAGATATCCGTGCGATTTACCATTGTTGTATCAGCTACTTAAACCACAATTAATAATTCCTACTGAAAACAATTAGCACTTAATTATATATTTTTTGACTTTAGATTTATTTTTACAGCAAAAGTTCTGAAAATCGAAATCCTACCCTTTGTTTTATTTCACCAGAGACCTTTGGGAAGTTCGGATCTTTCAGGTAATTGATTTTCAAATGGGATGTAACACTTTGTGTAGGGACTGGGACTCTGCCACCCTCCCGATAAATTTCAGTCTGATGTTTTCATGGTGCTGAGATTAGGGTCACTCGAATTCAGTCTGGAGGATGGTAACGGAGAGTATCCCCAATCTCCTCCCACTTCAACCGCTTCTTATGCATAGATGCCTCAACTGGGGCTCATGTTGACTTCGGACAACAGTGTAAAATTGGCGAATTCGGGTTAGCCGTCTATCATACATCTCTCCGATTCCCTTTGAATGATCATCGTCCCTGGCCCTGGATTCAGGCTCAATGGAACTGTTCAGTGCAAATCACCCGTGAGTGCCTCTCAGAGACAGTTGAATTAGCGATACAAGCGTCGTATAGAGGAACTGGGATATTTCCATAACTTGCTGAATTTCAACAGTCAAATTATAAAGAGCTTTCCTTACATACAACCTTCCTGTTAACAGGTCGTTACCGTGTGATACATCGAATGAATTCAATAAGTTGCTACTGGGGCTGCATATAATACTAAATGGAATTTTAAAGCTTGCGCCTTCCGATTATTTGGAGATGGAAATCTCGGGAAGGACATCTGTTGCCAACAGTATTCAATATAATTTCCAATCCATTGCAGGAAACAATAAATATAAATAAAACATTAATCTGAAGAAACAAAATGAATGCAATTCAAATCGCTGTCCTTTGCCTATTTATATTCGTTCTGAAGGACCCGGTCAGGAACTGCACAGGGGCCCGTGGAATCCGCAAAGATTCTTTGCGAGGGCGTAATAAGGAGCAACTTCTTGTTTCTCAAAAATATCGTCCCGTCCCCTGTTGGGAGGAGGACGCTGCAATAATCGGAATTAACACTGTAATGTAGGCAAAGGGCAACGGTACATATCAAATCGTTGCCACGGACACTAAGCAACACATTCTTTAATAATCTATGAACTGTTGGAGGAGCGGGGAATCTACCTCCCTCTACTTCAGTGTGAGGAGAAAAATTGAACTCCAGGTGTCCAGTATCTACTGAGCAGAACGGGGCCTCACGGGTGAAGATTCCCGCTGATATTCTGCAATTGATCCAAGTAAAGAATTGACTAGGTAGGGATACACTCACACATCCAGACACATAATCACTAGCAGTGAAAAACTCAACAACAATGAGACAACACTGACTTACCGGGAATACCAAAGGCTGCGAGAATTGGGTAGTAAATATCCGTTACTTGTAGAATGGTTGGTCGGACCATTCTTTTTTGAAGAATGCGATAGTTCACTCAGTTTTCTGATTGTATTAAAGATCCGTAAATGTTTCCCCCTTTATAGACCAAATCATGCCCCGGTGAGGAAACCATCTTACACAATAGTTCGTGTTTGCTCCAGTCACTTAACAAACAAGCGGGTAATTTAATTCCTCAGAGACCCCGGCCCGTCAATGGGGAAATTGAACAGCTCAGTTCCAGAAACTTTGTCATTTCAAATTAATGATCGGAATGGCCCCCCAGTGGGTATGTGTTCTGCGCATGCTCCCCAGCAATGCTGAAAGAAACATCCTTTCTGCACAGTGTTGGATCCTCGGGCCTCATATTAATCCGCTGCGATATTGATTCATCCATTGCAGAATGTAAACGTTTTATGGACTCAAGTTACATAACTTAAACCTGTTGTCTTCTGTTGCCATACCTCCTGATGACTCGGCATTATTATTCCTGGCGAAGATATTGCTCTGATATTAACAAGACTGCCGACATCCGTATGTTTATGCTGTTACTGTCAGTAAAAAGTAATAATCTTTATCTACTCCAACATGAGTAGTGAGAAATATTTTCTAACATTATCCGTGCTGGTTTTAATCTATCGTTATCAATGAAAACTCCACTCAAACTTAGGATGCCCTGCTCCAACATTATTAGCTGTGAAATACAAACGGAAAATGCTGGAAATACTCAGCAGATCTTGTAGCATCAGAGGAGAGCGAATCAGAGTTCATATTTCACCATTGATCTTTAAGTTTTAGTAAAGCATTGACTTTTAAATTTAAGATATCCATAATCGCAGTATTCTGTTTCCGGATTATTGATTTTGATTCTATTCCAGAATTCTCACCTTGACTTTATTCTACTGTTCATAGTGACGATATTGGTATACCAATACTGGTGGAAACCCAATTGTCGGGTTACAGGTCTGCTCCGACTCAACCTTACTCGTGATATCCATTCACTAACATCACTGTTCGTGACGTTTCCGAAACTTTGCTGACGGTGAATTTAACTTTAATGCTGCTATTTTAAAATTATTGAGGAATCCCCCACTCGATCATTAATAGTTGTATCCTTGCAGAGAACCATTCTAACATCTCTAGCTGTAACCCTACTCTAAAGTTACTACTGAGGCCTGGACGCTAATTTATTCGTGATGACATCACTGAAACATTGCTGGAGGCAATGAATTCTAACATTACTTTTGGAGACTTTCATCTGACATAACCCTTTGTATTTCAGAGTTACTAATGAGAACTGAACGCTGACATTAGTGCGGATGATCCCTCTAAAACATTGCTGGTGATGATCGTTTTCTAACATCACTAATTGTAATCGTAGGCCGACATTCGTGGTCATTACACATCTCTAACACCATTGGTGGTAATGTCGTCTGACGTTACTGATGGTGACCTGAATGCAACCTTTCTGTCGCCACAGTGATCTAACCAGGGCCGTCCCTAAGGGGAGCGGGACCGGGGAAATTCAGACAGTGCACCCCTCACGACCAACCCCCCAGACCTGCCTGCCACCAAATCGCGGGTCTTCCGACCGCTAACATTTGTATGGATGTGAAACCTGGTTACCATGAACGTCGAGGACAGCTAACACCAGAAGGTTTAATATTGACAGCGCCCAGCAGTTTCATCACAATGTTATATTATAGTGTTCTTCTAATGTATAATTATAATGAAGTTTGTTTAATTAAACAAAAACCTCACCAATCACGATTGGTGCCCCCGGCCTACATTTTTATATCCATCATCCTAGACTTCTTGCAGTAAACTCTGCTGTCAGATCGTGGTAATCCAGGTTAGAAGCAACTTCCTTCTCGATGGACACAACAACCTGTCCACACAAAATACCTTGAGGTATAGCTGACCTCCGGTAGTTCTTTATCATTTTTAAACTGGAAATCTTCGGTCCCCTAAAGCCATTGTGATTGGGATTGTCAGCAAAATCCTGTGTGCTATTGCTCTGTTTGGGAAGGAATCGTTGTGTTTTAAGAAACTGACGGGCTTAAAGTGCAGTATTTGTTCCTTAAGGGAAACGTTCTTGCAACACTCATAAAGTCTGGGAAAGATGCGCACTGTTCATATCGTGAGATTCTTTGTCAGACAATGCAATGCCCAATTGCCTGTAACAATTTCTAGTGTCATTTTCTGTCATTTCTCCACATCATAAATAAAACGGGAATTTTAGGCTTATGCTTGCACTTGTTCGAATCTATGGCCACGTGACACGACAGCCTGATCAACAATGAGCAGAAAGCAATTGGTTTCAAATACTTCCTCGGGCGAATTCTCCAGCTCCTCCTCATCTTCCTTCTGTTTGTGACGTTCTCCGAGTTCAGTTTCAACGTCCATTTCAGCTGCTATTTCTGTTGCTGTATTCTTGGCTGAGATATGTCCTGTGTTCCTGTATTTCTGCGGAAATCCATTAAATCCTTTGATGTGTACGATTGCCGCATAAAGCTGCACTTCCCTGGATTGAAACGTCTTGCGCACTGTTTTATGGGAAACATGATGTTGTGCCACACAACCATTGCAAACAAATATCCAAAAAAATCGAGTTTGTAGTTGGTCAATGACTCAGCAACAATATTAATTCTTGAGTCAAAAAAACCAAAAACAGAATTACCTGGAAAAACTCAGCAGGTCTGGCAGCATCGGCAGAGAAGAAAAGAGTTGATGTTTTGGGTCCTCATGACCCTTCGACAATACTTGAGTTCGTGTCCAAGAAAGAGGTGAAATATAAGCTGGTTTAAGATGTGTGGGGGAGGGGGGCGGGGGGCGGAGAGAGAGAGAGAGATAGAGAGAGAAGTAGAGGGGGTTGGTGTGGTTGTAGGGACAAACAAGCAGCAAAAGAAGCAGATCATCAAAAGATGTCACAAACAATAGAACAAAAGAACACATAGGTGTTAAAATTGGTGATATTATCTAAACGAATGTGCTAATTAAGAAGGGATGGTAGGGCACTCAATTTATAGCTCTAGTAGGGGTGGGGAGAGAATAAAAGATTTAAAAATATTTAAAAATAATGGAAATAGGTGGGAAAAGAAGAATCCATATAATTTATTGGAAAAAAACAAAAGGAAGAGGGAAGCAGAATGGGGGTGGGGATGGAGGAGGGAGCTCTAGACCTAAAGCTGTTGAATTCAATATTCAGTCTGGAAGGCTGTTAAGTGCCTAGTCAGAAGATGAGGTGTTGTTCCTCCAGTTTTCGTTGGGCTTCACTGCAACAATGCAGCAAGTCAAGGACAGACATGTGGGCAAGAGAGCAGAGTGGACTGTTAAAATGGCAAGCGCCAGGGAGGTTTGGGTCATTCTTGTGGACAGACTGCAGCTGTTCTGCAAAGCGGTCACCCAGTTTACGTTTGGTCTCTCCAATGTAGAGGAGACCACATTGGGAACAACGAATGCAGTAGACTAAGTTGGGGGAAATGCAAGTGAAATGCTGCTTCACTTGAAAGGAGCGTTTGGGCCCTTGGACGGTGAGGAAAGAGGAAGTGAAGGGGTAGGTGTTGCATCTTTTGCGTGGGCATGGGGTGGTGCCATAGGATGGGGTTGAGGAGCAAGGGGTGATGGAGGAGTGGACCAGGGTGTCCCGGAGGGAGTGATCCCAATGGAATGCCGATAGGGTGGGTGAAGGGAAGATGTGTTTGGTGGTGGCATCATGCTGGAGTTGGCAGAAATGGCGGAGGATGATCCTTTGAATGCGGAGGCTGGTGGGGTGATAAGTGAGGACAAGGGGGACCCTATCATATTTCTGGGAGGGAGGAGAAGGCGTGAGGGCGGATGCACGGGAGATGGGCTGGACACGGTTGAGGGTCCTGTCAACGACTGTGGGTGGAAAACCTCGGTTAAGGAAGAAGGAGGACATGTCAGAGGAACTGTTTTTGAAGGTAGCATCATCGGAACAGTTGCGACGGAGGCGAAGGAACTGAGAGAATGGGATGGAGTCCTTACAGCAAGCGGGGTGTGAAGAGCTGTAGTCGAGGTAGCTGTGGGAGTCGGTGGGTTTGTAATGGATATTGGTGGACAGTCTATCACCAGAGATTGAGACAGAGAGGTCAAGGAAGGGAAGGGAAGTGTCAGAGATGGACCACGTGAAAATGATGGAGGGGTGGAGATTGGAAGCAAAATTAATAAATTTTTCCAAGTCCTGACGAGAGCATGAAACAGCACCGAAATAATCATCGATGTACCGGAGTAAAGAGTTGTGGCAGGGTGCCGGTGTAGGACTGGAAAAAGGAATGTTCCACATACCCCATAAAGAGACATAGCTGGGGCCCATGCGGGTACCCATAGCCACACCTTTTATTTGGCGGAAGTGAGAGGAGTTGAAGGAGAAATTGTTCAGTGAGAGAACAAGTTCAGCCAGACGGAGGAGAGTAGTGGTGGATGGGGATTGTTCAGGCCTCTGTTCGAGGAAGAAGCTAAGGGCCCTCAGACCATCCTGGTGGGGGATGGAGGTGTACAGGGATTGGACATCCATGGTGAAGAGGAAGTGGTTGGGGCCAGGGAACTGGAAATTGTTGATGTGACGTAAGGTGTCAGAGGAATCACGGATGTAGGTAGGAAGGGACTGGACAAGGGGAGAGAGAAGGGATTCAAGATAACAAGTAATGAGTTCTGTGGGGCAGGAGCAAGCTGAGACCATCGGTCTACTGGGGCAGTTCTGTTTATGGATTTTGGGTAGGAGATAGAAGCGGGCCGTCCGAGGTTGGTCGACTATGAGGTTGGAAGCTGTGGGAGGGAGATCCCCAGAGGAGATGAGGTCAGTGACAGTCCTGGAAACAATGGCTTGATGTTCAGTGGTGGGGTCATGGTCCAGGGAGAGGTAGGAGGAAGTGTCTGCGAGTTGACGCTCAGCCTCCGCGAGGTAGAGGTCAGTGCGCCAGACAACAACAGCACCACCCTTGTCAGCGGGTTTGACGACAATGTCAGGGTTTGACCTGAGAGAATGGAGTGCAGTAAGTTCAGAGAGAGACAGTTTAGAATGGGTGAGAGGAGCAGAGAAATTGAGACAACTAATGTCGTGCCGACAGTTCTCAATGAAAAGATCAAGAAAAGGTAATTTCCAGAGGGAGGGTTCCAGGTGGAGGGAGAATATTGGAGGTGGGTGAAAGGATCCGTTGAGTGGGGAGAGGACTCCTGCCCAAAGAAGTGAGCCCGGAGATGAAGACAGCGGAAGAAGAGTTCAGCATCATGCCGATCCCGAAATTCATTAAGGTGAAGGCGTAGGGGTATGAAACTTAGTCCTTTGCTGAGCACTGAACGTTCAACATCGGAGAGGGGAAGGTCAGGGGGTATAGTGAATACACTGCTGGGGCTGGGATTGGAAGATGGGGTGGGGACGGAGGAGAGGCAGGGGTGGATGGTCCTAGATGGGTGTTGGTGTCGATGAGTTGTTGGAGCTTGCATTCCTCAGCACTTGAGAGAAAGAGAAAAAGTTTCTTGTTGAGGCATCGGATGAGCCGAAGAATAAAATGAAACTGGGGGCACGCGCAGCTTTGAAAAAGGGTACGGCGGTGCTGATGGAAGGAGAGGTCGAGTGTGTTCATATGCCAGCACATGGCACTGAGTGTGGATTTCAGAATGTGACGGGAACAGCAGTCCGAGAAACGTTTTATGTCCCGGATATACCTGTAATCCTGGGTGGGTTCGAAACATGAGGGTTGGAATTTCAGTTGAAATCCACGTGGGGTAAGTCGGAGATGGAGACAGTCATTGAGAAAGGAGATATGGCTGTGAAAGTGGGTTTTAGTAAGCACCTTCTCAAACACCAGGAGGGAAATGGAAAGCAATGAAGGTGAGCAAGGCAAAAGAGAGGGAAATCTTGTTGCAGACAAGAACAGAGAAGAACAGAACTTCCTCAAGGAGGTAGGCATTTCTTGAAGAGCAGTGGCAGTCAATTAAACACAGAGATAAAAACAAAAACACTGTGGATGCTGGAAATCCAAAACAAAAATAGAATTACCTGGAAAAACTCAGCAGGTCTGGCAGCATCAGCGGAGAATAAAAGAGTTGACATTTCGAGTCCTCATGACCCTTCGACAGAACTTGAGTTCGTGTCCAAGAAAGAGTTGAAGTATAAGCTGGTTTAAGGTGTGTGGGGGGTGGGGGTGCAGAGAGAGAGAGAGAGAGAAGTGGAGGGGGTTGGTGTGGTTGTAGGGACAAACAAGCAGTGGTAGAAGCAGTTCATGAAAAGATGTCACCAACAATAGAACAAAAGAACACATAGGTGTTAAAGTTGGTGATATTATCTAAACGAATGTGCTAATTAAGAATGGATGGTAGGGCACTCAAGGAATAGCTCTAGTTCGGGTGGGGAGAGCATAAAAGATTTAAAAATATTTAAAAATAATGGAAATAGGTGGGAAAAGAAAAATCTTTATAATTTATTGGAAAAAAAAACAAAAGGAAGGGGGAAACAGAAAGGGGGTGGGGATGGAGGAGGGAGCTCAAGACCTAAAGTTGTTGAATTCAATATTCAGTCTGGAAGGGTGTAAAGTGCCTGGTCGGAAGATGAGGTGTTGTTCCTTCAGTTTGTGTTGGGCTTCACTTGAACAATGCAGCAAGCCAAGGACAGACATGTGGGCAAGAGAGCAGGGTGGAGTGTTAAAATGGCAAGCGCCAGGGAGGTTTGGGTCATTCTTGCAGACAGACCGCAGATGTTCTGCAAAGTGGTCGCCCAGTTTACGTTTGGTCTTTCCAATGTAGAGGAGACCACATTGGGAGCAACGAATGCAATAGACTAAGTTGGGGGAAATGCAAGTGAAATGCTGCTTCACTTGAAAGGAGTATTTGGGCCGTTGGACGGTGAGGAGAGAGGAAGTGAAGGGGCAGGTGTTGCATCTTTTGCGTGGGCATGGGGTGGTGCCATAGGAGGGGGTTGAGGAGTAGGGGGTGATGGAGGAGTGGACCAGGGTGTCCCGGAGGGAGCGATCCCTACGGAATGCCAATAGGGGGGGTGAAGGGAAGATGTGTTTGGTGGTGGCATCATGCTGGAGTTGGCGGAAATGGCGGAGGATGATCCTTTGAATGCGGAGGCTGGTGGGGTGATAAGTGAGGACAAGGGGGACCCTATCATATTTCTGGGAGGGAGGAGAAGGCGTGACGGTGGATGCGTGGGAGATGGGCTGGACACGGTTGAGGGCCCTGTCACCGACTGTGGGTGGAAAGCCTCAGTAAAGGAAGAAGGAGGACATGTCAGAGGAACTGTTTTTGAAGGTAGCATCATCGGAACAGTTGCGAGGTAGGCGAAGGAACTGAGAGAATGGGATGGAGTCCTTACAGGAAGCGGGGTGTGAGGAGCTGTAGTCGAGGTAGCTGTGGGAGTCGGAGGGTTTGTAATGGATATTGGTGGACAGTCTATCACCAGAGATTGAGACAGAGAGGTCAAGGAAGGGAAGGGAAGTGTCAGAGATGGACCACGTGAAAATGATGGAGGGGTGGAGATTGGAAGCAAAATTAATAAATTTTTCCAAGTCCCGACGAGATCATGAAGTAGCACCGAAGTAATCATCGATGTACCGGAGAAAGAGTTGTGAAAGGGTGCCGGAGTAGGACTGGAACAAGGAAGTTCCCCATACCCCATAAAGAGACAGGCATAGCTGGGGCACATGCGAGTACCCATAGCCACACCTTTTATTTGGAGGAAGTGAGAGGAGTTGAAGGAGAAATTGTTCCGTGTGAGAACAAGTTAACTCTTTAGTCGTCGGATCTTCAGAAACTTTGTGCAAGATGTTCCTGATATCACTTGCTTGCAAACGGATTGACTTTCCACTCTCTACTCGACACTCCCACCTAGTCCCTGACAACGGCACTAGCGTTAGAGAGGAGTCAGTCGCTTTCAATACTTGCCACCCATTAGTTGAAGCAACGAATATATTGTAAATTCGCTTATGTCTCCAAAAAAAATTGCCATGTCTTTAGAACTATACTTTGCCATGTCACCTAATACCCGATTTAATTTCTGCCAGCCACGTGGGGTGAAAAATTCTCGGCCGTTGAGTTGAAGGATGTGGACCTGTACGTCTCAATTTTCGCCCTTCATATATGCCCCAATGTCATATCCGTGCCCGCTAGAATCAATAACACGGAGGCCAAGTCCATTCAGTTCAGTCATTAAAGAATCTGACAGCCATTGCCGGCTTTTGTGCTGAACCGGAAGAACGTCAATAAAATTATCCCTTACCATCACTCCTTTAGAGGTCTTGTCAACATAGCGAAGCACGAGGGCCATCTGCCTTTGGTGACTCAGAAATACAGTTAAGAACAACTGCAAATTATTTTGTAGTCTTCACTTTTTCATAATTTATTCAAGTGTGACGCCATCATCGATATTAGCCATTTTGAATACCGGTCCGAGATAATGGTCATGGATTTCTTCCTTCTGTCCCTGCATCGGAGGGTCACATTTATCTTTAATCTCCGTTATTCCCGAAAGTTGTTATTGTTATGTTCATAAAGCATTTCCCTCACTAGTTGAAAAACTTTTAAAAACTTTGAACGTTTCCAGGGGCCCTTTATCCTTTCCGTATCCACTTGTCTTTTCTCCATACTTTCTCCATTTGTCTCTGTCACTGCTGGTGCTAGCGATTGTATTCTAAGTAAAAATAGGGCCGCTCATTTGGTTTAAATAAACCAACGGCTTCAAACTAAACGGAAAATGAAAGGTCGCACGCATGCAAAGGTCATCCCAGTACGGAGTGCTCTCAAGCGCGAGGACCGGGCGGTCACCGCGATTCGCCATACCGCAGCGACGGCTCTGGCTTATCAAACCAGGAGGTGAACTAGTGGTTCTGGCTACAGCACAGCATTATTAACTGAGGGAATAATAAGGAAACTCCACCCATCATTAATTCACCAGCATGGCCGGTCAGCAATCCGGATGGCACCTGACGACTGACAATAGATTGAACGGCTCTTAACAAATGTGCACCAAAACTGCACCCTAACATGGCTAGCCCAGCGAAAATATTAAAGAGACTAAGCCAAGTATATAAAATGTTCTCAGTTTTAAACATTTCAAACGGCTTCAGGTGTTTGCCTCTGCCTCCGGAGTCACAGGATTGTTTGGCATTCACTTTTGCAGGACGGAGGTATACTTGGACCCGGATACAACAAGTGTTCAACAATAGCCCAGCCATGTCTCGCCAGGCCATTGCTCAGGTTTTAGCTGATATGGATTTAAGCCCGTACGAGAGCACGGTATTAGACTATGTGGATGACTTGTTAATTGCATGCACAACCCCGGCTGTGCTGCGTGGTGAGCGGGAGGTGTAGGGGTTGGTTGGTGGGCGGGGTGTAGGCATGTGGGGGGTGTGGGGCGGAGGAGGGTGAGGGGTGAAGATGGTTGGGGGTAAGGAACTGTGGAACATTGATCTGCACCTTGCATGCACTCCAGAGTTAGTGATTCAAAAGCAGTCCAATGAAAGCACAGATTAGGCGGGGAGTCGTCTGCTACCTGGGTATCCAAACACCCAGGTATAGAGACGATGCCCGATGATCGGTGGCAGGCGATGAGTCAACGGCTGCTCACGGTCAATGTACTGAGAGTACGAAAAGTGATGGAACTGTTCAACTAATGCGGGAATTTGATATCAGACTTCGCTGCAACCAGAATCCATTGTGAACAAGCCCTTTGCAACCAGTGCAGTGAGGATCAGAAAAAGTGGTAGCATAGCTTGTTACTAAACTATGTTTAACTTCATCTGTTCTGTGACTCCCAGATATGACAGAATCTTTCCAACCATATTGAAATAATGAAGGATGATTCTACAACGTGGCGGTGATCAAGATGCACGGAAACCAGCAACGTCCTGTCATTTACTATTCACCCCCCAGTCCCCTGATTCAAAAGATCTTCCCTCTGTATTGTTGCCTTGGACTGTGCTGCATTGGCAGACCGAGTAAACAAACCAGTAGTTATGACAGGACTTTTAAACATGCTTAATCACCATACCCTGATAGAGTAACTTACTACAGGAAAGCTGAGAGCGGTGTCTGATGTACAGAAAATTGGAAATGACAGAATATATCCCGCAGGCGGTACGCTATGTGAATCGCCAGTGGAGAGAGAGGAAATATGCGGGATCACGACACTCTGCTGAGTGAGGAAAACGACGTTGATGGCTCAAGGAAATTCATTGGTGGATCTCCATTTCTCCATTCTGAATATATTGAAATAAGCATATATGTTGATGGGCAGCTATCAAAAGCGAAGGACAAATGGTCCGGCACGGAGCCCATCTGGGCAGAATCGCATCTCATGTGGCAGAACTGGTCGCCCTCATCGAAGCACTGCAGCCCTGCAAGGGGAAGCGAGTGACTGTTTACACAGATGGTAGACATTTGTTAACGGTAGTGCACCACAATATGGCATAATGGGCCAGAAGGGGCTTTCTGGTACGAGTGGGGACAGTATTCAGTATAAACACTTTGTGGATGCCCGATTGCTCTTCCCGCAGAGGCAGCTGCGAATAAAGTGAGGGCTCAACAAAGAGTCGAGGGTTGGGTGCAAAGGGGGGACATTTATGTGCATGGAGCAGCCAAGGTAGCTCCCGACCTACCACTAACGAAAAACAGCACAGTGCTGCATTCAGCCATGGGACCCAAAGAAGTTAATATACTGGAATGGCATAATGGCACTGGAGCAAAGCAGAAGGAGGGATGGAAGCAGAGAAGAACCTTAGAAGATACGAAACGTTTGTGGAAGTCACGCAGAACAGGTTGTGTAGAACCAGCCTAAAGTATTAGACAGAGTTCATTAGGAATCTATAATGGAGGCGTACACTGGGTGAAAGGAATGGGACAGTTACTGGAAAGGTATTGGCGGTGTCCAGACATGGGCCATGATGGAGCTAAATATCGTCAGAGATGCTGAATTTGTGCACAGCACATCCCTGGGAAGGACATAAGAGTGCACATGGTGGATCAACCTAAACCGAGGGGCCCCTGGGAACATTTGCAAATCGATTATACAGGGCTTCTGCCTCAAGGTAAAGGCACAGCTTACTGTTCAGTAATAATAGATCATTTTATTCGGTGGGTCGGAATATTCCCAATGAAGAACTGCACCGCCGACACGGCTGTCAGGATACTTGCAGAGTAAGTGATACCGCAATGGCTGTTGGGGGTGAGTGGGGTTGGGGGGGAAGGAGTGGTGGGGTTAGTGGTAGGGGGGTTGTTGTGGTCCGGGGGTTAGTGGGGGGAGGGGGAAGCACGTGGCACAATAACCTTGTATATAGATTATGGCCAAGAATAATGATTTACGGACAAGCTTATGAAAACCGGTTGCAGACTGCTGGGAGTGAAACAAAGATTTGACATCTCCTAACAGTCCCAGAATTTTGGGATGGTCGAGTATATGAGCCGAAATTTAAAAACAGAATTTTCAAAGGCTATTGCCGAACAACAGGAGGGACCCCTCATGAAGTGATGAGTGGAAGGGTCATGAGACCCCTTGAGGTAGCCTTAGCAAAAATAGCGAAAGAGGGTCGATAAAGGATATTACACGTTATGTATCGGTACTGTGCAAACAGCTCCGATGCTTAAAGAGAGAAGAAAGACATGTCGCAGTCTACTGCACTGCGCAAAGTTCGATAGACATCTGTGACCAGTTCGAACTGGCCTCGGGTGCCAAGCTAAATCGTGGAAAACACGAGGCCATGTTCATTGGTGAAGGGATGAACGAAATGTTGCCCCTTTCACGGTCATTTCAGACTGCCTGAACGTGCTAGAGATCTGTCTCGGAGCGTCCAGGGCATACGTCCAAAACTGGAAGGAGTGAGCAGCCCTGGAAAAGGGAAAAAAAGGAACACGTGGGAGTGATGTTCACTCTCCATTGAAGGTATGGAGCTGGTCATCAGGTATGAGGCACCTTTTATGTTGTTCTGCATGACGGAGGCCTGGCCCATTGCCCACTCCTGCATTGTGGCAAACACCCAACCATCTTTCTCTTTATCTGGAGGCCGAAGATGGCAGGTACTAACAGGAACACGATGTAATTTCCCACATCAATGGGAAAAACCTTCCCCAGCATGGCCTTCATTCTGATGGCCACATTTGTGGTTGGCTGTATCAGGCTGCGCATACACCCTCTGTGTGAAAACGTCAAGTGTCATTTCTTGTTCAGGTTCCATCTGTCCCCGGTGTTGCTGTGGATGGGTATGACCAGGCTGCTGCGAATGCTCCAAGTTGCTGGGCTGTGCCACAATGTATTTCCCTCGTGGAAAGGAAAACTATGCGGAAAAGATGTATCACCACGAGTCCATCAGGCGGTGGCCCAAGTAACACCCTAGAGGCCTTGAGGGAAAAGGAGATAGTGAGTTTTGTCTGATCAGAGCAGGCTGTAAAAGTTATTTGTCAGAATGCCTTATCGGCAGCGCATTCCAATAAACATCAATATGTTGCTTGGTTGATGCTGGGAAATGCCCTTCCCGTCACATCCTTTCTAAAATACAGGATCATCACCTCCTGTGGCACAGGTCTGGGAGTGGTGGGGAAGGTGGTACTATATTAGTATTGTCACTGACTGGTATTCCAGAGACGCAAAGCATTGCTCTGTGTGGCTAGTGAAATTGGAATTCATTAAGAAGACCTGGTGTTAAATAGCAATGAGTGGACATAAAGGCATCAGAGCAGGATGGTATGTTTCAATGGCAAGCAACAGGGTGGTCTAGGTCATGCTGGCGGACTGAGTGAAAGTGTTCAGACAAGCAGTCACCCAATGTATGTTAGGTCCCCCTGATGTAGAGGAGACCAGATTAGGAGCAGCGACAGCCTCAGGACAAAATGAAGAACCTGGAAGAGAATTGCTGGTTCACCTGAAAGGAATGTTTGGGCCCTTGGAAGCGGAGGATTGAGGAGATAAAGGGGCAGGCGCTGCATTTTCTGTGGGGAGCGCATTTGTCGTGGGGAAGGCATTTGGTTTCACGGGTGATTGAGAAGTGGAGCAGGGTTTTGCGGAAAGAACGGTCCCTATAGACTGTTGACGGGGGCCAAGGGGTTGTGGGTGGTGGCAGTGGGGAAGGGTTGTGGTGGAGGAGAGGAAGAATAGTTTGGCGGTGGCATTATGACAGAGTTGGAGCATTTGGTGGAGAATGATTTTTTGGGCTTTGCTGACTTGCTGCATGTATTGCCCATCCCTAGTCTAACTTGGGAAGGTGGTGGTGTATAACTTTTCTGAACCACTGCAGTCCATGTAGCTTTGAAAGCAGAGGCGAGCAGGGCAGTGTTAAAGTGAGGACAAGTTGTGACCTTGCCAAAGAAGCCAACATCCCCTGAATGAATAAAAAAAAGAAACGCATTGAAATATTTGCAAGTGAAGCACTGCGTCAAGTGAAAGATCTGTTTGGGCCCTTGGACGGTAAAGGGACCGGTGCTGCACTTTCTGCGATTGCATGGAATGGTGCAGTGCGTGTGGGGGTCGTGGCGTTGTGGGTGGTGGACGTGTGGGACATGCTCTCCCAGATGGCACTGCCCTTACATAATGCTGACAATGGGGTTGAGAGAAAATTTGGTTGGTGGTGGCATAATGCTGGAGTTGGTGGAAATGGCAGAGGATGACAATTTGAATGCAAAGGCTGGTGGGGTGAAACGTGAGGACAAGGATGGCCCTATCACGATTCTGGGAGGGGAGGGAATTGGTGAGGGCAGAGTCGCTGGAGGTGGGTTGAACCCAGCTAAGGACGCTGTCAACCACAGCTGTGGGGCAGAGGAAGTTAAAGAAAAAGTAAAGCATATTAGAAGCGGCCTTTAGGAAGGCAGCATCATTACAAGAGATGTGACTGAGGCGAAGGAACTAAGAAAATGAGATGGACTCCTTACAGGAAGCCGGTTATGAGGAGCTATAGCTTAAGTCGTTGTGGGAGTCAGTGGGTTGGTATTGAATATTGGTGGAAATTCTATTAGCAGAAATGAAGACAGAGAGATCAATGCAGGGAAGTGCTGGAGGTTGCCCACGTGAATGTGAGAATGGGTTGGAAATTTGAAGTAACATTGATATTATTTTCCAGCTCCAGACCAGATCAGGAAGAGGAACCAAAATATCATTTGATGCGCATAAAGAATAACTATGGGACGGTGCCTATGCACATAGTTTACTTGGAATCTAGGAGCAGGAGTAGGCCAGTGAGCCCTTCAAGTCTGCTCTGCCATTCAATATGGTCACGGCTGAGCCTCATTCTCAATGCCATATTTATGCTTTCCCTCCATACACCTCGATGCCCTTAATAATCAATAATATGAATCAATTAATTTATTTATTATACTCTGTGACCCGGCATTCACAGCCTCCTGTGTTAGAGAAGTCCATAGTTTGACCATCCTCTGAATGAAGAGATTTTTCCTCACCTCAGTCCAAAGTGTCCTGCCCGTATCCTGAGACTGTGGCCCCTGGTTATTGATGTCCCACCCTGGGGAAATATCCTCCCTGCACCTCGGCTGTCTAGCCTAGTTAGAAATTTAGCCTTTTCTATTGGATCGCCTCTCATTCTTCTAAACTCGACTGAATACAGAACCAGTCGAACGAATATCTCCTCAAAGGACAGCCCTGCCATCAGGGGGGTAATAGGTCTCAGGGGAGTGCCTCAGTATTTATAGGATTTCTATGGGGATTGTCACGTTATTCTTGGGGGCTCTCGGTGGAGTGTGTCAGTGTTTATCCATAGCCTCCAGGGAGTGTATCAGTATTTATTGGGTCTCTCGGGGGTGTCTGTCAGTGTTTATGGGGGTCCCCGGGAATTGTATCGATGTTTATTGGGGTTCTCGGGGGATTGTGTCAGTATTTATAGAGGGGTCTTTGACAGTGTGTCAATTAATATAGGGGGTGTCCACGGAGTCTATCAGTAATTATAGGGGTTATCCAGGGAGTGTTTCAGTACTTAGATGGTGTGTCGGGTGAATGTGTCAGTATTTATAAGTGGTCTCCGGGGAATGTGTCAGTATATGCTGGGCCCCTTGTTGGTGTGGAGTTTTCAGTATTTATATAGGGGTGCCTGTCCCTATTCATAGGGGAGCTCGGGGGAGCGTGCCAGTACTTATAGGGAATCTTAGGGAGTGTGTCCCTGTTTATAGGTTGCCTCCCGAGAATGTGTCAGTATTTATAAGGAACCTCCGTGGGAGTCTCAGCATTTATAGGGGCTCTCTTGTGGCTATATCAGTATTTAAAGGGGGTCTCCGGTGAGTGTGTCAGTATTTACTGGTACCCTGATGAGTGCGACAATATTTATTGGGGCTCCTGGGGGATTCTGAGGGCAATTATTGGGGGGTGTCCGGGGTGTCTACCAATAATTGTAGGCGGCTTCTGTAAAGTATGTCAGTATTTTTAGGGGCTCTCCGAGGATTGTGTCAGTATTTAAATGGGGTCTCTAGTCAATGTTTTAGTATTTATAAGTGTCCTCTGGGGAGGGTGTCAGTATTTATTGGGGCTCTCAGAGGAGTGCATTAGTACTTAGTAACTCTCCAGGGAGAGTGTCATTATTGTAGCGGGTCTTTGGTGAGTGTGTCAGTATTTAATGGGGTTTTCTGGTGAGAGTGTTACTTTTAAGAGGGTGTCTGCGTGGATTGTGTCAGTGTTTAATTAGGATCTCCAATAAATGAGTCAGTATTCAAATTGGAACTCCAGTGAGTGCGTCAGTTTTCATTGGGGCTCTCAGAGGAGCATATCAGTATCATGGGGTCTCGGGGGTGTGAGTCAATATTTTGTCGGTGTCTGTGAGGAGTATGCTACTACTTACAGGGGGTCTCAGGGAGTGTGCAAGTATTTCACTGAGATTATCATTGAACGTGTCATTATTGACAATGGATTTCAAATGAGTTACTCAGTATTCATTTGGACTCTCAGGGGAGGCAACGGTGCAGAATGTGCTCTGGTTTGGTTACTTCAATAGCCATCACCAAGAATGGTTCTGTAGCACCACAGTTGACCGAGCTGGCTGAGTCCTGATGGCTATAACTGCCAGACAGGGTCTGTGTCGGGTGATGAGGAAACAAACAAGAGGGAAAAACATACTTGACCTCATTCTCACTAACCTGCCTACTGCAGATGCATCTGTCGATGACAGTGGCAGTATGGTTGACTACTGCACAGTCATGGCAGTGACAACGTCCTGTCTTCACATTGAGTATAATCTCAATTGTGTTGTTTGGCAATGCCACCATGTGAAGTGGGATAGATTTCGAACAGATCGACTAATTCAAGGCTGGCCATCCATGAGGTGTAGTGGGCCATCAGCAGCAACAAAATTGTGCTTGAACACAATGTGTAACCTCACGGCCCATCTTATCCTCCATTCTACTATTACTGGTAAACCAGGGGATCAACCCTGCATCAATGAAGAGTGCAGGTGGGAATGCCAGGAGCAGCACCAGGCATACCTGTAACTGGGGCCAATTACCAGCCGATCAGTCCACTCTCCATCATCTGTGAAGTGATTGAAGGGGCCATCAACAATGCGGTTGAGCAGCACTTGCTTAGCAATAACCTGGTCACTGATGCCAGGTTTGACTTCTTCCAGGGCCACTCAGCTCCTGGCGTCAATACAGCCTTGGTTGAAACATGGGCAAAAGAGCGGAGCCACCAAGGTGAGGTGAGAATGACTGCGCCTGACATCAATGCCGCATTTGACCAAGGAGCCGTTGAAAGCCTGGACTCAACAGCACCATGACTATCCCTAGCAAAAAAGAATAGTTTTGTTTGTTGTAGCTCCATCATCTCAGCTCCAGGACATCACTGCTGGAGTTCCTCATGGTAATGTCCTTGCCCTAACCATCTTCAGCAGCTTCATCAATTGCATTCATTCCCTCAAAAGGTCAGATTTGAGGGCGTTTGTTAATGATTGCACAGTGTTAAGTGTTCAATACCATTCGTGATTCTTCAGATACTGATGCAGTCCATGTCAAAATGCAGCAAGACCTGGACAATTTCAAGGCTTAGGCTGACAAGTGTGTAGAGACATTCGGGCTACACAAGTGCCAGGCAAATGACCACCTCCAGCAAGAAATAATCCGCCTGTGGCCACTTGACATTTAATGGCATTACCATCACCAAATCCCCGATTATCAACTTCCTGGGGGTTACCATTGACCTGAAACTGAACTGGATAACCATATAAATACTGTGGCTGCAAGAGCTTATCAGAAGCTAGGAATCATCTCTAGACTCTGCTAACTCTATGCACCATCTACAAGGCACAATTCAGGGTTGTGATGGAATACCCCCCCACTTTACTGAATGAGTGGAACACCCAGGAAGCATGATGCCATCGAGTCAAAGCAACCCACTTGATTGGCAGCACATATACAAACATTCACTTTCATCTCTGGCAGGGAAAATTAGCAGTAGTGCGTACCAATTACAAGGAGCACTCCAGTAATTCACCAAGGCTCCTTCAACTGCACCTTCTAAAACCATAACCTCTATGATCTAGAAGGCACGAGTAGCATCTTTATGGTAAAACCATCACCTGGAATTTCCCCTCCAAGTCGCTCACCATCCAGACTTGGAAATATATCACCATTCCTTTACTGTCGCTGGGCCAAAATCCCGTAGCTCCCTCCCTAACAAGACTGTGGATGTTCCCACACAACATGGGCTACAGCTGTTCAACAAGGCAGCTCACCATTACCTTCTCAACGTGAATTAGGGAAAGGCAATACAATTTGGTCCAAGCAACGAAGCCTACATGCCATGAATGAATAGAAAAAATAAAGGGGTCTCCATCAGTGTGCCAGCATTTACTGGGGGTACCTGGGGAGTCCGACAGTATTCATATGGGCCTACTGGATGGTATCCATATTTACAGGCTGTTCCTGGGGCATGTGTCAGATATTTATAGGGGATATCCGGGCAGAGTGTCAGTATTTAAAGTGTAACCTTTGACACTCTCTCAGTATCTATAGGACTTGCTGTGGAGTGTTTCCGTATTTATAGTGATCCTCCGGGGAGTGTCTTAATATGTATAGGGGATCCCCTGGGAGTATCTCAGTATTTATAAGGGATCCCTGGGAAGTGCATTATTTATAGGGGTTCCTTGGGTGTGTGTTCCCCAGGTTAGTGCAATGATGTAGAGAGTGTTCCCGCTAGTGAGTCAATATTTGCGAGTAATCCCAGGGGTGTGACAGCATATTGGAAGGCTATCAAGGGATATATCTGAGTCTTTATATTGGACACAAAGACATTTTGCAATATTTAGAGGGTTCACCTTTCAGTTTAACTGTATGTAGAGTTTGTTTTGATGAGGGTGCCATTGCTTACAGAGGCCATTGGGTAGTAAGTAAATGTTTATGGATTCAACGGGGGGCATCAGCATTTAACGTGTGGAATGGGTAACAGGAATTGAGTCAGTATTTTCTGCGTGCTTCGGGAGAGCGTTACCATATTTTCTGGGAGTCCCTTGGATTATTTCTGTATTTCCTCCGGGTCTCTGGGGAGTTTGTAATTCCTGGTTGTTCCTGGGGCTTCTATCAGGATTTGCCATGGATCACTGGGGATTGTGTTAAGGTTTACTGGGGGCTCCTGGGGAGTATGTGGGGATTTGCTTTCAGTCCCTGGGGCATTTGTCGGTATTTGCTGGGTCCCTTGGGGAGTGGTTTAGCATTTTCTGAGGACTCCTGCGGAGGGTACCGAGAGTTGCTGGGGGCCTCTGGGGAGCGTGTTGGAATACAGAAAGCTGATAGAATCTCTCATCGGTATTTCTATCAAGCTAAACCCGCTAAGATATAAACTGTACACTGACTCTCATTTTGTTTTCTGCGAGGGCCATTCAGCTCTTAATGCTATTACACCCTTGGTCTAAACATGGATAAAAGAGGTGAAGACATGATGTGAGGTGAGCTGGAGCCCTCCTATCATCAGGACCGCCTTTTACTGAATATGGAATTAAGCAGCACTGACGATTCCAGTGTCAGTGGAATCAGGGTTATAACCTCTTGTTTGGAGTCATACCTAACACAATGGAATATAGTTGTGGCTATTAGTGGTCAATCATCTCAGCCCTGGGTCATTTCTGCAGGAGCACCTCAAGGTAGTGTCAAAGGCCTCACCAATTTCAATTGTTCCTTCAGTGGTCTTCCCTCCACTATTATGGCAGGAGTGGGGACGTTCACTGATTGCACAACTTTCAACACCAATTGTGAGTCCAAAGATACTGCAACCAGTCCGTGCCAATATGAAGCAAGACCTGGGCACCATTCAAGGCTGCACTGAAAAGTGACAGAAAATTTTCGTGGAATACAAGTTCCAGGCAACTGACATTTCCAACAGGGGCATTTAAAGTAGCTGCTGTTGACTTTCAATGGAGTTACCATCATTGAACACGGCACTATCAAAATCCTGGAAAGGAACTGGACCAGCCATATAAAGACAATAGCAACAAGAGCATGACAGAGGCTTGGAATTCCCGTAGATAGTTACTTACATCCTGACTTTCCTATACCTATCCACCACCTACAAGGCACAATCAGGAGTGTGATGAAATACTCTTCACTTGCCTGTCTGAGTTCAGCTCCCAGAGCACTCAAACTGTTTATCACCATGCAGGACAAAGCAGCCCACTTGGTGGGCACCAAATCCACAAACATTCACTCACTTCACCATCGACGCACTGTAGCAGCAGTGGGTACCATCTACAAGATGCAGTGCAGCAACTCACCAAGGTCCCCTCAACACAACCTCTGAAACACACAAACTCTAGGGCAGCAGATACATGGGAGCACCACCAGCTCCAAGTGACACTCCATTCTGACCTGGCACTATATCGGTGTTCTTTCACTGTTGGTGGGTCAAAACCCTGGTCCTCTTTCCCTAACAGCAATGTGGGTGCACCTACACCAGATAGGCAACATTAGTTCAACAAGTTCGTTCAACAAAACTTTCTCAATGGCATTGAACCAGGGGTGTAGATATTCTGATAGAATTTTAAAATTTGTAAAAATTTACTCCCCCAGCCCCACCACCATCGCCTCCACTCCGGGGGCGCTGGTCAAAATATATAAGAACTCAGTCTGCGTTTGCAATTGATTCCTTGGGAGTGTGTCAGCATTATCAGGGTGTTTCTTGGGAGCTTTTCCGTATTTCTACTGGCAGGGGTGGGTGGGGGGTGGGTGGGTGGGGGGGTTGGGGTGGTGGGGGAGCTTGTCCATTATTAGCAGGATTCCCCTGGGGAGTTTGTCCATGTCAGTGCTGGGGGTCTTTGGTCTCCCCAGAGTATGTTTCAGCATAAAGGGTGTCACCGGCAAGTGTTTAAATACTTATAGGATATTGCTGGGGAGTTTTTTTTTCTCTGTAGTCATAGTGGAGAGTTGAGGGTGGGGGCTGGTGGTTTATATCCATAGGGAGTATGCCATTATTTACTCGATGCCCCTGAGATTCTGTCCATATCTATGAGTGGGGGATGTTCGGCTCCACGGAATGTGAGTCAGTAATTACACGGTACCCACGGCGAGTGTGTCAATACTTTCAGGATGCCCCTGTGGGGTTAGACCAGCTTTCGGAATGGATGGAGCGGTGGCCCTTGAAGCATGTGTCAGTTTTTAGAGGGCCCCCGGGGAATGTGCTGACGTTTACAAGGCGTCCCTCTGTGGAGTTTCATCGTATTTCAAGGGGGATCCCTGAGGAGTGTATCAGTGTTTATTGAAGGATTGGGGAACATCTCAGTAATTTTTGGATTGAACAGCGGGTGTGTTATTATTTTCAGGTGCTCCATATGGGCAGTGTTAATATTTATTGGACTTCTCGGGAGCGTGTCAGTATTTACAGTCTCTTCATGGTGCCGTAGAGGTAGTGCCAATGGACTGGTAATCCAGACGCGCAGGCTAACATCCAGGACTTTTTCCTGTGCAAATGGCTATAAGCCCTTTCTGGCAGCTGGTGGAATATGAATTCTGTTAATAAAACGATAAATAATAGCTTGTCTAATGTTCAGCAAGAAAGAAAATTGTGGAAGTTTGCTTAAACCCATCTGGTTCACTAATGCCCCACTGGGGAAGGAAATCTGCCATCCTTACCTGGTCTGACCTTCCCCTGACTCTCGAAGCAAAACAATAAGACAATCTGTTAAATGCCCTCTGAAATGGCTGAGCAAACTATTTAGTTTAATCAAAGAGCTACAAAATCTAAAATTGATTATAGAGGATAGACAAAGGCATCGACCGAGGCACTAAAAACTAGAATGGCTAAGGTAATCCCGTCGACCCTGCAAATGCCTAATTAATGATACCAGGCAGCTTTTGCTAATTGTGGGATACTGTCCCACAGACTAGTCAGCAACAGCCTGACATTGCTTGTAAGTTATAATTGCCTGAGTATGACAATGTCCCAGTCACAGCCATCAACACCACTGGGAATGTTCTGTCCCACTGGCAGGACAGACCAAGTAGAGCTGGTGGCACAGTGGGAGGTAGACGTTCAGGAGGGATTTCCCCAGGAAGCTTTCAAAGTCGATACTGCACAGCCGCGGGGTTAGATACAGGATCAATTTCCCTCCACATTTTCACCATCAAATTCTCCCTTCACAGGCATGGCCATTGGATTAGATACAGAATTCTGGACATCAACGACATATCCGGGAGGTCTCTTATTTTTAAAGCATGTCTGCCAGTTTCAGACTTGCCAAAGGAGGAAACGTCCTCTGGGCGGCCAATCTATCAAGTCCCTTCAGCATCTTATATATATCAATATGATGCCCACCACCAATCCTCTTAAACTCCAATGGTCATATGCCAAACGTGTCCAATCCTTCTTGAAAAGATAACCCATTAATTTCAATAATGAGTCCAATCAATTTTCTCTGATCTGCTTCCAGAGAAACTATATTGCTTTTTTTCCCCTCTTACTAAGTATGAGGAGAGGTTGAGTAGGTTGGGTCTGTACTCATTGGAGTTTTGGAGAATAAGAGGCAATCTTATTGTAACATAGAAGGTTCTTTGGGAGCTTGACAGGTTTAATGTGAGAGGTTGTTTTTCCTTGTCGGGGAGTCTAGCACAAGAGGGTCTAATCTCAGAGTAAGTGGTAGCCCATTTAAGGCTGAGATGAGGAGGAATTTATATTTCTCAAAGGTTAGTCAATATGTGGAATCTTTTATCGCAGCAAGCTGTAGATGTTGGTCGTTACTTATATTCAAGGCTGAGATAGACTGACTTGTTACAGTAAAGGAATCATGCGTGATGGGGAAAATGCAGGAAATTGATGAGGGTTATCAGATCAGCCATGATCTCATGGCTCCACCATTGGGCGGAGAAGACCCAAAGCGGCAAATGGCCTGCTTTTGCTCCAGCATCTTATGGTCTTATTTTAAATTTCCCTGCAGACTTAACATCATATGATCTAGGAAAGCTCCAGCAGAGGGTTATTTACAGAATAACACCCTCTCTACTTTGTACCTTAGTACAGTCTAATCAGGTGAAGCACAGGGTTAGGTACAGAGTAGGTCTCCCTCAACAGTGTCACCATCAAACACTCCCAAGATAGTTATACCACGGGGTTAGATACAGAGTAAAGCTCCCTCTACAATGTCCCCATCAAACACTTCCAGGGAAGTTACAGCACAGGTTTAGATGCAGGTTAAAGCTCCCTCTACGCTGTCCCCATCAAACCATCCCAGGACAGGCAAATCCCGGGTTAGATACAGAATAAATCTCCCTCTGGTCTATAACTAACAAAAATTCACAGGACAGGTACAATATGGTGTTACATAGAGTGTAAGCCCTCTCCACACTGTTGAAGTCAAACACTCCAGGACAGGTACAGCACAGTGTTGGATACAAAGCAAAGTCCTTCTTAACTGTCCCCATCAAGCAGCACAAGGGCACTGAAAGCATAGTCTTAGATACAGAGTTAAGCTGCCGCTAGACTGTCTCCATCAAACACTCATCCGACCTGTACACCACGTGGTTGGATACAGAGTAAAGCTCCATGTACACTGTCCATATCATACACACCCAAGACAGGTACAGCACGCAGTTACAAATACAGTAAAGCTGTCTCTACACTGTCCCTCACAAAACATCCTAAGGCAGGTACAGCCCAGGCAAATATACAAGGATATGCTCCGTCTACACTCTCCCAAGCAAACACCTCAGAACAGGTGCAGCACATGTATAGGCACAGAGAAAACCTCCGCCCCACTCCCCTCAAAAACACTCCCAGGACATGTAAGCATGCGGTTGGATAGAGAGTACACCACCTCTACACTGTTCCTATCATACATTCCCAGGATATGAGCAACACGATGATTGATAAAAAAATAAGGTTCTCTTTAAAATGTTATCATCAAACACTTCAACGACAGTTACTCAAGGGACTAGATGGAGAGAAAAATCTCTCTTGACTGACCTCATCAATCACCCCACGTCAGTTTAAGTTACAGAGTAAATCTCCCTCTACACTCCCTCCATTATACACCTCAAGAGCAGGTTCAGCAAGGACGTTGGATACATAGAAAAGCTCCCTTTTCTTTGTCCCCATCAATCACTCCTGGGACAGGCACAGCATGGTGTCGGAATTAGAGTAAATCTCCCTCTAAACTGTGCCCATCAACGAGTCCTCGGAAAGACACGGGAAGTGGTTAAATTCAAAGGAAATCTCTCTCTAACTGTCCACATCAAATATTCTGCAGGAAAGCTATTGCACGTTGTTAGATAGAGAGTGAAGCTCCCTCTACACTTTCCACATCAAACACCCCCAGGTCAGTTACAGCATGGCGTTAGATACATAGTAAAGCTCCCTTTATGTTGCCCAATGAAACAATCCCAGGCAGCTACAACACGGGGTTAGGCCAAGAGTGAAGCTATCTTTATATTGCCCCCATTCAACACTCCCAGGTAAGAGGTACTGCATGCGGTTAGATACAAGATACAAAATCAATGTACAGTATCCCAGTAAAACACTCCCAGGTCAGGCATAGCACAGGGAACGTTTCAGAGTAATGTTAAATGTACACTGTCCGTAATTGACAATCTCAGAGCAGGTACCTTATGGTCTTTATGAGAGAGTACTCTTTGCTCTACAGCGTCCCATGAAGCCCTGTTCATATGGGTACAGTAAATATTTTATTTTATTTTATACATTCACGGGATGTGGGCATCGCTGTCTTGTCCAGCATTTATAGCCCATCCCTCGTTGCCCTTGAGAAGATCGCAGTTGATCTGTTTTCTTGAACTGCTGCAGCTCTTGTGGTGCGTGTGCATCGATAGTGTTGTCAGGAAGGGAGTTCCAGGATTTTGATCCCAGCGACAGTGAAGGAACGGCGATATATTTCCGACTCAGTATGGTGAGTGACTTGGAGGGGAACATCCAGGTGATGGTTTTCACATCCACCTAGTGCCCTTGAGCTTCTAGATGGCAGTAGTCGTGGTCTTCTAAAATGCTGCTGTAGGAACCTTTGTGATTACTGCAGTGCATATTGTAGATGGCACAGGCTGTGGCTACTGTGCGTCGGTGGTGGAGGGAACGAGTGTTGAGGATGTGGTGCCAATCAAGCGGGCTGGTTTCTCTAGTTTCTTGAGTGTTGTTGCAGGTGCACTAATCCGGACAAGTTAAGAGCATTGCATCACAGTCCTGGCTTTCGCCCTGTTGATATTGGACCGACTTTTGGGAGTCTGGAGTTAAGTTAATTATAGTAGGATTCCCAGCCTTTGACCTGCTCTTGTACCCGCAGTTAAATGGCTCGCCCAATTCAGTTAAGCAACTGTGATCTTATGTATGTGGTTAAAACATTCTATTGTGTTAAATATTTTAATTTAGTTCTTAAAATCTCTAAATGTGTTAGGGGACTCGTAAATTCTGATCTTTATGTGCAAATGTTATCGAAACAAATGCAAATTGAAACACCATAACTATAATGTGGCCACGTTTCCCTTGTTTAACACGTCACCTGCTACGTCATAGCACAGGCCCCCGACAATTGCCATCTCAAACAAGATAGAATCTAACCATCATCCCTAGTTGTTCAATGGCTTTTCCATTGTGGAATCCCCCAATATCAACATCCTGTCGGTTTCCATTGACTGGAAACTGAACTGAACAAACTATAAACACACATGCGCATTTAAGAGGCGGTCAGAGGCTAGGAAACCTACGCTGAGTAACTAAAGCCCTGTCTCCTTTAAGCTTTTCCGCCATCTACAAGGCACAAGTCAGGACTGTGATGGATACTCCCGGCTTGCCTGGATGAGTGCATCTCCCACAACACTCAAGGAGCTTGACACTATCCAGGGCAAAGCAGCCTGCTAGATTTGCACCACATCCCAAAGCATTCACTCCCTCCGCCACCGACGCACAGAAGCAGCAGTGTGTACTATCTATAGGATGCTCTGCTGGAATTCATGAAGGCTCCTTGGTCAGCACCTTCCAAGCCCACGACCACTACCACTTAGAAGGAAAAACAAAATAACCTGGAAAAACTCAACAGGTCTAGCAGCATCGGCGGAGAAGAAAAGAGTTGATGTCATGAGGGTCATGAGGACTTTGTTTTTACCACTTAGAAGGACAAGGGTAGCAGATACTATACATCTCCATTGATCACTAATGGCATTCTCATATGTATCTATCCATCCACTGATCTCACTTTATTAATGCTATGCATTCCAATATATCAGAAAACAAGTGTTCATTGTCAGTCTACATCCAGATAGGTCACTGAACTCACTGTAATATGTCTCTCCCTCCCCATTCGTCAGTCAACTGAGAATCATTGTCACTATGCACCCCACACGGCACTTCCTAATCCTGTGCTCAACACACATACAGGCATATCGCCAACAATTATTTTATTGTCGTTATCCATCAGACACATCACCATCCTCACACCAGTGTCACCACATGTACAGGCACATTAACAACATTAATTTTATTGTCACTACCCATTCAAATATATCAGTATCCGCAGTCCTTTAGACACCAAATATACAGGTAGATTATCGACATTCATTTTAGTGCTAATATCCATTCTGATACATCATTGTCCTCATTCCTATTGTCGACAAACTTTCAGCTACAATACACTGACTGACTCATTAACCCCTTCTGAAATGTCTGAGCTGGCAAAAAAAAAACTCAGACCTCTCAATAATAGAAATCGCCTGGGCTGCAGTGGAGAAGGCATCCTTACCAGTACCTACTAAAATAGAAACTGATATGAGCAACAAAGCATGGCCTTGTCCGAGAAACCCACACCCCAAGAGAGAATAAAATACATTTTTTTGCAGCATTGCACACTGCCTCAGTAATATGATTATCACTCTCATTCTTCCTTCTATCTCACTGAGTGAATGCTGTGCTGCATCAATTGAAGTAAGCATTCACAAATGCACTCCATTCCCACACAGTGACCAATGATTTAATGAATTATTAAATATTCGATTGATTTTAGATTATATAAAAGGTCGCATGGTAATGCATGATAGTAAGTATCAACATGATCTGCATAAATGCCCGATTTACCCACGAATGACTGACCTGGTGTCTGCCTAAACTTTGCTTTCGTTTCCAAGTGTGAATCCCAAACCTGAAAGGAGGATGGAAAATCTGCAGAATGAAAGGACTACATTGTATCATGCACTTAACATTGAGTTCAACAACTTCAGATCATGAACTCTCTCCACCATCCCCAATCCCTTTCCGTTCCCCCCTTTTCTAATAATTTAAAAAATATATTTTTTCATTTCCCGCCTATTTTTAAATTTATTTTGATCTATCGTTTTATCTCCACATTTTAGACCATTTCGATCTCTTCCCCCACCCCACCCCCACTAGTGCCATCTGTCACTTGCTTATTCTGTTTTCTACCCTTAATTTCACCATTAGTACATCCTTAGATAATATCACCACGGTCAACACGCCTTTGTCCTTTTCTCTATGATATCTTTGGTAATCTCTTCTTTGCCTCCACCTATCACTGGCTCTCCATCCAGCTCTACTTGTCCCAGTCCCCTCAATCATCTTATATTTCACCACATTTTTATATTTCCTTAGTTCTGATGAAGAGTAATATGAACTCGAAACGTCAACTGTGTTCCTCTCTGCAAATGCTCTCAGACCTGTTGAGTTCTTCCAGCTATGTTTTGTTTCTCGTTCAGATTTACAGCATCCACATTATTTTACTTTCATCTTATTTTTCTCCTAGGAATGATTCCAACCAGTAGAATTTTTCCTCCCGATTCCATTGACTTGAATTTTTCTAGGGCACCTTGATGCCACAAATGGTGCAATGCGGCCTTGATGTCAAACACAGTCACTATCACCTCAGTGAGCAGATAATTGCGAACAACGTGCTTCTTGAAAGCACTGTTGCCAACCCCTTCCAATTCTTTACGATTAGGAAGTGTAGACTGGGCATTAATTTGCCTGGCTGGACTTGTCATGTTGTTTTGGTGTACAGGGCATGACTGTGCAACGTTCCACAATGCTGTGTAGATGCCAGTTTCCTCCTTATAATGCAGCAGCTTGGCTAGTGATGGTACAATTTCAGTGTCCAATTTCTTCAACAATATTTCCCGACTGTTGTCAGGCCCCATAACATTTGCAGTATCCTGTGCATTGAGCTGTATATTGTTATTACAAGTAGTGAATAGAATTGGCTGGAGCTGGTATCTGAGATATTGGGGACATCTACAGGATTCCAAGTAGAACCATCCGCTTGACACTTCTGGATGAAGATTGTTGCAAATGTTTAATCCCGATATTTTGCACTGATGTGCTGGGCACCTCCATCATTCAGGATGTGGATATGTGCGGAGCTCAAGTGATTTGTTTAATTGCACACTGCTATTCACGACTGGTTGTGGCAGGACTGCAGAGCTTAGATTTGATCCTTTGATTTGTGGAATTACTTTGCTCTGTCCATCCATTGTTGCTCATGTTGTTTGGCATGCAAGTAGGTATCACTGATCCTCTTCTTGGCATGCCCTCTTTCACACTTTATTGAACCAGGGTTAATTCTCTGGCTTCATGGTAATGATAGAGAGGTGGATATGCTGGTCTATGATGTTACAGATTGTGGTTGAGTGGAATTCTGCTGCTGCAGATCACCCAAATTGCCTCATGGATACCCAGTTGCTAGATCTGTGTGAAAACTGTTACATTTAGCACGGAAGTAGTTCCACACAACACAACGAAGATGATCGTCAATGTGAAGATGGGAATTTGTCATCACAAGGTCCTTGCGGTGGTCCCTGCTACTGATGCTGTTATGGCAGGCAGATTGGCGAGGATGAAGTAAAATATGTGTTTTCCTCTTGATGATTGCCTCAGCAACTGTTGCAGACCAATCCTAGCAATGATGACATTTTGGACTCAGCCACTTCGGTGTGTAGTGTTGTTACTGAGCCACCCTTGGTGATGTGCATTGAAGTCCACCACACATATTACATTCTGTGCCATCACCAGCAGCATTGCTTCCTCCATGTTGTGTTCTGCTTAGAACAGCACTGCTTCAACAGCTGAAAGTGAGGATTGGTGGAGTTGAGGTGGATGTGGTGTTCCATAGGTGGTAATCAGCTTGAGGTTTCCTTAACCATTTTTGACCTGGAACCATGGGACTCCATGTGATCGGGGTCGATATTGAAAGCTTCCAGAGCAACTGTCTCCCGTTTTCATACTAGTGTGCTGTAACCTCATTTGCGGTTGTTATTCTGGTTGGACAGGATGCGCCCAGGAATGGAGAAGATTGTGTCTGGGATATTGTCTGCTACGTTTGGTTCTGCGAGAATGTCTATGCCAGGCTGTAGCTTGACTAACCTGTGAGAAATCTAGCCCACATTTGTCAACACTCCCCAGATGCTAGGAGGGAAGGCTTAGCAGCATTGATGGGGCTGGGCTTGCCATTGTCATTTCCGGTCCCTAGAAAGAAGCTGGGGATCTCTCAAGTTTAATGCCTTTTTGATAGACATTCTTTTCAGCGGTTTGACACAACTGACTAGCTTCCCCGGCCATTTCAGAAGCATTTAAGAGTCAACCTCATTACTGCAGGTCTGGAAATACACGTGGGCCAGAACAAATAAAGGCAACAGGTTTGATTCCTTAAAGGGCATTACGGTGTTAGTTGCAGAATATACTTGCCTCTACAGTGTCCCACCAATCACTCTCATAACATATACAGTGAACAGTCGCTGATTTATTACTGATTTAGCATTCCAGGCACTGTTGCTTTGCTTTATCACTGCTCTCGGGTGTACTTTCACTTCCCGTCCAGGTACGAGATTGGGGCAGCATTGCACATGGTCACTTCCTCAAAAGATTAGCTTTCCCATATATCTGGTTTGGGTATGTACAGTGAAACTGTGGTCAGTAATGTGTTTGGACGTGTGCTGAATACTCGTGTGTTGCTATGAGAAATCGATGACTTGATCACTGTATAACAGGCAATGAGCAAACTGTGTCCATCATAAGAACACTTTCAACTTTCCCCTAAAGGCAATGGACTTGCATATCACTGAAAAGCAAGAAGAATAAAATTCCCAAAGGTTGCATCATTTTGTAGCACACAGCTTGAGCGAATTTAATAATTAATTTGGATGGGACTTAACTGATGCATTTAGCTGAGAATTTTTTGGGGGATTTTGTTAAAATATATTCTGTGTTCTTACAAATCTGAATTAGAAAACATATCGATGTTTATTTGTTGAACTCAGTGTAGATATTTGGAAAAAAAATATTTATCTTATGGTTTCCAGCGTGAGGGACGTTAATTCCAAGGACACTGCAGCAGTATTCACCCGTTTTACACAAGACTCTTTGCACAGCACATTATTTCACAGCACACCTTGGACAGATTTAAATTAAGCTCACAAAAAAATGAAAACATGATCCTTCTGCTTACTTTTGGGACTCGGAGATGATAACAATCACTTGGGCTGAAGCAGCGATGTGAAGCAGATGCTGAGTAATTTATAGATTTCAAATTATTCCCAAGATTCCAAGTAATCCTTTCATTCAAAAAAAATCAATCCTCTTTTCACTGTTAGGATCAGGACTCACAAATGGAAGCAAAACCAAACGTTTGGCAGGCACCACTTCAATCAGTCATGAGTAAATCAGACCTTAATATGGATCATGTTGATATTTAACATCATGCTTTCACCCTGCGACATTTTAAGATAACCTGGAGTCAATCCAGTATTCAGTAATGGATTAAATCATTCATCATCGTCTAGGAATGGATGGAAATTATGAACTCTAAATTCATATTATGCAGCACAGCATTTGCTCGGTAACATAGAAGGGACAATGAGAGATGTAACATATTATAGAGGCAGTGACAATGTGCAATGCTGCAGCTATGATGTATTTTATTCTTTCTCGGGATGTGGGTGTCTCAGACAAGCCGTGGCTTGTTGCCCATGTCAGATTCCATTTAGGAAGGGGCTGGTGAGGGTTGATTCACCACTGCAGTCCTGCTCATATCCAATTTGAGAGATCTATTACAATTTGATAGGCAGTCTCGGCCATTTCAGAGGCGGTAATTGCGACAGCCAGTGTATTGTGGCTGAAAGGATGTTGAAAATAGGAGTGAGGGCAGGGATGTTTCTGAATGAATAGTGATAGTAAGTTGAATGCTGGTAATGTACCTTGATGTGTGGTAACATTAGGAGAGAGGGCAGCGATGTATCCGATGGATAGTGACAGTAAAATGAATGTTGGTGATGAATATGGATGTTTGATGACAATAAGATTTTTTGAAAGTGATCTCTCTGGATATATGGTGACAATGATTTTAAGTTTCTGATAAGTGGGAAGGTAGACACTTAATAAAGTGAGGTCGGTCATGTGCCTGAATGGATAGTTGCAATAAACATCTCTTCAGTGTTCTATGAGAATGTTAAGTCTTAATAATTTGAGGTCAGTATTGTGTCTTGATGGATAGTGACCGTTAGCATTTTCCAAGTTACCTAGCGGGATGCTAGGTATTAATCCAGCGAGGTCAATAAGGTGTCTAGATGTCTAGTGAAGTGAGCACTCGTTTATTGACCTATGGGTGTGTATAGTAATAGGAAAGTGAGCTCAGTGATGTATATGAATGGTTATTGACGATGAACGTGTGTTTCTTGTTCAATGGGGCAGTACAGTATTAAAAAGTGAGGTCAGTGATGTATCTGAATGGATAGTGACAATGGGGATGTGTTTAGTGATCAATGGAGATGTGTAATATTAATAACGTGAGGTTAGCGATGTATCTGGTTGGAAAGGGACAATAAGACTAAGGTAATCAACCTAGCTGGATATTAATAATAACAGTGAGTTAATCGATGTGATTGAACGGTAGTATCATTAAAAGTGAGGAAGTGACGTGCTTTGACGGGTCGTGGGAATGTGAATTAGGTAGCTGGATGGGGTGGTGGCAATGACAGTGAAATATATGTTGCACCTGTCCACTAATGAGAATAATAGTGTGGTAAATGTATTACCTTTTTGCTATTGACAATCACGGTGAGGTCAGTGATGTTTCTGGATAGGTTGCGATAAGAAGATTCTGGTAGGTGATGTAACTGCATTGGAAGTGACCAAATGATTGAGGTCAGGGAGGCACATGACAACTGTGCAAATGAATGATTCCCAGGACAGTTGCAACCGGCACTAAGGTAGAGAGTTTTGCTCATTTTCCACTCTCCTATCCTACACTCCCAGGACAGGTATAGTACCAGGACTAAATAGTGAGTCTTGCTCTTTTTCGGATGTCCCCACAAGACACAGACAAGGTTGGTACACACAAATGTCATGGTACACTGTCCCATCAAAAAATCCCCTAGGTTATTGAAGCAACCAAAAGAATCAGACGAAACATCGAACCAAATTCTCCCCTTCAAACATTCGCAATGCATCTGCATCCCAAGGTTCAATACAGAGTATAGCTCCCTCTACTTTATCCATCATTCACCACGGGGGCAAGAACATCACGGGGTTAGATGCAGTGTAAAGCTCCACATGCCGGTCCATCATTAACTCCCAAGGAAGGTACAGCACGGGGTAAGGCTTGGCTACAGTTCCTTCTACTCTGTTCCCATGAAACAGACCCAGGACAGTTACAACACGGGGTTAGGTACAGATAAATCTCCATCTACAAAGACCGCATCAAATACTCCCAGAACATTTACAGTTGAGGTTAGATAGACAGTAAACCTCCATCTTAACCGTCCCCATCAAAAATCCCAAGGATAGCTACAGCACGGGTTTCAATATAGAGTAAATCTCCCTCCAAAATGTCCCCCTCAATCAGTCCAAGAACAGTTACGGCACGGGGCTAGATATAGTGTAAATACCCCTCTACTCTGTCCAGATCAAGCATTCCAAGGACAGGTACATCACGAGGATAGATGCAGCATAAAGCTCGCTCTGCACTGTCCCCGTCAAACACCTGCAAGGTAGGTACAACCCGGGGAAAAATACAGAAGAAAGCTCTCTATACACTGCCCCCATCCAGCACCCTCAGGACAGGTAAGGAAACGCGCTAACTTAGAGTGCGTCTCCCTCAACAATGTCTCCATAAACTATCCAAAGTCAGCTACAGCATGAGGTTAGATAAAGAGAAAAGTTCCTTCTATTCTGTAATGTCATACACACTCAGGGCAGGTAACGTATGGGTTTAGCTATAGATTGTAATTCCCTGAACACTGCCCGATCAAAGGCTCGTGGCAGATGTTAAGTGAGTTTAGATACAGAGTAAAACTACCTTTACACTGTCACCTTCCAACACCTTTACTGCAGGAGCAGCTCAACATTAGGTCAAGAAAAAGCTCTTTCAACAATAGCTCATCAAAAGCTCTAGCTGCAGCATTGGGTTCGGAATAGAGAAAAATAGCTCTGTACACTCTCGCCAGCAAACACCAGTAATGCAGACAAAACACAATTTTAGATGAAAATTTAATCTCCATCTCTCCACTGTTCCCATCAAATAGTTCCAGAGAAGGTCCATTACGTTACTGGATACAGGATAATTCCTCTTGTACACAACACCGTTCAGAACCTCCCAGAGCATATTTAAATTGGGGTTATGCAGAGATATAAGCATTATTTACAGTACCAGCATCAAAAACTCCCTGCTCAGTTACAGAATGTGGTGAGATGCAGAGTAAACCACCCTCCTCATTGTCCCAATGAAAACTCGCATGACAGAGACAACATAAATCCATGTATAGTGAATCATCCTCTACAGTGTCCCAATCAGGCACACCTAGGGCAGGTACATCACATTTTTTTCGTACATCTCACAGCTTCCTCTGTAACATCCACATCGGGTTCAATTCAAAACAGAGATAAAGACAAAACAAAACTGCGGATGCTGGAAATTTTCGAGTTCAATTCAAACTGGAGAAGTAGAGTTAACGAAAGTCGGGACAGGAAAGGAAATTACGGATTATAAAATTAATGAAAGGAAGTGAGAGATTTCGGTGTGAATGTCCCCTTGCTCTCTAGGTAGCAGAAGAGAGGATAGGGTTGTTAAGAAGACATATGGAATCCTTTCCTTTATTAGCTGAGGTATGGAATAATAGAGCAGGGAGGTTATGCTGGGAAGATATAACAGATTAGCAAGGCAACAATTTGAGTAATTCATTTAGTTCTGCTCTCTTCATTCCAGAAAGCGTGTAATTGCACTAGAGAGGGCAGAGAGGACATTTACGAGGGTGTTGCCAGGGTTGGAAAATTGCAGCGATGAGGAAAGTTTGGATATTCTGGTGTTGTTCTCCTTGCAACAGAGTAGGTTGAAAATGGATTTGATTGAGATCTATAGAATTGTGATTGCCATGGATAGTGTTGGTGTGAAAGGCCTGCTTACCTTAGCAGAGAGGTCAATGACTAGGAGGCACTAAGTTAAAGTGATTGGTAGAAAGAATAAGGGAGGTGCGAAAATATCACTTTTACACACAGAGGCTTTCATGGGTCTTGAACTCACTGTCTCAAAGGACAGGAAAGGCACAAATGCTTTACACATTTAAATCATCTCTGGACGTGCACATCAACTGGCGTAGCCTACAGTTGGCTTAGGCTTGGTTCCTCCTTTATTGGATGGCACATACACAAAAGGGCAAAAGGCCTCTATCTGTGCCATAAATCTTCTGTTATTCTATTGCTCTAATCACTCCCAGACTAGACACAGATTGTGGTTAGACAGAGAGTAAATGCCTATCGACAATATTGCATTAAACAATGCCAGGATAGGGTCAACATGCATTTGGTATAGACTAAATTTCCCTCTGCACGGTCCACATGAAATATTCCCAGGACAGGCACAGCACAGGGTTAGATACAGAGTTAATCTACCTCTACACTGAATTCATCAAATACTCCCAGAGCATTTCCAGCACTGGGCAAAATAGAGTAAATGCCCCTCGACACCGACCTCATCAAACCCCTCAAAAGCACGTGAAGCATAGGGTTAGATACAGAGTAAAAACCCTCTCTGTGGCCTCTGCTTAGCAATAACCTGCTCCCTGATGCCCAGTTTGCGTTCCGCCAGGGTCAAGCAGCCCCTGATCTCATTTAAGCCTTGGTTCAACCATGGACAAAAGAGCTGAGCTCCTGAGGTATGTTGAGAGTGATTGTCCTTGACATCAACGCCGCATTTGTTTGAGTGTGGCATCAAAGAGCCCTAGCAATCTTGGAATCAATGTGTGCACTGGTTGCAGTCATACTTGGCACAAAGGAATTTGGTTGTTGTTTTTGAATGTCATTCATCTCCTCCCCAAGACATCGCTGCTGGAGTTTCTCGGGGTGCTTTCTTCGGGCCAACCCTCTGCAGCTGTTTCTTCAATGGCTTTCCTTCCATCATTGAAGGCACAGTAGAGGGGGTGTGAATCTTTGTAAAGTGTTAATTTGGCTTTCGAAGGCAAGTTGAGCGCTCGTGTATTTTGCAATAGGAATGGGAAATAAATGTAGGGAATTTTGTGCAGCTTTACAAGCCTTGTTAAGCAGGTGGGGCACTGGGGTTCTGTGTGCAATTTTACAATACTTGTGAAGGATAAAAAAAAAACTGTATAATCTCTGTAGAAGCAGTTCAGAGAAGGTTGACTTGCCTGATTTCTGAAATGAAGGGTTCATCTTTTGAAGAATGTATGTAAAGTTTGGACCCATACCTATTGGAGCTTAGGAGGATTAGAGGTCATCTCATTGAAACATATAAGACCCTGAGGGCAATTGATAGAGTGGACACACAGAGGATGTTTCCTCACCTGGGTGATACTGAAACCAAGGGACATACTTTAAAAATAAGAGATCCCCTATGGTAGACAGAGTCGAGGATATTTTTAGTACCCCCAAAAGTTCCCTTTATGCGTGGAATTATGTTCGCCAGGAAGCACTAGACGATTGGTCTTTGAATTTATTCAAGACTGACTGAAACATATTGTTGTTATGCATGCACATCCAGGGAAATGAGGGCAGACAACAACTGGAGCTGAGATACAACCAGAGCAGACATGATCTTATTGGCCTATTGCTGCTCCTATGTCCCTTTCTATCTAACCCATGTTATAATTGTCCTTTCACTGTTTGATTGGACTTTGTGCATGGCGCTTTACTCTATAACATACCCAAAGATGTTCCTGGTGTATCACTCTTTGATTAGACAGCGTAGAATGGGTTTTACCCTGTAACTAACATCAATTTACAACAGAACCAGACTTTCAAATGGGCCAATGTGAAGCGAAATGTATTGTTTCCATTCCCATTTCTATTGCCTTTGGGAGATTTTATGGTGTCGGTTAGAGGAAGCTTCATGCTTTATCTAACACCATGGCTGTGCCTGCCTAAGGAGTGTCTGATAGTGACAGTGTGGAGGGAATTTGAACCTATATCTAATCCTGGGCTGTGCCTGCTCAGGGAGCGTGTGATGGGGACAGTGTGGCACGAGCAATACTCCATATCTAACACCGTTGTGGAACGGACCTGGGAGTGTTTGATTGTGACAGTGTAGAAGGAGATTTACTCTGGATCTAACCACATGCTGTAAGTTTGCAGCTTAGGTGAGTTAGATGCGGATGCTGCCAATAGACACAATGGAAGGAGGGTGGAGGATTGATCCCTTGCCATCCATCTAGAGAGTTGCTTTGACCTGGCATTGCTTGTTCAAATCCTGAAGTCATTTTTCACATCGTTGGAGTCCCCAAACATGCTGGCGCACCTGGCGAGGATATTGAGCACATCGGGGACAGGAACATGGAACTTGTAGAGGTGCACAGTCATTGTAGGTTCTTGTTTTGACAGCAGGAAAAGGTATTGCGCCCCCGTGTGTCTTCTGATTTGTGTCAGGCCTCTCTCCTCCTTGAACAGCTTCAGGGACTTTGATGCAAGCAGCAACTTACATGAATGTCACATTGACGTATCCAGAGCTGGGGAAGTTGTGTAGAAAGTTCTCCGCAGCTTCAAAGCCACAGGACTCCAAAATACTTATCTAAATGAAGATGTCATAGTCGACATGTGAACCTCCTTCACTGCCACCCTCACGGTGTTAGATACCCCCTGGTTTGGGGCTCGACTGGTTGCAGCTATCACCATTTAACTTCCTGATGTTAGACACTGAAGCCTGCACTTGCAGAAGCAACTGATAAGAACAGGCACTCCATTTGAGCTTAGCCAAACATGGTCGAAATCTGAAAATATCATCATTGTGTGTCAGTTCAGAGGTTTGGTCCATGTATACCCTGCACAAATTGACTGTAAGGAGGAAGCGTTAAGGTGCAGGGATTGGTACTTTAATTTCCAGTAAGGCCGCATGGGCTGACGCGACTCACACTATATAGCATGGAGAATATCGAGATTAGAGTTTGGGATAACCATGTTCAATATCATGATATCTTACCTTATGCAGTGACTTTTGGGAATTATATAATAGGGACCCGTCTGAGGTGTTGAAGCACTCGAAGTGATAAAAAGATGTGTCCCTTTGATAAGGAGAAGCAGGGTCAGTTGACCTGTGTGTTTAAAATAAAAGAAGGAACATGTACCATGGGGCTAGAGAAGACAATGTTTAAGCTTAGTCATGTAGACTATGCAGGGGAGGGAGAGCATTGTATTACCACAAAGAGCAAATGGTATGAGTGTTGGTTGAAATTGAACTCCCGTTAACCACAGGTACATTTTGTTTTACTCCTGAAAGACCGGCACGGGCTGGGGAAATTCACGTGTGAAGATTGATAATCATAACAGCACTGAGATTGAAGTCTGGGATACAACAAAGGGGAAACTGCAGGAATATGTGGACTAATTTTGTGGTGATTCTCCCACACTAACAGAACATCTGGTCGAGCTGCAAGAAGACAGTGATAAATCCCCGGAAAGATATTATCAGTTACAGCAGACAGATCATCAGCTCCTGAAGGATGTCCAGGCCAATAAAAAACGGTTCTAATAGGATATGTTACAGGAGTGGGGAAGTTATATTGAAGTCAAATATTAGGTTTCGAATCACCTCTCGTATGTCTATGGTTCAGCAGTTAAAATCTGTCATATATCTATTGTATGATCTCTGTCACTGACATAGAGAGCTGGAGAAATTGGCTAAAAGCTGATGTGCAGAGCAAAACATATTGATGTAAGTGTAGTTTTGTTATCAGGAAACGAACCTATTCACTCAAAGCATGTATGCTGTAGGATTTTACATCATTTAAACTGTTTTCTATGAACCTATTTTAATTTTGTAACTGTGATTTTACATCTTTCATGTTAACGAATTTAATCTGTTTGCAGTGGCATGCTGTGGGCAGTGTAGGTGCGATGGTTGGAAGAAGATGGAGCTGTGGAAAATACCTTTCCTTCTGATGGCATCACTGAGGCTCAAGTTCAACTTTTAAAAATAAAGAAACTTTCAACTAAACAGAGACGGACGCTCGCACAGAGACACACACACTGACACACAGACACACACACGGACATATTAGGACTGATCTCCAAGGTGTGCTTTGCCACAAACATTTCGTCTACAGAAACTGAATGAGACAAGGGCCACTCGGGAATGTGTGAACGTCCTTCTTCCTGCCCCAAGACACTGATCACACCCATTATTGGCATTTAGCTGACGGCAATGCTGAGGGCAGTGTATGACCATGTAGATGTACTCTTGGATGGTCAAGGTGAGGCTAATAACCTAATAGGACGGTCTGTTTTAGGGTATCGCCTTATACAGCAAGGGCCAGGGCCAGGAATGTGCATAAAGAAACCACCCTAAAGGACATTGTTGCTGCAGTGAGTATAGTGGTTAGGTCAGCCATTGTACGGTTGTGCAGGGAGACCTGTTGAAGGGCCAAAGACCTGAGTCGCATCCTAGCTCGGGGGATTCCTAAGCAAACTGAGTCATTATGAATGTGTACTATTCCTTAAAGAATCAATAGAGGTGTTTCACATGTATCTAAACAGTATTCAAGTTGTCCTGTGTCATCGATGTCAGAAGTGGAGATCAGGGCCTTCAGACTAGAGAGAAATAGATCTCACAGAGGTCAAATGAAAAGCACAAATGACATTTTAGTTCAGTTTTAGGAAGGGGTGGATATAAAGGTTAAATGTGAAGGTGCAGTGAACCTTTTAAAGCTGTCAGTCTCTCTGTTATGTGTCCCTAAGTTAAAGAGTGAGGGAGAGTGAGAGAGACAGGCGGAAGAAAGGGGAGATGGAGCAATTAAGATAGAGAAAGATGAAAGCAGAGAGAGAGATGGAGAAAGAGATTGTGACAGGGAAAGCGGCAGCGAGATAGAGTGAGATAGAGGGAGAGAGGAAGACAGGGATAGGGCCAGAATAAAGGGAGAGGGATGGAGAAACCGAGAAGGAGGGACAGAGAAATATAGAAAGGTAGACAGAGAGAGAGGGAAAGTCAGCGAAAGAGAGCGATAAAGAAATGAAGAGAAAAAGGGTGGTCAGCAAAGAAATACAAAATCAGAATCTCAGAATACAATGTTGAAAGTGTAATAACTTCTTATTGCAAACAATCTTCGGGTAGAAACAGTAAACTTTATTAACAGATAACTCTAAAGATGTTAAATACTTGACAAATGATTAGAGATAAGAAGCCCCACCTACCGAATAGCCCGTGATATTGATTCATTGATCAGAAGCTTCACCATGTCACGTGATACATGAGAGACAGCAGGCGAGGCTGTACAGTACAATCACTGCAGAAAGTGTGGCGACTGTTGGGAACATGCTGTGCTACACTGTTTCACAGCATTCATTAGGCGAAGTGATGGATTTGAATGGTTAATTAGATGCAGAGAGACCAGTTGAATCCAATCTGCTGAGGTTCAGATTACAAATTTGTGTGTGTATCTTTGTCTGTCCCTCTATCCTGGTAATATAAAGAGAAAGGAGAGATCTACTGGTAAAAAGAGAGGGAGAGGGAAAGGGGGAGAGTGAGGGGAAACAGGGATTGAGAGAGAAAGACTAGAGCAGAGTTGGAGACAGGGATAGAGGGAGAAAGGCGGAAGTGTGAGGAGAAATCAGGGCCAGAGAAAAAGAGGTTTTTGTGAGGGTGAATCAGAGAGGTAGATGGAATGGAAGGGGTGTTGATTGCGGATTGGAGTTTGAAGAGAAACAGGGCGTTGGGGGTCTCCAAATTTCTAGTCAATGTAGTCTTAAGAGAAAATGCCCTCACCTATATTCTTCCAGGAGGTTGGAACTGTTACAGAAACACTACGGAGACATTGAGACGGTGAATCAGGGTCTCTTGTTGTGCTATTCTGTTTAAAAGGCATCATAACACCCTGTCCTTTCATCAATTCATACCCAAGGCACTTTTATCTGGCATTTATCATGGTGCAGTGGGTGGAATCTCACTGTGTGCAAATAATGATGACATTTTCAGCAGTGCAACGGATTGAGGGTTTAAGGAAATTTCAACTCACTTTATTCTCTCTCTCTCTTCCTGCATTTGCAGCCAATGACATTTGAGAGAAAGAGAGAGAGAGCGACGGCGCGATGAAAGGGAGTGGGGGCAGGGAGTGAGATGGACAGAGAGAGAGGGGGGAGGAGAGAGAGAGAGAGAGAAGAGAGAGAGAATGACAGAGAGCCAAAAAGTCCTGCACCGGCGGGTAGCAGTTGGGCGAGGGGTGAGGCGGTGAAGGTGACAGTGGAAGTTCCATGATGAGTGAGTATGGGGTGGCTTGCTGAGGGCGCTGAATGAGAGAGAGAGAGAGTGCATGATTAAGTGGATATGTGGTACTGAATGTTGGGGAAGGGATGAAAGAGGGAGCGACATTCTGGGACTAATGCCTACAGAACTTGTGGTGGGGTGTGGGGTGTGTGGGGTGGGGTGGGCGTCAGAATTAACGTGGGGATTTAGAATTAATATGGGGAGAGCCAGAATTAATTTGGGGAGTGCCAGAATTAATGTGGGTGCAAGCTGCACCAAGTTAAAGCAAAACTCCTCACAATTGACGCGGGAGGAGGGGGGGGGGGGGGGGTGGTGGGGGGTGTGTGGGGGGTCTGGGGGGTGGCGTTGTGAAGATTGGGGGGACTCCCCAAATATTGAGTACAGGTCATCAAATGCAGCAACAACGTTTAGTCCGAAGAATAGTTTTCTCAATGTCTGTCTCTGGAGTGGGGGAATCACTGTCCACATGCCTCTCCCTCCCACTTTCTATCTGTTTGTCCCGCTCTCAGACTGTCTCACTCTCTCTGTTCCTCCCTGTCTCTCCCCCTCTTAGGTAGAGACAGTGAATGAGAAGGAGAGAGAGGGAGTCAAAGAAAGAGATCGAGAGCGAGAGAGACTCAGAGCCAGTGACACCGAAAGTCAGAATGAATGGTGTTGAGGCAGAAAGAGAGAGGGACAGAGAGAGACAGAGAGAGCGAGAGAAAGAAAGAGTGAGAGAGGTAGAGAGAGGCATTGTGCCTCTTACCTCTCCCTCGCTCACCGCCTCTCTCTCTCTCTAACTCTCTGTCCCTCTCTCTCTGTTTATATCTCCCTCTCTGTCACTACGCTACTCCACCTCTCTATCCATATCATTCTCTCCACGCCTCTCCCTCCCGCTCTGTTTCCTTCTCCATCACCAATTCTCTCTCTCCGTGTGGCTCTATCTCTCTCTCTGCCATTCTCCCTCTCATTCCCTCTTAGTCTCCATCTCTCCCTGCCTCTCGTTCTCCCTCTGCGTCTCTAGGCCACTGCATGTCTCCCTCCACACACCTCCCTCCATGTCTTTCCTACCCTCTCCTTGTCTCTGTCCCTTTCCCTCTCTATCACCAATTCTCTCTCCTCTGTTTCCATCCCTGTTGCCCTCAGCGTCTTTTCTCCCTCTGTATCTATCGCACTCCCTGTTTCTCTCTCCCTCTCCACATCATTTCCTCTCTGTATATGTATCCCTCTATCACTGCCTATCTCTCTCTCTCTCTAATGTCTCTCTCACCACTTGTTTCTCTCATTGCCTGTCTCTCTCATCACCTGTCACTGTCACCGCCTGCCTCTCTCACCATCTGTCCCACCCCCTTCCTTGCCTCTCCATTCTGTCTCTATCATTCCCCGTTCGCCTCTGCCGTTTCTCTCTCCCATGTGTCTCTTCCACTCCATCAATTTCTCTCTCTATCTCTCTCTGCCTCTGTCTCTTTCACTTGCCCTATCTCCCTCTCTCTCTTTGTCTCCCTCTCTATCCTCATATCTGCCTCGCTCTCTCACCCGCACCATCTCATTCCCTCTCTGTCTCTGCCTCTCTCTAGCTGTCTCTCTCTCTCCCTCTCGACATCAGTATCTCTCACCGTCTGTCTCCCTCGCAGTCTGCCTCACTCCCTCTGTTTATCTGTTTCTCTGTCTCCCTCACTCTCCATGTCTCTCACTCTGCATCCCCTCTCTCTCCGGCTCCATCCACGTCTCAATTTCTGCCTCTCTCTCTCTCTCATTTCCTCTCCCGCCATGTATCTCTATATCTGTCTCTCTGTCTCTTGTTTCTATGGCTCTTTCTACCCCTCTCTCTCTCTCTGTCTCCCCCTCTCTCTGTCTCCACCTCTGTCTCTCTCTATCTCGCTTTCTCTCACTCTCTCTCCCTCTGCCTCTCTCTCTCTCTTTCTCCCTCTGTCTCTTTGTCTCTTTCTCCCTCTGCCCTTTGCCTCTTCCTCTCTTTTTCTTTCTCTCTCTCAGTCTCTCATTCTGTTTCTCTCCCTCTCTTGCTCCAGTCCGACTTTAAATCCAAATGATCACAGTGAATTGACTGCACTTTCTTGACTACTGTCCCTAACCTCACTTCTTCTTTATGACCTCAATTTCTTCGACCCGTTCCATCTTGACACTCTGGAAATCCTCTCTCTTGTTTGAAACAGGAGGACTAATGTCCAGTAAATGTGAGGGAAAGCGAAAATACTTAGGCAGTTGTTTCAATTTGGGGGCAGAGATGCCAGGAGATTATGAAAGTGTCGAACTCTGCAGAAAGACTGCGAGGTTCTTAAGCAAATTGATATAGTGTGTGACAAGTTATGGGAGGTGTTGTCAGGCTTAAAAGTGGACTAATCTCCAGGTCTACGTGATTTGTGTCCCAGACTGCTTAGCGAGGTAAGGGAGGAGATTGCAGCGGCTCTGACCCAAATAATGAATTCCTCTCTGTCCACCTTGGAGGTTCCAGAGGACCAGAGAACAGTTAATCTGGTTCCACTATTTAAGAAGGGTTGTAGAGATAAGCCGGGGAACGACGGGCCATTGAGTCTCATGTCAGTCGTAGGGAAACTATTGGAGAAAATTCTGAAGGATAGAATCAATCTCCACTTGGAGAGGCAAAGTTCGATCAGGGATAGTCGCCATGGCTTTATCAGAGGGAGGTCATGCCTAACAGATTTTATTGACTTTTTTGAGGAGTTTGATGATGGTAGTGCAGCTGATGACGTTTAAATGGCTTTCAGCAAAGCCTTTGACTAGGTCCCACAAGAGAGATGTATGAGGAAGGCAAATGCACATGGGATGCAATGTAATTTAATAAGGCGGATTCAAAATTGGCTTAATTGTAATAGACAGTGGGTGATGACAGGAGGATGCTGTTGTGACTGGAAGCCAGTGTCCAGTGGCGTAACAAAGGGATATTTGCTGGACCCCCTTATTATTCATCATTTATATAAACGACATAGATGACTATGTGTGGGTGGGGGATAGGTTTAGTAACTTTGCGGATGACACACAAAGATTGGCCAGGTGGTTAACAGTGAGGTTCAGTGTCTTGGATCACAGGAAGATAATGATGAGATGGCTAAATGGGCATATAAGTGGCAGATGGAATTAATCGCTGAAATGTCTGAGGTGATGCACTTTGGAAGGAGTAATTTGATAAGGAACAGCATGACATTGGGAAGTTCTGAGGAACAAAGGGAGCTTAGCATGTGTGCCATAGGCCTCTGAAGGCTGAGGGCCCTGTTAGTAGGGCGATGAAAAAGGCATATGGGACATTTGCCTTTATCAATCGAGGCATAAATTACACAAGTAAGGCGGTCACGTTAGATTTGTAAAGAACCCTGGGGAGGCAGCAACTGGAGTGCTGTGTGCAGTTCTGGTTGCCATATTATAGGAAGGATGTGATTGTACTTGAGGGGGTAGAGAGGGAATTCACCAGGATGTTGGCTGGGATGAAACTTTTAAATTATGAAGAGAGGTTGGATAGACTTGGGTAGTTTTCATTGGAGCAGAGAAGACTGAGAGGCAACTTGATCGAAGTGTACAAGATTATGACAGGCATGGACAGGCTTGATAGGTAGCAGCTGTTCCCGTTAGTTGAAGGATCAGTCACGAGGGGACATAAGTTCAAGGTGAAGGGCAGGACGTTTAGGGGGATTGAGAGGAAAAACGTTTTAACTCAGAAGGTGGTGACGGTTTGGAATGCACTGCCTGGAAAGGTGGTGGAGGCGGATTGCCTCACATCCTTTAAAAAAAACTGGATGAGCATTTGGCACGTCATAACATTCAAGGCGATCGGCCAAATGCTGGCTCATGGGATTAGGAAGGTACATCAGGTGTTTCTCATGTGTGCAGATTCGATGGTTCGAAGGGCTTCTTCTGCACTGTGATTCTGTTGATTCGGTGATTATTCAGTCAAATCAGTGAGGGACAGACATCGCTTATAATGAGAGGGCAGAACTGTTATGAGTTGAGGAATTCTGTGAAATCAATGAAGGGCTTCCATGATGGACAGGCAGGCCTGCAAAGGGGAGAGAAGAGGTGTTATGAGGCGGTTTTCTCTGTCCAATCAGTGAAGTGCAACCAGGATGGGCAGCCAACCCAACCATTGGGAGGGCAGAGCTTTTCGGAGCTTTTTTTTTGTTCAGTCAGTGAGGGATAGCCATGATGGCGAGGCAGCCTGGACAGTAGGAGGGCAGAGATTTTCCTGTCCAATAGATGAGAGATGGTTGCATGATGGATGGTTAGACCAGCCAATGGGTACGCCCAGTGATTGAGTTCTTCTCATCATTGAATTAATTGAATATTTGAGTGAAGGGATATTTGAGCACTTTCTTCAACTGCTGTCTGAATGGAGTCTGTGTCACAACGTAAATCACAGTGTTAGTGCAGCAGCTCAGGAGCTGCAGCATCAGTCCCAATTCCTGTACAGCCCAATCTAACCACACTGAATAAAATCCCAAATCCCACATGCGCTTCCATACTGAATAAACCATTAACGTTGACCATAACAGGATGAAATTGGCCGAGATCACAAACAGCAAAATGATGGATTTCCTTCGTCTCTCCATCTCTGGGTCTCCGGAAATCTCCCCACTTCTTTCAGCCCGGATTCTCCTGCGGGATCTGCTGCTCACTAAAATGTGCCTGACAGTGAGAAGATTGAGCAGCAGAATCAGGACAAATGGGACACATGGGGTTAGAATGTTGTGGAGTAACTCGATTGTTCCCCAGAACGGAGAGACCAGAGTATTGACTGTGGTAAAACAAAACCAGGGGACGTTCATCAGCCAGTAGCGACCTGTGAGCATGAAATACCAGAAAACGTTCTTTACGCAGCTCAGCACAGTCACAGTTCCCAGGACCACAGCCGCCGTTTTCTCACTGCAATATTTTCTTTTCAGCTTCAGGCAACAAATGGCCACAAAGCGATCAAAGGTGAAAGTGACGGTGAACCATACAGAACAGTCTGTAGCTGCATAAAGCAGGGCAGCATGGATATTACACACATGGATGGACTTCAGGAAACTAAACTGTTCATCATAAACAATCGGAATGTGTCTCAATATCAGGTCCAGGATAACGACCAGTAGATCCGCCACTGCCATGGCCACCAGGTAACAAGTGACACATTTGGCAAGATCACAGTCTTTGCACTTCAGAATCACTATTGTGATGATGTTCACTGTATGGAAGGCAAATAAACAACGACATTATCCATCAGACTGGGGTAGATGTTATGAGTTTGATTTAGGAGCTGTTGATTTTTTCAAATGTGTGACAGTATCCTATGACGTGTTGAATTAAATGGACATGAAAGAACATACAAGTAGATTCTTGATACAGTGGAAGGAAGTAGTGATTAAATAACAGGCACTGGAAGTTAGGAAGAAGGAGTTGGAGGGGTGACGGGGATGTCAGATGTAATAAGGGATCCAAAGGTGATTTGGAAGAGAAGCAATAACGGGAGGACTCAGGGATGATGCGAGATATCAGGAATGAGGGCGAAACGAGGGTGCCTGGGAAGAACATTAGGTGATGCATGTATTACAGAAAGTAATGAAATGTGAGTTAAATTATCTTTTCCCTCACTTCACTACTGACTGCAACAGGATGTAGTTCTGAGAAGGAATGGTTAACACCTCCAGTGCTGTCGGTTTTAAGAACAACCAAAAAACGGACTTATTTCCAATTTTGTATATCAAATGATAGCATAAGCAATTACTTATTACAAAACGAGAGAGGCAAAACAAAGACAATTACTCCTTAAGTACACAGACACCCACATAAGAAAATAGGCTTTTTTCTAGAAATGTAATATGCATTTAGATTATTAAACTGTAGGTCATTGAATGGTCACTTTCTATATTCATTCAAATGGTGGCTAAAATATTTGCATCCCTGCAGTTTTCTTTCCTGCTTTCTTGAAGATAAATAATGCCTGTCATAGAATCTTTCAAAGGTCTGTTATCCAATGTCAGTTATCTATTGTGCTTTTTATCACCTCATAAACATTCTCTCCTCCCTGTGACCATCGTGCCAGATTTCCAGTGTCCACACATTGCCATTCCTGTTATGAACTACCTCTGAATAACTCTACCATTTTCCCAAGACGTTCCTCCGGAATGTGAGGTGTCAGTAACAGGGGTGACAGGAGGGGAGCCTGGGGTCATATGAGGCACGAGTAGTGACAGGGGGAAGCGGGGTTCACAATTAAGCGTGACATACCCCCAGCGACTCTAAACCTGACTCTCACCTACTGGAGAGACAGGAAAGGGAGCTCCTCCCCTAATATGGGAATGACACAAACCAACGCACGCACACACAGACACAAGAGCGCATGCATAATCAGAAACACAGAGAAACCTGCTGACAGAAACACATATGCAAACATACAGAAACACACAAACACACCCACGCACACACAGACACACACACACTCACCCACATGTGCATGCAAATGCACAAGGCAGATATTCACACTTGACACACACATCCACAGAGAATCTCACACACAATCACACGCACAAACACTTATGCACTCACACACATATAAACAGAAAGACTTACATTCACAAGCACAATGACAAACAAAGAAAACAGACATACACATATTCATGCACACACACACGCACACATACTAACACGCAAGCACACTCACACATGCTCAGAGACCCAGGTACTCACACACTCAAGCAACGGTACACACACTAACATGAATGCACACGCTCACCAGCACCCACAGAAACACACATACATGTTACAAGTAACTCACACGTGCATTCACACATACAGATATGCACAATCACACATTCACCTGCAGACACAAACACTTACAGAACAAACGTACAGAAAAACACACAGAAAAGCACGTGGGCGCACATACAACACACATGCATAAATATTCACAGAACACACACACTCGCACACTGGCATGCTGGCGCACTGGCACACTTGAAGACTAGCACACTGGCACACTCGCTAATTGGCACACACAGAAATACAGAGTGTGAAACACGTTTCTCAAGCAATATTCCTGGCCGTGGAAGACACACAGAAGGATATTCTGTTCCCAGACGAAACCAGGTTCCCAGGAGGCAGCAACGGCCTGCTTCATGAAGCATGGCCTGGGCCTCCTCCAGACAGAGTTGGGCACACTCAGATGCATCTTGTTCCCTGGAGGATACAAGTTTTCCCTGGCCACCAGAAATGTTGCTGGTGTGAAGCGAGTGGAGGTCATTAGATCCACTGGTGACCAAACGAGCACTTGGATGCTGTGAAAGAAATATTTTAGTTACCTTCTGCTCTCCATGGTGAGTGAGAGATCCCTACTGGGCATACAGGCTGGCATCGCTGAATGGGGCATATCAGGCCTCGTGTGGGCACAGTGTACATGATGCTTAGCAGTGCTACAGGAGTCTGTGCCCAGGGCCAAGGTGATGCAAGCAATGTCAATGATTAAGAATGGCAATGAAGAGAATGAACTGGAAATATCTTGGAGGAGTGACAATACACCGAGGCTTAATGAGGCGCTATACCACCCTTCCCGTCATGACCTTGCAAGTGAGGAGGGCACAAAATGCCCAAGAGCTACAGGAGACACGGGGCTGGGTCACCAGATCTCTGTGTTATTCAACCTGTGAAGGAGAGGCAAATACAAATTGCAAGAATGCCATCCACGGAAATTATGGGTAACAATGAGTCTCCACTTCCAGTTTCACTCGGACCTGGTGATGAAACCTCTGCGCAGGTGGTGATGTGGCCTGCTGGGGAGATGCGTGTTGGGGAGGGTTTGGATTTTGGATTGCCAGCTCCAGTCAGAATGGCCATGTCCAAGTCATGAGAGTGTTTAGCCAGAGGGACAGTGAAACGCAGCAAGCGACTACCGGGATAGATTCAGAAGAAGTTCAACAAGAACGGGGATGCTCTTTATGACCCCATCTCTTGACTGCCTTGTGAATCTCTCACAGATTCCTGAGCTGCTGCCCCACTACCCGGCAAGGATTCAGGTCTTGGAAAAGAGGAGGAGGTAGATGTGTCCGAGGAAGCACCATCACTACCATCCCACTCAGCAGGCACCAGTCCAGAGACTCCAGTCCATTAGGTACAAATGTGGGATAGATTGGGGAGCACTGCGTGATGAGCACAGCACATTAGGAACTGTTGCACAAAGAAATTGGTTTGACAACAGGTCATTCAGGAAGCGATTGGCAGGTAACGTCCTTCGAGGCCCCATGGGGAAAGGAGATGGTGGATCTTGTCAGATGGTGCCTTGAGAAGACTGTAAAAGCCGTTTGACAGAATGACTCATTCCAGCTCTTTCAAACAAGAACCAAGGCATCGTTTCGCTGGTGGTGACAACGTCCCTCCATGTTAGCCCTTTGTTACATGTACAGAGACTACATTATCTGCAGGTTGTCCTTGACATGGCTGTGTAGGAGAAGAGACTGTTGTACACCAGCTTGTGGAATTTCCCCTTACAAAGAAGCTGTGGAGAGAGTTGCAGTCGTTTTTATTGAGGTTCACCCCGAACAGATCCATGACGCTGGATTCTGTGCAGTATGGACCGTTCCCAGGGAAACACAGGGAAATAAACATCAACAGCTGGAGTACCATGAACTCGGTGAAATAAGTGCTTTGACCAGCTGAACCTTCTTGGCCTCCCAGTGCAGAGCGCTGTTCATGGCCGAGTACTTCAGACTGGCACATTCCAAGGTCTAGGACTACGTGTTATGCTTGAAAAGCTTTAATGTGCCAGCTCTGTGTTTTAGCTTAACTCCTGGGCTGGTAGCCAAGGTACATTATTTAATTTGTCTGTTACTCTGGAACGTATGTAGCATTATATTGCAAAAGTTAGACCGTTTGACACATGTTTAATTACAATCTTATACGATTTATGTTTTTCGTGAGCATATTGTATTCTGCCCTTCTCAAACTCATTTCAAATTATTCAAGTTTATGAATTTAATAATCCACGGCAGTTATTATCCAACATTGGCTTTTTGGTGAATTAATCTGAAAAACTGGCCATAGAAATGACTGACAGCTTTGAGCAGTCCTGCCAAACGAACCAACCCAAAGCCCATCCCTGCACCGTTACCCGCCCCCCACCCACCTCTGCCCACTAAGACCAGTCCGCCCCCTCCTCCCACGGCCTTCATAGGGACCCGCACATCTTCGGATTTCCATCTGTGCACATTTCGGGTTAAGTTAGTGAACTTTCGAGGCAGCCCCAATTCATGTTCAATGATTGAGATGTGGAAACTGCAATGTTAACAGGCGCAGACATGAAGGACCATTCTGTGATGATCACAGAGTGGCCTCACATTTAAAGAGTGAGTGTCCTTTCTGTTTATGTAACACTCTATATTTTGTGTGGGAGCCCTCATCACAACGTGATTGCATGCAACCATGTCCTGTACTCCGGAAAGCCAACGATGGAGACAAACGCACTCACCCTCTCTTTCTGAGATGTTGTGTCAGTGTCGTTAAAGATAAACAGGACCAACCTCGTGAAAAGGAATCTGTCAGAGCGTGGAAAGCCTTGCGTGCAGCTGACTGGGCGATGCCACACACGTCGGGCATGCGCCTTGGTATTGGTCAGTTTTGAAAATGTTAAGAGCCACAGTGAGCTTCAGTGCCACTGGCAGTGTGTGTCCCTGGAGTGAACGTGCCTGTAGGTTTTGTGGAGAAGGGCAAATAGCTCAGACATGAACTCTCTGGAGAATAGCAGTCTCCTCCTGCATTTTCTCTCACTCATGTCCAGATAATGAGCTTGTTTCCGTACATCCTTTGCAGTGGGATCTGCCTGAATCTCCAATGCCTCATTCTAGCTGCCACTCGGTGTTGAGCTCCCTCAACACCTATGGACCCGTCCACGTGATACACGACGTTCTTCATACTGTTGCTGCTGCTCCTGTGCCTCTCTGACAGGCAGGTGACCTGGTGCCACACCCATGACCAAATAAGCAATTGTAAATGATTATCTGAGTGCAGCAGGATTTAAGGCACAAATAAAGCCTTGTCCTTGGAGGCTATGTGGCTGGGTGTGGCCTCAACTGATTCCTCGGTCTCCACAGCGCCTCCCCTGTCAGAGAATTAGTCATCTTGCAGAAAGCTCTGAATGTTTTGTGGACTCAATTAACGATTGAATATCCAAATTTTCAGCAGAGAAAAAAAGCTAAGTTGTGGTGATTCCTAATCTCTCTGCAGTCTGCAGAGGATGGGAAATCCTGGCCTTGGGGTTATTCTCAAGATCTTAGGATGTGACAGAACAAGTTCATCTGCAGTCTCACCCAGTGAAAATCAGCAAACTTCCACCAAACATGCTGCAGTCATTGGTGATGCACAGGGTAGGAGGACTCGGCGAGTCGAGCGAAAACACAGGATAAGCACTAAAGGAATGCACAAATGTGAATGTCTTGGTGGAAACAAATGTCAATGCAAATATTTTTGTTGCTTTTTTTTGATTAGAGGATGGGGAAACTGTGGTGGGACATCTCACTTGGGTGTAAACGTGGAGAATGGAGATCGATGGCGGGAGAAGCAACGTGTCCAAGGAGAATTGGAGTCTCATCAGATTCCATCTAAAATCCTGTCCAGGCCAAAGGTGTGCAGAAAATATCCTCCCTGCCTTATCCTCCACCAAAGGTGTTCTCCGGATTCCTGGGGACAATGCCTGTGTCCTCATGATGGTGATAACATGAAGGATGGAGCAGAGCACCATGAACTTGAACACCTACTCCAGCGTGCACTGGATGGTTCATTCTGAGCCATTCAGCAAACAGAAGCTTTGCTTCATCAGGCCGATGGTCAGCTCCACGATGTGTCTGGGAGCTCCATGGGTCTCAGTGTATATGTGTTACTGTTTGCGTTTGGAAGTGGGGAGAGGCTTTGAAATTTGTGTCGAGTGGGCAGAAATCATCTCCTGAAAGCCAATCTCTTGCTCTCTATGGAGGCCGAAAACGGTGGGAATGGCAGACTGCTTCAGAATTTCGGCATCTTGGCTGTGATCATGACTACACCAATATGGTGTACTGTGCATTGCAACACAGAAACTATACTTTATGTCAGCTCACCACCACCTTCTCAAGGGAAATAGGCCAGAGACCCCCACGTCCTTGTCTGTGAAATTCTATATATATAAAAGGTCTATTCACGGCTTTGGTCATGTCCATCACCTAGTGGATACATCGATGGAAGGTATACTGGGATACGCTGGATAAGACAGGCTGTTCTGTCTGGAAAGGTCCGAATCCTTTGTAGTTCAATATTATTGTGACATTAGCAGCCACTGACAGCAAAACACTCAATCTGGTGTGACGCCCCAAGGTCCTGTCGAAAGATTTGATGCAGCTCTGTGACCACATCCTTGTTTAATCATGGTCACCTCACACTCAGCCCCTAGGTTAGATTTAGTACAGTGGTACAGTGTTCCTGAAAAACCAGGGGTTGGTAAGGCAGCACCATCTCCTGATCCCTCTTTACAGAGCTTTCCCTCTCTGCAACATCTGCTCCATTTTTGGTCATGTTAGAAACTCAGATGCTCTGTAACTACAGTCCCAATTCCTCTTACAGATTTGGGTCACCAAATCGCCTGCCCTCCCTGACTGTATATGGCAGCTGACGACACAACCTCCAGAAAACCACTCTCAGCACCTCCAGTAACTTCCAATCACAGAATGTAATAATAAAGGAAAAGGGATAAATTTCCAGGACTTTTGGTCAGGAAAGATGGATACGATTAATTGATTAGGGACAGCAGGTCTTTGGATGAGCAGAAGTTTCTGAAGATTTGTTAGAGGAATTTTCTGGTCAGAATAACACTGGAATAGTCGAGTCTATATTTAACCAAGGCACAGATGAGAGGGTATTAAGCAGCTGGGATGAGCCAGAGGTGATGACGGGTGTTATTGCTAGGAGCCTAGCCTAAACTGGTTTTTGAGCTTGAGCAGAGTGAAGAGTCTAAAAACAGCAGCCTTTGAGTACTGCTTGAGAGCACTGACAGAGAAGCCGGAAGATTGGGGATAGAGTGACTTCAGTTAAGAGGGAAACTATTAATTAATTCTGAAAAATGCACTTAATTAACACAATGAAACGTGATGTGTCTCGACTGCAGCACGTGAACAATCCTGGGTGCTATTGCTATCCATGGTAGTTACATTTGCATTAAGTGTCTGCATTTCAGTTCACAGTACACTGAGACAGTACGCATTGCCACATATCAGGGAGGGTGAACGTTGCTTTTCACTTGGTTCAAGAAGGCAACCTCACCCCTTCGGTTCATGTGATTAATTGGTCAGTGGTCTGCGACAGGAAGTTGTGCCTGTGAGACAGGAAGGTAAAGGGATCATGACAGTGCGAGCAGAGGAGATTCAGCGCATTTAATTGTGCAACAAATTCGAGGTTTTGCAGTTGTATGGACAAGAGTGAGGACTGTAAATTAAATGGACAAGTTGAGCATAGCACCATGACACAGGAAGCCATCCAAGGTGGGGGGAGCTAAAACGAATGTAATGCTAGAAGGCGACAATGTACTCAGGAGGATATAAACTGTTCTCTGCAGCCGAGAGTGCAAGTCCAGAAGGCTGTGCTGCCTGTTCAGTCTCAGGATTCTGGATATTTGCTCAGGACTAGAGAGAAACCTTTAACGCGCCATCCTGGTACCAATGGCATAGGTAAAATGGTCTGGATTGGCATTATGAGGAGCTAAGCACCAAATGAAAAAGCAGATTCTCAAATGTAGCAATCTCATCATTGGCTGAGCTATGTGCAAAATTGCATAGTGTAAATAAAGTTAGAGAGACAATTGCATGGCATGGTGCAAGAGAAGTGAGTTCCTGGTCACGGGGGCCGTGGTAACATTACTGGGGATTGTGGAGGCTGTACGATGGAGAGAGACTTCAACTGAACTGTGCTGGGACCAAAACAAAAATTGCTGGAAAAACTCAGCAGGCCTGACAGCATAGCCGAGAGGAGCACAGCTAACGTTTCGAGTCCGTATTACTCTTCATCAGAAATAAAGAAAAATAGAAATGTGGTGAAATATAAGCTGGTTGAGTGGGCTGGGAGAGGTGGAGCTGGATAATAGGCCAGTAATACGTGGAGGCAAAGAAGAGATTGCCAGAGATGTTATAGACAAAAGGATAAAGGGGAGTTGACGGTAGTGATATTATCTAAGGAATGTGCTTATGGTGACATTAAGGGTAGAAAGCAGGACAAGCAAGTGAGAGATGGCCTAGTGGGGGTTGTGGTGGGGGTGTGGGGGTGGGCGGGGAGGGTGGGGGGTGGGGGGAGAGGATCGAAAAGGTGGAAATAAAATGATAGGTCGAATTAAATTTAAAAATAGGTTGGAAAACACAAATGTATTTAAAACATTATAAACAATTGGACAAAATTGGATTGGAATGGGAGTGGGGATGGAGGAGAGAGTTCATGATCTCAAGTTGTTGAAGTGAATGTTAAGGCCGCAAGGCTGTAGAGTGTCAAATTGGAAGATGAGGTGCCGTTCCTCCATTTTGCGTTGAGCTTCACTGGAACATTGCAACGTTATGGCTAATCTTATAGTTGGGGAAGTATAAATTGTTTTAAACTACAATACGGCGTGTAGTGTCCATGCAGGGGATGATTGTGCTCATTAAAGGGAACTGAGAAGGCAATAGATCAAGATAAAAATGAAGTAAATGTGAATTCGAGTATGGGAGGAAGGCACAGTGATTGCCGACTTAAGATTTGGGCACTGTTTACAAAAAAAACCACAGTTAAAACAGTGAATTAAGTGCTTTTTGTCAGAATGCCCGTAACATTCACAATAAAAGAGATGAAGGTGGAAAATGTAACCCCATATTTAAGGAATGAGGGACACAGAGAAAAAAGTGAAAAACAGATTTGTGAGCCTGACATCATTAGCAAGGAAATGTTAGAGCTTATTTTAACTGATTGTTAACAGGACATTTAGAAAATGGTATGATTGGGCAGTCAGCATGGAGTTATGAATGGAAAATGACGTTTTACAAAGCTGTTGCAGTTTTCTGAGGTTAAAACTAGATATGGTGGTGACTGATCAAGGTGGTATTTTTATATTTTAGAAAACCTTTGATAAGACCACGCACAAAAGTTTAGTAAACAAAATCAGTGCACTGAGTGCTGCAGTGAATATACTGGCCTGAATTGTGGACTGATTATCAGGCAGGAAATACAGATTGGAATAAATGGGTCAATTTCAGGTTGGCAGGCAATGAGTAGTGGGCAGTGCCAGGGTCAGTGCTTGGGCCCCATCTATTCACAGTCCATATCGATGATTTGTATGTAATATTTACAAGTTTGTTGATAAAATAAAACTAGGTGGAATTTTGAGTACTGAGGAGGAGGCAAAGATGCATCATGTGGATCTGGAGAATCTAAACAAGGAGGCACAAATAAATGACAGATGGAATATAAAATGGAGAAATGGGAGATTATCCACAATGGTATGAAAAGTACAATTCCAGCTTATTTTGTAAATAGTGAGAGCCTGGGAGGTGTTGAATTTCAAAAGGACTGATGAAACATAAAGGATGAAACATGAAGATAAGATAAACAATGAAGATGGCTCATGGAATGGTGAAACTTATTACAGGAGGAGTTGAGTATAGAAGTAAAAACGTCTTACTGCAATGATATTGTGGCTTTGTGAGAGAACACCTGGCTCATTATGTGCAGCTTCAGTCTCTGTACCGGAGGAGAGATACACTTGCCATAGAGGGAGCGCAATGACATTTCACCAACCTAATTCTTGGTATGGAGGGATTGTCCTATGAGGAAAGATATAATAGAATGAAGGCTTATTCTCTGGTTCGACAGGATACATGCAGTGATGATGTTCCCTCTGGCTGGGTCTTCGGGAACCAGGGAACACAGTCTCAGAAAAGGGGGCAGACCATAAAGGACGGAGAGGAGGAGGATTTTGTTTAACTCAGAGGCTGTTTAATCTTTGTAATTCTCTGCCTCACAAGGTTGTGGAGGCTCAGATATTCAGTATGTTCAATGCTAGGATAAATAGATTTCTCCATATTAAAATCATCAACAGATATGCGATCGTGCAGGAAAATGGTTTTGAAGTAGAAGATCTGCTATTATCTCATTCAAGGGCAGAGCGGAGCTGAAATGCTGAATGGCCAATTCCTGCTCCTGTTTCTTATGTTCTTATGTGATGGAAGTGCTAGCGGCATGATTGGGCTCGGAGAGAATATAGGTTTCTGTATCAGCCTAGCGTCAAATGGAGGATGGAGTTAGTGAACAGCCTCAGATATCAGCCAGAGAGGGGAGTGGATCTGTTGGAAGGGGAAAGAAGTTTGTGACTGGAACGGAAGCGAATGGTTTCAACTTCTCTAAATTTAAAATGAAAAGGACAGTAAGACAATTAAGCAAGTTTTATTGAATGAATAATTGGACAGAGAGACTTACCTGGAACACCAACAGTTGCCAGGATGGGATAGTAACCGGCTTGAATAACCATTAGTACGTGTTGGATTTGCCACGCTAGAGGTATCCCATCCTGTGCAAGCATGTAAAGAGCATTGGAATAGCCCCTCTCCATTGCAGAAAAATTCAACTCTATTTTTCTGAGATTCCGATCCTTTGTTTTAACATCCCAATCTAGTATTCTCAGATTCTGATGCATTGTTGCAACATTCCAATCTACTGTTCTCAGGTTCTGATCTCTCCTCTCCCTCTCTCCAAAGCCACTGCTCCCTTTCAATGTCGGAAGTGATGCTCCCGCTGACAGTATGGGATAAGATATTGAATGGAGTCCCTTATATATAGAAGAGTGAAAACCTCTGGTGACGCAATTAGGATCCATGCATACTTATTAATTACAGTGACTGAACAAACAGGTTCAGTTAACTCTTTTCATGCCAACATTTTTGGCATCACAATGAAGTAGAACATTTACTTGGTCTGGATGGGATGTGTGAGGATCACTGAGGGAAGGAATGGTGGAAATAAAGCAGCAACTGAACATAATCTTCTAACCCCCCCAGTGATATGTTAGAGATGCCAGGGGACTGTGAGGTTTTAAATGCTCCACCATGTTTATAAGAGGATAGACAGATAAACCAATTCAGAACAGAACACTCAGAATAATATCGGTGAAACACTAAGGAAAGTTTTGTATTTAATACTCCGGGGAAAATATTTGATGCAATAATCAATGATAACAAGTCTTTCCTGATGAGAAAAGGGGGTTTATGAATGAACAGAATAATACAGCATTCCATGGAAAATTACATCTGATAAACTGAATGGAATTTATTGTCTCAGGAGCGAGAAGATTGATGAGGGAGTGATATTGATATTATGCATATGAACACAGTGTCAGCAAATGTCTTTTAATGGACTGGTTACAGAAACCGAAACTTACGGGATAAAGGAACAGTGACAGTTTTAATATGACATTGGGAAAGAGACATGAAGCAGAGAGAAGTGGTGAAAGATGGTTATTCTGACTGGAGGGGAGTTTAAGGTGATATTCCTCAGCGTGAGGAACATTGCTCTTTATGGTCTCCAGAAATAACATATATTTCTGGTTTAAGAAGAAAATTATCCGGTAACAGAAATTTATAAAAGTAGACAGTGAGAAGGACAGTCATAAATTTCAGGAGGATTTACGCAGATTGTTGAAAAAGAGAGACACTGAGCACGAGAAACTTAATCAATGGACGCATGAAGAATACATTTTGCAACCGGAATGAGGAGAGGCAATATAAACTCCGTGCAACAGATTTAAATAGAGGATGGAAAACTCCCTGCTTGCAGTGGCCGAACGTGGTTGATGGCGTCAGGGGACAGTTCGGCGAGTAGGCCAAAGATCAGTTTTGTGACACAGGGAAATCAATTTACAATTGGCCGCTCTGCCTTTCAATGGTGGGTTACATTTCGGTTCGATATCTGGAAGCTCACTGAAATACACCTGCATGTCATTATATCGTTATAAGCCCAGCCCACTGGAATGATCCGCACACCTTATACTTCCCTCTGTGTTTCATAACAGCATAATTAAGGCATGCATTTGTTGAACTTCGAGTGGGACTTCGAGTTGAGCAAGACTGTAAGGCCATAGTACCAAGGCGCCGAAGAGGGACAATCTGCCTATCGAACTTGCTCAGCTATTAAGAGAGATCATGGCTGATCTGATAATCCTCAACTCACATTTCCTACATTTTTCCGCATAAACCCTGATTCCTTGACTGATTTAACATCTGTCTATGTCAGTCTTGAATATAATTAATGCCCCAACCGCTACAGATGTCAGTGAAAAATAGCCCAAAGATTCACTATAGTGAATGAAGAAATCCCTCCTCATCTATGTCTTAAAGGGGCAGCATCTTACTCTGAGATTATGCCCTTTGGCTATAGACTCCCCCAGAAAGGGGAAAAAAACTCCTCAGTATCAACCCTGTCACGTCTCCTAAGAATCTTATATGTTTACGGTCACCTCTTCTTTTTCTAAACTTCAATGAGTGCAGGCCCAGCCTACACAACCTCTCCTGATAAGACAATCCGTCTATACTCGCAATCAACTTTCTGAATTTTCCCTGGACTGTCTCCAAAGCCGATCTATCATTCCACAGATAAGGTGACCAAACTCTAAACATAATTCTAGGTGTTGTATAAATGGTGCCTTGAATAGTTTCACCATGGGTTCCCTGTTTTTCCCTCCATTCTCTTTGAAATAAAAAACAACATTCCATTTCCCTCCCCTATTACCTACTGGACTTGTGTGCAAGGCTTGTGGCTTTCAGGCACAAGGACTCCCAGTTCCCTGTGTGCTGTAGCATTCTGCAGTCTTTCCCTGTATAAAGAATATTCAGCTCTTCTATTCATTCTGACAAATTGCATAACACCATATTTTCCAACATCATATTCCATCTGCCAAGTTTTTGCCTTTCGCTTCACCTACCTCGATTCCTGTGCAAACACTTTGTGTCAGCATGAACTCAGAGTAAGGGAGATTCCATTTAAGACAGAGATGAGGAGAAATTCTTCCACTCAGAGCGTAGAGAATCTGTGGCATTCTTTACTGCAGAGGGCTAAAGAGGTTTGGTCTTTAAGTATGTTCAAGTCCTAGATAGACCGACTTTTAATCAGCAAGGGAAGAACGGGTTATAGGGAAAGGCAGGATCGTGGATTAGAGGGTTATCACATCAGCCATGATCTCATTCAATGACAGAGCTGAATCGATGGGCCGAATGCTTCTTTGTTTATCCATTGATGGGATGGCACTATGTCTTATCGGATTGTGGTCTTATGCTCAACACTTGCCTCCCAAGCTTTTTTGCTGTGTCATCTGCAAATCTGGCAGCAGTGCATTCAATACCCTCATCTAAGTCATTAATATAAGCACAGTAGCTTTGCATAGCAGTCACAAAAGTTGCCTGCTGGGCTACAAAGCTGATGCTTGTTATAGGGGCGATGCAACGACTCGCTGTGGTTGAAGACGTTTACAGAGAGGGTAGGACTGCTCTGCAGTTGAGGCAAGTTGGTGGTGGGAGGGCTGCCTCTGGTTCAGGCGAGCTGGCGGGATTCAAGATCGACACTGCAGTTGATGGCAGCGTAACAGCGTGTGGGGTGTGGGGAGTGTGGCGACAGCGAGGTAGGCGGCCACGCATTATCAATACCTTGCATGAAGTGACCATGCCTCGGCAGCTGATAAGTTCAAACGCAGCCTCATTAACATACTTCGAGTCGGGATTCTAGCTTATCTGCTGACTCAAGAAATGCAGATACGTGAAATGGACACCATGTACTTTTTCACCCCTTGGGCACAGACTGCAAACGAGTGAACATTTTATTGCACTGCATTATAGTTACACAACTGGGCATGGTGTACAATCTCCATGCTAAATCAGTCCATGGAAGAGTCACTGATGGAGGCAGTCACAGATTCTTAAAATGTCAGGATCTGGGTTTGGACCAGTGCACCCGGTGGTCCAAGATCACAGCCCATCATTACCGTGTGGGTTCGGAGAATGCCTGTGACCGAGCTGAAAGCACAGATTGCAGCCCAGTGCCGCCTTTTGGTCAGGTGGAGTGGGGCGGGGTTGGATGTGGTTTCAGGCAGCCATGCAGTTCACAAGACTTTCTTCATTCAAGTGGTGGCCAGCACTCCCCAGGGCGAATTAAGGGGCCAACTGGCTTTAACAAGGAAATGTTTAGAACTACCAATTTATCCCATGTTTCTCTTTTTTCGAGCTTCAGAAGGAGTACCTCACGAGTGTGGAAGAGATTTGAATTAGTTCGAAGGCTTATGACTTTCAGAGAATGCAGGTTATGGAGAAGAGAGTGACGGAGGTGCCTAGCTTGCCAATTGGAGGAGCAGCAATCTCAGTAAAATAGGGCTGCTATGCACGCTGCTGAAGTAGCATAGTGCCACCACTGGCCGGCACCTAGCTAGGACGATATTCCTCCAAATTACCGAGAACGTGAAGACTCTGCATTTCCAACGAACTGGCCGGTCACATCCGCCACCTATTGCACGACTTGACACCACGGGGATGTGGACAGCATACGCTTCCTGTGGTCTGGGGAGTGACTGCGATGCTCAATTCTGACGACAGTGGCTACTTTCAGGGTTCCACAGATAACCTCGGTGGGATATCGCTGGCTTCCACCCACAAAAGCATCCATAAGGTCATGGACTCCATTGCTGTGAGGGCACACAACATTATGCCTTTCACCCAGGACCAGGAGCGCCAGGATGCAAGAGCACTGGGCTTTGACCAGATCTCAGGTTTCACACAGTTGCAAGGTGCGATGTACTGCACTCACGTGGCACTCAGGTCTCCATCAGAACAGGCAGACAACTATGACAAAAGCAAGTCATTCCATTCACTGAATTGTCAGCTGCCCTGTGACAACCACGAATGCACCTTGCAAGCCTGGGCATGCATCCAGGTAGTGTACACATCTCCTACATTCTCAGACACGCTGTTACATTGTCCATCGGTCAGAGATCTCTGATGTATTCCAGGGTCCATCGAGGTTGCAGTGATGGCTCTTCAGGGAGAAGGGCTACCCTGGGAGAACATGACTGATGACACTCGTGAACTTCCTCAGGCTGCTGAAGAGCAAAGCTATAATGAGGTTCATGCTGAACCTCGCAACTGGTTGGAGCAGGCAATCTTGATGTTGAAGATAAGGTTCCGATGTCTGAACCAGTCTGGTGGAGCCCTGCAATATAATCCAAAGAGTTTGTCAAACTTCAGCATCAACTGCTGCGCAATTTACAACCTGGTGCTGCAACGGGGAGAGGATCTTTCTGAGGGGGAGATGCACTAGCATGAGGTCTCCTATAATGACGAAGTGGGCAACCCAGGGTGATTGTTAAGGAGCCCTGAAATGACGTGATCACAGCTGAGAGACCATCACAAAGGCCAGGCAAGGCAGGCGCACTCGGGGTGCCCTCATTGTTGCGAAATATTTGGACAATGATGGTGATAAGCTGTGAAGAGAGGCCATGGATTCTCACATTGCATCTTCGAGTGATTGATTCGAGCCTGGCTTATGACAGTTAACCTGGCATCTGTGATTAGACTCTTGTAATGGAAGCACAGCGGATGCCCTAATAGCTGCTCAATTAGAGGAGGATAATAATGACATTCATTGACGAAACTCGATGGATATTCACATTTCCTCTCTGACTGCCTGACTCCAGTCTGGCCAAGGGCAGCTCACCTGCACTCATTGATCAAGGTCATTTCATACAGATGCAGACATTGAACTTTAAATTCACCTGATTCTTTGTCGGCCTTCAGCACCTCACGCCTTAAGGACCATAGGGTCACTTTCGCGGATGCTGCTGAGATAGATGGTAGCCCCACCTTAAAGATGCTGAGAGCACACAGAGAGAATGATGGGTTTCTGTGATGGCTGCCCAGAACAATCTGACAGCAATGGCAAGCACCATCAGCTACAGGCATCAGTGATGTGTTCATCGAATATGAGGTGGGACATAACATTGTTCTGAAGGCTGCATAATGCACAGGAAAGGGTCCATGAACTGAGACAACTGTCTTTATCTTGCACAGGAACCAATGTTTTACACCAGACGGACAAGAACACTGCAAATCAGAAAAAGGAGCCAACGGCAGGGAAACAATATAATTTACAATACTGAAAACACAAGGTATTAACACCTATGGCCATTTTTAAAGCTACATCATCTCAACCTTCATAATCCTGCCACTACATTTTGGTGCTCCCTAGCATCCAAGGCAGAGGTGGAGGCAGGTTGCAGACTCCTATCCCCTGCCTGTGGTAATCTTGGCGTTGACCTCGGGAGGGCCGAAACTTCCAGGGCTCCGATCTGCTTAAAGGGCCCTGCTGAGTGGCAGTGGCACTCCCCTCCACGTGTGGAACTTGAAAAACTGGGGCCAATTGAAGAGGAGATTCTGATGCGCTGGAGAATTCAGGAGACACCAGGATGGATGACACCAGTGCATATGACTGCTTATTCTCCTGCCTATGGGCAACTGGCAGATTCCTTGAGAATGAGCAGCAGCTGGAGTGAGTTCAAACTGCCCCACATCCCTCTCGAATATGCACTGCCGATGACTAACTTTCGCATCATAAGTGGAGATCAGGTGTGCCGTTGTGCAGGAGTGCTGTCTTAGACCACTGCCTCCTTGGTGGACGCCATCTTGAACTTGCTGACCTCGGTGCTTTGGCAAGCGGGCGCTACAACTTCGGCCTGAAGGCGGACGGACCCCCCCCCCCCCCCCCCATCAGGAGTGCAGAGGACATCCCTTCCAGATGTTCCCGAATTTCCCTTTGGAGCTCCATCAAGTGAGGTATGACAGTATCCCAGCGTCCGTCATCTGACTTGGACGCAGCTGATTTCTGGCCTCCAGCAGTCCCACAAGTGCCGGATACATAGGAAGTCCGTGCCACCGCCTGCTGTGGATCAGACAGTGTGATGAGCTAACCAGCATGCGACCCCTAGGCTTTTCTAGAACTCAGTAACATTGCCGTGCGTGTCTCTGCTCTGGAGAAGTGCCTGGTGAGCGCTGTAATGGCTGTTGAATGCTTCCGCTCTCAGATTCCGCATCAGATGATGCTTCTACTCTTGATTGAATGCCCTAGGTCATGAAATCCATTGGCTCTTTCGCAGATGTGCTTGCAGAAGCAGGGAGGGATAATTAGTGGATGGCAGTGGCCTGTGAAACAGCACATATAACAAGCAGCGTGGCTTTCTGATGGATGTTAAACTGCTGGATTCTCCCTTGGAAGAGCAGCAACAACATTAGCCTCAGCATATCTACATGGTGCAGATCCTCGCCGGTCAGAGTTTTATATGGATGACTGCTGGACCAGTTGATAAATATGTTTGGCATCTACGAGTATTGACTAATCCCATGGAGGGGTTGAGGACAAAGGCGTTGTGTGCTAGAGAATGAATGGTGAAGTCGCCTGAACTGGCAGTGAGTGTGGTCACTGTGATTGCGTGATGGGTTCTAAATGTATGTGAGTTGAGAGTGATGAGAATAGCGACTGAACATGCTGGAAAAGGGGAGTCATTCATCCTGTCCTGGCATTGGCTGGCTGTCCTATTTTGAGGGGCGATGGCGCTGACGACCGCTTCCAACCACCTCACAAGTCAGATTGGTGATGCAGCTGTTCATTCTGCATCCAGAACGGGGGCAGATGATACCTCGGCACCGTCCACTGCGTCAAAAAGGCACTCCCAGTGTCACATATTTAAACCGGCGTGGGTGGAGAGGGGGTTGACGGTGGGGTGTGAGATTCGGGTGGGTGGGTGGTGGCGGGTGGTGCAGCATTTTGAGGCCATGTCTTTTGAGTAACAGTGCTGTAGTCCTGGGCTGGAAGCACTGCGAAGTCGGCTTGCGGAATGCAGAAGCGGTGAGGTGACAGCATGGCAGGCGAATGACAGGCTGCCCACTATGATAAGAGAGCCTTGAACATGAATACATAATTAAAGAGGTGGGAATGGTCTAAAGACGTGAACAGCCTCCATTGCGGTTGGCGGGTAAAAGTTCGCTTTTCCCTTCCTCTACCTTATATCTGGGGCCATTCCACGCAATGGATTAATAGTATGTTTTCGAGGTGGTTTCTTGGAACAACATATTCTGGGTCCAGCTGAGAGCAGGCTACACTCGCTGTGGTGTAGAACAACGAGATAGAATTCGTCGAAAACCTCATAATGTAGTCAAATTTTCGTAGCAGCAATCATAAGATCATTGAATTTTCCATACATTTTGAGGAAGAAATAATTTTGTCCAAGATTGGTATTTTAAAATTATATTAGGAATATTTTGAGGGCATGAAATCAGAGCTAGCAAAGGAAAACTGGTGAAAGATGTTAAGCGATAGGCAAATAGATGTTCAGGGGAGATATTGAGTTTGATATTTTGGAATATTCCGAATACATAAATTTAAATAGCAAGATCAAATCCAAGGTGAGGGCCCAGTATCCGCGGATAACTAAAAAAGTTAGAGGCACTATCAAACTTAAAGGGAAAACAAAACATATTATTATGAGAAGGCATGTGGTAAGTCAGAAGATTTGGAAACAAACAATAGCCAAGGATGACAAAGTTATTAATAAAGAGGGGGAAAATAGGTTAAGGGAGGACTCTAACTACAAATATGAGGACAGAAAGTGAGAATTTCAATACGTATTTAACTAAGAAATGCGTCAACAAAATCACTGTTGGTCCTGGAGAAAATGTGTCTGCTGAATTGAGAATGGAAATTAAAGAGATCGCTGATGAATTAAGCAGGTATTATGCATCGGTCATCAATATAGAGGATTCAAGTAGCTTCCTGTAATTATTTTTAAATCAGGGAAATATAGGGAGGGAGGAACATAGGAAAATTAGAGTCACCAAGGAAAGGGAATTGAGCAAATTGTTAGGGATGCGTGCTGGTAAAATGTCCAGATCCGCATGGATTCCACGCTATGATCTTGAAAATGTGGCTATTGAGATAGTTTATGCAGTTATTTTAAATTTCCAAAATTCCCAATCTTCGGGGAATATCTTGATACAATAGATAATAACAGATGTAACTGCTTTGTTGAAAAAGGAGGGGGGCTGAATGCCAGAAAATACAGTCCATTTAGCATAACATGTATCAGAGGGAAAATGCTCGAAGCTTTCATGAAATATGTTATAGCTGGTCACTGAAAATAAATCATTGTAACCAGGCTGAGTTAACATCGTTGTGTGAAAGGTAAATCATGTTTAAACAATTTATTAGAGTTCTTTGAAGGAGCTACATGTGCTGTGGGGAAAGGGAAAGCGGTGGATGTACTTTACTTAGATTTCCTGAAGGCATTTGATATGGTGCTATATCAAACATTACTGCCGAACATACAAACTAATGATATAAGGAGTAACATGTTAACATGGAAAAAAGAATGGATCTCCGACTGGGAACAGAGTTTTGCATGAATGGGTCTTTTTCTTATTGGCAGAATGTGATGAGTTCTGTGACACAAGGATCATTTCTGTCACCTCAAAATATTGTAATTCGTGTAAGCGAATTGTATGAAGGGACGGAAGGAATGGTTGTTAAATTTGCTGATGTCATAATGATGATTGCGAAAGTAATCTGTGAAGAGGACATAAGGAGGCTGTAAAGGGAGATTGACATGTTAGGTGAGTGTGCAATGATCTGGCTAATGAAGCGTAATGCTAGCAAATCCAAAATCATTCATTTTGGCAAGAGGAATAAAATATAAGCTTTTTATTAAATGATTGAGAAATTGCAGATCACTGATTTACAGTGTGATCTGATTGTCTAAGTGCATAAGTCACAAAAAGGCAAGGAGTTGAGGTTAAAATCAGTTTACCCAGGATATTATGTAACGTCGGTACAGGCTCGAAAGGATGAGTGGCCTACTCCTGCTCAATGTTCGTATATTCCTATGCATATAAATATGTTCTTATGTATTCCAATGAACAGTGCATAGACGTAAAGTTTGTTCAGTAAGAACATTATTAATCCAAAATGAACAATTGGAAACGTTTTTTTTCTCACTGACTGCTTAATTAATCTACAGCCCAATAAACAGCGGAAATTAATAATGCATGTTCCACCAATGTACATTTAAACTACAGTCCAAAGAACTGCAAATGTCTTCCTGAGCCCAACCATCTTCAGCTGCATCATCAATGACCATCCTTCCATTATGAGTTCAGAAGTGAGGATGTTCACTGATGACTGCATAATGTTCAACATCTTTCACAGCTCCTCAGGTACTGAAGCTGCCTGTGTGCAAATGCAGAAAGATCTGGGCAATATCCAGGCGTGGGCTGACAAGTGGCAAGTAACTTTCATGCAATAGAAGTGTCCGACAATGGCCATCTGCAACAAGAAAAAAATCAGTCAGCGTCCCTCAATGTTCAATGGCATTATCATCACTATATTCACCAATATCAACCTTCGGGGAGTTAACATTGACCATGGCCTGAACGGGAGTCGCCATAGAAATAATGTGGTTACAAGAGCCGGTCAGAGGCTAGGAATCTGACTCTCCAATCTACAAGGCAGAAGTCAGGAATGTGATGTAATACTCTCCATTTGCCTGGATGAGTGCAGGTCCTAAATCACTGAAGAAGCTGGACATCGTCCAGGGCAAAGCAGTCCGCTTGATTGGCAGCACATGCACAAACATTCACTCCCTCCTCCACCGACTCACCTTAGCAGCATTGTGCACCACCTAGCAGATGCACTGCAGGAATTCACCACGGCTTCTGGGACAGCACATTCCAGACTCACGATCTCAATATCGAGATGGAGAGGAACAGTAGATAAATTGGAATACGACTATCTGGAACTTCCCCTCCAAGTGACTCTCCACCCTGGTTTGGAATTATATCTCTCTTCCTTCACTGCCGCTGGGTCAGAATACTGGAACTCCCCTCCTATCAGCAATGTGGGTGTACCTGCACCACATGGATTGCAGCGGTCCACCAACACCTTCTCAGGAGCAATTTGGGGTGGAAATAAATGCTGGCCCAGCATTAAAAATAAAAGTCTCTCATTCGTATATATGTAATTAATCTACAGTCCAAAAACCTCTTAATCAGCAGTTTTTTCAGTAAGTGCGTAATTATTCTACAGTCCATTAAGCAGAATTAATAAGTTATATTTGTATAGTAAGAGTGTAATTAACCTGCAGTCGAATACACAGATTAAAAAAGTAATTCTTATTTTTCAAGTCAGTGTGTATTTAATCTACAGAATCATAAACAGAATAAATGACTAATTTTTGATCAGTAATTGTGCAATTAATCTACGGACCAATGAACATTGTAAAAAAGTAATATTTGTTCAGTAAGTGTGTAATTAATCTACAATCAAATAAGCAGAATAAATGAATAATGCCTGTTCTGTAAGTTTGTTATCAAACTAGAGTCCAAAGAACAATGCAAAAAGTAACGTTTGTTTTTTCATAAAGGCAAAACACCGTGGAAGCTGGAAATCTGCAACAAAACAGGAAATGCAAACTCAGCAGATCTGACAGCATCTATGAAGAGAAAGACAGAGCTATCCTTTCGATTCTGTATGCCTTCTTCAGAGCTAAGGCAAGTAGAATTCTGATGAAATATATAGTGAATAAGGTGGGAGTTACAGGTGAATCTGGAGAGAAGGCTAGAGATAGATGTGGAGACAAAGGAGGGATTGTAAAATATGTCATAAACAGAAAGTGAAAGGGTTGATTATGGTGGTGGGACTGGTAGAAGAAAACGCTAATGATGACATTAATAGTGGAAAGCAGAATGCAGAAAAGGCAGGGCCAGGGTAAGCACGCTTGAAAGTGACACATGGCCCTATTGGTGGTGAGGTGGTGGGAGGGAACGGTAGTGGGCAAAATGATCAAAAAGGCTAAAATCTGGGCATAAAACAAGGAGTGGAAATGGAAATACATTTTTAAAACAATAAAATGAAAATAAGTGGGCAAGTAAATAAGTTAATAAAATAAAAATGGAAATAAATAAGAAAGAAGGAGAGGGAATCAAAAGGAGATGCGAATGAAGGAGAGAGTTCATGGTCTGACGTTGTTTAACTCAATGTTAATTTCAGAATGCTGCAAAGTGCCTAATCGGAAGATTGGGTGGTGATACTCCAGTTTGCTTTAAGCTTCACTGGATCATTACAGCATGCCAAGGATGGATATCTGGGCATGAGGTCAGGACAGCGCTTTGAAATAGCAAGTGACAGGAAGGCCTCGGTCATGCTTACAGGCAGACCAAAGGTTTTCTGGAAAGCGGTTAGCAGTCTGCATCTGGTCTCTCCAATGTAGAGGAGGCCATATTGGGAGCATCAAAAGCAGTAGGCAGAATTGAAGGAGCTGTAATTGAAGCACTGCTTCACTGGAAAGGAGTGCTTGGAAGCTTGGATAGTGCACAGGGAGGAAATAAAGTGGCAGCTGTTACTCCTTCTGCAATTGCATAGGAAGGTGCCTTGGGGGCTTGCATAGGAAGGTGCCAGGGGGTGTTGCGTTCAGAGGTTCGGGATGATGGAAGAGTGGACATGGTTTTCCCGGGGGAATGGTCCCTATGGAATTCCAAGGAGGGAGGGGTGTGGGTGAAGTTAAGATGTGTTTGGTGCTGGTGTCATGCTGGATTTTTTTCAGTGAGTGTGTAATTATTCTAGATTCGAATGATCAAATTAAATATGTAATGTTTGTTCAGTAATTGTGAAAATAACCTACAATCCAGATGAGAGATTTGCAACCAGTAGACAATTTGAGGAAAGTACCAGTACCGGGGGAAGCAAAAAATTTTTACACTATGAGAAGACAGTGTTGAGATGTTGGCAAGTGGCCTTTGACTGTTAGTGAGCAAATGACTTTGGATTTATTTACGAATTTGCCAATAAGACCAATCTTATATCATGGAACAGTAAGAACCACAATGCGTACACTGATACACTGAATAGCGAAGGTAGGCTTGTGGTGAGCAGGCAGGTTTCTCAGTTAGTGCGTCAAGGAAGGGGAGCTCATTTGCTCCTCCTTTTAACAGGTGAATTTGAGCGCAGGATGCAGCCCATTATGATATGAAAGCAAATTAGCACATTCTACTACCAAGTTAAAGATAGCAAGTGTATCATCCACATACCGGGAATATGCGAGGGGTAGGCGGTTGAGTGTCATTCCCTGAAGACACGATTCTTATGGATCCCGACAAAGATGTTAGCGGGAGCTGCAGCTAGAGTGGGTCGCGTGGCAACAGCATGTTTGGGCATACTTGCTCTTGTTAAGATTGAACTGAACTGCGTTATTTGTGAGTTCATAATACCAATGAATATTGGTCAAAGCAATGGTGGTGGGTCTAGGTCGGCACGACATAGTGCTGCCGCATAAATGCCTATGACTTCCTTTCGTGAAACATTGGTGAAAAGGCTCGCAATGTCAAATTAACACATGGGCACAGCATTACTACCGATATGCAAGTCCTCTATGATCTTCATGAATGTCAAGGGATGCTTCACAGTGTATCTGGTAAACTTGGGCAAAACTGGTTGTTCCATTTCGCCACTTCATTTGGCCAGTTAATACTCTGCAGATCTGGTCACCGTTAAGATTGGACGTAAAGGGACATCAGTTCAATGTGTGTTGGACAGCCCATACATAAGCAGACACAGCAAGCCATGAGGACAAACCCAGCCATATATTTCACGAGGTGGCTCATCGCTCTTACATAAATCTAGCAAGCTTGGACTCTTCTCATTTAGCATGGATTAGCTGTTTCCCTTGACTAAGGCATTTTTTGCAATTTATCCTGATGAATGCAAGACAAAAAGCTTTGACAAATAAGGTCCCTTTTTCTTCAATACTCAAGTTAAGTCCTACCAAATCACTGTCTATTCTGTTATTGCTCAGATCAATAAACATCTGTATATTTAGATACAGATCACAAATTTAGCTCATTAAACATCATATTATATTGAGGGCCAATGCTCACACAGGACATGGATGTAGTTTATCGTACAATTGTTACAGTACAAGCACAATTATGCTTTCTGACCAATAATTCCAGAGTGTAAGTTTTTAATATTTATTCTTACCAACACGTTAAATATCTAATCATCTTCCCGTGGAATCACAGCAAACAAAATTCCTAACAAGCAGGAGTTCAATCATCCAAGTGAATGTGTAACTAATTTCCACTCGAATAATTTCCAATATTTCCAATTAATTAGAGGATGTATCTAAAATTTTGTTAGTCCAAGTAACCAATCTTTGCTTATCCGCTTGTCACTGTATTTACACAATTATTGTTCCAATAACTCATCATTTCAAATAGTTGATCATGCTAGCCAATGGTGATAGTGATAATCAAATTTATATAAAATATTAAGATTTCCGGGATTGATATTGATAGCTTCCAGGACAGCTGCCTCCTGTCTTCATACCAGTGTGCTGTCACCTCATTTTTGTTTTTTATTCTGGTGGGACAGGGTGTGTGAATGGACAAGATTGATCTGGGATGTTGTCTGTTACATATGATTCGGTGAGTATGTCTATGTCAGGCTGTAGCTTGATTAGCCTGTGAGAAATCTATCCCAATTTTGGCAGCATTCCCCAGATGATAGGAAGGAGGGCTCAGCAGGGTCGACGGGGCTGGGCTTGCCGCTACCATTTCCGGTCCCTAGATCGATGATGGGGGATGCCTCAAGTTTGATTCCTTTTTGAAAGACATTCTTTTTGGTGGGTTGACACAACTGAATAGCTTGCTCGGCCATTTCAGAAGCATTTAAGAGTCAACCACATTGCTGCCCGTCTGGAATTACATGTGGGCCAGACCAAGCAATGGCAACAGGCTTGATTCCCTAAAGGGCATTACGGTTTTAGTTGCGGAATATATTTGCCTCTACAGTGTCCCACCAATCACTCTCATAACATGTACAATGAACAATCATTGATTTATTAATGATTTAATGTTGCGGTCACTGCCCCTCTGCTTTATCACTGCTGTCACTTGTACTTTCAGTTCCCATCCAGGTACAAGACTGATGCGGCATTGCACAAGGTCATCACCTCAAAAGATTAGCTTTCCCATATATCTGGTTGGGTATGTACAGTGAACCTGTGGTCAGCAATGTGTTTGGATATGTGCTGAATAATCCAGTGTTGCTAAGAGAAATCAATGACTTGACCGCGGTGTAACAGACAATGAACAAATTGTGTCCATCATAAGGATACTTTCAACTTTCCCATGATAGTAATGGACTTGCATGTCACAGTAAAGCAAGAAGAATAAAATTCCTGGAGATTGCATCATTTCATAGCACACAGCTTGAGCAAATTTAATAATTCATTTGGAAGGGATTGATCTGATGAATTTAGCTGAGAATTTGTTTCTGGATTTTGTTAAAATATATTCTGTGATCTTAGAAATCTTAATTGGAAAACATATCGATGTTTATTTCGTGAACTGACTGTACATATTTGAAAAAATATATTTTATGGTTTCCAGCGTGAGGCACGATAATTCCACCAACACTGCAGCAGTATTCACCCGTTTTACTCAAGAATCTTTGCACAGCACATTATTTCACAACACTCATTGGACAGATTTAAATTAAGCTCACCAAAAAATTGAAAATGTGATCTTTCTGCTTACTTTTTGGACTCAGAGATGATAGCAATCACGTGGGATGAAGCAGGAATGTGAAGTGGAAGCTAATTAATTTATAGATTTCAAATTATTACCATGATCCCAAGTAATGCTTTCATTCCAGAAAGTTTCCATCCCCTTTTCACTGTTAGGATCAAGACTCACACATGGAAGCAAACCCGAACGTTTGGCAGGCACCACTTCAATCAGTCATGAGGAAACCAGACCTTAATATGGATCATGTTGATATTTAACATCATACTTTCAGCCTGCGAACTTTTAGATAAACTAGAGTCAATCCAGCGTACAATAATTGATTAAATTATTAGGCATCGACTGAGAATGGAGGGAAATTATGAACTGTAAATTCATATTATGCAGCACAGCATTCGCTCAGTGAAATAGAATGGACAATGAGAGATATTATTGAGGTACTGAAAGTGTGCAATGCTGCAGCAATGTTGTATTTTATTCTTTCTTGGGATGTGGGTATCTCAGACAAATCGTGGTTTGTTGCCCATATCAGATTCCATTTAAGAAGGGCTCGTGAGGTTTTTTTCACCACTGCAGTCCAGTCCATTTCCATTTTTGAGTGATCTGATACAATTTGATAGGCAGTCTCGGCCATTTCAGAGGCGGTAATTGCGACAGCCCGTTTATCGTAGCTGAAAGCTTGTTGAAAATAGGAGTGAGGGCAGCGATGTGTCTGAATGGGTAGTGACAGTAAATTGAATGGTGGTAATGTATCTTGATGTGTGGTAACAATAAGAGTGAGGCCAGTGAAGTATCCGATGCATAGTGTCAGTAAAATGAATGTTGCTGATGAATATGGATGTTTGATGACAATAGGATTTTTTGAAAGTGATCTCTCTGGATATATGGAGACAATGATTTTGAGTGCTGTGATGAGAGGGAAGGTAGACACTTAATAATTTGAGGTCAGTATTGTGCCTTGATGGCAGTGACCGTTAGCATCTGTCAAGTGATCTTGGGGGATGTTTGATATTAATCCAGCGAGGTCAGTGAGGTCTCTAGATGGCTAGTGACAGTGAGCAAGCGTTCATTGACCGATGTGTGTGTATAGTATAAAGAAAGTGAGCTCAGTGATGTATATGAATGATTATTGACAATGAACCTGTGTTTCTTGTTCAATGGGACAGTATAGTAGTCAAAAAGTGAGGTCAGTGATGTATCTGATAGTGACAATGAGGATGTGTTTAATGATCAGTGGAGATTTATAATATTAAAAACGTGAGGTTAACGATGTATCTGGTTGGAAAGTGACAATAAGACTAAGGTAATCGACCTAGTTGGATATTAACAATTACATTGAGGTAATCAATGCAATTGAACGATGGTATCATTACAAGTGAAGAAGTGACGTGTTTTGACGGGTCGTGTGAATGCGACTTAGGTAGCTGGATGGGATGGCGGCAAGGATAGTGAAATATGTGTTGCACCTCTCCACTAGTGAGAATAATAACGTGGTAAATGCATTACCTTTTTGCTATTGACAATCACGGTGTGGTCAGTGATGTTTCTGTATAGGTAGCGATAATAAGATTGTGATAGGTGATGTAACTGCATTGGATTTGACCAAATGATTGAGGTCAGGGAGGCACATGATAACTGTGCAAATCAAAGATTCGCAGTTGCAACCGATGCTGAGGTAGAGAGTTTTTCTCATTTTCCACTCTCCCATCCTACACTCCCAGGAAAGTTATAGTACCAGGGTTAAATAGTGAGTCCTGCTGTCTTTCGGATTTCCCCACAAGACACAGACAAGTTTGGTACATCATGGTGTTAGATACACACAAATGTCACTGTTCATTGTCCCATCAAAAAATCCCTAGGCTATTAAAGCAATGAAAGAATCAGAGTGAAGATCCATCCAAATTATCCCCATGAAACATCCGCAATGCTTCTGCATCCCGAGGTTCAATGCAGAGTAAAGCTCCCCCCCTACTTTATCTATCATTCACCCAGGGGACACGTACAGCACGGGCTTAGATACAGAGTAAAGCTGCACTACCCTATCCATCATGCACTCCCAAGGAAAGTACAGCACGGGGTTAGGCTTGGCTACAACTCCCTCTGCTCTGTTCCCATCAAGCATTCCCAGGACAGGTACAACATGGCGTTAGGTACAGAGAAAAGCTCCATCTACAATGTCTGCATCAAAAACTCAGAGGACATTTACAGTTGCGGTTAGATACACAGTAAAGCTCCATCTTAACCGTCCCCATCAAACATCACAAGGACAGGCACAGCACGGGGTTCTATACAGAGTAAATCTCTCACTAAAATGTCCCCCTCAAACACTCCAAGAACAGTTAAGGTATGGGGCTAGATACAGAGTAAATCCCCATCTACTCTGTCCCAATCAAGCACTCCAAGGACAGGTACAGCACGAGGATAGATACAGAGTAAAGCTCGCTCTGCACTGTCCCCATCAAACACCCCCGAGGCAGTTACAGCACGGGGATAGATACAGAGCAAAGCTCTCTCTACACTCTCTCCATCAAGCAACTTCAGGACAGGTAATGAAACACGCTAACATAGAGTGAAGCTCCCTCTACAATGTCCTCCTCACCTCTCCAAAGTCAGGTACAGCATGGGGTTAGATAACAAGAAAAGTTCTTTCCACACTGTACTGTCATAAACTCCCAGGGCAGGTAACGCATGGGCTTAGCTATAGACTGTCATTTCGTCTATACTGCCCCATCAAAGGCTCGTGGCAGATGTTGAATGGGTTTAGATAAAGAGTAAAACTTCCTTTACATTGTCACCTTCCAACACATTTAATGCAGGAGCAGTTCAACATTAGGTAGAGAATAAAGCTTTTTCAACAATACCTCATGAAAAACTCCTAATCCAGCTGCAGCATTGTGTTAGGTATAAAGAAAAATAGCTCTGTACATTCTCGCTAGCAAACACCAGTAATGCAGCCAAAATGCCATTCTCCCTCTCCACTGTTCCCATGAAATGGTTCCAGAGAACGTGCATTACATTAACTGATGCAGGCTAATTGTTCTTGTACACAGCACTGTTCAAAACCTCCCAGAGCATATTCAACTTGGGGTAAGGCAGGGATATAAGCATTATTGATAGAACCAACACTAAACACTCCATGTCCAGTTACAGAATGTGGTGAGACACAGAGTAAACCTCCCTCCTCACTGTCCCAATGAAAACTCGCATGACAGAGACAACATAAATCCATGTATACTGAATCCTTCTCTACAGTGCCCCCATCAGGCACACCTAGGGCAAGGACAACACTAATTTTCTTCCATCCCACAGCTTCCTCTGTAACGTCCACATCGAGTTGAATTCCAACTGGAGAAGTGGATTTAAATCAGGTCGGGACAGAAAACAGAAGAAAGGATTATAAAATTAATGAGAGGAAGTGACGGACTTTGGAGTGAATGTCCCCTGGTTGCTGTAGGTAGCAGTAGGGAGGATAAGGTGGTTAAGAAGACACATGGAATCCTTTCCTTTATTAGCTGAGGTATGGAATAATACAGCAGGGAGTTTATGCTGGGAAGATAAAACACATTAGATAGGCAACAAGTTGAGTACTTCATCCAGTTCTGCTTTCTTCATTCCAAAAAGTGTGTAATTGCACGAGAGAGGGCAGAAATCTACAAGAGTGTTGCCAGGGTTGGAAAATTGCAGCTATGAGGAAAGATTGGATAGTCTGGGTTTGTTCTCCTTGTAAGAGAGTAGCCAGAAAAGGGATTTGATTGAGATATATAAATTGTGATTGTCATAGATATTGTGGGTGTGAAAGGCCTGCTTACCTTAGCAAAGAGGTCAATAACTAGGAAGCACTAACTTAAAGTGATTGGTAGAAAGAATAAAGGGAGGTGAGAAAATGTCCCTTTTTCACACAGAGGCATTCATGGGTCATGAACTCACTGCCTAAAAGGGTAGGAGAGGCAGAAAGACTGCAAACATTTAAATTGTCTCTGGACGTGCACATCAACTGCCATAGCTTGCAGTTGGCTTAGGCTTGGTTCCTTTTTTCTCGGATGGCACATACACGATTGGGCAAGAGGCCTCCTTCTGTGCCGTAAAATTTCTGTTATTATGTTATTCTAAACACTCCCAGTCTAGACACAGCTTGTGGTTAGTTAGAGAGTAAATGCCCATCTACAATATCGCATTAAACAATGCCAGCATAGGGTCAACATGCATTTGGTATAGAGTAAATCTCCCTCTACAAGGTCCACATGAAATATTCCCAGGACAGGTACAGCACAGGGTTAGATCCAGAGTAAAGCTACCTCTACACTGAATTCATCAAACACTCCCAGAGCATTTCCAGCACAGGTTGAAATAGCGTAAATGCCCCTCGACAACGACCTCTTCAAACAGCTCAAGAACACGTGAAGCATAGGGTTACATAGAGAGTTAAAATCCTTTCTGCGGCCTCCGCTTAGCAATAACCTGCTCCCTGATGCCCAGTTTGCGTTCCGCCAGGGTCACGCAGCCCCTGATCTCATTAAAGCCTTTGTTCAAACATTGCAAAAAGAGCTGAGCTCCCAAGGTGTGTTGAGAGTGATTGCCCTTGACATCAAAACCGCATTTTTTCGAGTGTGGCTTTAAGGAGCACAAGCTAAATTAGTGTCAGTGGGAATCAGGGGAAAAAGTGTCCACTGGTTGCAGTTATAATTGGCACAAAGGAAGTTGGTTGTTGTTTTTGAAGGTCAATCATCTCATCACCAGGACATCGCTGCAGGAGTTTCACAGGGTTTTTTCCTCTGGCCAACCATCTACAGCTGTTTCATAAATGGCCTCCCTTCCATCATTGAAGGCAGAGTAGCGGGGGTGTGAATCTGCATAAAATGTGCATTTGGCTTTCGAAGGCTAGTGGAGCACTCGTGTATTTTGCAATAGGAATGGGAATTAAATGTAAGGAATTTTGTACAGCTTTACCAGCCTTGGTAAGCACTTGGGGCACTGGGGTCCTGTGTGCAATTTTACAATACTTGTGAAGGAAAAAAAACAAACTATATCATCTCTATAGAAGCAGTTCAGAGACTTGCCTGATTTCTGAAATGAAGGTTTCATCTTTTGAATAAGGTATGTAAAGTTTCGACCTATACCCATTGGAGCTCAGGAGGTTTAGAGGTCATCTTGTTGCAACATATAAGACCCTGAGGGCAATTGATGAGTGGACGCTTTCCTGGGTGATTCTGAAACTAGCGGACATACTTCAAAAGTAAGAGATCTCCTTTGGTAGATTGAGACGAGGATATTTTTAATTGCCATAAAAGTTGCCTTTCTGCGTGGAAGTATGTTCCCTGGGAAGCACTGGAGGTTTGGTCATTGAATTTATTTAAGACTGAGTGAAACATATTGTTGTTATGCATGCGATCCCAGAGAAATGAGGGCAGACAAGAAATGGAGCTGAGATACAACCAGAGCAGACATGATCTCATTGGCTTACTGCTGCTTCTTTGCCCCTTTCTATCTACTCCATGCTATCATTGTCCTTTCACTGTTTGATTAGACTTTGTGCATGGTGCTTTACTCAATAACATACCCAAAGATGATCCTGGCGTATCACTGTTTGATTAGACAGCACAGAATGGGTTTTACTCTGGAACTAACATCAAGTTGCAACAGAAGCAGACTTTCAGATGGGCCAATGTGGAGCGAAATATACTGTTTCTATTCCTATTTCTATTGCTTTTGTGAGATTTTACAGTGTCGTTAACAGGGAGCTTTATGGTCTATCTAAAACTGTGGCTTTGCCTGCCTAGGGAGTGCCTGATAGTGACAGCGTGGAGGGAACTTGAACCCATATGTAATTCTGGCATGTACCTGCCCAGGGACCGTGTGATGTGGACAGTGTAGCGGGAGCAATTCTCCATATCTAACACCGATCTGGAACTGACCTGGGAGTGTTTGATTGCCACAGTGTTGAAGAAGATTCACTCTGGATCTAACCATATGCTGTAATTTTGCAGCTTAGATGAGTTAGATGTGGCTTCCATAAATAGTCACGATGGAAGGAGGGTGGAGGATTTATCCCTGCCATCCATCCTGAGAGACGTGTTGACCTGACATTTACTTGTTCAAATCCTGAATGCGTTTTTGACGTCGGTGCAGCTCCCAAACATGTCGATGCACCGGCGAGGATGCTCAGCTCATCGGGGACAGGAACATGGAATTTATAGAGGTGCACAGTGATCGTAGGGCATTGTTTTGACGGCAGCAACAGTGTTTTCTCGTTTGTGTCTGGCCTTTCTACTCCTTGAACAGCTTCAGGAACTTTGACGCAAGCAGCAGCGTTCTTGAATGTCATTTTGATGTATCCAACCTGGGGAATTCGTGTAGACAGTTCTCCACAGCATCAAAGCCACAGGACTCCAAAACACTTCTCTAAATGTAGAAGTCATAGTCGACACGTGTACCTCCTTCACTGCCACCCTCACGGTGTTAGATACCCCCTGGTTTGGGGCTCGACTGGTTGCAGCTATCACCATTTAACGTCCTGATGTTAGACACTGAAGCCTGCACTTGCAGAAGCAACTGGTAAGAACAAGCACTCCTTTTGATCTTAGCCTAACATGGCCTAAATCCGAAACTATCATCATTGTCTGTCAGTTCAGAGGTTTGGTTCTGATATAACCTGCACAAATTGACTGTAAGAAGGAAGTGCTAAGGTGCCGGGATTGGTAATTTACTTTCCGGTAAAGCCATATGGGCTGACAAGACTCCCGATGTACAGAGTGGAGAATACCGAGATTAGAGATTGGGATGACCATGTACAATATTATATCTTACCATATGCAGTGACTTTGGGGAATTATATAATAGGCACCGTCTGAGGTGTTGAAGCACACGAAGGTGTAAAAACGTGTTTCCCTCTAGTAAGGAGAAGCAGCGTCAGTTGACCTTTTGGGTTTAAAATCAGAAGGAACATGTACCATGGGGCTAGAGAAGACAATGTTTAAGCTCAGTCATGTAGACTATGCAGTGGAGGGATCTCATTGTATTACCACAGACAGCAAATTGTATCAGTGTTAGTTGAAATGGAACTCCCAGTAACCCCAAGTACATTCAGTTTTACTCCTGAAAGAGCGGCACACATTGGGGAAAGTCAAGTGTGAAGATTGATAGTGATCTCAGCACTGAGATTGAAGTCCGGGATACAAATAAGGGGAAGCTGCAGGAATATGTGGACTAATTTTATTGTTATCCTCCTGCACTAACAGAACATCTGGTTGAGCTGTGAGAAGAAAGTGATAAATCCCCGGAAATATGTTATCAGTTACAGCAGACAGATAATCAGCTCCTACAGGATGTCCAGGCCAATAAAAAGTGGTTCTAGTGGGATATATTACGGGACTGGGGAAGTAATATTGAAGTCAACTATTAGGTTTCGAATCACCTCTCTTGTGTCTGTGGTTCAGCAGTTAAAAACTGTCATATATCTATCATATGATTTCTGTCGCTGATATAGAGAGCTGGAGAAATTGGCTAAAAGCCGATGTACCGAGCAAAAACTATTGATGTAAGTGTAGTTTTATTATCAGGAAACAAAACTATTCACGCAAAGCATGTATGCTGTAGGATATTGCACCATTTAAACAGTTTTCTATTGACATATTTTAATTTTGTAACCGTGCTTTTACATCTTTCATGTTAATGAATTTAAGCTGATTGTGGTGGCGTGCTGTGGGCAGAGTATGTGCAATGGTTGGAAGAAGATGGAGCTGTGGAAAATAGTTTTTTTTTTTCCGATGGCATCGCTGAGGCTCAAATTCAACTTTAAACATAAAAAAGCATGCAACTAAATAGGGATGGACACACGCACATTGACACCAAAACACCCACACACACAAACACGGACATATTAGGACTGATCTCCGTGGTGTGGTTTGCCACAAACACATCGTCTGCAGAAACTGAAAGAGACAAGGTCCACTCGGGAATGTGTGAACCTCCTTCCTGCCCCAAGACACTGATCACACTCATTATTGGCATTTAGCTGATGGCAATGTATGACCATGTAGATATGCTCATGGATGGTCAAAGTGATGTTACTAACGCAGTAGAATGGCCCGTTTAAAGGTATCACCTCATAGAGGATGGGCCAGGGCAAGGAACGTGCATAAAGAAACAACCCTAAAGGACATTGTAGCAGCAGTGAGTATAGTGGTTTGGTCAGCCATTGTGAGGTTATGCAGGGAGACTTGTTGAAGGGCCTAAAACCTGAGTCTCACCCTAGCCCGAGGGAATCCTAAGCAAACGGTGTCATTATGAACATGTACTATTGCTTAAAGAATCAACAGAGGTGTTTCACATGTATCTAAACAGTATCCAAGTTGTCATGTGGCATTGATGTCAAGAATGGAAATCAGGTCCTTCAGACTAGAGAGAAATAGATCTCACAGAGGCCAACTAAAAAGCACAAATGACATTTTAGTTCAGTTTTAGGAAGGGGTGGATGTAAAGGTTAAATGTGAAGGTGCATTTTAATGTTGTCTGTCTCTCTTTTATGTGTCCCTAAGTTAAATCGTGAGGGAGAATGAGAGAAACAGGCAGAAGAATGGGGAGAGGGAGCAAGTGAGTGAGAAAGAGAGAGACAGAGAGGGACAGAGAAAGAGAGTGCAACTGGGAAAGCGGCAGAGAAATAGAGCGAGATTGAATGAGACCGAGGGAGAGAGAAAGGCAGAGAGAGGGACAGAATAAAGGGAGCGGGACTGAGAAAACGAGAGGGAAGGACAGAGAAAAACAGAAAGGTAGACAGTTAGAAAGGGAAAGTCAGAGAAAGAGAGTGATAAAGAGATGAAGAGAAAAAGGTGGTCAGCAAAGAAATACAAAATCAGAATCTCAGAAAACAATGTTGAAAGTGTAATAACTTCTTATTGCAAACAGTCTTTGGCTAGAAACAGTAAACGTTATTAACAGATAACTCTAGAGATGTTAAATGCTTGACAAATGATTAGAGATAAGAAGCCCCACCTACCGAATAGCCCGTGATATTGATTCATTGGTTTAAAGCTTCACCATGTCACGTGATACTTGAGAGACAGCAGGCGAGGCTATACTATTCAATCACTGCAGTAAGTTTGGTGACTGTTGGGAACATGCTGTGCACAACTCTTTTACAACATCTATTAGGCGGAGTGATGGATTTGAATGGTTAGTGAGACGCAGAGAGACCAGTTGAATCCAGTCTGCTGCGGTTCAGATTGTGAATTTGTGTGTTTATCTCTGTCTGTCCCTCTATTCTGGTAATGTAAAGAGAAAGGAGAGATCGAGGGGAAAACAGAGAGAGAGAGAGGGAAAGGGGGAGCGTGAGGGGAAACAGCGGTTGAGAGTGAATGATGAGAGAAGAGTGGGAGACAGGGATAGTGGGAGAAAGGCAAAAGTGTGAGGGGCAATCAGGGAGAGAGAGAAAGAGGATTTAGTGAGGGTGAAACAGAGAGGTAGATGGAATCGAATGGGTGTTGATTGCGGGTTGGAGTTTGAAGAGAAACAGGGCATTGGGGGTCTCCGAATGTGTAGTCAATGTCCATCTCCTAGTCTCATGAGAAAATCCCCTCACCCATATTTTTCCAGGAGGGTTGAACAGTTAGAGAAACACAACGGGGACATTGAGAAGGCGAATCACGGGCTCTTGCTGTGCTATTTTTAAATAAAGGCATGAACACACCCTGTCCATTCATCTATTGATACCCAAGGCACTTTTATCTGGCAGTTATCAAGGTGCAGTGGGTGGAATCTCAGTGTGCAAATAATGATGACATTTTAACGAGTACGATGGTTTGATGCTTTAATTAAATTTTAATTCACTTCTTTTTCTCTCATTTTCTGTATTTGCAGCCAATGGCATTTGAGAGAGAGAGAGAGAGAGAGAGAGAGAGAGAGAGAGAGAGAGACTGAGCAATAAAAGGGGGTGGGGGCAGGGAGGAAGATGGACAGAGAGAGAGTGGGGAAGAGAGAGAGACGAGAGACAGAATGACAGAGAGCCAAAAAGTCCTGCAGCGGTGGATATCGATTGGGTGAGGCGAGAGACAGTGCATGTGACAGTTGAAGTTCCATGATGACTGAGTATGGAGTGGGTTGCTGTGGGCTCTGAATGAGAGAGATAGATTGCAGGATTAAGTGGATATGTGGTATTGGGCGTTGGGGAAGGGATGAAAGAGGGAGCAACATTCCCAGTCTGAAGAGTGAACGGTGCGTGAGGTGTTGAGGCTGTTAAGCAGAGCAGAGCGAAGGACAATCATCAGTATCTGTGCGTTCGTTGTCATGAGCCTGGTAATACAAAGGAAGGGGGCCCTCAGAACAAATGTGGGACCTGAGAATGAATAGGGGCCCTCACAATTAGTTAGAAGGCTTTTGAGAGGACGATACAGTGAGAAGGAGCTAGCTAGCTGCTCTTTCGGTACCATAATATTTAGGAAAGAGATGGATTTGCTGAAAAAAGCAATGAGCAGGGTCTTCTAGGTAGGCATAATCATTATTATTAGTTAAAGGAATGTTGGCGTTGCTGGCTAGGGCATCATTTATTGCCTTCGTTCAGAGCGCATTTTAAGACTCAACCACATTGCTGTGGATCTGGAGTCAAATGTCTGCCAGGTCAGGGAAGGACGGCAGATTTCCTTCCCTAAAAGATATTAATGATATTTGTTACAATCAGAAATCATGGTCATAATTAGATTTGTTAAATTCCTGAGTTGTATTATTGAGTTTAAACTGCATGCTCTGAGTAGAAACTTGAACCCCCGTTCCCAGGCAATACCAGTCGAGTGACAATACCTCTATTCCATCGAAAGCCGCACCAGGAATGGAACCTGATGCCGTTTGATCTCATCACCTAACGCATCGAAATCAGATGTGTTATCCATTAGTCAAGACCTTTACCACAAGACACACGCAGCTACAGGCGTAGGTGCTGCAATGTTTCATGGTCTTACAGTGCGACAGCAATATCAAAGGATTGCAGCAGAACAATTTCAACAGCAAGCATGCTTCTATTCAGATACGTCTATTGACCAGATCGGCGATCGACCTGGCGACCCCAGCGTTACTAGAACTCTAGACGACCCATCTGTGCCAACGGGTGGAAAAGGTAGGCTGTGATTGCACCGGCTCTCAACTGGTTGGGAAACCCTCAGAATTGATTGATGGGCATAGAACTTGTGGTCGGGTTTGGGGTGTGTGGGGTGGAGAGTGGGTCAGAACAAACATGGGGGGTTTACAATTAATGTGGGGAGACCCAAAAAGCTGCACCAAATTAAAGCGAAACTGCTCGCACTTGAAAGTGGGTTGCTTGAGGAATGGCGAAAATTGAGAGGCCTCGCAAAAGATTGAATAGAGGACATCAAATGAAGCAACAACGTTCAGACAGAGGAACATTTTTCTCAATGTCTGTTTCTAGAGATCGGGAAGCACTGTCCAAATGTCTCTCCCTCCCGCTTTCTATCTGTTCGTCCCACTCTCAGACTATGCCTTACTCTCTCCTCCTCCTCCCTGTCTCTCACCCTCTCAGAAAGAGACAGTGAATGAGAAGGAGAGAGACGGAGTGAAAGAAAGAGATCGAGAGCGAGAGAGATACAGAGACAGATGCACCGAAAGACAGAACGAGTGATGTTCAGGCAGAAAGAGCGATGGATAGAGAAGACAGAGAGAAAGAAAGACTGAGAGATGGAGCAACAGGCATTGTGCCTCTTACCTCTCCCTCCCTCTCCGCCTCCCTGTCTCTCTAACTCTCTGTCCCTCTCTCTCTTTCCCACTCTCTCTGTGCCTATCTCCCTCTCTGTCTCTACACCTCTCTATCCACACCACTCTTTCCACGCCTCTCCCTACCTCTCTGTTTCCTTCTTTATCACCAATTCTCTCTCTGTGTGGCTCGATCTCTCTCTCTGCCATTCTCCCTCTCACTTCTTGTTTGTCTCTATCTCTCCCTGTCTCTCGTTCTCCCTCTGCGTTTCTACGCTACTCTGCATCTCCCTCCACACACCTCCCTACATATCTGTCCCTCTCTCTCCTTGTCTCTCTCGCTCTCCCTCTCGATCACCAATTCTCTCTCTCATCTAGTTCCATCTCTGTCTCCCTCAACGTCTTCACTTCTATCCTTCTGTCTTTATTGCTCTCCCTGTTTCTCTCTCCCTCTACAACTCACTTCCTCTCTGTACATGTATCTCTCTATCACTGCCTATCTCTCTCTCTCTGATTGTCTCTCTCACCACCGGCTTCTGTCATTGCCTATCTGTCTCATCGCCTGTCACTGTCACCACTTGCCTCTCTCACCATCTGTCCCACTCCCTTCCTTGCCTCTCCATTCTGTCTTTATTATTTCCCATTTTCCTCTGCCGCTTTTCTCTCCCACCTCTCTCTCCCACTCCATCATTTTCTCTCTCTATCTCTCTCTGCCCCTGTCTCTGTCTCTTGCCCTATCTCCCTCTCTCGCTTTGTCTCCATCTCTGTCTTCCTGTCTGCCTCCCTCTCTCTCTCTCTCTCCCGCTCCATCTCACTCCCTCTCTGTCTCTGACTCTCTAGCTGTCTCTCTCTCTCTCTTGACATCTGTCTCTCTCACCGTCTGTCTCTCTCGCAGCCTGCACCACTCCCTCTGTTTCTAAGTTTGTCTGTCTCCCTCACTCTCCGTGTCTCTCACTCTGCATTCCTCTCTCTCTCTCTCTCTGGCTTGTCAATTTCTGCCTCTCTCTCATTTCCTCTCCCACCATGTATATCTCTCTCTGTTTTTTGTCTCTCTGTCTCTTGTCTCTCTGTCTCCCCCTCTCTTTGTCTGCCCCTTTGTCTCTCTCTCTCCCTTCCTCTCTCTTTCTCTCTCTGTCTCCCTCTGTCTCTTTCTCTTCCTGTTTCATAGTCTCTTTCTCTCTCTCTCTCTCAGTCTCTCACTGCCTCTCACATTCTGACTCACTCTCTCTTTCTCTCTATCCCTGTCTCCTCCTCTCTCCCGGTCTCCCTCTCTCCCTGTCTCCAGCTCTCTCACTCCCTGTCTCTCTCCCTGTCTCTCTCTCACTCCCTGTGTCTCTCTCTCTCTCCGTCTCCCTCTCTGTCTCTTTTTCTCTTTTTCCACTGCTCTTTGCCTCTTTCTCTCTTTGTCTTTCTCTCTCTCATTCTCTCATTCTGTCTCTCGCTTTCTCTCCCGCTCCAGTCCCACGTTAAACCTCAATGAACACAGTGAATTGACCACACTCTCTTGACTATTGTCTCTAGCCTCATTTTTCTTTATGACCTCAATTCCTTCGACCCATTCCATTTTGTCACTCTGGGAATCCTCTTTCTGATTTCTAACAGGAGGATTAATGTCCAATAATCGTGAGGGAAGGCGAAAATGCATAGGCAGTTGTGCCAATTAGGGGCGGTGTCGAACTCTGGAGAGAGGCTGCAAGATTCTTAATCAAATTGATAGTGTGGGTGACAATGTATGGGAGGTGTTGTCAGGCTTAAAAGTGGACAATCTCCAGGTCCAGGTGATTGGTGTCCCAGACTGCTTAGGGAGGCAAGGGAGGAGATCGCAGGGGCTCTGACCCAAATTTTGAAGTCCTCTCTGCCGACGGGGGAGGTGCCAGAGGACTAGAGAACAGCTAATGTGGTTCCACTAGTTAAGAAGGGTGGCAGAGTTAAGCCAGGGAATGACAGGCCAGTGAGTCTCATGTCAGTCGTAGGGAAACTATTGGAGAAAATTCTGAAGGAGAGAATCAATCTCCACTTGGAGAGGCAAAGTTCGATCAGGGATAGTGAGCATGGCTTTGTCAGAGGGAGGTATGCGTAACAAATTTGAATGACTTTTTTGAGGAGATGAGATGGTGTCTAGATGATGGTAGTGCAGTTGATGAAGTTTAAATGGCTTTCAGCAAAGCCTTTGACTAAGTCCCACATGGGAGAAATATAAAGAAGGCAAATGCACTTGGGATGCAGTGTAATTTAATAAGACGGATTCAAAATTGGCTTAGCTAAAGGAGACAGGAGGATACTGTCGTGACTGGAAGCCAGTGTGCAGTGCCGTACCACAGGGATATGTGCTGGTCTCTCTTATTATTTATCATTTATCTAAATGACATAGATGACGATGTGGGGGGTAGATTTAGTAACTTGGCGGATGGCACAAAGATTGGCTGGGTGGTTAACAGTGAGGGTGAGTGTCTTGGGCCACAGAAAGGTAACAATGGGATGGCAAAATAGGCAGATAAGTGGCAGATGGAATTTATCGTTGAAAATTATGAAGTGATACACATTGGAAGGAGTAATTTGACAAGGAAGTATTCAATGAACGGCATGACACTGGGAAGTTCTGAGGAACAAAGGGAGCTTGGCGTGTGTGCCATAGGCCTCTGAAGGGTGAGGGAGCTGTTAGTGGGGTGATGAAAAAGGCATTTTGGTCACTTGCCTTTATCAATCGAGGCATAGATTACAAAAGTAAGGAGGTCACTTTGGAATTGTAAAGAACCCTGGTGGGGCGGCAACTGGAGTGCTGCGGGCAGTTCTGGTTGCCACATTATAGGAAGGATGTGATTGCACTTGAGGGGTAGAGAGGGGATTCACCAGTATGTTGGCTGTGATGGAACATTTAAATTATGAAGAGAGGTTCGATAGACTTGGAATGTTTTCAATGGAGCAGAGAAGACTGACGGGCGACTTGATCGAGGTGTACAAGATTATAAGGGGCATGGACAGGGTGGATAGGTAGCAGCTGTTCCTCTTAGCTGAAGGATCAGTCACGAGGGGACAGAAGTTCAAGGTGAGGGGCAGGAGGTTTAGGGGGATTGAGAGGAAAACATTTTTACCCAGAGGGTTGTGACGGTTTGGAATGCACTGCTTGGAAATGTGGTGGAGGCGGATTGCCTCACATCCATTAAAAAGTACCTGGATGAGCATTAGGCACGGAATAACATTCAAGACTATAGGCCAAACGCTGGTGCATGGCATTAGATAGGTACGTCAGGTGTTTCTCACGTGCACAAATTCGATGCTTTGAAGGGTCTCTTCTGCTCTGTGATTCTGTGATTTGGTGATTATTCAGTCAAATCAGTGAGGTGGATCCTCAGTTGACAGACATCCCTTATAATGAGAGGGCAGAAAAGTTATGAGTTGGGTATTTCTGTGGAATCAATGAAGGGCTTCCATGATGGAGAGTCAGACCTGCAACTTGCGGGCAGAGGTTTTAGGAGGCGATTTTCTCTCTCCAATCAGTGAAGTGCAACCATGTTGGGCAGCCAACCCAACCAGTGGAAGGGCTGTGCTTTTCGGAGCTGTTTTTTTTTGTTGAATCAGTGAGGGGTATACATTCTGGTGAGGCAACCAGGCAAATAGGAGGGTAGAGATTCTAGCAGGTGTGTTTTTCTGTACAATAGGTGAGGGGTATGCATGATAGACAGTCAGCCCGGCCAATGGATACCCCCAGTGTTTGAGTTCTTCTCATTATGAATTGAATATTTGAGTGAAGGGATATTTGAGCACTTTCTTCACCTGCTGTCTGAACGGAGTCTGTGTCACGGCATAAATCACAGTGTTAGTGCAGCAGCTCAGGAGCTGCAGCATCAGTCCCAATTCCTGTACAGCCCAATCTAACCGCACTGAATAAAACCCCAAATCCCACATGCGCTTCCATATTGAATAAACCATTAACGTTGACCATAACAGAATGAAATTGGCCGAGATCACAAACAGCAAAATGATGGATTTCCTTTGTCTCTCCATCTCTGGGTCTCCGGAAATCTCCCCACTTCTTTCAGCCCGGATTCTCCTGCGGGATCTGCTGCTCACTAAAATGTGCCTGACATGAGAAGATTGAGGAGCTGAATCAGCACAAATGGGACACATGGGGTTAGAATGTTGTGGAGTAACTCGATTGTTCCTCAGAACGGAGAGACCAGAGTATAGACTGTGGCAAAACAAAACCAGGGGACGTTCATCAGCCAATAGGACCTGGAAGCATAAAACACAAGAAAACGTTCTTAAAGCAGGTCAGCACAGTCACAGTTCCCAGGACGACTGCCGCCATTTTCTCGCTGCAATATTTTCTTTTCAGCTTCAGGCAACAAATGGCCACAAACTGATCAAAGCTGAAAGTGACAGTGAACCATACAGAACAGTCCGTAGCTGCATAAAGCAGGGCGGCATGGATATTACAAACACGGATGGACTCCAGGAAACAAAACTGTTCATCAAAAACAATCGGAATGTGTCTCAATATCAGGTCTAGGATAACGACCAGTAGATCCGCCACTGCCATGGCCACTAGGTAACAAATTACACATTTGGCAAGATCACAGTCTTTGCACTTCAGAATCAGTATTGTGATCATGTTGACTGTACGGAAGGCAAATAAGCAACAACATTATCCATCAGACTGAGGAAGATGTTATTAGTTTGATTGAGGAGTTGCTGATATTGTAAAAAGTGTGACAGTATCCTATGACGTGTTGAATTAAATGGACATAAAAGAACATACAAGAAGTTTCTTGATACAATGGAAGAAAATAGCGATTAACTAACAGGCACTGGAAGTTAGGAAGTAGGAGTTGGAGGGGTGACGGGGTGTCAGACATAATAAGGGATCGAAAGGCGATTTGGGAGAGAAGAGATAACAGGAGGACTCAGGGATGATGCTAGATCTCAGGAGTGACGGCGAACCGAGGGTGCCTGGAAAGAACATTAAGTGTTGTGTGTATTACGGACAGTAAAGAGATGTGAGATAAATTCTCCTTTCCCTCACTTCTCTACTGACTGCAGCGGGATGTAGTTTTGAGAAGGATTGTTGAACACCTCCAGTGCTGTAGGTTTTAAGAACAACCACAAAACGGACTTCTTTCAAATTTTATAAATCAAATGAAAGCATAAGCAATTACTTATTACAAAACGAGAGAGGCAAAACATAAACAACTACTCCGTAAGTGCACCGACACACATAAGAAAACGTGTGTTTTTTTCTAGAATTGTAATCTGCATTTAGATTATTAAACTGTAGAGCAGGGACAGGTTACTTTCTATATTCATTCAAATAATGGCTAAAAAAATGCCTCCATGAATGATTCTCTCCTGCTTTCTTAAAGATAAATAATGCCTGTTATGGAATTCCTTAAAGGTCCGTTATACAATGTCAGTTATCTATTGTGCTTTTTTTCCCGTCATAAAGATTCTCTCCGTCCTGTGACCATGGTGCCAGATTTCCAATTTCTGCACATTTCCATTCCTGTTATGAACAACCTCTGAATAACTCCACTATTCTCCCAAGACTTTCCTCGACAATGTGAGGTGACAGTAACAGGGGTGACAGGAGGGGTGCTGGGAGGCATGGGAGGCGTGAGAAGTGACGGGGGAAGTGGGGTTCACACTTCACCTCGACATACCCCCAGAGACTCTAAACCTGATTCTCACCCACTGGAGAGAGAGGAAAGGGAGCTGCTCCCCTAAATTGGGAATGACACAATCCCTCACACACACACAAAGACACAAGAGTGCGTGCACAATTTGAAACACAGAGAAACCTGCAGACAGAAACATATACACAAACATACAGAAACACACATGCACACACACACACTCTCATCCAGATTTGCACACAAAAACACAACGCAGCTATTCACACTTGACACTCACATATCCACACAGAATCTCACACACACTCACATGCACAAACAATTATGCACTCACACACACGTAAAAAGAAAGGCTCACATTCACAAGCACAATGAGAAACAAACAAAACAGAGATGCACATATTCAGGCACATGCACACACTCTAACACGCAGGCACACAAACACACTTTCAGAGACCCAGGTACTCACACGCTTTTGCAACAGTAAAAACACTAACATGAATGCCCTCACTCACCAGCGCCCACAGAAACAAACATACATGTTAAATTCATTCACACGTACATTCACACGCATAGAAATGCACATTCACACTCTCACATGCAGACACAAACACATACAGAAAATCAAACGTACACAGAAGCGCGCAGAAAAGCACGTGGACGCACACACATATACGCATGCATAAATATTCACAGAACGCACACACTCGCACACTGGTGAACTGGCACACTTGCACACCGGCACACTGATGCACTCACTAATTGGCACACAGAGAAACACACAGTGTGAAACACATTTCTCAAGGAATATTCCTCGCCATGGAAGACACACAGAAGGATATTCTGTTCCAGACAAAATCAGGTTCCCAGGAGGCAGCAGTGGCCTGCTTCATGAAGCTTGGCCTGGGCCTCCTCCAGACAGAGTTGGACACACTCAGAAGTATCTTGTTCCCTGGGGGACCCAATTTTCCTCCGGCCACCAGAAATGTTGCTGGTGTGAAGCGAGTGGAGGTCATTAGCTCCACTGGTGACCAAACGAGCACCTGGATGCTGTGACAAAAACATTTTAGTTACCTTCTGTAATCCATGGTGAGTGAGAGATCTCTACTGGGCATACAGGCTGGCATCACTGAATGCAGCATGTAAGGCCTCGTGTGGGCACAGTGTACATGATGCTTAGCAGTGCTACAGGAGTCTGTGCCCAGGGCCAAGGTGACGCAATCAATGTCAATGATTAAGAATGGCAATAAGGAGAATGAACTGGAAATATCTTAGTGGAATGTCCATACACCGAGGATTAATGAGGCCCTATATCACCCTTCCCCTTGTGTCCCAGCAGGTGAAGAGGGCAGAAAATGCCCAAGAGCTACGGAGGACCCGGGGGGTGGGCCACGAAATTTCTGTGTTATTCGACCTGTGGAGGAGAGGTAAATGCAAATTGGGAGAACGACATCCACGGAAATTATGGGTAACAACATGTCTCCACTTCAAGTTTTAGTCGGATCTGGTGATGAAACCGTTACGCAGGTGGTGATGTGGCCTGCCGGGGAGATGGGGGTTGGGGAGGGCTTGGATTTTGGATCTCCAGCTCCAATCAGAAAGGCCATGTGTAATTCCAAGTTATGAGAGTGCTTAGCCAGAGGGACAGTGAATGGCAGCAACCGAGTACGGCAATAGATTTGGAGAAGATCTATCATAAAGGGGGTACTCTTTATGACCCCATCTCTTGACTGCCTTGTGAATCTCTCACAGATTCCTGAGCTGCTATCCCACCGCCCAGAGAGGATTCAGGTCTCTGAAGAGAGGAGGAGGTAGACATGTCCGCAAAAGCACCATCACTGCTTTCCCACTCAACAGGCACCAGTCCAGAGACACGCAGTCCATTGGGTACAAATTTGGGCATAGTGTGGGGAAAACTGCGTGATGAGCATAGCACTGTAGGAAATGTTACGCAGAGAAACCGCTTTGACAACAGTTCATTAAGGAAGTGTTTGGCAGGTACCGTCCTTTAAGGCCCCCTGGGGAAAGGAGTTGGTGGATCTTGTCAGATGCTGACTTGAGAAGACTGTAAACGCCTTTTGACAGAATGACTCATTCTAGCACTTTCAAACAAGCAGCAAGACATTGTTTGGCTGGTGGTGACAATGTCGCTCCCTGGTACATGTCCAGAGACTACATCATCTGCAAGTTGTCCTCGACATGGCTGTGTAGGAGAATAGACTGTTGTCCAACAACTTGTGGAATGCCCCCTTACAAAGAAGCTCTGGAGTGAGTTGAACATCAATAGCTGGAGTACCATGAACTCAGTGAAATAAGTGCTTTGCTCAGCTGAAACTTCTTGGCTTCCCAGTGCAGAGCGTTGTTCATGGCCAAGTACTACAGACTAGCACATTCCAAGTTCCAGGACTACATGCTATGCCTGGAAAGCTTTAATGTGCCAGCTCTGTGTTTCAATTGAACACCTGGGCTGGTAACCAAGGTACATTGTTTAACCTGTCTGTTTCTCTGGCATGTGTGTAGCATTATATTGCAAAAGTTAAACCGTTTGACACATGTTTAATTACACTCTTAGACGATTTATGTTTTTTGTGAGCGTATTGTATTCTGCTAAGTTGTCTACTGCCCTTCACAAATTCAATCCAAATTAATTCAAGGACATAAATTCAATATGCCACGACGGTTATTATTCAAAATTAGCGTTTTGGTAAGTTATTCTTTAAAAGTGGCCAAAGAAATGACTGACAGGTGGGAGCAGTCCCGCACCAATGAATCGACCCGATGCCCATCCCTACAACATTACCCGCCCGCCGCCCACTCCCAACCCGCCCAAACACACACCAGTCTGCCCCCTCCCCCCACAGAATTCAAAGGATCCCGCACATCTCCAGGATTCCATCCACGCACATTTCAGTTTAAGATTAGTGAACTTTTGAGGCAACCCCAATTTATGAGCAATGATCGAGCTGTGGAAACTGCAAGGTTAACAGGTACCGACATGAAGGACCATTCTGTGGTGATCACATGGCGGCAGCACATTTAAGCAGTGAGTGTCCCTTCGGTTTATGTAGCACTCTACATTTTGTGTGAGAGCCCTCATCACAATGTGATTGCATGCAACCACGTCCTGAACCTCTGGAAAACCAACGATGGAGCCAAGCCCATTCACCTTCTCTGTCTGAGATGCTGTGTCAGGGTTGTTAAAGATAAAAATGGCCAATCTCGAGATAAGTCATCTGTCAGAGCGTGGAAGCCTTTGTGTAAAGCTCTTTGGGAGATGCCACACACATCAGGCATGTGCCTTGGTATTGGTCTGTTTTAAAAATGTTAAGAGCCACAGTGAGCTTCAGTGTCACTGGCTGCGTGTGTCTCTGGGGTGAACTTTCTTGTAGGTTTTGTGGAGAAGGGCAAAAAGCTCAGACATGAATTCTCTGTAGAATAGCAGTCTGCTCCTGCACTGCCTCTCACTCATCTCTACGGAATGAGCTTTTTCTCCATACATCCTTTGCAGTGGGAGCCTGAAACTCCAATTTGTCATTCTTGCAGCCACTCTGTCTTGAGCTGCTTCAACACCTATGGACCCGTCCACCTGGTACACGACGTTCTTCATAATGTTGCTGCTGCTCCTGTGCCTCTCTGACAGGTAGGTGACCTGGTGCCACACCAATGACCAAATAGGCAATTCTAAATGATTATCTGACTGCAGCAGGATTTATGGCGGCAGTAAAGCCTTCTTATTGGAGGTTATGCGGCCCCAACTGATTCCTCGCTCTCCACAGTGCAGATAATTAGTCATCTTGCAGAAAGGACTGAACGTTTTGTGGACTCAATTAATGATTCAATATACAAATTTTCGGCACAGAAGAAAAACTAAGTTGTGGTGATTCCTGATCTCACTCCTGTCTGCAGAGGACGGGAAATCCCGGCCTTGGGGTTAGTCTCAAGATCTTAGAATGTGACAGGACAAGTTCACCTGCAGTCTCCCCTAGTGGAAATCAGGAAACTCCCACCAAACATGCTGCAGACACTGGCGATGCACTGTGCTAGAAGCACTCGGCGAGTCGAGGGAAAACACAGGATATGCACTAAATGAATGCACAAATGTGGATGGCTTGTTGAAAAGAAATGTCAATGCAAATATTTCTGTTGCTTTTTTTTACTAGAGGATGGTGAAGCTGTTGTGGGACGACTCACATGGATGTAAATTTGGAGAACGGAGGTCTATGGCAGGAGATGTAAGGTGTCCAAGGAGAATCGGAGTCTCATCAGATTCCATCCGATACCCTGTCCAGGCCAAAGGTGTGCAGAAAATATCCTCCCTGCCTTATTCTCCACCTAAGGTGTCCTCTGGATTTCTGGTGACAATGCCTGTGTCCTCATAATGGTGATGATATGAAGTGTGCAGCAGAGCACCATGAATTGAACACCTGCTCCAGCGTGCACTGGAGAGTTCATTCTGAGTGGTTCAGTAATCAGAAGCTTTGCTTCATCATACCACTGGTTAGCTCCACGATGTGTCTGGGATCTCCATTGCTCTCAGTGTTCATATGTTACTATTTTCGTTTGGTAGTGGGGAGAGGCTTTGTGATGGGTGCATCGAGTTTTGCATTGAGTGGGCAGACATCATCTCCTGAAAGCCGCCTTCTTGCTCTCTGTGCATGCCTAAAATGGTGGGAATGTCTGACTGCTTCAGAATGAAGGCATTTTGGCTGTGGTCATGTCTACACTAATATGATGTACTTTGCATTGCAATACAGCAAATATACATTAAGTCAGCTCACCATCACCTTCTCAAGGGAAACTAGCCAGAGACTCCCACGTCCTTGTCTGTGAAATGCTTTATTTATAAAAAGTCTATTAATGGCTTTGATAGTCTCCATCACCTAGTGGATACATGGATGGAAGGCATACTGGGAGACGCTGGATTAGCCAGCCTGTACTGTCTGGGGAAATATCTGCATCCGTAGTAGTTCAGTTGAGCTGTGACATTAGCGGCCATTGACAGCAAAATACTCAATCTTGTGTGAGGCTCCAAGGTCCTGTTGAAGGGTTTGGTGCCGTTCTATGACCGCATCCTTGTTTAATCATGGTCACATCACACTCTGCTCCTAGATTAGAATTAGGTTGGTACACGTTCCTGGAAAACCTGGGGTTGGTATGGCAGAGCCATTTTCTCATCCCTCTTTACAGAACTTACCCTCTCTGCAACAACTGCTCCATATTTTGGTCATGTTAGAGACTCAGATGCTCTGTAACTAGAGTCCCAATGCATCTTACAGATTTCGGTCACCAAATCGCTTGCCCTCCCTTACTGTGTACAGTAGCTCACAACACAACCTCCAGAAAACCACTTTCAGTACCTCCAGTAACTTCAAATCACAGAATGTAAAGGAAAAGGGATAAATATCCAGTATTTTTTGGTCAGGAAAGATAGATACGATTAATTGATTAGGGACAGCAGGTCTTTGGATGAGCTGAAGTTTCTGCAGGTTTGTTAGAGGAATTTTCTGGGCAGGATAACATTGAAATAATCGAGTCTATGTTTAACCAAGGCACAGATGAGAGAGTAATAAGCAGCTGGTATCAGCCAGAGGTGATGTCGGGTGATATTGCTAGGAGCCTAGCTTCAACTGGTTTTTGAGCTTGAGCAGAGCGAAGAGAATAAAAACAGTAGCCTTTGAATGCTGCTTGAGAGCACAGATGGAGAAGCCGGAAGATTGGGGATAGAGTGAGTTCAGTTAAGAGGGAAACTATTAATTAATTCTGAAAAATAAACTTAATTAACACAATGAAGATGGCAGGAAATGTGATGTGTCTTGACTACAGCACGTGAGCACTCCTGGGTGCTAATGCTATCCAAAGTAGTTACATTTGCATTAAGTGTCTGCATCTTAAAAAAAAATTGGTTCAGAGTAGATTGAGGTGATACGCATTGCCCCAAATCAGGGAGGGGGAACGTTGTTGGTCACTTTGTTCAAGAAGGCAATCTCATCCCTACGGTACACGTGATGAGTTTGTCAGTGGTCAGCGACAGAAAGTTGTGCCTGTGATCGAGGATGTTAAAGGGATCATGATGGTGGGAGCAGAGGAGCCTCAGTGCATTTAATTGCACAAACAATTTTGCAGCTTTTATGGACAAGAGTGAGGACTGTAAGTTCAACGGGCAAGTTGAGCATAGCGTCATGACACAGGAAGCCATCCAAGTAGTGGAAGCTAAGAGGAATGTAATTCTAGAAGGCAACAATGTAGTCAGGAGGATATAAACTGTTCTCTGCAGCTGAGACTGCGAGTCCTAAAGGCTTTGCTGCATGTTCTGTGCCAGGGTTTGTAATATCTCCTTAGCTCTAGAGAGAAATTTGTAATACTCCATGTTAGTGCCAGCGGCATAGGTAAGATGGTCAACATTGATATTATGAGGAGCTAAGCACCAAATGAAAAATCAGATTCTCAAATACAATAATCTCTTGATCCTTGGCTGAGCTATGTGCAAAGTTGCATAGTGTAAATAAGGTTAGAAAGACAAATGCATGGCATGGCGTGAGATAAGTGAGTTCCTGTTCACGGGGCCATGGTAACTTTACTGGGGAATGTGGAGTTTGTACCATTGAGAGAGACTTCGACTGAACTGTGCTGAGACAAAAACAAAAATAGCTGGAAGAACTCAGCAGGCCTGACAGCATATGCGGAGAGGAGCACAGTTAGCATTTCGAGTCCATATTACTCTTCATCAGAATTAAAGAAATATAGAAATGTGGTGAAATATAAGCTGGTTGAGTGGGGTTGGACAGATGGAGCTGAACAGAAGTCAAGTGATAGGTGGAGGCAAAGAAGGATTGCCAGAGATATTACAGACAAAAGGACAAAGGGGAGTTGACGATAGTGATATTATGTAAGGAATGTGCTATTGGTTACATAAAGGGTAGAAAGCAGGACAAGCAAGTGAGAGATGACCTACTGGGTGTTTGGTGGGGGGAAAGGATACAAAAGATGGGAATAAAACGATAGGTCGAAATAAATTTAAAAATAGGTGGGAAAAGAAAAACGTATTTAAAACATTATAAATAATTGGAAAAAGGGGAATCGGAAAGGGAGTGGGCATGGAGGAGAGAGTTCATGATCTGAAGCTGTTGAAGTCAATGTTAAGGCCGGAAGGTTGTAGAGTGCCTAATTGGAAGATGAGGTGCTGTTCCTCCAGTTTGCATTGAGCTTCATTGGAAGATTGCAACGTTATGGCTAGTCTTATAGTTGGGGAAGTAGAAATTGTTTTCAACTACAATAAGGCGTGTAGTGTACATGCAGGGGACGATTGGGCAAATGAAAGGGAACTGACAAGGCAACAGATCAAGATAATAATGAATAAAATGTTAATTCGAGTGTGGCAGCAAAGGACAGTGATTGTAAACTTAATATTTGGGTAGTGTTTACAAAAAAAAACACAATCAAAACACTGAACTAAGTGCTCTATGTCAGAATGCCCGCAAAATTCACAATAAAACAGATGAATGTGGAAACTATAACCCCATATTTAAGAAATGAGGGACAGAGAGAAAACAGAGAATGACAGATTTGTGAGTCTCACATCATTAACAATGAAATCTTAGAGTTTATTTTAACTGATGTGTTAACAGTACATTTAGAAGATGGTATGATTGGGCAGTCAACATGGACTTCTGAATGGAAAATAACGTTTAACAAACTTTTTGCAGTTTTCTGAGGATAAAAATAGATATGGTGGTGACAGATGAACGTAGTACATTTATATTTTAGAAAATCTTTGATAAGATCACGCACAAGAGTTTAGTAAACAAAATTAGGGGACAGGGTACTGCAGTAAATATACTGGCCAGAATTGTGGACTGAATGGCAGGTATGAAATACAGATTGGAATAAATGGGTCAATTTCAGTTTGGCAGTCAATGAGCAATGGGCAGTGCCAGGGTCAGTGCTTGGGCCCCATTTATTCACAGTCCATTTCGATGATTTGGATGTAATATTTGCAAGTTTATTGATGAAGTAAAACTAGGTGGAAGTGTGAGTTGTGAGGAGGAGGCAAAGATGCATCAAGTGGATCTGGAGAATCTAAACGATTAGGCATGGAAAACGGCAGATGGAAGAGAAAATGGAGAAATGTGGTATGAAAAGTAGAATTCTAGCATATTTCTTAAATGGTGAGAGCCTGGGAGGTGTTGCATTTCAAAGGGACTGATGAAACATGAAGGATGAAACATGAAGGTAAAATAAACAATGAAGATGCCTCATGGAATGTTGAAATTTATTACAGGAGGATTTGAGTATAGAAGTAAAAACATCTTACTGCAATGATATAGTGGCTTTGTGAGACAGCACCTGGATTATTTTGTGCAGCATCAGTCTCTGTACCTGAGGAGAGATACACTTGCCATAGAGGCAGTGTTAAGACATGTCACAAAACTAATGGTTGGGATGGAGGAATTGTCCTATGAGGAAAGATATAATAGAATGGAAACTTATTCTCTGGCTCGACAGGATACATGCAGGAATGATGTTCCCCCTGGCTGGGTGCTCGAGAGCCAGGGAACACAGTCTCTGAAGAGGGGGCAGGCCATAAAGGACTGAGACGAAGAGGGTTTTTTTTTAACTCAGAGGCTGTTTAATCTTTGTAATTTTCTGCCTCACAAGGCTGCAGAAGCTCAGACATTCAGGATGTTCAAGGCTGAGAAAAATAGATTTCTCCATGTTAAAATCATCAAGGAATATGCGAGAGTGCAGGAGAATAGTTTTGCAGTAGAAGATCAGTCATGATCTCATTGAAACGCAGAGCGGAGCTGAAATGCTGAATGGTCAATTCCTGCTCCTGTTTCTTACGTTCTTATGTGATGGAGGTGCTAGCTGCACAATTGAGCTTGGCGAGAATATAGGTTTCTGTATCAGCCTAGCTTCAAATGGAGCATGGAATTAGTGAACAGCCTCAGACATCAGCCAGAGAGCGGAGTGGATATGTTGGAAGGGGAATGAAGTTTGTGACTGGAATGGAAGCGAATGGCTTGAACTTCTCTAAAGTTTAAATGAAAAGGACAGTAAGACAGTTAAGCAAGTTTTATTGAATAAATAATTGAGCAGAGAGATTTACCTGGGACACCAAAAGTTGCCAGGATGGGATACTAACTGACTTAAATAACCATTAGTGCGTATTTGATTTGCCATGCTAAAGGTATCCCATCGTATGCAAGCATGTAAAGAGCATAGGAATAACCCCTGTCCTTTGAAGAAACATTCCAATCTATTCTTCTGAGATTCTGAACCAATTCAGAACAGAAAAGTCAGAATAATATCGGTGAAACACTACGGAAAGTTTTGTGTTTAATACTCCGGGGAAAAAAATATTTGATGCAATAATCAATGATAACTCAAGTCTTTCCTGATGAGAAAAGGGGGCTTATGAATGAACAGAATAATACAGCCTTCCACGGAAAATCATATCTGATAAACTGAATGGAATTTATTGTCTCAGGAGCGAGAAGATTGATGAGGGAGTGATATTGATATTATGCATATGAACACAGTGTCAGCAAATGTCTTTTAATGGACTGGTTACAGAAACCAAAACCTACGGGATACAGGAACAGTGACAGTTTTAATATGACATTGGGAAAGAGACATGGAGCAGAGAGAAGTGGTGAAAAATGGTTATTCTGACTGGAGGGGAATTTAAGGTGATGTTCCTCAGCATGAGGAACATTGCTCTTTATGGTATCCAGAAATAACATATATTTCCGGTTTAAGAAGAAAATTATCCGGTAACAGAAATTTATAAAGGTAGACAGTGAGTAGGACAGTCGTAAATTTCAGGAGAATTTACACAAATTACTCGCCAAGCCTCGTTCGACAGTGCCTTCCAAGTATGTGACCTCGACCAACTAGGACGGGAGCAGCAAATGCACGGGAACAACCATCACCTGGAAGCTCCACTCCAAAGCACACAGCATCCTGATTTGGAGCCATATTGCCTTCCATTCATTGTCACTGGATCTAACACCTCGAGCTCCCCTTCTCATAACAGATGGGCTGCAGTGTTTCAAGAAGGCATCTCAGCACCAGCTCCTAAAATGGAATTAGCGATGACAATCCATGTTAGCCTTGCCAGCCTCCCCCATAAGCCATGAAATAATTGATACAGACGCACAAAGTTTCCTATTGTAAACTCTGTCCGAAATTCAGTTTCAGTGCACACAACTTTAACTTGTGTAAATGGCCTAATTGACTGCAGTGCTGATTTTACTTCCAACCCAAGTTTGGTGCACATTGATTTTGGCAGAGAGGAAAATTAGCCGGGGCATAAATCCAATGTTTAATTTATTAATTGGATAACTAGCCTGTTTATTGAGTTAAAATTGTTCTATGTGAATCAATAGGGTCGGAATATCGCGAGAGGAATAAGCACGCAGTCGATGCAACATATCACCCAATTGGTGAAGCATTGCAGAAGAATACGTAAACCGTATGATTTCCTAACATAACCATTTGCTCATAACACTGTCGATTTATTTAATTATTCAACATTTACACCTGCACTCACCGGATCAGCTCCAAGTTTTTGCAGCTCATTATGAGGTTTTGCATATCGGGAACACAATCGTCTGTGAAGTTATTTCCATCCAGGTAGAGCATTGTCAAAGATTGCTTCGCACTGAACGCCAACCTTAGGTCCTCAATACAAACAGCTGTCAAATTGTTATCCTGCAAACTGAAGATAAATATTTAAAATCAGAATATGGTGCAGTTCGAAAAGGCAGTAATAACTTGCATTAGGAAGAAAAGAATGTGCGTGGGACAATAAAACAGCAGAAGTATGTTAAGCCCTTGAGCTGTTTTTTATTCCCATGGATCTCGTTATTAGACTGACCTAACTTGACCCCGTCAATGCACATTCGGTCCTCAACACTCTAATAGCTTTACCTATCTAAAATATGCCAAATTCCGTTTTGAAGTATTCAGTTACCCACCAGTCTCAACCCCCTTTGTGGTTGACATTTCCAAGTTTGCAATATTATTGTGTAAATAAGTGAAATCTGAAGTCGCCACTGAATGAAAGGCAAATCTCTATCTTTACCATTATGTTGCTCTGCTCTACTTTCGTTCCACCAGATGAAATGGTTATTTGTATTATTTAAATGCCATGTATCGTTTCATCGTTTTGCACACCTCAGTTAGATCAACTTTTGAGCATCTTGTCCGCTCAAAGAAATCGAATCCTAGTCTTTGCAATCTGTCATCCCAATGTATCCCTTTTGGCCTTGGCATCAGTATGATGATTTTTTTTTTGCTGCAGCCCCTCCACTGCTAAAATATCCTTCCTGTGGTTTGATGCACAGAAATGAACAGAGTAAATCAGATGCACTCAAGCAAAATATAACACAACATTTGCGTTAATTCTATGCACTACATTGCAACACATGCACATAAAAACGTGTTATATAACCTAACCTGCCAGGCATTTATTAGTCAATGGTACAATTTGGTTAGTTTAAAACGGGTTCCTGACTTGCCCAGACTTATTCTCAACGGCGCTTTAGGTTAAAATTTAGGATGTTACTTACTCCAATTTCTGCGTTTTACACTCCTCATGCATAAATCATGCAGACAAATCATTGGCTCCTGTATCTCCGATGTTATAGTGATTCAGCCTAGCAACCAAGAGTCACAAATAAGGAGAGGAAAAAAATATGTGCATTAAAAATATCCTTCACATTATTAGAAACGTTCTCAATTGTTTTTCGTTGGCACACACGTTGGGAGGTATAATAGATATATTCGAAGCTATTAAATATTTTAACACTATGAATATGGAGCAATTGTTTCCAAAAACATAAGGGGCAGTTTGCAAAGAACACAGAGCTTGGGCAATGAACGTAAGCGTTTTGTTTTGATATTTCATGCAGGAAGTTGCTTTGATATAGGATTCACTGGCTGAAAGGCTGTTGGAAGCAGAATCAGTCGCAACTTCCAGTGGGAGAATTGTATAACTACCTAAAGGACAAACAATTGCATTGCTGTAGGGGAGTGGGTTCAATTGGATAGGCATATAAAAGAACCACTGCCGACTCAATTCCCGAAACACTTCATTGTGTTCAGTTCAGTTATATGATTCAATGAAAACATTTTGTGTTGACGTAAAATTGGGAGCCAATTACACGCTGAACAGGAAATGCTGGTTTTTCTTAGAAATCTGCCCAAATATATTCCACTGAATACAACTGTGAATGTGAATGGACGAGGAGTGAAACAAATGGTTCATTATACTTGGTAATAGCAAAGCTCCACCACCACCACCCCAAACCTCACCCCTACTCCATTTCCCTGGGGCTAAAATTATCTCCATGCAATGAACAGCAGATCTTTTAAACACTAAAAATTAACTGGCATCCCGATCTATTCAAAATTTCACAGGCTTTGCATTAAGCTGACAAACATAATGGGGTATAATATTCCCTTTATTAGGCATGCAGAATGGGCAATGCCAAAGAGGCAGTGCAGTTTCCACTCGTCCCACACTCTCTCATAAACATTGTGATGCCACCTAAGAAAAATGTCTCCGCCAGTGTGCCTCTTGGAAATCATTGAACCTTCATTCCCATCCCACCTTAATTCCTCCCTTGAGTAACGACTGTGAGGCATGAGTGGCAGCCCCAATGGGTCAATACATAGTCGGCCAAGAAGTAGGTGCATAACAGTCGCGTTCTTAGACAAAAATGCTACCTGATTAAGCAGCACCTGTCAGCCATAAACTGTTGGGGCGATATTCATGTGTGGGGCAGCCAAAAACTGCTGAGGGAAATTAGGGTCGCCCGCTTGGGAATCCACCCGATATTCATTTCTAATTTTATTTAACTCAAATTTCGAATTTGTATCAATCCCTCACTTCTAATACCTACCAATAAGAAGTAACCTTATCTTATTGATTTATGAAGGGGGTTTATGTTCCACTGAAGATGCGTTTTGAGTTTGTTATACAGGATAGGGTTTGATTCCCAAGATTTAATTGACTGTGTTGAGAGCAATTGTAATATGTGACATATGCAAACTATTTTCCTTAAACAATGGGATCACTGCAGAAATGTTTTCTTCTCAATGAAAGAAATTTGCACCAAATGTTGTTGGATTGTCAGATATGTTAACTTAATAAGAAGGAGTGAAATTCTATGAATCCCTCCTACAGTTGAAATTGGTGATCAGCATGACTGGGGTGTGGAGTCTTGTATCTCCCGGCCCAGTGTGAGGAACTTGGCCCAAATGTAGCTGACAGCTGCTAACTCAGTTCTTGCACTGGTTGCAACGTAGCTCCGTCCTGAACTCTGTGTGGAGCTCTGTACAACTTTTGTTGAGAACCGTTAAACTCAGCTGAAACTGGAGATCGAATGAAGCTCCTAACTACTCTGTCCATATGGGGCTCAATGCGGCAGCTGGATGGATCAGTTCACTCACAACAGATGAGGGATCGGGCGTAGCTGCTTCCTGTGGTATGGAAATGAGTTCTGTGTGTTTGTGTGTGTATGTGTGTGTGTGTGTGTGTGTGTGTGTGTGTGTGTGTGTGTGTGTGTGTGTGTGTGTGTGTATGCGTGTGTGTGTTTTCGGTTTGTGTGTGCTTTTGTCTGTGCGTGTGGGGATATGTTCGCTGTGTTTCGTGTGTGTGTGTGTGTTTGTGTGTGTGTGTGTCTGTGTGCCTGCTTGTGTCCTTTTGACTGTATGTGTTACAGGTGCCCTGATCAAACACGCGAGTTCATCTAACTTAAGGCCGCCTGGGGGAGGGAGCAAGGACCCTTCCAGGTCTCCCTATGGGCTTGGATGCCTCACCATGTGAGATCAATCAACTTAACCAGGGCTCTTTTTGGACAACTTACGGTACTCAATACCACACTAAGTTAAGTCATGGAATTCATGGGAAGAATGAAAAGGTCATGCCACGTGGAAAAGAGGATGATAGATGGCAGGAGAGGGGATATTGTTGTCAAGGCATCACAATTTCACATGGAGGGTGTGATAGTTGACGAAAGTGCGATCGCCTATTCGCATCCCACTGATGCCCAATTTCATCTATATTAGTAAATACCTCAGAACTTTGCATTTGTGGATCGCGGGAGCCAGTCGCTTGACCCCTTCCTCCTGAATGTAGCATTTCTCCAAATTCAGCTCCTTCATAGCTTCACAGAGTTGTAGCACGTGGCACAGCACAGCATAGTCCAGCAGGTTTAATCTCAGTGTGTTCTGCGGAATGGAGTCCCGAAAGTTCAGCCATTCCACCGACCATACGTCTTCCAGACCAAAGCTTTGTTCTGAGACTCGGACAGATAATGGAATATGTTCAGCAGCTGCCTCTTTCCTGCGTTCATATCCATGTTTTTGATTTCTGCCTGAACCTAGATCCAGTCTATCACCTGACATGCGGTGTGGTGAGGCAGAGGACTGAGGATCTCTTCCAGTTGCCAGGATGAAGTCAGCGCTGAAAGACCCACTACGAGACGAATAAAGATCTCAAAGTGACCATCATCCTTCTTAGAAGGCCAGTGAAGCAACTCCAACACATTCTGGTGCTTTGGATTCAAGTACTGAGCGAGGGCTGCCAAGAACTCTTGGATGGTAAGGTGAAGGAATGTGTACACAATGTTTTTTGCTGCATCATCTCTCTGTAGGATTTCCATTATAAATCCAGAAATGAACTTGGGGGCTCCAGCTGATGTTCACGGAAGTGGTCCTCATTGAAAACTATGTCCTTTTTGGAACTCCTTGGTAGGCCAACTTCCTGAGTTGAAGTAAGACCATCCATTGGTCCTCAACATCTCTCCGGTGGTATCTCAAGAGGTTTTAAACGTAGTTGGAAAAGATTTGAGTGATGGTTTTGAGGAGAGGTTGCTTTCCCCGTGATTGAGTGAAGAGTGGGTCTAAGGTGGAGCATATGAACTAGCAGTATGAAAAGTTGTAGCACATGGTGTACAGAATCTCATTCTCCTCCACATACTTGAATACTTTGGTGGCGAGTTTCTCACTCCTGAAAAACTTTTTGAAGTAATCTTTCCTTTCATCGGCCAGAAAGCCCAGAATCTCGGCCCAGAGGTTGATTTTGGCCTTTTCCAGTGAGTCAAGTGCAGTTGGCCGGGTTGTGAGAAGCACAGAACAACCTTTTAGCCCGTGCTGCTGTACCAGACAGCGTACAATCTCGGAGACTTCAAACCTACAGTCAGGACTGCTACATATATTTCCAGAAGCTTTACTAGATGCACGAGCTGTGAAGTCAATCGTGTGTTGGAGCTCATCCAATCCATCAAACACCAAGAGCATATATTCCACACTCATCCATATATCCCCAAGTTTATTTTCCAAATAAGGATAGGATTGGAGCACTATTTCTTCCTGAGAAGTTGCATCTTTCATGGCATTGAGGTTTCGAAATGTGAACTGAAACACGAATTGGAACTGAGGATAGATGTTCCCTGTGGCCCATTCGTAAATCATCTTCTGCACCATGATTGTCTTACCAATGCCCACCACGCTGCTGACCACCGAGGTTCCAGACAGGCTTCTTTGGCCAAAGCTGCTTCTGAATAATTGATCAAGTCGGATTTTCTCGAGTTCGCTGTTGATGTACTTCTGCTGCCACTCGTCGTAATCCTTGCCTCTGGATAACAGCTCATGTTCCACCAATCTCTGTTCACGGAGTGAGGAAATGACAATAAGCTCAGTGCATCAATGAGTGAGGGAGAAGGTAATTGTTTTCTCCCTTCTTTTGAATGTGCCTTTGCTCACACTCTCGTTTTTGGACAGAAGATTTTCTTTGTGTTGCTTCTGTATGCCTTTCATTGGAATATTAAGAATGATATTCATATTTTTCTTACACTGTTATCGTACAGCTCAAAAATTACAGGGAACATTCAGCTTGGGTGGTAACGCAAATTGGGTGATTCCGGCGCCAATTTTACATTATAGCTGGCAGAGATGCATTTTTTCTGATATGCAATACCATGAACTGCAATACAAGGCATGGTGTGCAATTGGCGTCAGATGAAACACCACACATTTTGCATTAATGTCGAGAAACATTCCACCTCATAACAATTTTATTATTCATTCTTGGTAATTTTAACTCCGGGCAATTGGGTAAAGAGTGCACACCTTTTAATCATCCTGGTCAATTTTCTTGTGCCTTGTCTCCAGCGGAAAGAGAATTGGGGCGAGCGTAAAATTGGTGCCTAATTTGGTATCAGCCAATATACACCATTGCCGAAAGCTAAAAGGATATTAAGATGCAAAGGTAGTTGGCTGAAAATCAAAATGTTCACAGATCTGTAGCGACCCATGTGTTACCACCCAAGATGGCATGTAGCCCAATTGATGAAATTGGCTCTGTAATATTAATGATCCAGTACTTAATGTAAAAGCAAAATGCGATCATGCTGGAAATTGGAAGCAAAAACAGAAAATGCTGGAAAAACTCAGCAGGCCTAACAGCATCTCTGGATAGGCCACAGAGGCTGATCGACCTGCTGAGATTTTTCCAGCTTTTTCTGTTTCTGTTCCAGTTTTTAATGATGGCAGCATGCAGAGAGAGAAAGCTCACGCTGTATATTGCTGATTCCCATCGTAAAGGTAAAATAGCAATCTCTATGCTCATTATAGGATCATATTATAGGCCTTTATGAATTTATTTTGCTCCACTTGCCTTGTAATTTGCAGCTTCTTATGCTCTTTAAAACCCACAATTATATAAATGTTCAAGTGCATATGAACTGATAGATATCAACAGGTTGACGATGACGAACGATGAGGAATAATTCATTATTCTGTCACCTTCAAGTGAGGCAGACGAATGTTGTGTTGTCTCATTGCTACAGTAGCAATCCAGGGTGATGGACTAATAGTCTGAAAAACATGGGGCCCAATTTCACTACATCAGTTTGGCAATTTGAATTCAGTTTCAAAACTTGGAAATCCACAAATAAAGCTGATCATTGTTAGGAAATAGAGATAGTTTGAGTAAGTTATATTTGTATTTGTCGGTAGTAGGAGCGAGTTTTAGATTTAAAGTTTCAGCTTGAGTTGTGTTTAAGTATCTGTGTGTTAGTAAAGGGACAAATTAAGTTTTAGTTCCATTTTTTTAAAAAGTGCCTGCGTTTCAAATGAGATTTTTAACGAATCTTCCAGCGGAGGTAAACAAACAAGGTAGAAGAATTAGGCTGATGTTTAGCAACAGGTTTCTGGAAAAGGAGGTCCCTCCCGCAGACACACACACAAAAAAGCAACAGTTGTGATGTTGGGAAAGAGCAGTTTTGATTTTGGAAGCAGTTTCAGTTCAGTTGGTTTTGAAAGGAGCTGCCAGGAGAAACTGGAGCAAAGGAGACTGATAGCAAGACGCAAGCTAAAGAAAATACTCCAAAATCCGTAGAGGTGGAACCGTGGAATGTCCCAGTTAGGCTTTCTAGTCAAAGAAATGACAGGAACCTGAACCCTTAAGCCAATCTAAGAATGAGGGGCAGAGAGAAAGGCTCCAAGATTCAGATTTAAAGAGGCAAGAGCTACAGAAAGCAGATTTAAAGTGAGAAAAGCTTGCAAGTGGAAAGCAGGTCCAAGCAGACAACTGAAGGTCTGTAACTCTTCACAATGGGAATATGAGGCAGTGGCTTAGTCGGTGAGAAAGAATGCGTGGAAGTCAGTTTGAATGCATGAGGTGACACGGAGGAACAGAACGTCAGAAGTAGAGTTTGAAACCCTGAAGGTTAAAACTTGTGGAAGTCGTCTGAGAGAAAGCATCAGTTCAGAAGAAGATTCCAACTTGAGTTCTGGGAGATTGGAAACACTCACGTAAAAAAGGAAGCGCAGTGAGACTGGTTGGCTGATGGCATGACAGGATTATGTGGGGAGTTGAGGAGAGATCCATAGCATCTGGTAGAGGTGGCATCTGTCACTTGGTTTCAGAGTGTGGTGTTTCTGGTCACAGGGTGCCTAGTGGTTTACGTGGGCTGTGTACTTACTGTGAACATTAGAGTCTAAGATAGCTTTTTATCTTGTATTATCTTTGTAAACCTGTATAAATCTGTAAAAGGTATGATTGTGGGTAGATGAGTATTCTAATATAGTTATTTTTTTCTTGTGTAATATATGCTTTATGCTTTCATTAAAATTTAATTAACTGACATCGGTAACTCCCTCAGTAACCCTTTCCTGCATGTCTAAACAAACAAAAATAAAAGTTAGGACCTATCAAGCTGGGTTCGACCCTGGGATCAGGCTTGTCCAGTGGTAACCTTAGCAGGATCATAACATCATAAAGATGGAAATTGTTGCAAATACCCAACTGGTTGATTATTGTTGTTTCAGGGCAGGAAACCTCCTGTCCTGATTGAGTCACTGTGTTTGTGCCGCAAGTCAGTGTCCAGTTTGGACTGAAAACTGACTTCCCTCTTCACTCAGTCTAGGAATTAACGTGAGTGCCGTCCTTTTCCAAACTGAATCTATATCCACCTCAAGTCTACCAGCAGTCTGGAAACATATGTGACGCCAGTCCTTAGTTAGCCTGTGCCTAAATTTTGTTGCAGCTAATGTGTGGCTGTTTGCCATTCCAGTCATTGTCTAATCTGGGCTGAAATGTGGTTCATGCCTAACAGTTTGCATTTATATGTGAACCTATTTCTTATCCACTCCAAGCCTACATGTAACTCAAGTCCTTACCAATTGTGGACATCTTTGTTCTTCCAGTGCTTAATTAGCCTTTGCCAAATGTGCCGTGTCCATGCTCAGAGCGGGCCTATGTGTAAAGATAGTCCTTACCCAATCTGCGTCTACATGTGAATGGTTCATAAGCAGCCTGGGGCTATATGTGGCTCCAGTATTTAAACAGTCCGGGAGTGTATGTGACACTTGTCCATTGGTGCCGTGGTCCTAAGTGTAGTTCCAGTCATTACCAGCCTGGGCCTGTATGTGAATCCCGACCTTCCACAATCAGTGCACAGATGTGACTTCAGCCCTTATAAGCTTCTATAGCTCTTGGGGTGAAAGGGATCAAAGCATATGGGGAGAAAGTGGGAGCAGGCTATTAAGTTGGATGATCAGCCATGATCATAATGAATGGTGGAGCAGGCTAGAAGGGCCGAATGGCCTACTCCTGCTCCTAGTTTCTATGTTTCTAACCTGTGGATCTACATGCAACTCCTCTCCTCACCATGCCTGACCCCATTTGTCCTTGCTGTGTTTAGCCATTCTGGTCCTATAAGTGACTCCAGTCCTTACTCAATTTGGAAGAATGTTTGATTCCAGCTTAAACTCAGCCTCTACGTTTATGTGTCTCTGATACAAAACCAATCTGACAAGCTCCTAACAGGCCTGTGAAGTATGGCTAGTGAGGTGTTCACTTGTGCCAGGATAAATTCCAGCCTCCACAGCTAAAACAACATCTCAAGTATGATCAATGTTTTTTTCAGCCCTGGAAACGTGCAAGGGGAAATGTTGAAGCCACTTGACATACCCAACTCTGCAGTGCAGCTCTATAGTCTTGCATCAGAAGCTGGAGGCATGCATTTCTGGTTGGGTGAACATCTACCTCGGGTTTGAAGTGCAATTGAGCAGCTATTACATTATACTTGAAAGGAACCAAACATTCAACATGTGGAATATAACGTATGACAGAGAGTACCTCCCTGCTTTTTATTTGCTAAGTTCTGTTTCACCCTCTTAGTGTATTAACTTTGATGACAGTTTACGGCAACATTTGAAGGCTACCATTTGAAGGCATTTATCTATTTCAATAGTTGGGTCAGGTGCACGATAGGATGACTTGGCTTAATCCGTTTCATCATTCTAGGATTCATGATAAACTGGCCATTGACTTACCTTTGAGATCATCTGACAGTTCCTCTTCCATCTGACTGCTGCGTGCGTTATAAAGCAGAACAGAACCTGGTGAACACGTTTCATTTCATTAGTACTGAGTTCAACTCTCACATATTGAAATGTATCCACGTTTGGTCACCATGCAAAACCTTTATTCTGAATTTCTTTCAAAATATGTTTCTGCTTTGGCTTTGTTAGCTGCATTTTCACCAATGTCCCCCACAATTCAGTTTTTGCCTGGCCGTAATTTTTAGCCACTGTGTCTAGAAGGTTTCATGTTGCCTCATTTCTGCGTTGACGTTTTGACTGTTTAAAGATGAACTGGTATTTAAAAAAAATGAAATGAAGGGACAGAAATAAATAACCAAAAACCCGGTAAGTAGGTGAAGAATGACAAGAAAATAAAAGAGTGAAACAATCTGTAGGCCTTTTTCTCGGGACTTTCGAAAGGCCTTTCAGCCAATGAAGGAAATACTGCAGTTTGTTTGCACCTAATATCCTACTAACATCATCGTGATAGTGAACAGATAATGTGTTTGAATGATGTTGGTTGAGGGATGAATATTTGCCTCACGACACTGAGGAAAAGTGGACTCAATTTTTGAAATAGTCACATGAAATGGAATGACATGACATGATATGGAACATCTGGTTAACAATTTATGTGATAAACAATATCCCAGACTCTGTAGCATTAGCAGTAGAGCGTGTCAGAGCAATAAGTACCTGTTTTATACGTCATCCCCTTGAAAAAAAGCCCGCCTTGCATTTGCCTCCTTAACTATTTGTTTCTGTCTGCCAGCATTTTGTGATTCCTTCATTGGAATACCCAGATTCACCTGCGCACAAGCTATCCACACTCTCTCCCCACTTAAATCATATTTTACTCTTTTATTTTTCTCAACACAATGTATATCTTTACGGTTTCACATATTAAATCCCATATTCGGTTTCCCCACTCACTTAATCTTTCTTGCAAACTCTTTGTGTCCTCTTCACAACTTATTTTCTCATATAATTTTTCTTGTCAGCAAACTTAGCTACAATATTCCTGGCCCATCATCCAAGTCATTAATAAAGATTTTAACGAATTCAGTCTCCTACTCTAATCCATATGAACTCAATTATTTAAAGTTTCCCATACTGAAAATGATGCATTTATCCTGTTTTATGTTACTTGGCCAATTCTCTATCCATGCTGATACATTGTCCCCAAAGCAGTATGTTCTTACATACAGTAGCAAACTTTCATGCGTCACCTTATCAAATGTTTTCATTAAATTCCAGTTCATTGCATGTACTGGTGACCTTCAATCTACCTTGCTCAATGCACCCACAGCAAAGCTTAATAAGCTTGCCAAACACAATTTCCCTTCCATAAAATCATGTTGAATAGTCACCATTATGTTTTTCGAATTGTTCTGCTACTACTTCCTTACGAATAGATTGCAGCATTTTCCAATGAAAAAGAATTAGACTATTTGGCTTCTGGTTTCCTGTTCTCTTTCTCGATCCTTCCTTCAATAGGGACGTTACACTTTTTCAACCCTTTGGAATCTTTCCAGAATCTAGCAATTTTGGAAAGTTGCAATGAATGCATATCTGCAGCTACCACTTTCCTTTTAATCTATCGACCAAAGTTCTTACTGTCTGTTTTATTTATAGCTCTTGCATTTTACTTTAAATCTATTTTTTCTGGATTTTTCTTTTAGTCCAACTTTACTAGTTTCCAAATTTTCAGTCTTCTAGACTCTGAGAAATTCTCGTGTCCCATCAAGCGCCTTAAAAAAATCAGCTTCTCCACTACTGATGCAAACTGGGAGCCGTGTGTAACATATGCAGTATGCCCTGAAACAACAAGCCAAGTCAAATTTTACAGCACATTTCCAACCCATTACCTCTATAACCTAGAAGGACATGGGCAGCAGGTGCATGGGAGCACCACCATCTGCAAGTTCCCCTCCAAGCCACACACCATCCTGACTTGGAATTATGTTACCGTTCCTTCACAGTCATTGTATAAAAATCCTGTATCTCCCTTCCTAACAGCACTGATAGATATACAACACCAGGCTGGCTGCAGCAGGTAAAGAAAGTGACTCACCATTACTTTTTCAAGTGCAAATAGTGATTGGCAACAAATGTGAATTTTGCCATCGAAGCCCAAATTCCATAGTAAAATAAAAAGGAAACGTTATTTGCATCTTTTCGATTTGATTATAACCTTAATTATCTGAGTTATTCTTCGCAGAGAGCCTCTCTTTCACAATGGACTATACTTTTTGAGAACCTTGAAATATCTCTTAAATTTCTTAAACATTTCCCCTGCTGTTCACCGACTGTCTTAACTTTTCATCTTTTACTCGACTAGAATTTATATAGCTTTTGTCATGTATTTATTTAATTTAAAGTCACCCGCTTCATACCCAAGGTTCTTACCCTCAAGCTGAGTTAAATTTTGACGTGATACGAACATGCTTCCCTGGAGGATCCTTCACTATGGCATCAGCAATTATTCAACTATCACTACATTTAACTGCATCTAAAATAGCGTGTTTCCTTTTTTGGTTTCAAATTGTATTGTTGTATGAAACTGTTTGAAATCACTGTATTTATGCCAATGTTTCTTTTGCCAATATCATTGTCCAATCTATTAAAACATTAAATTCACCCACAATTCTTGCAGTGCCTTCCTTACAACCCCTCATTATACTCCCCGTTAGAGCGTATCCACTTTTAGGAGACGTGTGGACCATTAGAACCAGTGAAGCATTTCTCTTGTTACCTCAACTCTCCACCCAAACGGATTGCAGATATTCCATGCCATGGTTGTTTCTGAATTCAGTTCTGATTCTCATCTTTTAATAACTGAACTACCCAACTCCTTTCCTTATTCACCTGTTGTTCCAAAATTCCTAATGTTCCTGAATTTCAGTTCCATTTCCTAAAGTTTTCACTTTGCAATTGAGCTTCTGTATTGGCTTTCAGAACATCACCGTTTATTTTTTTTTACCTCAACTCATCTATCTGTCATTCAATTAAACTTCATTCAATTTTGTTCTTGAGACATTTTGGTGAGGTGGTGGCATAGTGATATTGTCACTGCGCTGGTATTTCAGAGACCTAGGGCTCCAATTCAACCATAGCAGATTACGAATGCGCGAAAAAAATCCTGAAGTTAAAAGCCTGATGATGCCCATGACACCATTGCCGTTTTTGTCGTTAAAACCCACCTGATTTACTAATGTCTTTTAGGAAGGAAAGCTGTCATCCTTACATGGTCTGGCCTGCATGTGACTTCAGACCACAGCAATGTGACTGACTCTTAATTGCTGTCCATATAAGGCAATTATGGATGCGTAATAATTGCTGGCCTAGACAGCGATACCCACATCCTATGAACCGATGTATATATAATAACATTCCCTAATCTGACCCCATCCGCTTCTTCAAATGTATATATCTGAATTTTCGAACGTTTCCTGTCACACTTTGATTATTGTTATTCATACCGCTACGTGGGACTACTGCCTTGTCATTAATTTAACGTTATTTGAACCCTCACTATGACAATTGTTTTTATTAATATATAATTGGTACAATAACAGGGCATCTGCATAACATTACCCCATATTCCTCATTGCTCATCGAATGTTTTGCCATTAGAAACAGGGCAATGCTCTCCACAAGTTCCAGAATCGCTTCTTCCAATCTCTGATGGTAGAATTGGGTAATAATCTCTAACTCCGTATCACTGTAACTGTCCAGTGCTTGTCTGATTCTTTCGTTATCACCAGTTGTGTGGGTATTGACGAACACATACATAGATATATCACCACAAGTAACAGCTACATTCAATGATTGGCACTTGATTTAAATTTTCAATCAACTACTTTCATATCTCACTTGACAACATTTCTAAATACAATGAGAATATTGATTAGACGGAACCTGAAAGTGTGGTGGAAGAGAATCGAGAGGTTGAATGGCTCATCTATGGGCCCAAGTAATATGCCCAAGTCTCTGATTGGTCTACTCCTATCCCTATGAAATAATCTCCTGAATGACGTACTCCTGACCCAACGCAGCAAGTTCGAAAGACACAACATTTGCCTTCTGTTTCTACCTGACAGATTCGAGCGTCTGAACGGCTTGAATTGTTGTTACCAATTGGTTTGACAAGGTAAATCCGGCGTTCCTACTTAACAGATTCGAGTGCCTGACACCCTTACCTGTGCCAGTGATATAGCTGATCACCTTCCAAATTGCGCCTTTTCCACTTCTCCCCCCTTTTGCATTTGGTTGCTCTGGTCCCACTTTCATTCTCTCGGCCATGGTGTATCTTTTCTGAATCTGCCCAAAGCAGATTGTTACGTTGGTAGAAAAGCTAAATACCAACAGGTTCTTGCTGGTTTAGTAATTCAATACAATTATACGAATGGCATTGCAAGGTTGGCGAAATGTTAGTCAGAATGCGATGATATTCAATTATAATGAGTATAATTATCAATATCTACTCTCATTAGCTTCTGTTTTCATTATTGTATTTACCATTCCAAATTATTTTCCACAAATTACTCACGGACATATTAACCATGTCGATATTTACCTGACAGTCCAGCCAGAGCACATCAACCCTGTGCACTCTCACCACTGCAGTCACCACTCTCCACCGGAAACTAAAGGGAATACTGCGCATGCATTTGATCCAACCAATATTGCCCTCCAGAAAAAATAATAAATAATCTGCATCGATGTAGCACCTTGTTAGAACTTCATAAGACCATAAGACGTAGGACAGAAACAGGCTATTCGGCCCATCGAGTCTGCTATGCGATTGAATGTGATCGTAGCTGATCTGATAATACGCAACTCAACTTTCCTGCCTTGTCCCGAAAACCCTTGATTCCCTTACTGATTTAAAATCTGTCTATCGCAACCTTGAATATATTTAATGACCCAGCCCCTACTACCCTCTGAGGTTAAGAGTTCCACAGACTGACTACCCCCTGAGAATAGAAATCCCTCCACATTTCTGTTTTAAATGGGCGCCCCTTACTCTGAGGTTATTCCCTGTAGTCCTAGATTCTCCCACAAGGGGAAGCAACCTCTCAGTTTCTGCCCTGTGATGCCCCCCAGGAATCATATATGTTTTGATAAGGTCGCTTCTCATTCTTCTAACCTCCAAAGAGTACAAGCCCAACCTACTCAACCTCGTCTCATAAGGAAATCTCTCCAGACCCAGAACCATCCTCGTGAACCTTCTCTGGACTGCCTCCAATTCCAGTTTATCCTCCGTTAGATAAAGGGGCCAAAATTGTTCACAGTATTTTAGGTGTGGTCTAGCTAGTGCCTGGTAAAGTTTTAGCAAAACTTGCCAGTTTTTATTGTCCATTCCATTTGAAATAAAGGCCAACATTCCATTTGCCACACTTTTGGACCAGCTTTCCAGAGAATGATGGAAGATGTCCTGTTGTCGTGATGTTCTCTCACGAATGTAAAACATTATATTATGGTAGGACTGTAACTTTTAGCCAACTGGACGATTGAATTTCATTTAATTTAAACTCTGCCAATAAATTTATTCTGTTGTAAAAGCTGCTAAAACGATTAGGGGGTGCCAATCGCTATTACAGACCTTTCACAAGCACGGTATATAGTTTGAGGAGCAATGTTGGTGAGCGCAAACAATGGTCATTTTGCAGGTGCCATGAATAAGGCTTGTATCATACAATAGACAATCTTAAAATTAAAACAGAATTACCTGGAAAAACTCAGCAGGTCTGGCAGCATCGGCGGAGAAGAAAAGAGTTGATGTTTCGAGTCCTCATGACCCTTCGACAGAACTTGATTTCGAGTCCAAGAAAGAGTTGAAATATGAGCTGGTTTAAGGTGTGTGTGTGTGTGGGGGGGGGGGGGGGGGGGGGGTGGTGGCGGAGAGATAGAGAGAGTGAGAGGTGGTTGTGTAGACAAACAAGCAGTGATAGAAGTAGATCATCAAAAGATGTCAGCGATAATGGTACAAAAGAACACATAGGTGTTAAAGTTAAAGTTGGTGATATTATCTAAACGAATGTGCTAATTAAGAATGGATGGTAGGGCACTCAAGGTACAGCTCTATTGGGGGTGGGGGGAGCATAAAAGATTTTAAAATATTTAAAAATAATGGAAATAGGTGGGAAAAGAAAAATCTATATAATTTATAGGGAAGAAAAAAGGAAAAAGGGGGAAACAGAAAGGGGGTGGGGATGGGGGAGGGAGCTCACGACCTAAAGTTGTTGAACTCAATATTCAGACCGGAAGGCTGTAAGGTGCCTAGTCGGAAGATGAGGTGTTGTTCCTCCAGTTTGCGTTGGGCTTCACTGGAACAATGCAGCAAGTCAAGGACAGACATGTGGGCAAGAGAGCAGGGTGGAGTGTTAAAATGGCAAGCGGCAGCGAGGTTTGGGTCATTCTTGCGGACAGACCGCAGGTGTTCTGCAAAGCGGTCGCCCAGTTTACGTTTGGTCTCTCCAATGTAGAGGAGACCACATTGGGAGCAACGAATGCAGTAGAGTAAGTTGGGGGAAATGCAAGTGAAATGCTGCTTCACTTGAAAGGAATGTTTGGACCCTTGGACGGTGAGGAGAGAGGAAGTGAAGGGGCAGGTGTTACATCTTTTGCGTGGGCATGGGGTGGTGCCATAGGAGGGGGTTGAGGAGTAGGGGGTGATGGAGGAGTGGACCAGGGTGTCCCGGAGGGAGCGATCCCTACTGAATGCCGATAAGAGGGGTGAAGGGAAGATGTGTTTGGTTGTGGCATCATGCTGGAGTTGGCGGAAATGGCGGAGGATGATCCTTTGAATGCGGAGGCTGGTGGGGTGATAAGTGAGGACAAGGGGGACGCTATCATGTTTCTGGGAGGGAGGAGAAGGCGTGAGGGCGGATGCGCGTGAGATGGGCCGGACACGGTTGAGGGCCCTGTCAACGACCGTGGGTGGAAAACCTCGGTTAAGGAAGAAGCAGGACATGTCAGAGGAACCGTTTTTGAAGGTAGCATCATCAGAACAGATGCGACGAAGGCGAAGGAACTGGGAGAATGGGATGGAGTCCTTACAGGAAGCGGGGTGTGAGGAGCTGTAGTCGAGGTAGCTGTGGGAGTCGGTGGGTTTGTAATGGATATTGGTGGACAGTCTGTCAACAAAGATTGAGACAGAGAGGTCAAGGAAGGGAAGGGAAGTGTCAGAGATGGACCACGTGAAAATGATGGAGGGGTGGAGATTGGAAGCAAAATTAATAAATTTTTCCAAGTCCCGACGAGAGCATGAAGCAGCACCGAAGTAGTCATCGATGTACCGGAGAAAAAGTTGTGGAAGGTGGCCGGAGTAGGACTGCAACAAGGAATGTTCCACATACCCCATAAAGAGACAGGCATAGCTGGGGCCCATGCGGGTACCCATAGCCACACCTTTTATTTGGAGAAAGTGAGAGGAGTTGAAGGAGAAATTGTTCAACGTGAGAACAAGTTCAGCCAGACGGAGGAGAGTAGTGGTGGATGGGGATTGTTCGGGCCTCTGTTCGAGGAAGAAGCTAAGGGCCCTCAGACCATCCTGGTGGGGGATGGAGGTGTAGAGGGATTGGACGTCCATGGTGAAGAGGAAGCGGTTGGGGCCAGGGAACTGGAAATTGTTGATGTGACGTAAGGTGTCAGAGGAATCACGGATGTAGGTGGGAAGGGACTGGACAAGGGGAGAGAAGGGAGTCAAGATAACAAGAGATGAGTTCTGTGGGGCAGGAGCAAGCTGAGACGATCGGTCTACCGGGGCAGTTCTGTTTGTGGATTTTGGGTAGGAGATAGAAGCGGGCCATCCGAGATTGGGCGACTATCAGGTTGGAAGCTGTGGGAGGGAGATCCCCAGAGGAGATGAGGTCAGTGACAGTCCTGGAAACAATGTCTTGATGTTCAGTGGTGGGGTCATGGTCCAGGGAGAGGTAGGAGCAAGTGTCTGCGAGTTGAAGCTCAGCCTCCGCGAGGTAGAGGTCAGTGCGCCAGAAAACAACAGCACCACCCTTGTCAGCGGGTTTGATGACAATGTCAGGGTAGGACCTGAGGGAATGGAGTGCAGTAAGTTCAGAGAGAGACAGGTTAGAATGGGTGAGAGCAGCAGAGAAATTGAGACGACTAATGTCGCGCCAACAGTTCTCAATGAAAAGATCAAGAGAAGGTAAGAATTCAGAGGGAGGGGTCCAGGTGGAGGGAGAATATTGGAGATGGGTAAAAGGATCCGTTGAACTGGGAGAGGACTCCTGCCGAAGAAGTGAGCCCGGAGACGAAGACGGCGAAAGAAGAGTTCAGTATCATGCCAAGCCCGAAATTCATTGAGGTGAGGGCGTAAGGGTATGAAACTAAGTCCTTTGCTGAGCACTGAATGTTCAGCATCAGAGAGGGGAAGGTCAGGGGTATAGTGAATACACGGCTGGGGCTGGGATTGGAAGATGGGGTGTGGACGGAGGGACAGGCTGGAGTGGAGGGTCCTAGATTGGTGTTGGTGTCGATGAGTTGTTGGAGCTTGCGTTCCTTAGCAGTTGAGAGAAAGAGAAAATGTTTCATGTTGAGGCGTCGGATGAGCTGAAGGGTAAAATGAAACTGGGGGCACGCGCAGCTTTGAAAAAGGGTACGGCGGTGCTGCTGGAGGGAGAGGTCGAGTGTGTTCATATGGCGGCGCATGGCACTGAGTGTGGATTTCAGAATGTGACGGGAACAGCAGTCTGAGAAACTTTTTATGTCCCGGAGATACCGGTAATCCTGGGTGGGTTCGAAAGATGAGGGGTGGAATTTCAGTTGAAATCCACGTGGGGTAAGTCAGAGACGGAGACAGTCACTGTGAAAGGAGATATGGCTGTGAAAGCAGGTTTTAGTAAACACCTTGTCAAACACCAGGAGGGAAATGGAAAGCAAAGAAGGTGAACAAGGCAACAGAGAGATACGGAAATCTTGTCGCAGAGAGGAACAGAACTTCTTCAAGGAGGTAGGCATTTCTTGAAGAGCAGTGGCAGTCAATTAAACACAGAGATAAAAACAAAAAAAACTGCGGATGCAGGAAATCCAAAACATAAACAGAATTACCTGGAAAAACTCAGCAGGTCTGGCAGCATCGGCGGAGAAGAAAAGAGTTGACGTTTCGAGTCCTCATGACCCTTCGACAGAACTTGATTTCGAGTCCAAGAAAGAGTTGAAAGATGAGCTGGTTTAAGGTGTGTGTGTGTGTGTGTGGGGGGGGGGGGGGGGGGGGGGGGGCGGAGAGATAGAGAGAGAGAGAGGTGGTTGTGTAGACAAACAAGCAGTGATAGAAGTAGATCATCAAAAGATGTCAGCGACAATGGTACAAAAGAATACATAGGTGTTAAAGTTAAAGTTGGTGATATTATCTAAACGAATGTGCTAATTAAGAATAGATGGTAGGGCACTCAAGGTACAGCTCTAGTGGGGGTGGGGGGAGCATAAAAGATTTTAAAATATTTAAAAATAATGGAAATAGGTGGGAAAAGAAAAATCTATATAATTTATAGGGAAAAAAAAGGAAAAAGGGGGAAACAGAAAGGGGGTGGGGATGGGGGAGGGAGCTCACGACCTAAAGTTGTTGAACTCAGTATTCAGACCGGAAGGCTGTAAGGTGCCTAGTCGGAAGATGAGGTGTTGTTCCTCCAGTTTGCGTTGGGCTTCACTGGAACAATGCAGCAAGCCAAGGACAGACATGTGGGCAAGAGAGCAGGGTGGAGTGTTAAAATGGCAAGCGACAGGGAGGTTTGTGACATTCTTGCGGACAGACCACAGGTGTTCTGCAAAGCGGTCGCCCAGTTTACGTTTGGTCTCTCCAATGTAGAGGAGACCACATTGGGAGCAACGAATGCAGTAGACTAAGTTGGGGGAAATGCAAGTGAAATGCTGCTTCACTTGAAAGGAATGTTTGGGCTCTTGGACGGTGAGGAGAGAGGAAGTGAAGGGGCAGGTGTTACATCTTTTGCGTGGGCATGGGGTGGTGCCATAGGAGGGGGTTGAGGAGTAGGGGGTGATGGAGGAGTGGACCAGGGTGTCCCGGAGGGAGCGATCCCTACGGAATGCCAATAAGGGGGGTGAAGGGAAGATGTGTTTGGTTGTGGCATCATGCTGGAGTTGGTGGAAATGGCGGAGGATGATCCTTTGAATGCGGAGGCTGGTGGGGTGATAAGTGAGGACAAGGGGGACACTATCATGTTTCTGGGAGGGAGGAGAAGGCGTGAGGGTGGATGCGTGGGAGATGGGCCGGACACGGTTGAGGGCCCTGTCAACGACCGTGGGTGGAAAACCTCAGTTAAGGAAGAAGCAGGACATGTCAGAGGAACCGTTTTTGAAGGTAGCATCATCGGAACAGATGCGACGAAGGCGAAGGAACTGGGAGAATTGGATGGAGTCCTTACAGGAAGCGGGGTGTGAGGAGCTGTAGTCGAGGTAGCTGTTGGAGTCGGTGCGTTTGTAATGGATATTGGTGGGCAGTCTATCACCAGAGATTGAAACAGAGAGGTCAAGGAAGGGAAGGGAAGTGTCAGAGATGGACCACATGAAAATGATGCAGGGATGGAGATTGGAAGCAAAATTAATAAATTTTTCCAAGTCCCGACGAGAGCATGAAGCGGCACCGAAGTAATCATCGATGTACCGGAGAAAAAGTTGTGGAAGGGGGCCGGAGTAGGACTGCAACAAGAAATGTTCCACATACCCCATAAAGAGACAGGCATAGCTGGGGCCCATGCGGGTACCCATAGCCACACCTTTTATTTGGAGAAATTGAGAGGAGTTGAAGGAGAAATTGTTCAACGTGAGAACAAGTTCAGCCAGACGCAGGAGAGTAGTGGTGGATGGGGATTGTTCGGGCCTCTGTTCGAGGAAGAAGCTAAGGGCCCTCAGACCATTCTGGTGGGGGATGGAGGTGTAGAGGGATTGGACGTCTATGGTGAAGAGGAAGCGGTTGGGGCCAGGGAACTGGAAATTGTTGATGTGACGTAAGGTGTCAGAAGAATCACGGATGTAGGTGGGAAGGGACTGGACAAGGGGAGAGAGAAGGGAGTCAAGATAACGAGAGATGAGTTCTGTGGGGCAGGAGCAAGCTGAGACGATCGGTCTACCGGGGCAGTTCTGTTTGTGGATTTTGGGTAGGAGATAGAAGTGGGCCGTCCGAGCTTGGGCGACTATCAGGTTGGAAGCTGTGGGAGGGAGATCCCCAGAGGAGATGAGGTCAGTGACAGTCCTGGAAACAATGGCTTGATGTTCAGTGGTGGGGTCATGGTCCAGGGAGAGGTAGGAGGAAGTGTCTGCGAGTTGACGCTCAGCCTCCGAGCGGTAGAGGTCAGTGCGCCAGACAACAACAGCACCACCCTTGTCAGCGGGTTTGATGACAATGTCAGGGTTGGACCTGAGAGAATGGAGTGCAGTAAGTTCAGAGAGAGACAGGTTAGAATGGGTGAGAGGAGCAGAGAAATTGAGACGACTAATGTCGCGCCGACAGTTCTCAATGAAAAGATCAAGAGAAGGTAAGAATCCAGAGGGAGGGTTCCCATGACTGTCAGCCGACTCCTGTTTATGGTGAAAGACAATCGACTAGAAAGATTAGCTTTAAACCTCAACTTGGTTATTGCTGCATTGATGCTGCCTTGTCTGCTCAATATTTAAACAATCAATATTTCCCCTCTTTTTATTGTAGTGCTTTCGACTCTCAAGAAGAGGGGAATGGCTTCATGCTCGATTTGGTGAAGCATCACCCAGGCTGACATGTCCGGCTGTGGTACTAATTGGAGGCTTCACCCTGAACCGTGATATTTGTACCGGGGAGTTTCAAAAACCTGGCCCCGTCTGCCTTTGCAACTGATATAAAACATACCACTATTTTGCAGAAGATTGTTTTTTACTCGTGCACCAGATGTGACTGTGGTGGCTTGGCCAGCCATTTAAGAATCAACCACAGTGATGTGGGCCTGTAGTCACATGAAGGCCGGACCAGGCAAGAACGGCAGTGTCCTTCCAAAAGGGCATGAGTGAACCAGTTGAGTTTGTACGACAATTGGCATTCGCTTCGTGCTTTTCCCGAGAGTTTTAATTCTAGATTTTTTTTTAATTCAACTTTCATTAGCTGCCCATGGTGGCATTGGAAACCAGGTCTTTGGATTGAAATACCACTGTGCTGCTTTTGTATCGTCTAGCAGGGGAATATCATTAGAGTTTTGTACTGAGTCCTCTGGCCAATTCCTCTACACTCACACTAAAACCGATGGTCATTAGCACGCTGCTGTTGATGGAAGTTGGTTGTGCTGAACATAGTCGTTGGTTTTCTGTATATTACACTGATTTAAAAAAAAATACTTAGCTGGATGCAAAGCACTTACTGAGGTCGCGAATCCTTGAAAGCACTTTGGAGAATTTGAATTTAGCTGTGTTTTCCACAAGTGCAGGATGGCTCACAGGTAATTGAAGTTATCACTTTGGAGAAGCTTCCTGTTCAAATACTTCAAATAACCTGCATAGAAGCAACTATATGAATATAAAGCATGGGAATAAGCTGCAGGGTTTGGCGGCTGTGGTTTGGGTGGAGGGGGTGGGTTTGTAGGGAGGGCTTTATCTCACTTCGCCAATTCCTCATTTCCTCCAGCAACAATATTTGGCCTGAAACTTCAAGCAGCAGATCAAAATGGCACCATCTTTTTCTGCCTTGTCCTTTACAAAGCAAAACTTGAGTTTGACAATCCAGGGGCGAGGGAAGATTGAGGCCTCAATATTAAGGTAGAAATGAAGCATTGACCGATGGGCTTTGGACATAGTGAAATTGGACAAAACAAAACAGGAAAATGGGGAAGAGGGAAATAGGAATCGGGCGACAGAGGAACAAAGAGAAACAGGGTATTCGCAGCATGGATACAAGAGCATAGGGACAGGAGACCAACCGCTAATCCAGCACCGCCCCGCCACCCACCTGCCGCCGGCTCTTCCGCCAATTAATTAAATAGCGCTTATCTGTGTCTGAATTCTATCAAAGCCGTGAACGTATTTCGTTCCATACACTTTAATTGCTGTACAAATCAATCAATCGCAATTTTGAAATTTTAAACTGAGCTCCAACCACAACTAAATTTGGGGTTCAAAATTATAAATGTTTCCTCTCAGAAAAAGTACTTGGTGCCGTTAGGCGAAACAGTCTATCTCTAATTTGAAACTGCTGCCACCGTGTTCTCGACTTCCGGACCCGGGGGTGTGAAAATCTCTTGCATTACCGTATGAAAGTCTATCATCATCCAAAATACCATAAACAGGTTGCTTTTATTGTTTTAATTTTACGAAATGAATGATACCGTAATCAGATTAATGACAAAAACACTGTATCTTTCACTAAAATTAATGAAATACATACAAAGTTTCGCAGGACTTAAGCCATTTAGAGCCATGTTCAAATTGTTTTGATCCTACCTTGTCAAAGCAACAAACATACCCTGAGCAAAGTGCATTGATTAAGATGTTTCCCACTATTCATTGCAATAACCCCGCTCCACACCCTGATCAAAGTTTAGCTTCTTATCACAGGTATCAAAGGGACAGTCAACTGATAAATACATTTTTTTTTTGTTCCGTGAATTTGACCATCGCTATCAAGGCCAACGCGTACTGTGTTTCCCCTGTTGTGCCGAAGAAGGGTTGCACATACGGACCTTCCTTTTGAGATGTTACTAGATGTTTTGACTTTTTTAAAAGAAGAATAATGATTTCCTAGGCCGACCTGAGAGCTTGGTTTAGAATCAAGTATGATGAGCTGGTCCAGAGTAACATATAAGCACCGAGGCCGGTTAAGGACGGTAGACCTCCCTCTCTCCAAATGCCTGAGTGAATTAGTTTGAGTTTTAACGTAATCCAACAGCCCCATGGTCACTTATGTTCATTGTCATGCAGTTTATACACCTCAGTTCATGGTATGAAACAGCCAAGAAGGGACTTCAATTGACCTTCTCTGAGTTGTCAATCCAGGGTTACAAATTCAATAATATAGAACAACAGATTCTAACCCTAAAGGAAAATTGGGTGTGGTGTTTACTGTTGACCAAATTCGATATGACTCATTTCAAATGAATACCCAAACTTATAGTTACCCTCCACATTCCTCTATTATGTTCAGTAAAAATAAACACAGTCGTTGGAATAAATGTGGCTGTAGTACAGCTATCCGAGGTTAGCACTAAGTTATCCCGAATAACGATTACAATCAATTCATCAGGTTCCTACAGCTGTAGTGTGGATAAAACTTTGTCATTAAGTCATCAGGATTATGCTGAAACTCGGTTTATTTTATTGGACTGTACCGCATTCAACAAGGAAAGTTTACTTTAACTGTAATAATTCTTTTGCTTGTTTATTTGTTTCCAGATTTCGATACCATTTGTCTGTTACTCCAGGACAAATGTGGACCATTGAGCCTGTCATCTATGCGCAGGAGTAGGTCGTGGAGCTTTATGAACTTGCTATATGGGAACAGGATTAAATAACTCAACCTAATACATTCTTTACATAGGAACAGTAAAAAGACAGTCAAAAACTATTCACGACTGTTTTTAGGAACATGGCTAGGCCATTCAATCTTTCGGGAAGGACACATAGGAGAAAGAAGGCTATTTAAATTCCTGCTGAAAAGGAGGACAGTCCAGGTTGCTGTGCATGTTACATCCCAGCCAGCTTCGTACAGGGGAACATGATTGGGCCATATAGGTCATTGCATCTCTTACATTGTATCAGGGTCAAGTCATTCAGCTCTAAGGACAAGGAGCTCCAGAGCCAGAAATAATTCATCCAGTCCCTCGTTGCTGTAAGATGGGAACCGGGGGAAGGCATTCAGCCCCTCCAGCTTGTCACATAGGAGCATAATGCGGATATTTAGTCCTTCAACACCAATATAGGGGAACAGCAATAGGCAATGCAGCCTCAACAAACAAAAATACGAAAAGGCTTAGACAATTCAGCTACATTAATCTATTACATTGAAAGATGAGCAGACCATACTGTCCCTTGAGATGGAGGCATTGGAGCAGCAGGAGAAGTTACCGCCTCTCAAACCTGTTACGTGCGACAAGGAACTTGCCAGTGAACTCCTCAAACCTTTTACATGTGACAAGAGCTTACCGGTGAGCTGCTCGAACCGGTTTTCTGGTAACGGAAGGAAGCCATTCAGCTTCTTCAAACTGTCAGACGGGAACCAGAGTAGTTGTTGTACAGCCACTGGTGCCAATTACATAGGAAGAGTTGTAGGTCATTTAGAGCCTCGATCCCCTTTCATAGGACCAGGGTTTAGTCATCCAGTTTATCATTTCAGTAAAGTAGGAATAGCAGCGGGCTATTCCGTGTCTGCTATCTTCAGAAATTGCAATAGCAGGAGGCCAAGTTTGTGTGAGCATGTGAAATAGGGCATATCGAATGTGGGGACATGAAGAATCACTTGCGGTTTTCCTGTAGGATCAGGCTTTGCTTTGGTCTGTTAGTGAATCTTTTATGGAATGTTTCTTTTTCAGCTGCTCCAGACTGTTACATAGGAACAGGTTTAAACAATTCTGCGTACCGCACCTGTTTTACATGAATTGGAGTAGGCCATGCAGTGCTGGTAAACTGTTACATAAATCAGCACCTCCATCTTCTCAGATAGGGACAGCAGTCAGATACTTGCTGCAATGAAGTAGCAGTAGGCTATTATTAGTAATACTAAAAATACTAGTATATTTAGCTCTTCTAATTTCGGAAGTGCAAAGGCTATTCAGACCTTGCAGCTTGATACATAACGGGGAAAACATTCAGATCCTCAATCCGGGTAGGAGGGCCAGGGAGGGAACGTCCCTCTCCAGGGGCCTGCTGCATGGGAACGATAGTCATTTCCTTTGGATCCTCAAGCCTTTTACCACAGAGGAAATTTTGTCTATTTATTTCTTCGGAATCCTTACAGAAAAACAACATTTAGCCATTCAGACCTTCAGTTCCATTAAGCCATTCAGCCATGCAGTCACACAGAGATGGGTGTCCAGCTAAGGCCTGTTGCACAAGGATTGTGCCATTAAATCCATTCAATTTTAGAAATGGGAACTGGCCAACTCATTTAACCCATCAAAACTTTTAATGACTTGTTTCTTCTGCAACTCCATCCTATTTCATAGGATTATAATTAATAATCATCATTTCACGTCTGTTCTACGGGAAAAGGAGTAGGGCATTCAGCTCCTGAGCCCGTTGATTTTTTTTTAAATACTCTTTCTTTGGATGTAGGCATCCATGGGGAGGCCAAAATCTGTTGCCCATACCCAGCTTCCCCTCGAACTGAATGGCTTCCTGAGAAGATGTAGAGCATAGTTAAGAGCCAACGACGTTCCTGTGCACCTGGAATCACATTTAGGCCAGACCAGGTAAGGATGACAGATTTTCTTCCCTAAAGAGCATTAGTGAACTAGATGGGTGCTTACAAAAATCGATGAGAGTTTACTGGTCACGAATAATTCAAAGAAACACGGGCAGGCCATTTCCTCCTTTAAGCCGCTCATATGATGAGGGTAGTCTGTCTTTTTCCCTTCCTATCCCTTACACAGGAAATTGAACAGGTCATTCAGTAACTTCTGCCTTTCCATAGGAAGACAATTCGACTATTCTGCTCCTTGAGTTTCTCGGATGAGAAAAGGAATAGGTCATTAAGCCCTTTGAACTTGCAAAATTGGAACAGGATCAGTTCATTTAGTCTTCTGAATGTGTCTCATGGAACGGGGAGATGGGTAGTCAGCCCCTGGGTCCCATTAAATAAAGGCGGGATCAGGTCATTCAGATGTTCTGATATTATTTCATGAGAACATGAAAGATAATTCTGCAATCTGAACCTGAGGCATGAGTACAGGAGCAAGATTTTAACGTCCCCTTTCTGCTTATATGAGAGCAGGACAGTTTCTATTCGGCCCTCCAAATGGGAACATAACAACTGAAACAGTCCTTTCAAACCCCAACCGGTTAAATAAAAACAGAATGAAGCCAATCTACTTCCACCATGAAAAACCTCAAATGGAATAGGCCCCAGGTCACAACCTCCGCCAAATAAAATGTACATAGGAACAGAATGAGGCCATTTGTCCGTCTTTACAGCCGCGTTTTACCCTCGCTTGTTAAGTCTACTTCGTGCTGCTTCTTTGTACTGCCTCTGGGTGTCACTTTCGTGCCATGTCTTTGTGCTGCTGTTCTGTAAAATTTCTCTGCACTGCTAATTTTCAAAGAAGCTGGTGAAGTTATAATTTATTTTAACTAAGAGGACCAACAGTCGATTTGCTTCAGCTCCTCTATGTATTTCCTTCCCTTTTTGTGCATCGAATATTCCCAAGTTATCTCTTTCGTGTCCAGCATCCTCCACCATGCCTCAACTCTACTAAATATTCGAGCCATTACTTAACATCTGCAGCTACTCCATAACCTTACCTATTATCCCCACTCCCTTCACAATCTACCTAAAATCCCCAGTTCCTTCCAACCAGACCTATAATGCTCAGCCCCTCACTATCAAGAGCCGATATCTTCAACTTTTGCCACCCCTTCCAATGCTCTCAGCTCTTCCACACCCACAGCTAATTCACTCCATTCACTGACTGCCCCATCGAATAATCCCAGTTCTTCCCAACTCTGACAGAATATCCTCAGCTCATCTGCGCTCACGTAATTTCCTGAGCTGTTCCCATCCCTACTCATAGCCTCAGCACCTCACAACTCTGAAAAAAAATCCCCGGCAATCACCACATCTCCTAATTCCCTAGTTCGTTGGCTGCACACACATAACAAGATACCCCCACACCGCGTCTTCCTCACACAATCTAATATTTTCAGCTGGTCCCCACAGACCAAATGCTCTCAGGTCTTCAACATTCCAGCAATGCTTGATGCTTCCTCAATGCTTAAAATCTACAATTGTCAATCAAATACTCATCTCACGGTTTCAATCAGAGGAAGTTACATAAAAGTCAACAGGATTGAGAGTTGTATCATTTATTGGTACAGAGCCAGTGAATTGCTGAAAAAGGACATATTGGCGAAGCTTTTCACCTTACAATCGCAAGAATATCAATGTCAGAGGAAACAACAACTTATACTGTATGAGAAGAAAGTGCTGATTGGGTGACAAGTGGACACTGATTGTTCGAGGCTTTGTCATGGAAAATGCACCAGTTAATGGTGACTTACAGTTAACTGCCAAACATTGTTTGAAATTTAATCCAGGCAGCTTGGTCATGATTTGTTGAGGCATTGCCATGACGAAAGAACGAATGAATGACTATATTTTATTTTGATCAGCTGAAACAAGCGCAATGTGTGTACATGTTCTTTCTGCTTGCAAAGAAGGAGGCGCTGTGTATTAATATATGTGGCTTCCATTACATGCCAATGTCCCACATTGCGAGTCAGCTGACATTCTTAAATTGGTTGACAATGTTCTTCTTAGCATACTGAAATTATTTATCAAATGTATTCCAGTCGTGGAATCATATCTAATGTTGAACACTGTGTTTTGAGTTTTGCAAGCACAGCTTGGTTGGGTACGGCCTGTACCTTGCCCGTTGCGAGCAGCGGAAGGAACATGCAGTTTGATATGATCTTACAGCCTTTGGGATGTAGATGTGTGGGCCATACATTGTAAAAACTGGCGGATCGTATCAAACAGCATGTCCCTTCTGCTGTTTGCAACGGGCAAAGTACAGACTGTGCCCAAGCAGCCAGGCTTGCAAAACTCAAAACACAATGCCCAACGTTGAGTATGGAAGCCTCTGTTCAAGCTATAACACTGGCAGCTAGCCGGCAATGTGAAGAATTACCCAGGTGTTCCCTATACAAAAATAGGCGGCACGCTGGCCAATTACCGCCACATCTGTCTTTTCTCAATCATCAGTAAAGTGATGGAAGGCGTAATCAATATTTCTATCAAGCAACACTTGCTTAGCAATAGCCTGTTCACTGATGCTGATTTAGCACTCTGCCAGGACCACTCAGCGCCTGACGTCATTACAGTCTTGCTTCAAACACGGATAAAAGAGCTGGACTCCAGTCCGAGGGTGACAGTGACTGTCCTTGACTTCAAGGGGATATTTGACAGAGTGCGGCATCGATGAGACCTAGCAAAACTGGAGTCAATGGGACTCAGGTGGAAAACTTTAATGGTTGGAGTTTCACCTAGCGCAAAGAACTTGTGGTTTTTGAAAGTCAATCATTTCATTTCCAGGACATTACTCTAGCAATTCCTTATTCACTTCTCACAAGTATCCTATGCCAAGCCAATTTGAGTAGATTCATCAATGATCTCTCTTCCATCATGAGTTCAGAAGTGGTGATCTTCATTTATTTTTGCACAATGTTCATCACCATCCACTTCTCCAATGATTCTGAAGCAGAAAATGTCCAAATGCAGCAAGACCCGGACAATATTCAGGCTTGGATAGACAAGTGGTAAGTGGCATTCGCACCACCCAAGTGCCATGCATTTACCATCTCCAACAACAGAGAATCTTACCATCGTCCCTATACATTCAATGGCATTACCATCGCTGAATCCCCTACAGTTGACATCTGGGAGGTTACCCTTGACCAGGAACTGAACTGGACTAGCTAGATAAATACTGGAGCGACAAGAGCAGTTCAAAGGCTAGAAATCCTGCAGCGAGTATCTCACTTCCTGGCTCCCAAGAGCCTGTCTACCGTCGACGAGGCACAAGTTAGGAATGTGTTTGAAAATTCACCACTTTCCTGGATGAGTGCAGCTCAAGAGTCTCGAAACCATTCAGGGGAAACCATCCCATTTGATTGGCTACACATCCACAACATTCATGCGCTACGCCATTGTTAAAAAGTGGCATCAGTGTGTGCCATTCAGAACATGCACTCTCAGAACTCATCAAGTCTCCTTAGACAACAACTTCTAAATCTACGACCACTAACATTTCGATGAGCAAGAGCAGCAGGCACATGGGAATACCACTATCTGAAAGATCCCCCCCCCCCCTCCCCCACCAAGACACTCACCATCTTGACTTGGAAATGACTCGCCGTTCCTTCACCATCTCTGGGTCAAAATCCTAGAACTCCCTTCCTAGCAACACTGTGTGTGTATCTACACCGCAAGGGCTGCAGCGGTACAAGAAGGCAGCTCACCACCATCCTCTCAAGGGCAACTGGGAATGGGCAATAAATGCTGGACCAGACAGTGAAGCCTACACTTTATGAATGAATAAAAAAAATACAAACACCAATAAAAACTGAGTGCAGTGCTGCAAGTTTCAGAGAAACTAAGAAAATGGGAAAGAGTTCACACAGAAAAGGGGAATTTCGGCAGAGCATGCTGAATCTGTGGAGAAAGGAAAGTCAGGTTAACGGTTCAGAGCTCCAAAAATTCTCAGGAACTGAAAGTTCAATGCAGGACTCCACTTTGTGAGCAGTGAATGCCCACTGCAGCACATTTGACTGGCAGCTCTCTCTCTACGTGACCCACTTTAGCGTCACCACCTTTTGACGTGTTGATGTCACCGCACCTGCACCATGAAGCCACTGAGCCGTGTTCCCTTAGCAATGGGAAGGGCCCGGGTGATGATTGTAGCGGCTTCGGCTTCATGAGTGGGAGACCGAGGCCAACAGATATTGACGATATTGATTCTTGCCGGGAGAAATTGCAGCCTTTCCAAATTAATCCCGGTCAATATGGATAGCAGATCGACTGATCATGTTATTCAATATGATAGTAAATTAATTTTTCAGCAAACTCTACTCACTTTCAATTCTCTCAGACACTGTCGATAGCAAGTTAAATGTGCACATGAATAATAATAATCTCAGTATGTCCGTGTGGTTTACAGTCTCCTTCACTTCTGACCGTTATGTATCTATCTGTCCGCAGAAGTTTGAAATAAAGTTTTGCATAGTGAAAACGGATGTACTGGCAATAACAACGGTCTTAGTGTTTAATTGACTGCCACTTCTCGTCAAGGAATGCGTACCTTGAAGAAGTATTGCTCTTCTCTCCGACAGGATTCTTTAGCCCCCCCCCCCCCCCCCCCCCCCACCCCGCCTTTAAACCCCAGCTTATATTTCACCTCTTCTCCCTTTTTCGTTAGTTCTGATGATGAGTCATACAGAATCGAAACGTTAACTGTATTCCTGTCAGCAAATGCTGTCAGAACTGCTGAGTTTTCACAGGTATTTTTTTTATTTTCACTTAACTTGTACTTTCTCAAATCTAAATTGTGGAACGAATACGGAAAATGATGGCACAATATAAATGGATTATCTCGGTGTTTGTGTCAAATAAAATGTCTTCCTTTAACGTAGATATTGTGCATCTCAGGCTTGAATTACAACAGATTCTGATTATGTATATATTTCATGCACTCTCTTCGCTCCCTAAATGTATTTTTTAAAGTACCCCCTACACTTTCTATTCTGCTCTAGGCCTTCTGCTGTTCTCAGCCCAAGGAATCTACCAAATGCTTCCTTTTTTTCTTCTTCATCCTATCTTGAACATTACTCGACATTCAGTATTCGTCGGACTTGCTGGTCCCACCTTTCACCTTTATGGGAACATTTTGGCCCTGCACTCTCACTATTTCCTTTTAGAATGACTCCGACTGCTCTGGTGCAGATTTTCCTCCATGTAGGTGCTGACAGCCCAAGTTGACCAGATCTTGCCTTCTCACATTTAAATCGGTCTTCTCCCAATTCAGAAAATTTATTTCTGGTCCACCTATATCCTTTTCCATAAGGACCTTAAATCTTACTGAGTTATGTTCACTTTCACCGATATACTCCCCCACTGACGCTTCTACCAGTTGCCCAGCTTCATGCCCTAAAGTTATGTCCAGCACCAACCCCTCTCTTGAAGGGCATTTTACCTGCTGGCTTAAAAAATCTTTCCCCTCTAAGCCTTTCACACTTTGTCTGACCCAATAAATACTGGGGACGTTGACATCCTATTATTACTCTATTATTTTTACTCTTCTCTCTGATTTGCGTACATATCTGTCATTCTATCTCTCTCCGACTGTTTGGCAGTCTGCAGTACACTCCCAGCAATGTGATTGCCCCCTTTTTGTTTGTAAGTTCTATCCATATGGCCTAATTTCAGGAACATTCTGGGGTATCATCCCTCCTTTTTGCAGTAATTTGACTCCTTGATCCATATTGTAACCCCATCTCCTCTTTTATATTGGATTATATACCCCAAAATATTTAGCTGTCAGTTCTGCCCCTCCCACAGCCATGTCACCATCATAGCAACGATATCATATCCCCATGTTTTAATGAACACCTCAACTCATCTACCTTACACACAAGACACCTTTGCATTAAAATAAATGCCATTCAGCCTTGCCATGATCCCTTATACCTCAAATTGACTATAGGCGCTTTTCCTTCCAGACTTCTATTCTTGCCTGTGCATCATCCACTGTTATATCTCTGCTCCGTATCCCATCCTCCAGCCAAATTATTTTAAACCCCTGCCAACAGTACTAATAAAGTCCCACGCCCCCACCCCCACCCCTGCAAAGAATTTGGTCCCATTCCGGTTCAGGTGTAAATCGCCGAACTTGTACATGCTCCACATTCCCAAGAAGAGAACCCAGTGATCCGGAAAACTAAAGCACTCCCCCATGCACCAACCCTTCAGCGCTGCATTCATCCTCTCTGTCCACCTATTCCTACAATCGCTAGCACGTGCCTTCTTGAGTAGTACTGAGATTACAAACTTTGAAGTTTGAATTTTCAAACTGCTACCTTGCTCCCTAAATTCTTGAAGCAGGACCTTATCTTTCTTTCCACCTATGTCGTTGGTTCCAGTGTGAACAAACATCTCTGACTGAATTACCTGGAAAAACTCAGCAGGTCTGGCAGCATCGGCGGAGAAGAAAAGAGTTGACTTTTCGAGTCCTCATGACCCTTCGACAGAACTTGAGTTCGAGTCCAAGAAAAGGTTGAAATATAAGCTGGTTTTAGGTGTGTGTGTGGGAGGCGGAGAGATAGAGAGAGAGAGAGAGCGGTGGGTGGGGGTTGTGGTTGTGTGAACAAGCAAGCAGTGATACAAGCAGATCATCAAAAGATGTCAACGACAATGGTACAATAGAACACATAGCTGTTAAAGTTAAAGTTGGTGATATTATCTAAACGAATGTGCTAATTAAGAATGGATGGTAGGGCACTCAAGGTACAGCTCTAATGGGGGTGGGGAGAGCATAAAAGATTTTAAAATATTTAAAAATAATGGAAATAGGTGGGAAAAGAAAAATCTATATAATTTATTGAAAAAAAAGGGGGAAACAGAAATGGGGTGGGGATGGGGGAGGGAGCTCACGACCTAAAGTTGTTGAATGCAATATTCAGTCCGGAAAGCTGTAAGGTGCCTAGTCGGAAGATGAGGTGTTGTTCCTCCAGTTTGCGTTGGGCTTCACTGGAACAATGCAGCAAGCCAAGGACAGACATGTGGGCAAGAGAGCAGGGTGGAGTGTTAAAATGGCAAGCGACAGGGAGGTTTGGGTCATTCTTGCGGACAGACCGCAGGTGTTCTGCAAAGCGGTCACCCAGTTTACGTTTGGTGTCTCCAATGTAGAGGAGACCACACTGGGAGCAACGAATGCAGTAGACTAAGTTGGGGGAAATGCAAGTGAAATGCTGCTTCACTTGAAAAGAGCGTTTGGGCCTTGGACGGTGAGGAGAGAGGAAGTGAAGGGGCAGGTGTTACATCTTTTGCGTGGGCATGGGGTGGTGCCATAGGAGGGGGTTGAGGAGTAGGGGGTGATGGAGGACTGGACCAGGGTGTCCCGGAGGGAGAGATCCCTATGGAATGCCGATAAGGGGGGTGAAGGGAAGATGTGTTTGGTGGTGGCATCATGCTGGATTTGGCGGAAATGGCGGAGGATGATCCTTTGAATGCAGAGGCTGGTGGGGTGATAAGTGAGGACAAGGGGGACCCTATCATGTTTCTGGGAGGGAGGAGAAGGCGTGAGGGCGGATGCGCGGGAGATGGGCCGGACACGGTTGAGGGCCCTGTCGCTTGCCATTGCATCCTCTCTCGTTGGTACCTCCATATATTGATTTAGATAACTTTCCTGAACACATTTGACAACCTCCAAGCCATCCAGCCCTTTCACAGTATGGGAATCCCAGTCAATATGTGGAAAGTTTAAATCTCCTACTATCACAACTTTCTGTTTATTACATCGGTCTGCTATCTCTCTACCCCTCATTCTTCTGAACTCCAGTGAATATAATCCTAACCGACTCAATCTCTCCTCATATATCTGTCCAACCTTCCCAGGAATGAGTCTGGTAAACATTCACTGCACTCACTCTATAGCAAGAACACCCTTCCTCAGGTAAGGAGACCAAAACTGCACACATTATCCCAGGTGTTGTCTCACCAAGGCACTGTCGTTTTAGTCTGTAGTCTGCTTACCTAAGGGGTGGTGCGGGGTGGGGGGTGGGGGGGGGGAGGTGGTGCTGAGGGTTACGGACGGATATAATTGCATTGGAAACAGTTCATGGAAAGTTCACTAGCCTTATTCTAGGGATGAAAGATTGTCTTATGGGGATAGATTGGGCCTTGACTTATTGTAGTTTAGAAGAATGAGAATGATCTTATTGAAGGATATAAGGTACTGAGGGGGCTGGACAGGATGGAAGCTGAGAGCATGGTTCCCATTGTGGAGGAAACTAAAATAAGGAGGCACAGTTTAAAAATAATGGGTCGCCCATTTAAGACTGAGCTGAGGAGGAATTTATTTTCTCAGCGGGTCATTAATGTTCTCAATTCTCTTTCACAGTGTACAATGGATGATGGGTCAACGAATGCATTCATGGCTCAGTTTGATTTTTGATTGACAAGGGATCCATGGATTATGGGGGATAATGAAATGAAATTGAGGCCATAATCAGGTCACCCATGACCTTATTGAATGGTGGAGCTTGCTTGCCGGGCCGAATGGCCTACTTCTGTTCCTATTTCTCATGATTTCTTAGCATTAAGTTCCTTTCGCAACTCCTAAAAAATAATCAAGCAACCCAGGGCTGCATGAAGGAATGTATAATTCAAGCTTGATCTGATGAGTGACAAGAAACATTCATGCCACACAAGTTTCACCTTCAAGAAGAGAGAATCTAGATACAGAACAGCATGCTTTTGTTGAATCATCAGTCATCAACACCCTGGGGCTTACCATTAACCAGAAACTTGAGCAGCCACCATTTACTCCCAGTCAGAGGCTCGTTGTTCAGTGGTGAGTAAATCACCCCCTGACTCCCCTGAGTCTTCCCACCATTTACAAAGTCAGGATTGTAGTGAAGTTCCTCCACTTGCCTGGATGAGTGGAGCATCAAAAGCACTCAGGAAACTCAGTGTCATCCAGGATAACACAAGCCACTTGATCTGCAACCTGTATAGCTGCAGCAAAACTTCTCTACTTTTACAACGTGTTCCCCTTGCAACAAAAAAAACATATAAAATAGGAGCAGGAACCAGCCATTAAGCCCTTTGATCCCCATCCACCATTCGCTGAGATCATGGTTGATCTTTCACTTCAACAACATTTCCTTGCATTTACCCTATATCCTTGACGTTTTCAAGATGTAGAAATCAAGAAATCTCAGTCTGAGTGAGCCTCCACAGCCCTCTGGGGCAGTAAATTCCAAAGATTCACCACCCTCTGAGTGAAGAAATCCCTCCCCACCTCAGTCCTAAATGGCCTGCCCCTTATTCTGAGACTGTATCCCCTGGTTCTCGGCAACCCCAGCCTAGGGCAACCTCCTACCTGCATATACATTTTAAATCCCTGTTAAATATGTTTATGCCTGAATGAGATTACCTCTCATTCTCCTAAAGCCCAGAGAATAGAGGCCCAGTCTATTTAATTTTTCCTCAGCACTCATTTCTCCAGGAATTATTTTAGTGGAACCTCCATTGCACCCAGGCTAAGACAATTATATATTTCCTTTGGTAAGACGACCAAAACTGCATAAAATGTTACTGTTGTGGTCTCAGTAAGGCAGTAAGACATCTTTACGCATGTACTCAAATCTATTTGCAATAAAAGCCAGCATACCATTTGCTTTTTTAACTGTTTGCTGTACCTGCATGTTAGCTTTAAGTGACACAAGAGCAAGGACATTGAAATGCCTTTGAAGATAAACACTTCCCAGTCTCTCACCACTTAACAAATGGACTGCATTTGTTATTTCCTGCCAAAGTGGATAACCTCACATTTCTCCATATTGCGTTACATCTGCCAACTTCTGGCCACTCTCTTATCCTCTCCAGATCCCCGTGAAGCATCTTTGCATCCTGCTCACAACTCACAATTCCACCTAATTTTCTGTCACCTGCAAAATTGCAAATAGGACATTTAATCCCCACATTCAAATCATTGATATAGAATGTGAATAGTTGCGGCAGTGATCCTCTCTGTACCATATCCACAGGTCTCACCTTATCTATTCTGCTGACTGCATCCTCAAAAAACCCCAATAGATATGTTAAACATGATTTCCCTTTCATAAATCCATGTTGAAACTGCCCAAAGTACTATTACTTTCTAAGTGTTCTATTATCACATACCTTATTGTAGAATCTAGCATTTTCCCTACTACTTGTCAAGCTAACAGATCTCTAGTTCCCAGGTAACGCTCTCCCTCCTTTCATAAAAAATGGGGTTAGATTTTCCACCTTCCAATCTGCAGGAACCATTCCAGAGCCGATAGAATTTTGAAATATGATCACCCACGTATCTACTATCTCTGCAGCCACTTCTTTCAACACTCTGGGATGTAGATAATTAGGTTCAGGGGGATTTATCTAATTTAAGTCCTATTAATTAATCTAATACTTTTTTATAAAAAAATATTAATATCTTGCAGTTCCTCGTTTACACTAGTCCCTTTATTCTCCTTTATTTCTGAGCGATTGTTAGTATTTATCTCAGTGAAGACAGACACAAAGTATTTGTTTAATTTCTCTGCCTTTTCCTTATTCCGCATTGTAAGTTTTCCTGACTTTGCTTGAAATGGACCCACATTAATTTTTTTGCTAATATTTTCCTTTTTGCATATCCATGGAAGCATTAATAATCAGTTTTTGTGTTTCTTGCACGTTTACTCTCATATTCTATCTTTTCTTTCTTAATCCATTTCTATGTCCTCTGCAGATTTCTAAAATGCTCCCAATTCTCAGGCTTGCCTTTTTTGGCAACTCTATACATCCCTTCCCTTGACCTAATACAATTCTTGATTTCTTTCGTTGGGACACTTTGGTTATTAGGTTTTTGTGCACCAAAGGAACGTATTTTTGTTGTAAACACGTCACATTTCAAAGCCTAGAATGGAAGCTGGGGGTAAAGGCACCTCTGAAATTAACAAGCAGGATCTTCCGTTAACTAGGCAGTCATTGCAACCGCTTAAGCAACAGCATCCACATGAATGCCAGCTTATCATTTGTCTTCCTGATCACTTGCTCCACTGCATGCCAACTTTTAGTGATTCATGGACTGGGACACACAGATTCCTCAGTACCGTATAGTCTGCAGTCTTTCTCCATGCAGGTAATATACTGCTTTCCTATTCTTCCAGCAAAAGCTGACAAATTCACATTTTCTCACGTTAAATTCCATCTGCCAATGTTTTTCCCGTTGACTTAACCTATCGAAATCCCTTTGTAGACTCTTTATGTCCACTTGACAAGTTACTTTCCTACCTTTTTGCCATCAGTAAATTTAGCTCCCATGCATTCATTTCCTTCACCCAAATAATTTACACAGTTATTTGAGGCCACAGCACTGACCCCTGTGTCACTGCACTAGCACGAGTTTTCCAAACCGAAAATGACCCATTACCCCGATTCTCTGTTTGCTGTTAGCTAATCAGTAGTCTATGCATACTAATATGCTACCATCTGCATAAGAAATTCTTATGTTGTATAGTAACCTTTGATGTAATGCCTTGTCAAATAGCTTTTGGAAATCCAAGTGCACCAAATCTACAGATTCTCCTTCATCAATGTTCATGTTACTTCCTCAAAGAAATCTAATTCATTCGCCCCATATGATTTTCAATCCGCTGGGCCTTCCATGAATCTAGGGAATTTTGTAAGATCACAAATAATGCATCTACGATTTCTGCAGCCATTCCTTTAAGACCCTATGATGAAAGCCATCATGTCAAGCGACCTGTCAACCATTCGTTCTAATAGTTTCTCTAATACCATATCCCAAGTAACTCTGATTGTTTTTAGTTTCTCCATCCTTTTTAACTCTTGATTTTCAACTATTCCTGGGATGATTCTTGTGTCTTCTACAGTGAACAGAGATACAAAATACCTGTTCAACGCTTCTGTGATTTCCTCATTTCCCATTATTAAGTTCCCAGCCTCATCCTCTAAGGGATGAATGCACACTTTAGTTCTCATTTCTGAAATAGATATTTGGAGAAACTCTATCAGCTTTAATACTTCTAACAGCCTTTCCCTCATACTCTGCTGATTATGGGCACGTTTACTATGATGCCATTAATTAATCCAGTCTCATTGAACATTCCCTGTTCTAAAATAACTGTTCTGTGGTTGGCACAAGAACATACTCACTAAGAAATTGTCTTGAATACACTCTACAACTCATCTTCCAGGCAATATTTGCCGTTATGCTTCATCCAATATGTATGAAGATTAAAAATAACCTGCAATTATTGAAGCACCTTTCTTACAGGCGCCCATTATTTTTTTTCCTAATTTCTGCCCAAAAGTGTGAATGTATTAGAAGCCTATCAGCTACTCCCACTTAGACTGCGGTGGCTCAAGAAGGCAGCTCACCACAACTTTCCCAAGGATAATTAGGGATGGGCAATTAATGTTGGCCAGGCCAGTGATGCCTGGATCCCATGAATGAATACAAAAGTGACATTTTACCTTTGGTAATTCTTATTTCTACTCAAACTAATTATACATACTGATCTTCTGAACCAAGGTCATGTCTGGCTACTGTACTCATGTCATCAGTTATTAACAGGGCAGTTCTACTACCTTTTCCTAGCTTCTGTCATCTAATCATTTTTATCTTTTTCGCAAATCACTTGCCACGGTGACCAGAACAGCCACCCAACTCTGAGGAGCGGGGTGGTGGTGGTGGTGTTGGTGGGGGGTTGGGGTGGGGGTGGGTGGGTGGGAGGTGGTGAACCTCACATTATTCCCCTACAACCTAGACGGAAAGATTTTGGGAGTGGCATCCCATAGCCTAGAGGTCAGAGGGAGAAATAACATGAATCAAGAAAATGTTTCTTTTTATTCATAGCTAAGACTAATGATAATGGAGAGTGTTTTTTGTTACTAGTAACAGTGCTCAAAATAGATGATTAAATATTAAGTTATTCTAAACATAATCCCACACTGTCTAGTACTTACTCCAGTTTCTGTATTTTACAGTCTGGTCTCCTCAGAGCTATGGACAGTCGTTTCACTTCTGAATCTCCCAGTTCATTGTGATACAGGTTCAGTTCTGTCAGTGAGCAATTAAAAACAAAGGTAAGATCCTCAGCACAAGAATCTGCGAGAGCGGTATTCCATAGACTTGATGGTGCGTGGGGTGGGGGGTGGTGGCTGGGGGTTGGGTGGGGGTGTAGGGAGGAGGTGGGGGGCGTGGGGGGAAGGGTTTGTGAAAGAAAAATGTAACAGGAATCAGAATAAAGGAAACGTCCAGTTTTTTTTTCAAAAAACATAACTAATTAAAATAATAATTTACGGTGTGAAACATTCAAGAAACACAACTTCAAAACAAAGAATAAATCTATAATTGATGCTATCGACATGAAATGTAAAAGATTATTCTGTAAACAGTCAGCCTGTGAGATAGTATCTGTGAAGGGAGATAGAGAGTCCAGCCCCGCAGGCGGGCGCGTGCCTGACCCAAGCAGGTGTGAAATCGTGCGAGATGATGTCGGATGAACGTCCTGACATCATCGCGCACTGGTGCGATATTTTGCTTGGCGGGCACGTGACAATGTTGAAGAGCATCCGCGGACAATTAAGTGGGCAATTAAACCCAGTAACGTCCCAATTGTCAGCGATATTTTGTGGCCCATCGAACCTGACTTTGGCAGACCAGCCAATCGACCAGGCGACCTTTACATTTTTATTGAAACCACATCCAAGGGAGTGATGAAATCTCCATTAGGATTTAAAATAAAAATAAATATCTGGGATATTTATCTGGCCTAATTTCAGGTGCTTGATTGTGCTGCATGGATATTTTTACAGCCCTTTTGTGGTTTATTTTATTATTTGGAGATCTGCAGCTGTCTGAAGCATCTGTCTGCCTTCAGGGACCTCACTGTAAGCGCTCACCAGCAATTGTAGTGATGTCGGTGCCGCCCTCTTCACTCCCCCAAAGGCAGTGCTGAGCCTTTCCCCAGGTGACTTTCATGATGGCTTGCTGTCAATTGGCCAAGCAGTGTAAGATCATGCTTGCTGGGCAGATCAGGCAGAAGCGTATCCAATTGGGACGTTAATGGATTTAATTGCCCACTTAATTGTCCGCAGGTGTTCTTCAACATTGGCACGTGCCCACCAAACAAAATATCGCACCAGTGCGTGATGATGTTAGGACGTTCATCCGACATCATCTTGCACAATTTCACGCCTGCTGGGATCCATCTTCTCCCAGGCTCCCGATCGTGCTCCCGACAAGGGAAAATTCAGGCCAGAGTTAGTGTTTCAGTTTGATGAGCTTACCTTAGAACTGGCAAAAGTAGTGTCTTGACTTGTTTTAATTAACAGTGAAATTGTCAGGGGGTTTGGGGAGTGCAAAATGGAAGTGCACGGATGATTAATGTGACAAATTTTGTGAAGATACAAAACAAATCACGGTACTCAACAGTGTAAATCCGTGTCACTCGTGCGTGGGCGTGGAGGGGTGATGGTAAAGGAATGGTGTTTGTGGTGGTGAGAATGATAATGGGTGTGAGTGCAGTACCCAGTGTTTTACTTACAGCCTTATGTGTGACTAAGGATAAAAGTGAACTTGGACAAAATGTCTTTCCCACCCAGCCACTGGCAATGCCCAAGCAGCAGCACTGGCTGTCAGAAGCATGTCAGCCTCTCTGTGGAGAGCCCCGGTGAGTCAGAGTTGACTCCTGTGCTGCCGTGACTCAAATAATGCAATCAGGAAGCATCCCTCTGGCTCCATGATGGATAGTCCGGCTGTCACCAGCGTAGGGTCATGTATGTCTTTGATGGGTGACTAACAATGGAAATTTACGTGTTTGTAGAAGAGAGAATCAAGGGACATTGTCGATTACCATTTCAGGTTCAAAAATAAAGAAGACAGGGATGTTTTTTGAACAGAGCAGAATGCCAGTTGTTGCTAGAACCACAGCCACGGTTTTTCCGGTGCAATATTTTGTTTTCAGCTTCTGGCCACAAATGGCCACAAAGCAATGAAAGGAGAAAGTGACGGTGAACCAGACAGAACAGTCCATGGCTGCAGCAACGAAGACAGTGCGAAAACTGCAGAGAGGGGTGATATCTAGAAAGTTCACTGGGAAATAATAAGGGTTTAATTAATTCAGTACGACTTGAGTGATAATGACCAGTAGATCCGCCATTGCCATGGAAACCAGGTAGCAAATGGTGCAGGTAGAAAGGCCACAGTTTCCCCTGGATAGTATCACAATTCCAAGTACATTAACTGCAAGAGAGTCAGGGGAGGGGAGACGAGAAGTTATTGACCAAGTGTTCTTCGTGTCTAAGTCAGACAGTAAGCACATAATTTTAGCAACAGGTAGATGTGGATTCAGCATGGGTTAGAGATTAATATCTCAAAATAATATCTCATTCCCGACGCTTATCCAGCTCCACCCCATCTACTTCCATGTTTAACATATTCGTTGCAGGAATTAGACAGGTAACCACTCTTGGCATTTCATGTAAATATTCCATATCCATTGGTCAGAAGGGCTTGGATAAATGATTGGCACTGGGAAAGGTACCAACTCGCTGAAAAAGGACATATTAATCAGTGCTGAGGCACAAGGGGCAGGTCCTGGTGGGGGCATGGTGAAATGCTGTGCTCGTCGGCAGCCACCTTTTCAAATTGACAACGAGGAGGGAAAGGTTCCACAATACTTAAGGTAGGAAGCGGAATGTTGTCACAAGCTCCTGAGATGAGCACACTCTGTGCCAACCATCTGTGCCAACTACCTTGATCACCAAACGATTCTGAAATGTCACGGGTCGTATACTTTTCTCTGGCTAATTCATCAATGCACCATATTTAAATTGCTGCATCTTAATAAACTTAAATTTAAACATTAACTACCTCAAAATAGCCGACTGCCTGCCTTAAGTAGTTGTGCCCCCTGAATCTCACGACCTTAGACGACTCACCGATCACTGGAACCCCCAGGGTCAACAGCACCATCCTGTGAACAGGTTATTCTCAAGGTTCGGAAAAACAGCATTGTCAGACCCTCCCCACATCAAGGTATTCACAGCAAAATAGACCATCTCCAGGTTGGAACCCTCCGAGGGGCACACTACCCCCAAGGATAGGGAAGAGGCTAAGACAGTGAGGAGATGGTGGTGCAGTGGTAACACCACTGGACGAGAAATGCAAAGGTCATGCTATTCCCCTAGTGGAAGGCAATCAAATCCCACAATGGCAGCAAGTGGAATTTGAAATCAATTACTTAATTTGGAAAGTATCATCAATTGTCTTTATAGAAAGAAATATGCCATCCGTAGCTGTTTTGGCCTAGATGTAACTCCAAACCCATAGCACTGCGGATGACGCTCAACTACACTGAAAACTGAAAAGACATGGAAATCACTCAGGCCAAAGGCAATTGGGGATGGGCAACATGTGCTGGCCTTCTGAGGGGCGCCCACATTCCATGAAGGAATAAAATTGCTTCAGATCTGGACGTATCCAAGCAATGGATACACACGCCCCTTCCCACCTCTCCATACCCATCCTCCCCCCACAACCCCCACACCTCTCACTCCCCCCAGCCCCCTGTCTCATCCAAATCCCAGTTCCAGAGCCCGGCTCATTGCAGTTTCAGGTGTTCCATGTGAATGACCCCCTTCCTTGTTGGATCCTTACAGGATTAGAGCCTGGCAGGGGCTGGACACTGCCCAAGATTGGAGCCATAAAGGATCCCTCTCCAGGAACAGAAACACCTCCCAGAATTGGACTCCTCCTCAAATGGGGCTTCACTCAGGACAAGATGCCAAATCAATCAGACTTGACCTCCGCCACCACAACTGCTCCCCCCGCCTCCCAAACTGGTAATGACACCCATTGTAGAGTTATTACACCCCACCCCCCCGACAACCATTCTCTTGTTCAACATCCTCCTACCAGCGATCAGACACCCCTGTCACAATGATGCCGACTCAGGATTAGGCCACCTCCCAGGAATCAGCCCACAATTAGCATCAGGACCCTCTCAGGATCAGATAACCTTTGGATCAAATCCGCTAATGGACCAGCACACCCTCAAGGCCAGACCCACTGTCTGGGATCATTCCACCCAGGAAGCCTCAGGATCATATATATCCAAGTCAGACCCATCAGCATTACGCCCTTTCAAGTTCAGACCCTCACCCCTCAATATCAGACATTATGCAGGATCAGAGCTACATTATGATCAGATCCCTCTTCAGGATCATTTCCCACCCTCCACACCACCCCCCCCCCCCCCACCCCACCCCACCACCACAGGATCAGAGCACCTGTCAGAGTTTGAACCGTTCAGGGTCAGGCGTTCCCAAGATCAGACCCTGCTCATGACCCGACCTCTGTCCTCATGATCTGATCTCCTCAGAATAAGAACCCCTGCCCGTAATCTGGCACTTCGTGTGCGCAACCAATTCCATAGTATATGGTCACTTCTCCCTCAAGCACCACCGAGCGGGTCCTCCAATTCGGGATCACAGATTCTAGTGATCAAGGTCGCCATCAGTTTTGGAAGAGACACTCTATTGCACTTTTTTCAATATTTTGAACTTGCACAAATATAGGAGACCTCACCTTCCTGGTTTGGGAATGAGAAACTCTGACCAGAGGGTATTTAAAGGGCTGCAACTGAGTAATGGTGCGGGAGAGCAGATGGAATCCAGGAAAAAAGGGGAAGGCTGCAATGGCCTTGAATATTATGGAGAATGGTGGGTGTTTCCAAGATGTTTGGAGCATAGTACAGGTTGCCTATCAATAGGGAATCACCCACCCCAAACGCCAGCCCACAAGCCCGGCCCTCTTAGTGACTCTAATGTAATCATCCTCCATCACAAGCTCAGGATGTCCCCGAAAATGGAAGCAGTGGTTATAATCTGAATCTTCAATCACAATGTTGAGTTCTGCAGGCAATAAGACATTTAATTACAAAATGCAAAGCCATTCCTGATTTAACTTCGAGGTCGAGCATAGACAGGTCAGAGTAGCAGTGAGATATAGAGTAGAAGTGACAACTAATGGAAAGCTCAGGCTCACGCTTGCATATTGCATAGGGGAGTTCTGGAAAGTAGTCCATCGTGAGCAGCGAAAACGGTCATTGAATTGTAAGAGCTTCAAGAAAATCGCAGTTTCAACTGGAAAGAGGATTTGTGACCTTGGAAAGTGGAACAGTGGGAGATATATGGACAGCGTTACATCTCCTGCAGTTGAACAGGAAGGTGAGCAGGAGCAAATGAGGAAAGAAAGCAGGAGAATTTGGGAACGTTTTCATTTAGCATCATTTAATAGAAAGTAGTACACGGCTTTGACTTGGACATTTTGGACACATTTTTATCATTTTTACTGTAATTAACTAAGAATGTAATGTGCCATTTTCCCGAACACTGAACTAAATAAAATGATTGCTGTCATTTGCATAATGCATCATCTCATTAAGTAAACTAGCCTTTGTTATTTTTTAAATTACAAAATAGCTAGCAAAAAAAGATTGGCCCAGATGAGTTGAACATCACTTATGCAATAATTGAAGAATTCATAATTAATCGAGTATTTTAAAAGGCTGAAGATTGTGTGATTGTTATTCAGTTTGGAAGATTTGATGAAAGATGACATTTTGCAATATACTGCTTTCGCAATTCATTGGACCGACATTATAATGTAATAGGCCATTAAAACTCACAGACCTGCTAACGAGCATCAGCATGGGGGGTGGATGCGAGAAGGAGAGAGTATAAGATTGGTCATGAACTTATGTGGATGCGGCAGAATATTGGACGACGATGCATTGAATGTGTATAATGATGGGGTGTAACGTGAGGACAAGTAAACCTTATCATTGCTCCCTTTGAAGGGGAAGGAGTGAAAGTGGTAGCACGGGAACTAGGGTGGATATAGTCGCGGGCCCCATTTACCACAATGGAGGGGAATCTGTGTTGAGGAATAATGAAGAATTTTCATAAGAACTGTTCACAAGATAGCATTGCTGGAATAGATGGAACGGAGGTGGAAAATTGGGAGATAATGGGTCAGTCCTTCGAGGAAATGGTGAAAGAGGAGATATCACATAGAAACATGGAAGCATAGAAAATATGATCAGGAGTAGGCCATTGACCCTTCGAGCCTGCTCCACCATTCATTGTGATCATGGCTGATCATCCAGTTCAAAAGCCTGCCCCCACTTTCTTCCCATATCTTATGATTACTTTCGCCCCAAGAGCTATACCTAACACCTTCTTGAAAACATACAATGCTTTGCCCTCAACTACTTTCTGTTGTAGCAAATTCCACAGGCTCAACATTCTCTGGGTGAAGAAATTTCTCCTCATCTCAGTCATAAATGGTCTACCCCGTATCCTCAGACTGTGGCCCCTTGGTTCTGGACTCCCCTACAATCGGGAACACCTTCATGCATCTAGTCTTTCTCGTCCAGTTATAATTTGATATGTTTCTACGAGATCCTTCGTCATTCTTCTGAGCTCCAGCGAATATAAACCTAACCGAATCAATCTCTCCTCATATGTCAGCCCTGTCATCCCAGGAATTAGTCTGGTAAACTTTCACTGCACTCACTCGTTAGCCAGAACCTCCTTCCTCAGATAAGAAGACTAGAACTGCACATAATATTCCAAGTGTGCTCTTACAAAGGTCCTGAATAATTGCAGCCAGACATCCCTGCTCCTGTACTAGAATCCTCTGGCTATGAAGCCCAGCATACCATTTGCCTTATTCACCGCCTGCTGCCCCTGCTTGCTTACCTTCGGCGACTGGTGTATGAGGACACCCATGTCTCGTTGGAAATTCCACTTTTTCATTTTATAGCCATTATGATAATAATCTGCCTTCCTATTTTTATCTATATTTTATGCCATACATTTTCCCACTCAGCTTGTTCAAATCACAATGTAGAACCTCGGCATTCACCTCACAGCTCACCCTCCCACCCAGCTTTGTTTCAACTGCAAATTTGGATATATTACATTTAGTTCCCTCATCTAAATCATTAATATATATAGTGAATAGCTAGGGTCCCAGCACCGATCCCTGCTTTACCCCAAAAGTCACTGCCTGTCAAACAGAAAACAGACCAGCTTATTTCTGTTCTTTGTCTCCTTCCTCCCGAACAGTTTTCTATCCTTCTCAATACACTGCCCCCAATCCCATGCACATTAATTTTACACACTAATCTCTTCTGTGGCACATTGTTGCAATGTTTCTGAAAGTCCAAATAAACCATATCCACTGGCTAGCCCTCATCAGTCTACTAGGCACATTCTCGAAAACTTCCAGTAGATTTGTCAAGCATGATTTCCCTTTTCTAAATAATGCTGACTCTGTCCGATTCTACCATTATTTTCCAAGTTCTCAGCTATTAGCACTTTTAGAATGGACGCCAGAATTCTCACCACGGCCGACGTCAGCCTGACTGGTCCATAATTCCCTATTTTCTCTCACCTCCCTTTTTAAACAGTGGGGTTACATTAGATACCCTCTAATCTGTCTAATCAGTCGGGGCTGTCCCAGAGTCGACAGGATCTTGGAAGATGACCACCAATGCATCCACTATCCATAGGGCCACTTCCTTAAGTACTTTGGGAAGCAGGCTATTAGACCCTGGGGATTTATCGTACTTCAATACCATTAATGTCTCCAACACCTTTTCCCTCCTAATACTGATTTATTTCAGTTCCTCCCTCTCACTAAACCCTGCGTCCCCAAAATTTCTGGCGTGCAATGTGTGTCCTACATTGTGAATGCAGAACCGAAGTATGTATTTAGTTGGTCAGCCATTCCTTTTGTCCCAATTATAAATTCCCCTGTTTCTGACTATAAGGACCTACATTTGTATTCAACAATCCTATAAAAAAAATAAATAAATAAACAATCAATGGAGCTTTTAGAGTCAGTGAGGTTATTGTAGATACTGGAGGACAACCAATTCTGTGAAATGGAGGTTGGTACATCAAGGAAGGGAATTGTCAGAGACAGACCATGGAAAGTGGAAGGTTAGCATAAATTAGAAGCAAAGGTGCTGAAATGTTGAAATGAAATTAGAGGAAGGAAATGGCATCAACAATTCATCTAAGTAACCAGGAACTAAAGAAGGATTCGAAAAATGAAGGTTACACATGCCCAACAAAGTAGAGTGAGCATAGCTACATGTTCCCTACACAAAAGCAGCATAAATAGCACACAACACATGAAAGGTGTGGCTATGGTACCTGCATGGGACACAATTATGCCTGTCTCTTTATGACGTAAGTGGAACATTCCTTCTTCCAGGCCTACTCAGGCCCCCTCCCACAACAATTTCTTCGGGACATCATTGACTATTTCGGTGCCACTTCATGATCTTTTCGAGACCTGGAAAAAATTGTCAATTTTTCTTCCAATTTCAACCCCTCAATCACTTTCCCATGGCCCAGTCCCGTCACTTCCCTTCCCTTCCTTGACCTCTCTATTTCAATTCCGGGTGATAGGCTGTCCACCAATATTCATTATAAGCCCACCGACTCCCACAGCTACCTCGAACAAAACACTTCACACCCGGCTTGTTGTAAGCAGTCCATCCCATTCTCTCTGTTCCTTCAGCTCATTCGCATCCATACCCATGATGCCACTTTGCAAAACGCTGCTTCTCGCATGCCTTCCTCCTTCCTTAACCGAGGTTTTTCACCCATGGTGGTTGACAGTGCCCGCGACCGCATCCAACCAATCTCCTGCCTTCACATATTCCTCTCTCTCCCAGAATCATGATAGTGACTCCCTTCTCCTCACTCTTCACCTTACCAGCCTCCGCATTCGAAGGATCATCCTCTGCTATTCCCCCCAACTCCAGCATGATGCCACCACCAAACAAACCTTTCCTTAACCCAACTCTGTCAGTATTCCGTTGTAGCCGTTCTTTCCTGGAAAGCCTTCCCCCACCTCCATTACCCCCTACACCTTAACCCCCTCCCACGGCACTTTCCGATGCAATTGCAGAAGGTGCAACACCTGCTGTTTTACTTCCCACACCCCGCCCCCCCCAACCCTCCCTCACCGTCCAAGGGCCCAAACACTCATTTCCAGTGAAGCAGCACTACACATGCACTTCCCTCAATTTGGTCCACTGCATTCGCTGCTCCTAATGTGGTCTCCTCTCCATTGGAGAGACCAAACGCAGACTGGGTGACCTCTTTGCAGAACACCTTCAGTCTGTTCACAAGCACGACCTAGACTTTCCTGTCATTTGCCATTTCAACACATCATCCTTCTCTCACGCCCACATGTCTGTCCTTGGCTTGCTGCAATGTTCCAGTGAAGGCCAACATAAATTGGAGGAACAGCACCTCATCTTACAATTAGGCACTTAACAGCCTTCTGTGATTTACATTGAGTTCAACAGCTTCAGACCATGAACTCGCTCCTCCATCCTCACCCTTTTTTTATCCCCTTTTCTCACTATGGTACTTATTTTTCAATTTTTAATTATTTATTTTTCCACTTATTTTATTATTATTATTTTAAATTTATTGCTTTTTTATTCATTGTTTTATCCCCACATTTCAGCCTATTTATGGCCTTTTTTCATACCATCGGCCCCTGCCCCCAACATACACCCACGATTGCTATCTGGCACTTGCTCACTCTGCTTTCTACTCTTGTCACCATTAGAACCCCTTTGATCTTTTGGGATGTTATCATTTGCAATCTCTCCTTTGCCACCACCTATCGCTGGCCTTCTATCCAGCTTCATCTGGTCAAACCCCCTTAAACAGTATATATTGCACCAGATTTGTGTTTCTCTTTATCGCTGAAGAAGAGTAATACAGACTTGAAACATTAATTCTGTCTTTCTCTCCAAAGATGCTGTCAGACTTGCTGAGTTTTTCCAGCATTTTTTGTTTTTGTTTCTGATTTCCAGCATCCGCAGTATTTTGCTTCTATAGTATAACTAGCACACATGCAGGCTATCTCAGTGGTACAATTTGAATGTGGAATACCTCTATATTAACATCCAAACTCCACACCCCTTTCTCATACAGCATTGTCCCTGAACAGGAATCAGCATGAGGAACCTGCGAGTGTTTAAATTCCCAGACCAGAGCTGAGGAAAAAAGGAATTCCAGTGGGAAGCAATGGTTAATGAAACTAAGTGAATGAATTCGTCCTCGAATGTTCCAGCAGAAAATATTTGTGGGAAGCTGGCCGAGAAGCGACCTCATCATGTCTCATCATGTCAGGCATGATCCCTACCATTGTGAGTTTAAGGACAGCTCAGGTTTACTGACTCTGGAGCAGAGTGCCACAGTCTAACATGAACGGAAATCTAAATGGATTCCATGAGCACAACTCCGAGTTTGGAAGGATGTCACTCTGTTTGTGGGACAGTCGGGGCAGAAAGAACCAATGGGTCAGGATTCAGAGCTTGAAGAAGGGACAGAGATCTTTCGGTGTCGGAAGTAAACTTTCAAATAACATTGAATGCATTTAAAGAAAACTTTTGTGTGGAAAGCGCGGGCAATGTTTGCGAAAGGAAATATAGTCTATGGTTTCGATGCATTTCATAAACACATGCTAGACAATATTGGAGAGACATAGCAGACAAAATATCATCAATTTGTTACTAAATATTTAACCGTGAAAAGGGAACAGTGCCATAAAACTGACAACCGGCTAATGTATGTTTTGTTTTTAAATAAAATTGCACTCCAAAGACTGGACATGTAGAATAATTAACATCAAATAATGGAATTATTATTCAAACATATAATGAAAAAGCATCTAAAGCACAAAACATAATAGGATAGTTTCTACATAGTCCAAAAGCAAGTTGATAGTTGACTAACTTTATCGCATTATTCCATAACTACCAGAAATTGTAGATTAGTATAGCAAGGTGCATGAAAGATACATCGATTTCCTAAAGGTGTTCAGTAAGTTACAACATAGCAGCATTTTGACTACATTGATCTCTGAGCAAGTGGATTTAGGGGGCAAGCAGCTGAATGGACAGCAAGCCGGTTTACAAAAACAGAAAACAGGGAGTAGGTGGTTAAAGAGTTTTTAGCAGATCGGTGGAAATTGGCAAATGATGTTCTTCAAGGACCAGCGAAGCCATCATTGTCTTTCATTATTTACTAGACAACTTGGGCAGAAAGATAATCTCAATATTTATGTACTACGCCAAATTAAAAATCAAGTTAGCGAAGAGGAGAAAGGCATTAACTTACCTGAAAATATTAATTATAATAATTGGTAAATTTCCGCAGTGAGGGTTTCTCTAACAATTTAATTTCAAAAACAAATCAGCGTCAGTCACTGCATTTTTTGGGGGATAATAATTTTATTCAATAATTTTCCCGAATACTCCATTGGGTCGAGCAGTACAGAGGATCCAATCTGCAAATTCGCAAATGGCTTAATGTACCTAAACAGGTTATCAGAGTAACAAAATTGAACAAAACACTGTAGTTTATTCCTCGAAGCATGCAATTGAAAGCAACATAGAACTGATATTAAACTATTGTTAGAACATTGGATATAGGACAATTATTGCACTGGTTCAGATTAGTCTCTATTCTGCAAAATAAAACGTCATGATTCAACTGCGTAGGAGCAATTATTTAACCAGAATGACAAAAGAAATGAAAGATGTGAACCATTTATTTCATCATTAGCAGTTTACTTACAAGTTTAATTATTGCCCTCGATATATGTCCCCTGCACTATGAAAACCTGGTATGTCTGTTCATCATTTTTAGGTGTTTCCTCTCACAGGGATGCACTTCACTGAGCAAAAAAAGTTTTTTACAGTTGATGTGCGAGCATCCTCAAAACACACCTAAAAAACTGATCCATCAAACTTCAAACATTGAATGAGATTAAATTTGGTTAAAACAATGCATTTCCAAATAGTCCTCAGAAAATAAGTTTCTGAATCGGGTCGACGTGTTGGGGGGCTCAGTGGAACTGATTCATAAGTCATTTATAATAACAACACATGGTTAACTAGAACATCAAATCCAAGCAAGTCATTGGGGTTCATCCTTTCCAGAGGAAAAAATACAATTGAATCAGCAAAGAACTGAGAACAATCTAATACAGAACCTTGGTTATAATACACGTCCTTTACCGTGCGCTGCTCTGGTCTTCATATACAAGAAAAAAGATGCTGATTCATGGTCGAAGGTAGAATTATATTAAGCAGATGATACCACCGAGCTCATCATCACCTTATTTCATCATTAACAGTTTACTCATGTTATCCATTAATGCCACCAGTCTATTCTCTGTGACAGATCAATATGCCTGTTCCTCAGCTAGAGATGTCTCTCCGCTCAGGGAAATATCTCACCGAGCTAGGACAGAGGCACAGGCCACATGTGTATAGATTCTGAATCGTATTGAAGAACTTACTACTCGAAACTTAATCCGTGTAGCAGTGAACGATTACATAACCACAGTCGAATATTACTTCTGAGTAACAGGCAGCAAATTAAGTTCAGCGCTAATGACTCACAGGTTATAAGTGCCTTGTTTTGCTGGGGCTGGGGCCGGGGTGTGGTGGCTGGTGAATATCTCAATACTAAAACAATTAGAGTATTTGCAGTAACGGCCCACTTCATAAGAACAACGCATCATACAGTCAATGTGATCCTGCAACAGTCATACCCTGCTGTGGAACTGTCAGCAGTTAGCGACGAGCAGTCCGTGCAGTTCAATAAGAAGTGGAAAAGTATTGTTGTATTTCAATGTATTCTCATATATCACAACACCAGCAGACGTCTTCCCTTTATAACTTATTACCATCCCTGGAACAAGGGACAGCTCATTGGAATAGTGTGATCAATTTCCATTGAACTGAACTGGTCGTTCGACTAAGACTTCAACAGCCAGTCAGGGGCTAGGAACCCTGTGGCAAGTAACTCATACCCTGACTCTCAAAGACCTGTTCAACATCTACGAGGCACAAGTCAGGAGTGGAACACTCTCTATTTGCATGGAAGAATGCAGGTCCAACAACACTCAAGGAGCTTGACACCGTCCAGGATAAAGCATCTCGTTTGTTTGACACCCCTTCCACAAATGTTCACTCCCTCCACCAACGGCGAACAGGGACAGCAGTTTGTACCATCCACATATACACTGCTGTCACTTACCAAGGCTCCTTAGGCAGCACCTTCCAAACCGAAAGCAGCTCCAACATCGAAGGACAAATGTAGCAGATACATGGAAGCACCATCACCTAGAAGTTCCCCTCCAAGGCACTCACTATTCTGTCTTGGAAACCTTTCGCCGTTCCTTCACTGTCACTGGGTCAAAACCCTGGAACACCCTCCTTCACAACACTGTGGGAATGACTACAAAAGGCAGACTGCAGCTCGCCAGGACATTCTCAAGGGTAATTAGTGATGGCCAATAAATGTTGGCCTAGCCTGCGCCCCCCACGTTCAGAAAATAAATGAAAGAAGTTCACCTAAGGCAAACTTTGGAAAATAGATCCTGCTTGTTTCATTCCAATTAGTGACCCACACTCAGTACAATTTTGCACTGACAAATATTCCCAACATGGTCACATAGGTTAGGTATTCAACTCTGGTTATTGTCCCGAACTTAGTAAAAGTCTACACTGACTGACACTCCCGCTAATACATCATCACTGGAGTCAGGCATTCCACTCTGGTAAATAACCACACTCAGTAAATTTAACACTGACCCATGCTCCCAATAATACATGGTCACTGGGGTCAGGCATTCCACCCAGTTTCGTCACCCAAGCTCAGTGCAATTCTACACTGAAAGATGCTCCCTGTACAGATGCACAAATGTTCATGACAGTTTCCAGCACTAATTTTGGGACAAGATACTAAGATGCTGCAATGAATGTGATAATTTAAATTGACCACGAAACTTAGACAGAAATCTTTAATTAACTCAGCAAATTTTGTAACGGCGTTTCATTTTTGGATCCCCTAATTAATGAAGTGATGTAACTGATTGGATGTCTGTATAATGGTGACAATTAGATCAACATGTAACACTATCAGCCAGTGAGCAGCTCACGCAGATTTACGCAATGATTACCTGGAAGGCAAGTAACAGCAAGAATCATGTAGAATATTTTCTCAGCCATATCAATTGGAAAAAAAAACATTTTCAATGTGAAGTGATACATCCCTTCGCGCTGAAGCAAATCTCCCTGTATTACATTCTGAGGTGATACATTCCCAAAGCCATTCACTGTTGAATCACCTTGGGCTATTGAGATTGCAACATTATTCCGTTTTTTTTTTAATATAAGAGCAATTAGATTCCTGCTGTGAAGAAATACAGCATTGAGATTGATTGGACTAGCTTTAAAGACTGGACAATTCTGCTCACGTTGATTGCGTAATAAAAAAAATCTCAACCTCACAGCAATGTTGCTGTCCATTCAAAAACCATCACCCCCATTTCTAGATCTCATAGTGTTTCAGTGATGTCCTTCACTCCACTGTACCGGTACAATAATTAAATTCCAGGTGTCTCTTTCAGGACTGTTCTATGACATTGTCAGATGTACCTGCCCTCATCAAATTTGGAAATTTAATTCAGAGATTAAAGTGGTTCCGCTATCACACTGGGTTGTAACATTCAGTTACTGAAGTGCCTGAAACACATTCAACGTTACAAAATGATTCCAGATGTCAATCTAAGAAAACATATTAAACGATTACCATGCTTCCAACAAACACACCCATTCAAACCAAGTTCATTTTTTAAACACGATCTAACCAACATAATCATTCCACTTAAAGCAACTCCTGCAACTCACATAGATCGTCCAACTGATGCATACCCTTGAACCGACACCGGCTCTCTAAACAATACAGACAGTCTAACAAATATAACCCCTTCAACCAAAACAGACACTCCAACCGATATAATCCCTCCATCTGGTATGGACCCTCCACTTGTTACAAGCCCTCCAACCGATACAAACCATCCAGGAAGCGGATGCAGACCCTCCAATCGACGGATGCAGACCCTTCAGCCAATAGAGGTCATCAAATTGTTACAGACACTGCAACCGATAAAGACCCACACGAACCATATGGACCCTTCAAACGATACAGGACCTCGACTTCACACGGACCCTCTCACGCATACATGCCCTTTGATGAGTACAGACCCTCCAGTAGATACAGATCATCAGACTGGTACATATCCTCCAACCAGTACAAACCCTTCAACAGATATCACCTTCAAACTGATTCTTCAATTCACGTACACCCTCCAAAGGAAACATACCCTCCACAGAACCGCCTACTGATAAAAACCCAGCATCCAATAAGTATTCTCCAATGGAGACTGTAAGACAATCATAGACAGTCAGATGGATCCAGTGCCTTGGAGGGAAACGCCTTCTCAAACTATTTCATGTCACCTGAAGCCAACAGAGTAGCCAGATTAAACCTGAAATGAATCTAGACCTTCACGCTAAAAAACTGACTTGCAGAGATGATGAGATGAGTTAAGGTTTGCCGGTCAATTCTGATCTGTTCACTCCTGAAGTCGAGTTTCTTCATTTCATCCATTGTTGGCTTTGTAAGATTTAGCAGCAGGAGGAGACCATTCAGCCTCTCCTGCCCCATCTGCCATTGAATAAGATCATGGCTGATTTTCTGCCTGAAATCTATTTTCTCGCCTCATTTTCATTTCCCAAAATTCCATCAGAATCTAAACATCTATTGATCTCAGTCTTGAAGTTGTTCAAATGCGGTGCATCCCCAGCCCTCTGGGATAGGCAATTCCAAAAATGCACAGCCCTCTGAGTGAAGACATTTACTTTTACCTCAGCCTGAAATGGGCACCCCCTTATGCTGAGACTGTGACCCCGGGTTCTAGAATCTCTAGCCCAGGGGTGACAGCCTTTTAGCACCTACCCCGTCAACTCCTTCAAGTTTTTTTATGCATTTCAATGAGATCACCCCTCTTTCTTCTAACCTCCTGTGTATATCGGCTCGTGTTACTCAAGCTCTCCTCTTGGACAAAATTCTCATAAACGGCATCAATTTTTTGAGATTCCATTGCATCCTCCCAAAGGAACATATGCCCTTCCTTAGGAATGGAGACTGAAATTGTCCAAAAATGACCCAGAGACTCTTGGGGATTAAGTCTGGGTGAGCAGCAATGTGACTGACCCACACTAGTTGCCACCACGCCCGCCACTCACACCCACGCCAGCCCCACCACCCACCCCTCAGGCCCACCACCCCACCCCCTCACCCCCGCCCCCATCAATTCCTTCACTGGTTCCACGATATGAAAACATTGGGATGGGGAACGGGGAGTCAAGAGGGAAAGGAGGACAGTCGGGAGAGGTCGTCATGGAAAATGTCAATGACATTAGATACGGAGATGCCCATTAGCATCGCCCTTCCCCATGTTCCCCTGAGCGATGGGGGTCTCTGCCGATGTCCATACAGAGGAAGGCATTTGCTCCAAAGGCAGCGTTACCCTCAGGGTACCTGCATTGCAGTTTGCCATCACAGTGCCTTGTCACACTCGAAGCTGAAAATGTGGCAACACTTGGTCAGCACAGTCGTTGGCCATGTTACAGCAAGGAAAGGTCTGAGGCGTGGAGAAGGGAGAGAGAGACGCAGTGATATTTTCCAGGTAGATTTTCATCTCTTTGAAACAACTACATCCCCGGAAAAATATCCTATCCAATCTGGAAAGGGTCAAAACTTTGAAAATGGAATGTTTCAACCACACTCTGTGATTTGTATCTAACCACGTGCTGCACCTTCTCTGAGAGTGTTTGATTGCTACAGTGCAGAGGGAGATTTACTTTGTATCGAACCGCCGTACCATGCCTTCCCTCAGATTGTTTAATCTGAACAGTGGAGAGGAGAAATGACTCTGTATATAGACCTATACCATTAATTCCATGGGATTGTTTGCTTCTGAAATTGTAGAATCAGATTCGCTCTGTATCTAACCACGAGCAGTAGCTGTACTGGCAATGTTGATGGAACAATGGGGAGGGAGTTTTAACCTTTATTTAGCACCATGCTGCCCTGCCTCTGTGGGTATTTGATGAGGACAGTGTCGAGGAAGCTTTACTCTGTATCTGTATACATCTCCCATGAGTATTTGATGCGGAATAGGCAGATGGAGCTTTACTCTGTATCTAACTCGTGCTACATCTCTTATGGTGGTGTTCAAGAGGTCAGTGTAGAGAGAGGATTATGCTTTATCTCCCCCGGTGCTATGCCTGCCATGGTACAGTTTGATGGACAAAGCAGAGGGAGATTTTCTCTTGTGTACTGCTGAAAAAAGAGATTTGTATAAGCTTTTAGTCTCGTATTCATCAGGTAATTAGCAAGAATACCTGTATAAGGGGTAAAACAACAATTTACATAATTTTTGAAGAGGGTGCTGTTCAGTAGGCAAGTCGCATTGCCATGGATAATGCACCACTGATGGTGATTGACAGTTAAATGCCAAGCATTTGTTGAAATTTAAACCAGGCAGCTAGACCCTGATTGGTCAAGGCATTGTCCTGAGGAATGATTCAGCGAATGGCTGTCAATTATTTTGTTTAGCTGAAACAGGCACAATGTCTTTACATGCTCTTCTGCCTGCAAAGAACAGGGCCCTGAATATTAATGTACTAATATATGCAACTTCAGCACACAGAAATGAGCCGGACTGTGAGCCCAACTGACATTCTTGAATCGGTTGTCAACGTAATTCTTTGAACATTGAGGGTTATTCAGGAAATGCTGTTCAATCGAGGAATCCAATCGATTGCTGGACACTGTTGTGCGTTTTGCGAGCATGGGCTGAGCTGTGTATTGTCCTTACTTGTCCATTGCAAAAAGTGGTATGGTTTATGCTGTTTGAGATGATCCGCCTGTCTTTGGGGCATTGAGCCTAGATACCGAGCGTCACACTCGCACTGAAGTTCGTAAACTATATTATTCATTTGCCAGATAGGCAGAATGTCTTTTTGCCTTACAGGCAGCATCCTGTTAGTGGCGTATGTGACTCGTGTTACTCCTGCACAGCAGCAAGGTGACACAGCCAGCTTCACCTGTTATTCAAACCTTTCAGATAGCTTGACCTTCCAGGGTGATCCGAGAACAACTGCGCTCTTTTCAGGGTCGAAAGTGACACCCTTATGCCAATTCATGAGTTTGCGTGATGTTCAGCGTGAAATGACCTGATCAGGGAAGCCATTATCCTGCAGGATGCCTTTGATGTGTCCTACTTCAGCATCAAGTTTGCATGGTGAGCAAATGTTTTGGTTTCCATTTAAAAGTATGCCGATCAGCTCAATCTTATAACGTGAGGAACTGCAAGTATCCCAACGCCTACATTGACCTGTGAAGCGAGGCTTGCTGCAGACTGTGGTAGAGAAACCTTGGCAGATGTCTCAACTAGTACGTCAAGGAAGGAGAAGTTAATTTGACTGCACCATTTCAAAGGTGAATTTGAACGCAGGATGGAGCACTTAAGACATGGAAGGAAATTAATACCTGCAGCAGCAATTTTAAATATAGCAAAAGTATAATTCACATAACAGAAATATACAAGGTGCCATTGGGAATCATTAGTTGTCAATCCATCGAAGACACGATTCTCATGGAACCCAACAAAGATGTTTGAGAGAGCTGGTCCAGGAGGGGGTCTCATAGTAACACCATCTATTTGAGCATACATGCTTTCATAAAAGCTAAACTCAAATGAAAGATTTGCCGAGTTCATAAGTTCATTGAACACTGGTTCACACAATGATGGCGGGTCCAGATCACAATTAAACAGTTCTTTATTTTAATTCATTCATTGGATGTGAGCTTCGCTGACTTAACCAACATTTATTGCCCATCCCTGGTTGTACTTGAGAAATTGGTGATGAGCTGCCTTCTTGAGCTGCTGCAGTCCATGTGGCTTAGGTACACCCACAGTGCTATTACAAAGGGAGTTCCAGGATTTTGACCCAACGACAGTGAAGGAAAGGCGATATATTTACAAGTCAGATTAGTGAGTGACTTGGAAGGGGACTTTCAGATGGTAGTGCTCCCATCTACCTGCTGCCCTTACTCTTCTAGGTCGTAGTGGTCGTGGGTTTGGAAGGTGCTGTCTAAGGAGCGTTGGTGAATTCCTGCATTGCATCTTGTAAATGGTACACTTTGTGTCAATGGTAGAGGAAGTGAATATTTGCGGATCTGGTGTCAATCAAGTGGATTGCTTTGTCCTGGATGGTGTCCAGCTTCTTCAGTGCTATAGGAGCTGCACTCATCTGGGCAAGAAGGGAGTATTGCATCACACTCTTTACTTGTGCCTTGCAGATGGTGGATAGGCTTTGGGGAGTCAGGAGGCTTGTAACTCGTCACACGATTCCTGGCCTCTGACCTGCTATTGTAACCACAATATTTATATGGTTAGTCCTGTTCAGTTTCTGGTCATTGGTAAGGCCAGGATGTGATAGTGCTGGATTCAGTGTTGCTAATGTCATTGAACGTAAAGGGTCAATGGTTGGATTTCCTCTCATTGGAGATGGTCATTGCCTGACACTTGTGTGGCGCGAATGTTACTTGCCACCCATCAGCCCATGCCAGAATATGCCTTTGGACATGAACTGATTCAGTATCTGAGGAGTCGTGAATTGTGCTGAGCATTGTGCACTCATCAGAGAACATCCCCACTTCTGACCTTATGGTGGCAAGAAGGACATTGATGAAGCAGCTGAAGATGGCTGGGTCTATGACACTACCCTGAGGAACCCCAGCAGTGATGTCCTGGCGGTGAGGTGACTGGCCTCCAATAGCCATAACCACCTTAGTTTGTGTTAGATATGACTCCAACCAGCGGGGAGTTTTTCCCCTGGTTCTCGTTGACTCCAGTTTTGCTACTTCTCCGTGATGCCACACTCGGTCAAATTCTGCCACATTCGGTCAAATGCTGTCTTGATGTCAAGGGAACTCACTCTATCTCATTTCGGGGTTCAGTTATTTTTTCCATATTTGAAGCAATGCTGTAATGAGGTCAGAATCTGTTTGGACCTGGTGGAACCCAAACTGGGCATCAGTGAGCTAGTTATTGCTAAGTAACTGCCGCTTGAAAGCAGAGTTGATGCCCCCTTCCATTACTTTACTAGTAATGGAGAGTAGTCTGATAGGTTGGTAACTGTCCAGTTTGGATTTGTCCAGTTTTTCATGTACAGAACATGCCTGGGCAATTTTCCACATTGCCAGGTAGATGCCAAAGTTTTAGCTGCACTGGAACAGCTTGTCTGGGGGTGCGGCAGGATCTGAAGCACAGGTCTTCAGCACTATTGCCGTATTGTTGTCAGGTCCAATAGCCTTTTCAGGATCCAGTGCATTCAGCCATTTCTTGATAATACGTAGAGTGTATTAAATTGGCTGAAGTCTGGCATCTATGATGCTGCACACCTCTGGAGGAGGCAGAGTTGAATCATTCACCTAACACTTCTGGATGAAAATTGTTGCCAATGCCTCAGCCTTATCTTTATGCTGGGCTGGGCTCCTCCATCAATGAGAATGGGGATATTTGTGGAGCCACCTCCTTCAGTGAGTTGTTTAATTGTCCACCACTATTCCCGACTGGATGTGGCTAGAATGCAGAGCTCAGCTCTGATCCATTGGTTGTGGGGTCGCTCAGCGCCATCTATCACTTGTTGGTTATGCTGTTTGGCACTCAAGTAGGCTAGTTGTATAGCTTCACTAGATTGAAACTTCATTTTTAGGTATGCCCTCCTTATTGAACCAGGGTTGACCCCCTGGCTTGATGGCCATGGGTGGTATGCCGAGCCACGAGGTTACAGATTGTTTTTGAGTACAGATCTGCTGCTACTGATGGCTCAGAGCACTCATGGCTTTCCAGTCTTGAGTTGCTAGATCTTTTCGAAATCAATCCTGTTTTGCAGCGCGGTAGAACCACACGAAGTGAAGGATGACCTACGCAATGACTGTGCAGTGGTCACTCCTACCAAAGCTGTCATGGACAGATGCATGAGCAACAGGCAGGTTGGTGAGGATGAAGTCAAGCATGTTTCACCCTCTTGTTGGTTACCTCACCATCTGCCGCTGACCCAGCCTAGCACCTATGCCAGTTTGGATTCGGACAGCAGTGGTTCTACCGAACTATTCTTGGTGATAGACATTGAGGTCCACCACCCAGCGAGCATTCTGCGGCCCTTGCTGTTCTCAGTGTTTCCTCTAAGTGATGGAGCACTGATTGATCAGCTGAGGGAGGATGGTACATGCTAATCAACAGAAATTATTCCTTGCTCATGTTTGACCCGATGCAATGAGACCTCCAGGGTTCTGAACTCACTATCGAAGACTCTCCCCGGCTAAATCCCCCCCAACTGTATACCACTGTGCCGCCATCGCTGCTGGGTTTGTCTTGCCGGTAAGACATCACACGCCCAGAAAAGGATAGTGATGATGGAGTCGAGGACATTATCTATAAGGCATCATTCCGTGAGGATTGGTATATCAGCGTGTTCTTTGAATGATCTGTGAGGCAGCTCTCCTAATTTTGGCACTAGCCACCCAGCTGTTACTACAGTGGTCTTTGCAGAGTCGACAGTGTTGAGATTGCCACTGTCGGTGCATTTTTCGATGCTGGGTGGTCTGCACCATTTTCATTCCTTTTTTTGACTCTTTGTAGCGGTTTGGTACAACTGAATGGCCTGATTCACATATATGCCAGACCAGGTAAGGAAAGGACATAAGTGAACAAAAAGCTTTTTTTACAGCAATCGCTTCATGGCCATCATTTTATTTACATATTTTAACTATATTCAATTCGAATTCCATCCTCTGCCGTGGCAGGATTCTAACCTGGATCCCCAAAGCATTACCCAAGCTATCGCCTTCCCTTAATATTAGCATTTTAACATTCCTGGTTCCAGGATTATAAATCGAGTTGCAGAGGAGACGAAATAATACAGACAGTTGGCAATGTTGATTAAAGACCATTTACCGCTATTAGAAGGAATGGTAGGTAGGATTGATCATCAAATGAAGTCTCATAAGTTCTACATCATCAATCTAAGCGATCACAATCTTGTGAGTGTGCTTTAAACCTCCAAACACTCCTAGGGAAATGGAAGATCACATCTGAAATCAAAGTTCAGACAAATATTTTTGTCTACGCTTGATGTTCTTGTTGGGGCTTAAGAGCTGTAAGGGAGGTGCAACACCTCTCACAGCAGGTTAGCATACTCTTTGGAGTGGCGCAATCTGTATTGTTCCCCAGCTGCACACAGCTCCAAGCATCTGTTAGCATGCAACAGTGGGCATATCCCGGTAAAATGCTAAGCGGACTGACCAAATCAGTTGAGGTGGCCAACCATCGCCCATCTAGGGCTTTGCTTACGCTGGCAACTGGAAATTGATTCCAGTAGACTGACCTCTGAGACCAATGTAATTTTCAATGGCTTTGAAGGCGATTCAGCACCTGGCTGTGCAATGTGCAGTGCTCCACAAGACACAGAATCATCCACTGCTTCCAGATCAGCATCCAGCCATTTGGACTCGTCTTGGTACTAGATCAGGAAGAGCGACGGAAGCTGGCTGAGCAAACCTCCCTCGGTATAATCCAATTCACTCTCGTCTTCTTTCTGAAATCGACGTTAGTGAAAACAACTTTCAATTCCATGTTCTATTCATTAACTTTATCTACCACCCGCTGCACGGGCAGATTTGCACGCCCGTCTCCTGACCATTAGCTTTGGTACCTGGATTGCGAGTCAATTGACATAACCACTACGCTATCACCTCCGCTGGGAAGTTAACAAAGCTGGCATACTGGGACTATTTAGAAACACTTTCCATAAAAAATGTTTATTCATAATTTCTGCCCAAATCCTGTGACTCAACTTTAACACTCCTCAGCGCTGGTTCGAGAATCGAATTGGAGTTTTGATATGTCCCACTTAATCTCCTACACCAACAGATGTCAATTCATATATGGAACGGGAAATAGAAGGGTATCTGGGGGAATTGACTTGTGACTACCCACTGGAAAACAAGTTTCAGGAAAAGACACATTGTCAGTTTTCTCTCACCTGATGTTGCCTACTAAACAGAATTGATAGAAGAAGGAGTTTTTCTACCACGGTAGTAATAATGACAAGCTGTTGTCCTATCGATGACGATATTTTGTCCTAACACCTCGAAGGACAAGGGCAGCAGACACTTGGGAACACCACCATTTCCCCTCCAAGCCACTCACCATCCTCCCTTGGAAATATAACGCTGTTCCTTCACTGTTGCTGTGTCAAAATCCTGAGACTTCATCCCCAACAGCGCGGTGGGTACACATACACCACATGGACTGCAGCGGTTCAAGAAGGTAGCTCACTGCAACCTTCTCAAGGGCAATTAGGGATGAGCAATAAATATTGACAGAGTCAGAATGTACACATTCCATGAATGAATAAAAGCTGCATTATAAAATGTGTGTGTAGGTTGGCGTCTTTTCTTTGTAGGTGAAAAGCCCCTGTCTAGTAAACAGGAGATCCGGAGTTCGAATCTCAGCGGTGCCTCTAGTTGATCCTTTTGATGCCTGGCTAAACACGAAGCCTGGCAAGGCGCGAGTATTGTCAAGTCGGGAGGAAACACTGAGAACCATGTGCAAATATAAAGAATTATATCGGAATTACTTTCGGTGTGGAAGTACACCTTTGTCTTTAAGTATGGCTTCCTCTTGAGTCCGTCCCAACGAACCAGCTGGTTTAGAGATTTACGGGGATGGTGGAAGAGGTAGTGATGCAAGAGATCCCAATGTTACTTCCTTTTTGACCTTGATGTACCGCACACATTTTTACAAAGAGGGATATAATGGATCAATCCACGAAAGCCTCAAGGGATATGGGAAGCGATTCAGTACAGGTAATCAAGACATTAAAGTCTTCTCAATCAACCACATATTTTTTCGAATGATTTTTTTCCTCCGCTTGCATTCCATCTGGAAACTGATCTCGACATTAATCTCACTGAAGGAGAGGGTGACATTGTTCTATAATTGTTTTCTATTTCCCATGGTGAAAACCATGACTTTAATGATTTGACTGAGGCGTTTAGTCCGAGATTCTCTGTCATCGGCAATGGTTTTTAAGCTAATTATACGTGTTCATCTTAACATTGCAAGACGTTGTATCAAATCCCTCCTGCAATCTTTGGATGGGGGTTGGGGGGGCGGTGCTTGGGGGGGCGGGGGGTGGCGGAGTGGGGGTGGGGGGGCAGTCAGTGGATTAGTTGTAGGAGCTGTGCTGTGGTTTAGTGTTTGGAATTGAGGATTGTTAGGAGGAAGTTCAAGAGACAGAGTTGCGGAGGAATAAAACTAGAAGGTCGGCGAGGAAGGAGAGTGAGGAATATGAATAGCGTCCACCATCTCTCAAATTTAAATCAATGAAAGGCCCAAAGTGAAAATCATCTCTGTGTCAAGGAGCTGCTGATTGGTGCAGTGACCATTAGAAACTGAAATTAGGAGAAACATGATGTTTGCTGAGGGAGAGGTAATTGGATAAATAAAGAAACGAAAGATTGGGTGTGAATGGTAGAATTCTGAATAGCTGCCGTCCGAAATAGGTGTTGGCTGGCGGGGGACGGGGTTAGGGGAGTGGTGGTGGCGGTGTGGTAATATATTATTTATAACTAACAACGTGGTGCTACAGGTTACAATGTTAGTCGTTCTGTCATGTCACGGTCTCTGTTTATACGATGCGTTTATTGTCAGCTTATTAATGGATTCCGCCTCTTTACGCTGTACTAAATCGAATATGGCCGGTGATTTTCAGCTTTAAAATAGCTTGCTTCAGCACCCTGTCCTGGGTTCAAATTACCAATTCACTGATCTTACAGGAATACGGATTCTGCTCGGTTGAGATGAAGGAGCCTGTTTCTGTGTAAAGACACACACGGAAATGTTGCGCGTCTTTTGCTGAGAAGGGCTCTTTCTTTCAGCGGCCTTCTCATATCCCGGTTCTTTAAATGAAAACCGCTGTTCTTGGTTTTTCCTGTCAATCTTAATCTGCATTCACTGTCTATTACATGAACATCCATTTCAATTTTTAAAGTAAATTTTGAGTGCTGTTTTTCATTGTAAAGAAATTTCCTCCCCATGGAGAGATTAAACTCCGGTTTCCCACGCGGTTGGAGGGGAAACTAATCGCTACACTAAATAACACTACGTTAAATGGTCAAAACAGTGCAGGAATGAGCCCTGAAGAAGTCATTCGGACTCGAAACGTTAACTCTGATTATCGCTCCACAGATGCTGTCAGAACTGCTGGGTTTTTCCAGCATTTTCTGTTTTCAGTAAAGAAACATGTGACTTACTACAGGCATTAACTGGCTCACATGCAAATGAAGCGATTGTCTAATCCATTCAGGAATTAGCCACTGCGCGAGCTGCGGGCTCCTTTCAGTTATCTTGGTGTGAGAATAGAAAGATAACAGGTGACCTTCTGTAAATGAACTGACTGTGTTTCAACTCCAATGTGGAATATATGATGTCTGTTCACCCACGATTTACAGATTTGTTTAGTTGCACAAATTTAATTGTCCCATGACCAATACAGCTCTGCCCTTAAATATTCCTCATTAGTTTAGCGGTCAGTATCCCTGCCTGTCACGCCGGAGACCGAGTACCAATTGTCCGACAAGACGAAGTTTAATTTTCATTAAGAAGCACACAGAAAATTGCAAGTATACTTTCCCACTGGGACGGGTTTGCAATGACTGATACACGAGGCAGAGATTGTAGATATAAGTTATTTTATCAGTGACAACCAGGTGCAGTCTACTCGAAAGCACTGTTCAACCCGCTGTCTTCGAAGACCCAACTCACACTGAAACCAGAAATAGGACTGCAATGTGAAAGCAGGGAAGGAATGCTGTACCTTTCTCAGTGACTGATCAGAGCCCAGCTGAAGTTTTATCACCCATTGCTGGCGCCACACTTTAGGAAAGGTTACAAGGTGCTAGAGATACTGCAAAGCTGTACTAGAATAGTACGAGGAATGCGGACTGCAGTTATGTGGAAAGAGCAAGAAGGTGGAGTGTTCTCCCTCCAACAGAGGGAGTTAAGAGGAGGTTTAATGGAGCTGTCCAAAATGATGAAGACATGCTGAAATACATGAGAATATCGTGCTTCCATTGAGAGAAGATGCGGCAACCAGAGGATAGAAAATTGACAAAGTAATCAGAGGGGGAAATGAGAAGGGTTTATTTGATGCAGCGGATTGTTTTGGTCAGGAAATCACTGCCTGAAAGATGGTGGCGTAAACAAATTCAGTAATAACTTATATCATGGAATTCAATAAACAAGTGATGTGGGGAGGTTGCAGGGCTAATGGAGAAAGTAAAGAGGAGTGGAAGTAATTGAATAATTACTTCAGAGAGTGTGGACAGGCAAGTTGGGAAGAATGGGCACATTCTATGTCTTATGGGGGGTTGGTGACCTCCTGATAACAGCAGAGTGCGACATTAATCCAGCTGGTTGATGTGTGAAGCTGTTTCTGAAGTGAATTCAATATTTAATCATTATTGCATTTTCCCCAATCGAAACACAGTCCTGCTGTGATCTCACCAGGATCCCGATACTGGAGTTACTGACAGCTTTCAGTTCACTCAATGTTAAATGACGGGAATCGGGCGGAATTTGGGCCACACTTTCCTGGGAGACCGAGTCCTCACTAAAAGACAGGGAGATCGAGAGTCAGGAACAGAACAACTGTGACACTCCGCTCTGTTCAATGATTCTTCTTCCCTCTCAGTGAAACTAGCGCCAGAACGTATTGATATTAATGGTTCATAAACAGAAAATACTCTGCAGGGAATTATCCCATCGGGGCTACTTAAAGGTGCAAATCTCAGCTTCAAAGTGTCTCAGTCCTTTGCCCCAGTCAGGGCAATTTTGTTCATCTCCTGATCACAGTGAAATGTATAAAGTCCCGCACTGATATTATGTTCCAGAGATACAGATACAGTAACAATCCTAATATTAAACAATAATGCCTGATACTGTATTCATTTCACCACCAATATCTCTAAAAAAAATGCATGATGTTAGAAAAGCTGACAGAATGTTATACACTGTACTTGCACATTCTAAACATCGCCCAATTCCGACCCTGCCTCAGTACATCTGTTGCTGAAACCCTCATCCATGTCTTTGTTCACCGTAGACTTGAATATTCCAGTGTTTCCTCTGGACGGTCTCCCATCTTCCGCTCTACACAAGTCTGTGCTCAAGCAAAATTCTGCTTCCTGGAACTCCACCTAAACCAATCACCCCTCTGTTTATCGAATGACACTGGCTCCTGCCCGCTTTTGCCTGGCTCGATTTTCTGATATCGCAATTTGTTGATTTTCAAACCTGTCAATTCAGAACCCCCACACTCGGAGCTTTATTTGATCCATTTCAGTGAGATCCTGTGCGGAAAACACACACCGGTGTAATTCAGCTAAAAATATTTACAACACCTACTTATCATCCATTTAACTATAACTCAGGTGCATTCCTCATTGCTGATAATGATGCGTTTCCCTGAACTGTCCTATGTGGCCTGAATAGAATTATACGGATTCAGTACAATTTACTAATTCTCTGAATCTTCTAACTCTGCTGCTTCCTATTTCTGATTTGAACATCAATCCCCCCATAGGGAGTGCATTATTTTTCAGAAAGGGAGACACTGATCACACTGTAAATCTGAAATAAGAACAGAAGGTGTTGGAAACAGGTCTGATAAAGGAAGTGTGGATTAACATTACGGGTCTAGAAGGTTTAAATAATCGACCCGCTAACAGAAACTGTCAAAGCTGTCGAGTTTTTCCTCACATTTTTCCTGTTCTTGATGTTAACTCTTTCTGTATTTCATCTCTTTCCTATCTCAATGTTTCCTGTGAAACTTTCAATGCTGTGCTCAGTTCCTTGTTTATTTAGGTTTTATCGGATATAATGTAGATCATATCCTGCGAAATCAGACTGAAATCCTGCCTCTTCTAGGGTAAAATGTACATGGGTTTTGTGATCTGCCATAAGCGATAGCAGCATGACTGACTAGAAGGGAAATGCACTGTGCAAGCCAATCATCGTTCCCTTCTTTCCTGTGGGCAGAACAAGGCACAGTTGTGAAGTCTTCAAGCTTTCAACTTTGGATAAATATTTCTGAATCTCGTATCTGAATATATGAAACTGTGCCAATCACCCCTATGTTTGCTGACCTAGCAAACTAGCTCCTGACCCGGCAAGGCCTCAATTTAAAAAATCCTCAGCCTCACTTCGCTCCTTCTTTCTATAAGTGAAGCATGGAAATCCCCTCTCTTGAATTACTCCCGCGTTTGCATTCGGGGCATAATCTCAATGGAGAAGATCAAAACAGCCTTCTTCCTTGGGACTCCTGAGCTCAGGTAACTTAAATGAACAAACTGCGATTGGGGTTCCTGAGCTCATGTAGCTGAAATGAGCAAACTACGATAGCTGGGAATCGAACCTGGGTCAACTGCTTGGAAGGCCGCCACTCACCATTATGCTCACCACTATACCACCATCTCTGATGACAGCTATTTGAATGGGGCAAAATATCCCAAAGTATTTACAAAACATCTTAATGGTGATTGTTGCCTCCATCAGTAAAACAACAGAAAATGGTGTTCAGCGGCTTTCAGAGAGCCTGGCAGTAAGATTACCTACAGGTACGATTGGTGAACAGTGGCATGAGGCGACTCTTGGCGTTTTGATCAGTCCAGAGGAAAAACACAGCTCGGAGTGTGTTGAGAAGGCAGCGTGCTGACTGTCCAGAAAAGCTTGGAATGCAGAGTCAGATAGTGTTCAGATAAAGAGCCGGGAAGCAGACGGACTAATCCTGGTTAGGTTACAGTTCGTAGCCTGTCAGTTCCATGAGTAGGAGAAGGTGTCAAGTGGACCAGCACCAGATTAGATCAGTCAGGAAAGGCGAGGGACCAGGGAGGGGACCGGATTGATAGTGAGCGAGGAAGAGTCAAAGGAAGAAAAAAAATAAAATAAACCACATAAACATCAGGCCAGAGAAGGCTGCAATTATATTGGTGCAACTTTGGAAAAGTCAGCAAAAGTAGCCACAGTGACAGTCATTCCGGGTACTACAGAAGAAGAAAGGTCAAAGGGGCTTTGTCAAAATGTCAACAGAATTCCCCTACCATCTGAATTGAAAAAGCTTAAACAGAGCAATGGTTTCTTGATTCAGGTGTGTCTGAGTCAGACAAGCAAGCCATAAAAATTCGCCTAGCATTTGTGAATGAAGGTATACACAGGCTGCACATGTCCAGATTAACAGTGGGAGAGCTAAATGATCCGCAAAGGTATGGATTACTTTGGGAAAATGACATTAAATTCAGTAGTCATCGACAGGCCATGTCATTTCCACAACAGCGTACAGAACTCACAGGCTACTTCATCAGCAGCTGCAGAGAAAAGGATCCATCCTAGTATTTTTTCAGGTGTAGAAACAGCCGGCAAAATTGTTCAGTTGTTAATCGCATAGAAGCATTCCAGCAAGACCTGCTAGAGGAGCCCAAAACAATTAGGATCAAAGAGCTACTCAATGATGGACATATGTCTGAAATGATATTCACATATCATCGAAGATTTAAGGTTCCAAGTGCAACACCAGCTGCTGATGCACCCAAACCAATCTCGGCATGTGAAAGTCGGGACGAAGCATTTAGAATGATGTATGAAAAGGCCTTCATTTAGTCCCCCAACTTCTCCTTCAAAAACGATTGTCAGTGAGGACAGGAGACACCATTCTTCATGGCTCAAAGAGTGTTGTAATGGGTATAAGGCAAATGATATTTGTATAAGGCACTTTTTCATACTCAACTGGCGTATGCCAACTTGTTCTGGGCGCTGCACTTGAAGAACAATACGGATATGTGAAGGATGTTGGAAACAAAGCAGAGAAGATTCACGAGAATGATTTCTGGGGTGAAGAACTGCAGTTATGAAGATAGATTGGAAAAGCACTGATTTCCTTTGAGAACAGAAGGTTGAGAGCTGATTGATTGACGTACTGAAAACCATTAGGGGTTTGGGAAGTGTACATAGGGAGAAAGTGTTCCCAACCGTGAAAGGATCGAGATCGTGAGGGCACATGTTGAAACTAGTTGGTTAAAGAAGCTAATATGAGATGAGGAAAATCATTCTTATCTCGCTGAAAGTGGTTTCGGTCTGGGATGTATTGCCTGAGATTGGCGGAGGCAGGTTCAATTGAAACATTAAACTGTGCATTAGCTTGTTATCTCAAAAGAAAGAATGTGCTGGGCTACGGACAAAAGATTGGGAATGTCTCATTGGGAGAAATGGTGCAGATAGGATGAGCCAAATGACCTTCTGCTGCGCTGTAACATTTCTGTATTTCTGTGGGTATAGGAAATCATCAAAAAATAAGTCCAAATAAGGTTGTGAATGGTAGCACAATAACCCTGGCTAAATGTAACATGAAAGATAAAGAAAGAACCGTGACAAAACCAAACCAGAAAAAAATAGACACAAGAACGGAGAGGGAGAGAGATGTTGTGATATAAATTCGTTGAACTCAATGTTGAATTCAGAAGGTGAGATGTCTCACTCGAAGTTTGCTGTTACTGAGGCTATTTAGCCCCTAGAATATGTTCAATGTTGTTGCGTCTAAGTGGTGACTAACTCCATCTGCTCGCGTTTGCATCATATTCCTTTATACCCTCCTTTACAAAACCCTATGAATCTCATTTGAAAGTACAAAACTCAATCAAGCATTAGATTACAGAGGGGAGCCCTGAAGTTCTAGCATACTTTGTGTGTATTTTTTTTCCCTAATTTCCATGCTGGAATGTCTGGTTTTAATGTTTTGACCCCGCGATTCCCAGCCAAGAGAAATAGGCTCTTCGTCTGACTGATCTGTTTCCCTTAAATTCTCGAAATCATTGCACAATTAGGAAGAAGGACTTTATTACAGGGGCAGTCGGTGGCTTCAGCATAGGGACTAAACTGTTGTTTAATGTCTGGAATTGAGGAGCGTTAGGAGGGAGTTCACGAGACAAACAGAGTTGTGGAGAAATAAAACTGGAAGATTGGCAAGGAGTAATAGCGAGGAATGTAAATATCATTCGCAACTGTTTCAGAAACTTTTCAAATTGAAAAGGAAAATAGTGTGGACACTGGAAAAGTGAAAAAAAGAACAAAAAAAAGCTCTGAAATGCTCAGCAGGTCATAAAGCATCAGTGTAGACAAACAGAGTGAACTGCGCAGGTCGATGGCTTCTCATCAGAACAAAAGTAAGGAAACCAGTGGAGAGCGGGATTGCGCAGGATTAATAAAAGAGGCAAATGAGGGTGTTTGGTGGGAATGGGGCAGGGTGTGTGTGTGTGTGTCGGGGGGGGGGGGGGGGCGGGCGGTGTTGTGGGGTGGTATGGGGGTGGAGGAGAGAAAGGTTTCATGGTACAAAAACTGAAGAAAAATGCAATGGTTCGAGTAAAGAAACAGAAGATGTACCCAAATAAGATTGTAATTGCTGCAGAGCAACCGTCCATTTTATGTAAAAACAAAAAAATTGCAGATGCTGGAAATCGAAAACAAAAACAGAATTACCTGGAAAAACTCAGCAGTTCTGGCAGCATTGGTGGAGAAGAAAAGAATTGACGTTTCGAGTCCTCATGACCCTTCGACAGAACTTGAGTTCGAGTCCAAGGAAGAGTTGAAATATAAACTGGTTTAAGGTGTGCGTGTGTGGGTGGGTGGGGGGGGGGGGGGGGGGGGGGGGGGGGGGAGGGGTGGTGCGGAGAGAGAGAGAGAGAGGTGGAGTGGGGGTGTGGTTGTAGGGACAAACAAGGAGTGATAGAAGCAGATCATCAAAAGATGTCAACAATAATAGAACAAAAGAACACATAGGTGCTAAATTTGGTGATATTATCTAAACGAATGTGCTAATTAAGAATGGATGGTAGGGCACTCAAGGTATAGCTCTAGTGGGGGTGGGGAGAGCATAAAAAATCTTAAAATATTTAAAAATAATGGAAATAGGTGGGAAAAGAAAAATCTATATAATTTATTGAAAAAAAAAGGAAGGGGGAAACAGAAAGGGAGTGGGGATGGGTGAGGCAGCTCACGACCTAAAGTTGTTGAATTCAGTATTCAGTCCGGAAGGCTGTAAAGTGCCTAGTCAGAAGAGGAGGTGTTGTTCCTCCAGTTTGCGTTGGGCTTCAATGGAACAATGCAGCAAGCCAAGGACAGACATGTGGGCAAGAGAGCAGGGTGGAGTGTTAAAATGGCAAGTGACAGGGAGGTTTGGGTAATTCTTGCGGACAGACCGCAGGTGTTCTGCAAGGTGGTCGCCCAGTTTACGTTTGGTCTCTCCAATGTAGAGGAGACCACATTGGGAGCAACGAATGCAGTAGACTAAGTTGGGGGAAATGCAAGTGAAATGCTGCTTCACTTGAAAGGAGTGTTTGGGCCCTTGGACAATGAGGAGAGAGGAAGTGAAGGGGCAGGTGTTGCATCTTTTGCGTGGGCATGGGGTGGTGCCATAGGAGGGGGTTGAGGAGTAGGGGGTGACGGAGGAGTGGACCAGGGTGTCCCGGAGGGATCGATCCCTACGGAATGCCGATAGGGGGGGGTGAAGGGAAGATGTGTTTGTTGGTGGCATCATGCTGGAGTTGGCGGAAATGGCGGAGGATGATCCTTTGAATGCGGAGGCTGGTGGGGTGATAAGTGAGGACAAGGGGGACCCTATCATGTTTCTGGGAGGGAGGAGAAGGCGTGAGGGAGGATGCGCGGGAGATGGGCCGGACACTGTTGAGAGCCCTGTCAACGACCATGGGTGGAAAACCTCGGTTAAGAAAGAAGGAGGACATGTCAGAGGAACTGTTTTTGAAGGTAGCATCATCGGAACAGATGCGACGGAGGTGAAGGAACTGAGAGAATGGGATGGAGTCCTTACAGGAAGCGGGGAGGAGCTGTAGTCAAGGTAGCTGTGGGAGTCGGTGGGTTTGTAATGGATATTGGTGGACAGTCTATCACCAGAGAATGAGACAGAGAGGTCAAGGAAGGGAAGGGAAGTGTCAGAGATGGATCACATGAAAATGATGGAGGGGTGGAGATTGGAAACAAAATTAATAAATTTTTCCAAGTCCCGACGAGAGCATGAAGCAGCACCGAAGTAATCATCGATGTACCGGAGAAAGAATTGTGGAAGGGGGCCGGAGTAGGAATGTTCCACGTACCCCATAAAGAGACAGGCATAGCTGGGGCCCATGCAGGTACCCAAAGCCACACCTTTTATTTGGAGGAAGTGAGAGGAGTTGAAGGAGAAATTGTTCAGCATGAGAACAAGTTCAGCCAGACGGAGGTGAGTAGTGGTGGATGGGCATTGTTCGGGCCTCTGTTCGAGGAAGAAGCTAAGCGCCCTCAGACCATCCTGGTGGGGGATGGAGGTGTAGAGGGATTGGACGTCCATGGTGAAGAGGAAGCGGTTGGGGACCTTTCTGTTTCCCCTTTCCTTTTTTTTTCCCAAAAAATTATATAGATTTTTCTTTTCCCATTATTTTAAAATCTTCTATGCTCTCCTCACCCCCTCTAGAGCTATACATTGTGTGCCCTACCAGCCATTCTTAATTAGCACATTCGTTTAGATAATATCACCAACTTTAACACCTGTTTGTTCTTTTGTTCTATTGTTGTTCTGCTTCTATCGCTGCTTGTTTGTCCCTACAACCACACCCCCCCTCCACTTCTCTCTCTCACCGACGCCCCCGCCCCCCCCACCCCCCCACACGTTAAACCAGCTTATATTTCAACTCTTTCTTGAACTCGAACTCAAGTTCTGTCGAAGGGTCATGAGGACTCGAAACGTCAACTCTTTTCTTCTCCGCTGATCCTGCCAGACCTGCTGAGTTTTTCCAGGTAACTGTTTTTGTTTTGTCCATTTTATGTTTACTGATAACTCTCTTGGTAAGTGCCTTGGCATTTTCTCCTACGTTGAAGGGTTGATAATCAGCGTTGGAGTTGTAATGGGGAATATGATTCGTGTTCAATGCCCGCCTATTGTAGTTCGAGGAAGTCATGCCGACTTTCACTTTAAGTCAGTTTCTCTCTCTGCAGATGCTGTCAGACCTGCTGAGCTTTTGAGCATTTTCAGTTTTTATTATTGTTAATTTTAAACCTCTCAAATCAGAAACTCCAAGCTCGGAGATGAATTTGATCCGCTTCGGTGTGATTTTGTCCGGAGACACGCGGGAGAAATTTAAATAAAAAGATTCCCAACTGCCACATTTTTTCAACACGGATATAACTTTCTCAATCCTCCAGTCCCCTGGCACCACTGCGTTTCTCTCTCTCTCTCTCTCTTTATCTCTCCCTCTCTCTCTCCTGCTGTCCAGCATTACCTCCCTATCTATATAAAAACAAAAAACTGCGGATGCTGGAAATCCAAAACAAGAACAGAATTACCTGGAAAAACTCAGCAGGTCTGGCAGCATCGGCGGAGAAGAAAAGAGTCTTACTCGAAACGTCAACTCTTTTCTTCTCCGCCGATGCTGCCAGACCTGCTGAGTTTTTCCAGGTAATTCTGTTTTTGTTTTACCTCCCTATCTCTCACACGAATGCATTTCGCGGCTTGATATATAATAGATTGTTTCACACAGGGCGATAATTATTCCCGTTTACATCAGTCAAATAGTATCTCCTCTGTCGAAGGATCATGAGGACTCGAAACGTCAACTCTTTTCTTCTTCGCCGATGCTGCCAGACATGCTGAGTTTTTCCAGGTAAATCTGTTTTTTGTTTTAGTATCTCCTCTGTTAATTGCTTGTGCTGCGCTGCAAAGGAATTTATGTGTGCAGATCAGAGCATGAGAGATATAAGCCTATGAAGGGCGGTGCAATCGCGGTTGGCTCCTGTGTTCCTCGTTAGTATAGTGGTTAGTATCCCCGCCTGTCACGCGGGAGACCGGGGTTCAATTCCCCGACGGGGAGCAGCTTTCTCACTTCTACAAAGAAAGCGCACGAAATTGGAGATCGGCTTTAAAATTTGAATAAAAGCAAAAAACTTCGGTGGCTGAAAATCCAAAACAAAAATAAAAATACATGGAAAAATTCAGCAGGTCTGACGTGCTCTGCGGCGAGGAACACAGTAAACGTTTCGGGTCCTACTGACTCTTCAACAGAGCTAAGGAGAAATTAAAATTTAAAAATTTGAAATTAGTTGATGTGTCGGAGACATGTGCAGATAAAGTTTGTGTATCAGCGGCAGTCAGAGTCAGGAACACCAGTCGTTTTCAGTGATACCGGGATATGAGAGCATCTTGAGAGGAAGGGCCCTTCCCGCGCGCAGTCAAACGACATTACCCCGTGTGAGTTAACGCAGAAACTGGTCCTTTCACCTTAAATTGACTTGTTCGGAATTTCTTTGAAATCAGTGCTATGATAGCTTGAATCCGGGGCAGTTTGCCGAAACAAGGTACTTTAAAACCGAGGGGCACCCGCCATGCTCGATTTGGTAATGAGTATCCAGGCAGAATTCATTAATAATCTGACAGTGAAACTGCATCTTCTAAACAGTGACCTTAACATGACAGAGTGACCGACATTGTAATCACCGCCACCATTTTGTTCGTTTTTTAAATTTATTTTTTCCATTAATTTCCTTTGCTTTCTGACGGCAGCCATGAATCCCCTATTTTATGTTTCCCGATTTACCCCGTTACCTCTCCCTCAGTAAACATCTTGATTCTGCTAATTTCAGTTGTTTTTTTTTTCTGGCCACTACACTAATCAGCAGCTCCATGGAGCAGGGATGATTTTCCTTTTGGGTCCTTCAATGAGTAAAATTTGAAAGGTGGTGAAGGCCATTCACATTCCTCGCACTTCCTCCTCGCCAGTCGTTCGGTTTTCCTCCTCTGGAGCTGTGTTTGCCTCTTGAATTCCCTCCTAACCCTCTTCAATTCCCGACACTAAACCACAGATCGACCCTACATTTAGCCCACTGACTGTCCCTTTACCGAAGCCCTTATTCATGATTGCAGGAGGGATTTGATTCTTTCTTTTTTGTTGTTACGTTGAGCAGGTAAGATCTGTCGGAAATTATTTCCGCTGACATGGAACCTAGGACCCAAGGCCACAAAGAATTAAAGCGAGATATCAGTCTAATCCCCTTTTTAATGCTTCCATTGAGCCTGACCCCACCACACTCTCAGGCAGTGCATTCCAGGCCTTATCCACTTTGTGCAAGAAAGGTAAAGTTTTTCCTCGCGTCACTTTTGATTTTTTTAACAGAATGCTTTAAATCTCTACCCTCTCAGCCTTGAACGTTTCACGAATGGGGGCACTTTATATCTGTCTACTCTGACAAGGCCCCTCGTGTTTTTCAATCCTTCTTTGAGATCACCACCTCTCAGCTTTTATTTCTCCCAGGAAAACAGTCCTAACTTCTCAAATCTACCATCGATCCTTAAGTTCCTTATCCCAGGACTATTCTCGTGAATCTTTCTGCCCTCTTTCCAAGACCCTTCACATCATCACATCGTTCATAAAGAGCAGCGCCAGGAAACAGGCGGGTTGCATCAGCTGAGGCTCAACTTGTGCCTTCTACAAATCTTATTTATCTCATTCCCAATACAACACTTCTCGGTTTTAGAGCCGTGAAAACATTTTCTCCTGCCCTCACGAATAGTCGCTTTCGTAGGGATCCCACAATCAAAGGGTCAGATTGTAGCTGTGCAGAGCTTCCACATATAGTAGTGAATTGTGGTGGACAATTAAACCAACTGGAGAAAAAGCCTCCAGAAATCAAGGATGGCCTTACCAGCGATGCTCACATCCAAGAACGAATAATAGTAAAGGCTGCTGATTTATTCCAAACCTCACGGCAACCCTACCCTGGTGTCGTGTCCCAGACTCAGCTGAAAGGGTCCCATAGTGACCTCAAACTCATCACCTACACACTGACAGATACAACATAATAATCGAATGGGTACAGCACAGGAGAAGGCCATTTGGCCCATCCTGTGGGTACTGGCTTTCGGAAAGTGAAATTCACCCAGTGTCAATCCTTCGCCTTCTCCCTGATCCCTGAACATTTTCCCCCCTTTCAGTGCCTCGAACCTTTTCTATTCCCTTGAGTATAGAATGGTGAAGGTTGATCTGATCGAGGAATCTAACCTGTTAAAGTGAATTGTTAGGTTAAACAACGAGAAACTGTTTCTCCCGCCGGGAAGGATGTGGTTGAATCTTCACATGTTTTTTTTTTCCACTGATCCACAGCAGTAGTGCAAACCAAGGGAAAAATCATGGCACACTTTTCACAATTAGAGCAGTTGGAAATCCAGAAACAATTCTAAAATTGATCGAGGCTGCCATAATTTCGAGTTGGCAGATCTTCTTCTGCAAATCAAGAAACGTCTCTTACCCTTCAGCTCTCCTTGAAGAATTCAACTTCCATTGCTCGTTTTGTTGCCTTTTCACTGGGAGCGAACATCTTGAGCCAAAAGGGCAACGCTGCGACAAGGGCTGGAACCTCGGACCCACAGATTAAAAGTCTGACGTTTTACCGACTGAGCTAGCCAGAACAAACGCAACGCGCTTCCAACAGCCACCTTCACTGTCTACCAAGAGGCATCACAAGCATTTGTTGCATTTTTTGCTCTGGTAATCCTGTTTTTTTCTCATATTTCCAGCTTTCACGCTACTTGGATTTTTTCATCTTGAAGGATATTGAAATCAGTTTCAATCGGTGTTTAAATAGAACTAATTTACAGGGTGATGGGGGAACCTGGATTTTGGAACTCAATTGACAGGTTCAAAAGCATACACGGGCTCGATGGTCCTTCAGGCCCCCTTCTAAACGGTAGGATTCCACGATTGAGAGTTTCATTTCTACATGGGCTGCGAGATTAGAAAACGGCTCGAGAGGTGAAGGTGATGAATGAATGATTCTAAACAATTATCTGAAATCTTGTAACTCACGTTATGCCTGATATTTTGTATTGACATGTAACAAGGCCGCAGTTATCTAGCTGTGGTGGCCGGGTGGGTAAGGTGTGTATAAGGTTCGGTGTGAACGTTCAAATGCTGCTCGCAACCTCCATGATTGAAATGATTACCTTCTTCCATCAGCTCGCTGACTTGAAAATGCATCATATTAAATCCATTGACCCGAAGCTTGGATACACAAATCATTTATCCATGTCAGTCAGAGAATTTTGATTTTTTAGAAACTGGCCAAACTGCAAAAACGTTATATACGAGCTCAGCAAACTGGCTGAAATGTACTTTAATAAAGACCCTGAAATGTTTGGGAGGAAAAGCAGGATTTTCAGCTCATGAACAGTAAGGCGGTTTGTTTTCATTCAGATATCATTCATTTTTCTCTGCGTGAAAGCATGGTTACAGTTTGTGTAGTTGCATAACCAAAGTTTTTTTCTATCGAGCCTCAAATAAAACAACAAATAACCTGTTTGAGAGGTACTGTATGCGAGAGATGTATAATCGGGTCAGTAATGAACAGCGAATACAGCAGCCAGCCAAAACACTACAAAACTGCCGGATATAGTTAACAAGCAAATAATCGATTTTATTTGGCTTTCCATCTCAGGGTCATTCCGATGCTTCCTGTTGTGAGCCCGGACTTCCCTGCTGGCTCTAGTAGCTGTTAAAATGCCTCTCATTGTCAAACAATTAAATAAAAATATAAAAAGAAAAGAATGCAATGTAGATAAAATACCTCTGAACCAAAAGTCTGCTGCCCCAGTAGGCGATGAAAACGACATCTGCGCCAGGGCGGGAACCACAGTGAACATTGCTAATGATCAGTTTGTTGATCCCTCGCTTTTGTAGTTTGTTCAGTTGCTAATATTTGAACATTTCTGTTCCTAGGCAAACCAAAATGGCATATTCTCCCAATAGATGAACACAGAGACCGCTGTTAAGGTCACTGTAGCAATTTTCATAGGGGCATGCTTTGTTTCAAAATTCTGACAACAATATCGCTGACAGTGACAATTGAAGCTTCGAATTGGAACTGAATTGCGAATGAGAAGCAAGGAGGTCTCAGTAATGCCAAATTGTGGCGGGTGCTTCAGCTCGAAATGCCGGAGTGGCTGTTGAATTTTAAGTTTGGCAGTAACAATTACCGTGTTGGAGAGGAATGAAAGTGGAAAGCCTTTGCTGAAAATTTGATATTATATATATGAAAAAAAACATGACCAGTAGATCTGCTGTTCACAGACACCATAGAGACAGAGAGGCATTTGGCAAGGCCGCAGTTTCTTCTGGCAAGAATCAGTCAGTTCTTGCTGACTGACCGTGCACCAGATGGAACTTTGGAACTATCGTATTTGCAAATTCAAACCTCCAGGTTACCAGCGAGCTGGAAGGAAATGAGTTTCCCCCAGAGCTGCGTCATCGTTCCGATCTTCACAAAGCTGCTCAGCAACATCACCGCTCTCCTTCTGAATGTTGAAAATATTCTGCCGAAAGCAAATCTCAAAAGAGAAGCTTCTCGCCATCAATAGGTTGATATATTATCCAATATCTCTTTTTCTATTTCTTTCATGAGATATGGACATGGCTCCACGACCAGTATAAGTTGATCATCAGATTGAGAAGGATTGTGAAATTTAAAAATGAAAGCACTTCACTCCTTGAATTAAAATGAGTGTTGAAGTGTTGCCCTGTCCTCAGGTTGATGGAAGTGAAGCTTGGAATTGGAACTGAATTGCGAAAGAGAAGTAAGACGATCACAGTATAGCAAAATGACGGGTTCTTCAGCGAGAAAAAAACGGCGTGCCTGTTGAATTTTAAATTTTGTAGTAAAATTCAAGGCACCTGCAAGTACAGGAAAATGAAATATATTTCCGCCTGGCACTCAATCAACGCTTTTAGGCGCTTAGAGCAATTTGGGGAACCAGTAAATGACAGAACTAAAGCAGGCCAACTGCCCTTGTGAATTATAAATCTATCCCAGTAACAGTCATGCAGCAAATCTACTTCACAGTGGGAAGCGCTCACAGTTATTTTGCCCTGAGATAACCCTCTGCTGGGTGTCTTCGTGACTAGAATGTCTAAGAGAAACTGGAATTATGACAAGTTAGAGGGGAAAACATTGGCTTCTCAGCGACCTTGTTTATGCGTCGCTTACAAAAGCTCAGCAATGAGGTAGACGTTGCGCCGTTCGATAGTTTGTTTCGTTTCAGGCGTGATTGAAAATGATTCGCAACACATTAGGAGTAAGTTGTGCTGCTTTTTAAAATGAAATCTCGAAACAGCTACTGTGTTTTGAAATTTGATAATGGATAGGCTTTGCTGACAGATGCAGTTTTGCGTGAAATTGTTGAGAAGCCAAATGTTGTCGCCGTGCAGAGGGTTTGTGAAATCTTGAATGCAATCACTTTAAGGTAGGCTAGTGTGTTTGGTTGCACTGGTGGTTGCAAGTTGGCTCGAGTGAATTTGCCTTAAGCATTGCAGCGAACAGCAGCCATGGGCACAGTTGACAGCGACCTCACTGATAGACTGCAAGTGTTCCGCTGTAAAGGAGAAATGGATTGGTGTCATGATGCCGACATATTTGTTGCACAGAAGTGTTAAAAGAAGGACGGATTTGTCAGAACAAGAGCAGAACCTTTCCAGAGGCAAAAGTATGGACGAATGAAACCCACGATGCCTATTCGAAACCCTCTTCCGATGTGACAGTAAAGAAACTGCAATTCGACCTCTAACAACGTAAGATTAGAAGGGCTGCAACTGAACTGAAGAAGCACTATACTTACCATGCGCCTTCCATGCTCCGTTGGTCAACGGGACCATGCCGTCATTAGCATCATTCTCTGACCATCGGGGTTAACAGATCAAAAACCTAAAATGCTGAAAAAACTCAGCATGCCTGACAGCATCTGTGGAGAACAAGGCAAAGTTAATGTTTCCAGTCCGCATGACTCTGAAGAAGTTTTTCCAGCATTTTTTGTTTCTGTTTCAGATTTCCAGCATCCGCAGCATTTTGCCTTAATCTAGGAGCTGACTGGTCGCCAGCTGCACGTTACTTATTTTGATCAAATGCTTTTCAAATTCAGCCTAGCAGTGAATGGAAAATTCAGCATTCTTCCTTGCCTGACTGATCGCGCACAGGCTGGAATTCTAGTTTTTACCCAGTTAAAGCTCCAAGGATGTGTATGTCCCAGAGCTGCTGAATGATCTGATTTTCACAAACTTCAGCAAAGGTTACGTTCTCCTCCTGCCAAATTTGGAAAATATTCTATCGAAAGCGAACCTCAAGCTGCACAAGTTCTCGTCATCAATCGGCTGATATGTCATGCAATGTCTTTTCTATTTCTTTCTTGGGAAGTGGGCATGTAGCGCATTACCTTTGTAAGTTGCTCATACAGAATTGCCTTCGGAAGGATGCTAAATTTAAAGAGTATAAGCTATCAAACACTTAATTAAAGACAGTGCAGAAGTGTTGGCGTATCTCAAGGATGTTGCAATTGAAGCGTATGGATTTTCTTGGCGAATTAGAAGCAAGGTGCTCACAGTCGTACGTACTAATGACGGGGGCTTCAACGAGGAATTACCGAGTGCCTGTTGAAATTTTAATATGGTGCTATCATTCGGGGAAGTTACACGGGCAGGGAATTGAAATATATTTCAGCCTCGCTCTCAATCAATGACATTAGGCGCTTAGAGCAAGTGCGGAAAGCGGCAAACAATAGGCCAACGGTCGTTGTGATTGATGTATTTATCTGAGTAACAGTCACACAGCAGCTCCACTTCACAGGCCGCAGGACAACATTGTGGGGAGAGCTCTCTCTTATTGTGACTTGCCTTTACCCTCTGCTGGGTGTCTTCGTAACTAAGTGTCCGAGATCGGTTGGAATTAGAAGGGGGAGGCATTGACTTCTGAACCAAGGAGATGATGTTTCACCAATCAACGACGCGTAGCTATAATGCAAAGTTTTCAATTGCATTGCACTGTTTTGCTGCAAGCATCATTGGGAATTGTTCATCTGTTATCCGAATGCATGACAGTGCGAATGGAGAACTTACATTTAAAAGAGCGCTCGAGCACTGCCGTGAATTCTGAAAACATCAGCGTTTACGGTTTTGGGAGCTGGATTTGCACTAATCGGGTTTCTCTTCTTATAGCAAACCACTTGCATGGTTAGCCGTGATTTTCGTGTTATATATTAACGATTTGGACATGCATATAGGGGGAATCATCAGCAAGCTTTCAGGCAACGCAAAAATTGTCTGTGTTTGATCGTGAACAGGATAACTGTAGACGGAAGGAAAGCATCAATTGGCTGGGAGAAAACTGCCAAATGGAACTCAACCTGGACGAAAGTGATGTGATGCAGTTAGGGATTTCAAACAAGTCGAAGGGAATACACAATTAATTGGAGACTATTGAGAGGTGTAGAGGAAGTGAGAGACCTTTGAGTGAATGTCTACAGATCCCTGAAGGTAGCAGAACAGATCGATAAGGTGGTAAAGAAATTATATGGCACCCTTTCATTCATTAGCCGAGGCATAAAATATACTAGCAGGGAAGTTATGTTGGAACTGCATAAATTAGACCACAAGTTGAGTATTGTGTGCAGCTGTGGTCACCTCGTGGAAATTACCAAGATACCAATTGTTGGTGTAGGTCCGGCATGCTCAACGTGGATGGCCTTTGGTATCTGCCTCTATAATTGGGAGCCAACGGCAGATAATAGGGCCAGCAGTGACCATCACCAATATACCACGCCCCGAGCTCTGACCAGAGGGATGTTTTTACTTTTGTTGGATCTTCACAACTTCACTTTGAAGTCCGCTCAGCTGAACAACATAACATAAATGTCTACTTATTAGCTGTATTGGACAAAATGAACCATCTCCACCCCTGCGCAAGGCGCTTGGAATGTGTTATATATGTTTAAAATGACGTTTCTCAAGGAGGCATTTGGAAAAATGACCAACTGTCTGGTAAAATAGGTAGATTTGAAAGAAGAAGAGAAAGGTAAAGAGGCAGAGAGATTAAGGGGGGGGGGGGGGATTCCAAATGTCGTGTAAGTATAATAATTCTCGTAACATTCTTGTGATGTATTGTAAAAATAAGTTAATAGTGGGGTATCTCTGTGTTTGTGTGCGTGGGATTTAATTTAATTGGCGGCAACTGGTCTGGAGGCATTGGTTTATCAAAAGAAGCTAGGTTTGAAACGCTAATTAAGTAAACACAGCTGATGAGTTGGAGTGTGATATGAAGATATATTGCAGTTTTAGATACATCAAGGTAGTTTGAATATTAATGAGATGTTAGGGTGTTGCACCTAGACATAGACCAAGCAGCGTGTTTATTTTTTTCCCAAAGGTTAGTAATAATATTAGCACCATGGAATGATTTATAATATGCGAAAGGTAAAGGTCCAGAGACCTAAGTGAACGATAGGAGCTAACTTAAAAGATGTAACCATGTATAAAAGAGAGTGAGGCTATGTGTTAGGGACAGCATTATAAGATTTTCTGGAAATGTAAACAGTCTCTAATATTTATCCATCAAAACTGCTGTCCGCAGAGATAGAAGCTTGGAACAGCCATTTGGAATTCTCCTGTTTATGGTATTGTATTGATTTGCCAGGGTTTGTTTAAATCTGTTTTGTTTTTATGGTTGCCTGAACAGGCGTATAAGTAGAAGGCCAATTAATTAGGGGCTTTAGGAGTTATTATAGTAGTAATGTGTAGATCTACCTTGTTCCTAAATTATTTTCTTTTGTTAATACATGTTTAATTTAGTTTTCTAAACAAACCTCTAAAGCATTGGTGCACATATTACAATTGAATTCAGAGCACGCATCTCGACACCAAATGCAAATTGCAAAACCACTGCAACCGCGTGATCAAGTTTTCTTATGAATTTGATCGACCTGACCAATCTGCAGCAGTATGACAAATTGGAAATTCCTTGTTTCATCTGGAGTTGGTCAACTTTAAGGTTGTGAGTAAGAGAAGCACTTTGAATTCAAGAGTTGGTGTGAGGGACTTTTTAATTGGTAAAATATAGCTGTATTCATGGCTGAAACATTTTTTTGGAAGTAGAAGGTAAAACCTTGATTTGGTTACAAAAATTATCGAAGAGTAGTTAACAGAGTTGCGGTTAAGGTTACCTGTTGAGGGAAAGAAAGCAGAATAGCTGAATTGATACCACAGTATTTAAATTTGGAGGTGATACCTAGCATTAGTGCGTGACAGCTGGAGGTAGTGACAATTCAGTTTATAATGAAATAGCTTGAATTTGAACAAGCAAATGAACTGAAAAAAGCTTGAATTGGAGGCAACTGGCAAAAGAAAGAATAATTCAAAAAGAAATGGAAATGTGGAAACTTGTCCTCCAGAGAGAAAAGCTAACAATGGAGGAGCAAGAGAAAGAAAGAGACAGGGAGAACTAACTTAAAAAGCTGATCTCTAAAAAAGAGAGATCAGATACTGAAGAAAGTTCTTATGATGAAAGGACTGTTAATCTAAAACCCGAACATGGTGCAAGCTTCAATTAAGTTTGATGAAAGAGATGTGAAAGCGTGCTTTATTTCACTTGAGAAGATAACTAAAAAGAATGAAATGACCACAAGAAAACTGGACATTATTGTTACAATCCAAGTTACTGGGCAGAGAACATGAGGTTTATGCTTTACTGTCAGAGGAAAGCCAAGGGACTATGATGTGTTTTTAAAAAAAAAAAAACTATTTTTGAGTGCGCATGAGTTGGTTCCTGAGGCATTAAAGCAGAAATTTAGGAATATAGGAAAACAGCCTGGCCAATCTATGATGAGTTTGAGAGAGTAAAAGAAAGTAAATGTGATCGCTGGATATGGAAATTAAAATTGGAGGCAACATATGGAGCTCTTAGAGAAATAACCATTTTAGAATAATATTAAGATTCAATTCCTGTGGTAGTGAGAACACATGTGGAGGAACAGAGGGTTAAAATGGTAAGGCAATCAGCAGAGAGAGCTGATGATTATGAGTTAGTTCATAGATCTAAACCATTTTGCAACTCCCTTTTAAATTGGAGAAGGGAAGAAAGCGCAAAGAGGAAAGGAAGGTGGGTAGTCAAGGAAGAGAATGAGTAGGTAGAAATTCCCTGGAACTTTTTTCCCACAATAAAAAGGAAGGTGCTGAGTGAGGAAGAGACAGTCGAAAATTGAGATGTTTTCATTGTAATAATGTTGGGGACAGGAAGTCGATGTGTTGGAAATTAGAAAGTACATATGTTGGAATTATTGGAATGCATAAAAGTGCTGGAATTAAAAGTGTTGTGGGTTCAGAGGTTCAGACAGAGGAAAAAGCAATCATTTGTGCACAGAAAAAATACAGTACAAAAACAGGAATAAGTAAATAAGTGGGAATATGTTCACAATTTACCTACCGGAGTTATGAGCAGCAGGTTGCAGAAATGTTTAAAGGATTTGTATGTGAAGGGGAATTGTTTCCATGTGTACAGGGTGGAGTAGATAAATATTATAACATTTTAAGAGACACAGGGCTAGTCAATCCTCAATATTGTTGGATAGTGATATTTGTTTCTCAGAAGGAGTATTGCAGGAATAGGTGATAATAAGTGGGTTTCATGAAGATGCGAAAACTATTCCATTGTGGAATGTTCATTTAGAGAGCAAGCGGATATCAAGTGAGCCAATTGTTGTAGTCGTGGAAAAAATTCTCATTGTAGGGATTCAATTTATTTTAGGCAATGATGTACCTGGGTTACAGAAGTGGGTGATGCCTACGGTCGTTGAGCAGCCTGCAGAGGCGTTTAAAACATCCTGGATTGTTTCCAGATTTTTCTGTAACAAGGTCACAAGCTCAGAGGTTGAAACGGGAAGAACAAAAATTGTAAAAGACAGGGAAAAGCTGCCGACGTTCAATTAGCTGACAGTGTATTCGATGGGATTGTTCATGGAGGAAGAATGGAGGAGAATGCAGCTGAGGTGCTTAGCTCGAGCCAATTAGTAGGGTTACAGAAAAAGTGTTCACAAATAAATCAGTTATATTAGACAGCTTACTCAGAAAGAGAGGCAGAATTTATTCCAGAATGTTATAACCTTAAGGGTAACGTGTTAATGAGAAAGAAGCTGGAAATGATTTAGGGCATGAAAACTGGATGAAACTATGTCAAATTGCTATACCATTTGGATATAGAAATCGGACCCTGAGAATTGCACATGAAATTCCAATGTATGGCCTTTAGAAATTAGAAGGACAGAGGCGAATATCCAAAAAAAAAATATTGGCCTGGATTGCATAGGGACGTAGTCAAATTTTATCAAACATGTCACACATGTCACGTGGTGGGGAAACCATAAGCAGTGATTAAACTGGCACCTTTAATTCCAATTCAAGCATTTGAAGAACCTTTTACTGGGTTCATGATTGAATTGTGTAGGAACCTGCTGTGATACTAAAGGACTTATTGACAATAATGGATGTGTCTACAAGTTTTCCTAAAGTGATACCATCGAGAAATATGATAACAAAAAGAATTGTGCAAGAGTTGGAAACCGTTTATTTTTTTCAAATGCATGGTTTACCAAAAGAAGATTAGGGTTCAAATTCCATGCCACAGGTGTTTAAGAAGGTAATGAACAGTTCTGTGATAAAACAGTTTAAGTCAACAGCTTACTATGCTGAATCACAAGGGACCTTGGAAAGACACCATCAAACTGTAAAACGTCTAGTCAGGACAATCCACAGGATTGGGATGGAGGAATGAAATTCTTGTCATTTGCTATTAGGGATGCTTCTAATGCACCGAATGGAAGTAATCATTTTGCATTAGTCCATAGTTATGAGGAAAGGGGGGCCACTGATATTGATTCATGAGAAATTGGTGGGTTAAAATCTGAAGCTGCTCCCTTGAATTCTGTATCAAACTCAAGTGAAAGGTTGGGCAGAGCATGGGAGTTTGCTAGGGAACATTTATAGGTATAGCAGAAAGTGGGGAAAGTGAAGGCAGATAGTAAAGCCTCAGCTCGTAGATTTTTTGCTTGGGAAATAAATGTTATTTCTATCACCATTATTGGGTGACTCGTTAAAGGCAATGTTAAGTGGGCCTTACAAGACTGAAAAAAATGAGTGAAATAAATTGTTAAATAAATACTCCATATAGGGGAAAGAAGCAAAGGGTGTGTCATGTAAATATGCTTAAAACGTACATTGAACTGGAAAAGGACCAGAAACTGACATTAGTGGTGGTAGAAAAGGAGAAACAGGTAGAAATGAAGAATTATTAAATTGATTTTCCTCTAATCAAATTGAATAATCAGAGTTTCCTTGAAAATTTAAATGTAATATTGAGTTACTTTCCAGACAGTTGTCAAGGTGCCTTGGAGAAACTATTGCAGCCACATAAAGCTATTTGTGGGAATAAGATGGAGAAGACAAATTGAACTAAACATGATGTGTGTGCAGAAGTTTCATGTTCGATAAGGCAACATCATTATAGATTAAATCCAGCAAAGTTATCACTAGTGCAGAAAGACATTTAATTCATGCCTCAAAATGACATCATTGAGTCTAGCTGCAGTAACTGGTGTTCACCTATTTTGATGGTTTCAAAACTAGATGGAACACAAAAAAACTATGTGTGCACTTTTGCAAGGTAATGCAGTGACAAAAGCAAATTCATATCCTACACCACAGTTGAAAGATTGCTTTGAAAATTTGGGACAATCAAACTTAATCAGAAATATTGCTTGCTGAGAAGATATTGGCAAGTACTGTTATCAGAGAGAGCAAAGGGGATAATGGCTTTTGTGACATCAGATGGGCTGTATCAGTTCGAAGTCATACCATTTGATATGAATAATGCACCTGCAACATATCAAGGACTGAGAGAGTGATGGCAGGACTGAATTATTGTGCTAGTTGCATTGATGAATTGGTCATTTTCAGTCAAATGTAGGAGCATTTAGAATATCTGGGCTAATTATTCAATCGACTACAAGGAGCAAATTCGTTGATGAACTTGGCTAAAAGTGAATTTCCAAATTGCTTCATTTCTAGGCCATACCATTGAACATGTTAAGGTGGCTCCGAGAGATGCAAAAATATAATGGATTTTCCCATGCCTGTAACAAGACGAGATGCTTTGAGATTTCTGGACATAAGTGAGTTTTACCGAAACTTGTACGATATTTTAGCAGTGTGCTTGCTCCCTTGAGTGAACTATTGCAACATAAAAGGAAGTTGCAATGGACACAGGAGTATTAGTATTTATTTGACAGTTTAGAAACTGGTCAAACTTTGGTGCCACGTTTGCTAGCGTTCAACAACACCAAGCCACTTAAGTTGGCCATTGACACAAGCGATAGAGGGAGCACAGTTACAAGAAGATGAAACTGAAATTGAGAAACAGATAGGCTATCTTTCACAGAAGTAGAATGTAAAACAGAGATGATATTTACTGATTGAACTGGGGACTCTGGGTCTGGTATCCGCGTTGCAGCATTTTGAGATGTTTGTTGCAATCATTTGGCCAGAAACAATTTTCTATACAGACAAGAATCATTTAAAGATTCTGGACAAATTTCCAGACCGAATTGCAAAGCTATTCAGGTGGAGGTTTTTGCTGCAAACATTTAATCTACTGCTTATACATGTGGCTGGACGATAAAATCTAATTGCAAATGCATTGTCGAGAGTTGAAAGCTCAATGGAAAGTTAGACATTTAAAACCTGGGCACTGGACTGAAATGATTTATTTTGATACCACAGATTTCTCCATATACATGGATCATCCTCCACCATTTCCGCCAATGGCGGAATGTTGCGACCACCAAACACATCTTCCCTTCATTCCCCCCCTGTCCCCCCACCCGGGCGGCATTCTGCAAGGATCTACTCCTCCATCACCCCTTACACCTCAACTCCCTCCCACGGCACCTTCCTATGCAATCACAGAAAGCGGAACACCTGCCCCTTTATCTCCCCTCTCCTCACCGTCCAAGGGCCTAAATACTCATTTCAAGTGAAGCAGCGCTTCACTTGCACTTTCCTCAATTTAGTCTACTGCATTTGTTGCTCAAAATGTGGTTTCCTCTAAATTGAAGAGACTAAATGCAGACTGGGTGCCCGGTTTGCAGAATACCTTCACTCTGTTGCAGGAATGACCAAAACCTCGCTGTCGCTTGCCGTTTTAACACTCCACCCTGCTCTCTTGCCACATGTCTGTCTTTGGCTTGCTGCATTGTTCCAGTGAAGCCCAACGCAAACTGGAGAACAGCACCTCATCTTCCGACTAGGCAATTTACAGCCGTCTAGACTGAATATTGAATTCAACAACTTTAGATCTTGAACTTCCTCCTCCATCCCCACCCACTTTCTGATCCCCCCCTTTTCCCCAATAATTTATATAGATTTTTCTTTTCCTGCTTATTTCCATTATTTTAAAATGTATTTCCATCCATTATTTTATCTCTATCTTTTAGCCCATTTCGATTCCTTCACCCCACCCCATCCCCACTAGGGCTATCTGTACATTGATTGCCCTGCATTCAACCCTTAATTAGCACATTCCTTGGATAACATCAACACCTTCAACACCTCTTTTTCCTTTTGCATATGACATCTACATCTTTTGGCTATCTCCAGCTATCACTGGCCCTCTATCCAGCTCTACCCTCCCCCCCCCCCCCCTTAAACCTGCTTGAATTTCACCTCTTTTCTATTTTAACTTAGTTCTGCTGAAGAGTCATACGGACTCGAAATGTTAACTATGTTCCTCTCTGCAGTTGCTGCAGACCTGATGAGTGTTTCCTGGTAGCTTTGTTTTTGTTTTGGATTTCCAGCTTCCGCAGTTTTTTTGCTTTTGTCTATATACTGTTATGTTAATGTATGCATCTGGCAATGTAATAGTGTGTGTTTGTAGTGTGTGTCTGTAGATCATTATATGACACAGTATAAGATGAGTTAGGAAAGTGAAGCTGCCTTTTGAATTATGATGTTTCATTTTTCCCTAAGGAGGGGGCGTCATGAAAGTGTAATAATTTTCAAACATTTGTGTGATTTATTGTAAAAGCAGGTTCCATTGGGATTTGGGATGTTTCTCTCTGTTTGTGAGGAGTGGTGGTAGTGGGGCGGATTTAATTGAATTGGAGGCATCTGGTGTGGAGGCTTTAACTCAACAAATTAAGCTGGTTTTGGAATGCTAAATATGTAAACATGCTGAAGTTTTAGAATGTGAATTGAGGAGAAACTTCAATTTAAGATAAATCAAGGCAGTTTGAATTTCAAAGAGGTGGTAGGATGTTGCACATAGCCATAGAAGGTAGACTAATCAGAGTGCTTATTTTTCCCAAAGGCTACTGATAATATTAACACCATGCAATGATTCATATTTTGAGGAAGGTAAATTTCCACAGACACATGGGAGCAATGGTATTTACATTAAAAGAGAAATGCATGCATAAATGAGAATGAGGCTATATTTTAGAGAAGGCGTTGTAAGATCTAGCAGAAGTGTAAATAGACTCTAGTATTTGTGCAACAAGCCTGTTGTCAACAGGGGCAGATGCTGTGAAAAGCCACTTTAAATTCTACTGCCCAGGGAATTGTGTGTGTCTCTTTAAATCTATGTGTTTTTACTGTTGCCTTAAGGGGGTTTAAGTGGATGCCAAATTAATTAGTGGTTTTTGGAGCTATTACAGTAGTAACCTGTAGGCCTATGTATGTGCTTGAAAGGTTTTATTTTGCTAATAAATGATTTTAATGTTTATCTGAAAACAGAAGGAAAAGGTAGAGGGGCAGAGAGGTTAAGGGATGGAATTCCAGATATTAAGGCCTTTGCATCCGAAGGCACGGTCTCACTTAAATACACTGTTTTCCCATGTAACTTAGGTTTTACTGTTATCATGTGTGCTGAAGATGGGAGAGAAACACTGAGAACTGATGTGCTGCCTCAGGACAGTGTTTCAGTGAATTATGCCAGCTCTTCTCCTCCCACTTCGAGCATTTCATCCAAGTATGTGTCACTTTTGATAATTCTCCCTGTCATGCTTCAAGCCAATGAGAGATGAAACTGCATCGTCTATAACTGAAGCAAGCGTATTCACTTGAATTCATAACAAAAGCAATCTCCACATGCCACACTACTCATCGTAGACTTCACCAACTCAAATAAAAGAGGAATGCATCAGATACATCTACCAACTCAGCAGCAGTCCATAGAAATCAATGAGCAACTAACCTGAGAGTTATGGGTCATGAGGACTCGAACCGTCAACTCTTTTCTTCTCCGCTGATGCTGCCAGACCTGCTGAGTTTTTCCAGGTAATTCTGGATATAGAGTTATATGGATTGAAGGGATCCTCCCGATAGGTGAGCTAGATGGGAAAAAAAATGATAACTCTGGACAGGTGGGCTCGATGCTGTGAAGAGCATACTTAGGAATTTAGGCTAGATAAAATGGTGGAATGCTAGGATAGGTGTCTTTGATGGGCTGCGAATATATTGGACATTTGAGCTAGATCAGCTGAGGGAATAAGGAAATGTGTTGGCTAGGTGTGTTGAGGGAATATTGTGGATAGTTTGGATATGTTCAAGGATTACTGTGTATGTGTTGCTAGGAGCGCTGAAGGAAGGATTGCTGATTGTTCAGCAAGTCGGAGTAAAGGTAAGATGTGGATATTTGGCAACATGGACTGAAGGAACACATGTGGATTGGAAGATAAATGTGCTGATGTGAATTCTGTGGACTGTTGGTTATAGTGCTTGTAGGGAGTTATGTGGATAAGGGGCTAGGTGGCATGTGTGGAAAACTCTGGATAGGTGGGTTAGACAATCTGATGAGAATGTTGAAGATTGACAATTAGATCAGCTACATGGAACATTATGGGGAAGAGATAGTTGGATTGAAGAGAATATTGGGGATAGAGGACCAGATGGTATGAAAGAAACATTGTGAATATGTGAGCCAAATCGGGTAAGTGGAGCTGTATGAGTGATGGGCTATGTGGGATAAAAAAGAACAAGTGGAGAGATGGGTTAGTTGGGATGAAGAAAACACTGTAAATAGCTGCATGTGATGTGTTGAAGGGAACATTGTAAATTAGTGGGCTCGATGGGAAGGAGAGAATGCTGTGCAGAGTAACTCAACTCCTGAGTCTCCAAAGCCTTTTCATTCGGGAAGATAGCTAAACAGATGAAGTGGCCGCAGGAAACCTGGACATTGTTGTTACAATCCAGGATGATGGGTAGAGCGCACGAGGTATATGCACCACTGTGAGAAGAGATTTCGGTGAATTATGATGTGGCAAAAAGGCTATTTTGAGCGCCTATGAGTTGGTACCTGCGGCATACAGCAATGCAATACATAGCAGTATAAGAAAACAGCAGTTTGAAAGAGTAAAACAAAGTAATTGTTTTACCAGTAGATCCCAGAAACTATTCTCGTGAATCATTTCTTCATTTTCTCCAACATCCTTCACTTATTCACAAACTCCCTAAAGAGCAACGCCCAGAGCTAGGCGGGATACAGAAGCTAAGGTTGCACTCGTGCCTTCTAAAAATCTCTTTGTTTTATTCATATTACAACACTCTGGTTTTTGTGCCCTAACAACTTCTGGCTCCTGTCCTCATGGTCAATCGATGTTCGAATTGAGAATTTTCAGGAAGGAGCATTTGAGGTGCATGAACAGTCAGGAAGTTCTTGACTGTTTGAGAAGCCATGTAAAAAACATGTTACACCTGCTCCTATTTCTAATGTTCTTACAGATACTACTCCAAAGAAGCACCTGGACTATACTGACCTTGGAGTAGAAGCAGCGCTGATTCATCAGTGGGATTCCTGAATTCAGTTGGTTATTGCAGGAGCTCAGGTTTGATAATCAGAGAGTGTTATAATCATCGAAAGGTTGGAGAACTGAAGGAGCTATTTGGCCCTTCCTGTCCCTGCTAGCTCTCTGAAGGGTAAATTTTCCTCGTGTCAATCCCCAGCTTTCTCCCTGGTCCCTGCACGTTTGCTTTTTCCTTTTCATGGCTTTTCACTTTTCGGTTATCTTGAGGATAAAAACATGAGGGGTGATCGGATCGAGGTTTCTACCCTGGTAAAATTAATTATTATGTTAAATACGGAGAAAATGTTTCCCCAGCGAAAAAATTGGGTTGAATCTGAATATGTTTTTTGCCACTGATCCTCGGCAATAGAGTCCAGTCGGACCAAGAGAAAAGTCAGGAAATCTAGAAACAATTCCTGGAAATGTTCGAGGCTACCACAATGTGGAGAAAATTTTTTTGTGCATATGAATGAAATGTCTCCTTTTCTTCCGCTCTCCTTGAATAATTCAGCGGACTTTGTTCATTTCTTTTGTATTTTCATCGAGAGTGAACACCTGGAGCCAAAAGGCCATAGAGCCCTGCCCCTCAGGAAATAAGTCTGATGTTGTACAAACTGAGCTATCCAGGGTCAGGTTGCCAGAATTCACAGAGCAGCCATTGAAAGAGGCGTCAAGACCTTCAAAATTTAAAAAATGCAATTATTTCAGCAAGATTTGGCATTGCAGAACTTAGAAAGGGAAACCAAAAAGGAACGGAGATAGATTTCGCGAGTGGGTTAATGGGTTCAGATCGTGTTTCTTGTGGGGAAGTGTGATACCATCCCATTGAAAGCAAGGAAGTTCATTCAGATAACGTTCAAAATTACGTGAGTCACAGAATCTGGGTGTGTAAATAGATCTTTCAGCCCAAGGTTTTCATTAAAAAGCTCCAACAATTATCCCTCCCCACTCTTTCTTGCATAACGTGAAGTCACATAAATCAGTCAATCCCTTCAATTGCCCTCAGCAATCGCCACCAATAAACCAAAATGCTCCATATACGTATCCAAACATAATAATCGAGGCTCCTTCTGGACTTAGTTGGTTTGATTTAAATTCATGTATGAACAGAGGCACTAGAAGGATTGGATTTCAGCATTTGCTGTTTACTAAACAGGCATTTCAACTCAATAATGCAGGGGGCCATCTTGCAACCGAGGTTTCTAATGTCAAGTTTTGTGTTGCATCCCACGATTTTACTGCAAACACCATTGTAGATCTGTTTTGGGGCTGCGCGACAGTGCAAATTGAGAAAAGTACTTTGAAAGAACACCCAAGCAGCGGAATGACTGCTGAAACAAGCAATGCTAACGTGTCAATGCAGATGGAGGTGATTTGATTGAAGGATGCATTATTTTAATGACCCTGACAAGGATATGTTGGAAATGTGTTTCCTTAGACTCTGGATTCTAGCACCAGTGATCAGAGTCTCAGATGAAGGCATCAGCCATACTCCGGGAGATGAGGAAAAATATCTCCATTCAATGTGTTGGGAATCTTCTGAATTCAAAACATGGGAGAGTTGTGGTGACCGGAAGGTCAAGACTGAGATCGATATCTCCCAGGATTGCATGGGAATCATTGGTATAATGGGATAGTTCAGGGAAGTGAAGCTGATGAAAATCATCCAGGAAGCTCTTGAATATTTGAGAAACTGTGAAGGCCTACATGATACACGTACACATATTTCTTATGTTCTTACAGATACTACTCAGAGGAAGAAAACAAGGTGATACTGAACTTGCAATGGAAGCAATGCAGATTCACCAGTTGGATTCTAGAGTTCAGAGTGCAATTTCAATGCTCAAATAATCGTAGAATGGTTACAGCACAGAGGGATGCCTATTGCAGCAGAGGATCTATGCTCACATTTGCAGGAACAATTCACCGCTGTCCCTGCCCAGCCTTCTGCCTGCTCCACTGCACATTATTCTTTTCAGGGCTCCTGCCTTTTTCTCCTACCTTGAGCATAGAAGAATGTAAGGTGATCTGATCGAGGTTTCTATCCAGTTTAAATGAATTGCTAGTTTAAGTAAGGGAAACTATTTCCTAAGTGGCAAGAATAGGGTTGAATCTTAACATGTTTTTGACATTGATACTCAGGGATATTGTCTCGGCCAACCAAGCGAAAATCAGGAAGCACTTTTCACACTTAGGGTAGCTGGACATATAGGAACATTAAAAAAAAATCCGGGCCTGCCACAGTTTCGAGAATATGAATATTATGCAAATGTAAGAATCTCCTCGGTCTCTTGCTTTCTGATTGAGGAATTCAGCGGGCATTGCTCGTTTTTTTGCCGTTTCGTAGGAGGTGAACGCCTTGACCTAAAATCAACAATCAGTCTGATGCTTTACTGACTAAGCTAAACGAGGTTTTGGAAGCATATTTGATATAGATCCCTCTACTGTCTTACAAGACGCATCACGCCCTTCTTTCAGCCCATTTCCTTCTAACTCACCCTCAAAAGCACATGTCCCTGACAGGCCGGTAGGCCAGCAGCCTTCGTTTGCCTTCATCTCACAAAGCTTCTAACTTGCACCAACTACTCGCTCCTTACCCGTGGAGTTTGTTGTGATGATTGTTGTTGCCCAGGTAGCCATGCCTTCAAAATATCCAACGGTAAATTTGATCCTATCCAGCTTCTTTATATTAGCACATAATTGTCAGTGCTACTTTTGGCGTTTGTTGGTTTAGTTTAAAGGCATGCATTGAATCAAAAGAATAGAGGCACCGCTGAGAATTCAACTCAGGATCTCCCACCCATGTGGCACGGCGCCATCAGGCGGCACAGATTTGTAACGTATAGTTTTGAATTGTATACTGTTATTTTGCTGCAAACTTCAGTGTTTCCCTGTTAATGGGCTGCATTGCAATGTGAACTAAGAAGTTTAATCTGTATTGGGCCTTCATAGGTTTGGATATTGCATTTATTTCGGCAAGATATTGCGTTGCAGAAATTCCAATGGGAATATACAAAGGGGCAGAGATGTATTCCGTGAATGGGTAAACAATTTCATTTGATCTTTGTTGTAGGAAAGCAAGACAGCTAATTTCTTGTAACGTTCTAAATTGTGTGAATCACAAATTGTAGGGGTGTAAATAGGTCAGTCAACATAGTCATATTTAAAAATCTGCACCATCTATCCGTCCCCACTCTTTCCTGCATAAAGTTCAGTAACATAAATCAGTGAATCCTTTCCCTTGCTCTCAGCTATTGGCAGTAGTAAGTCAAAGTGCTTCCTAAAGCATTACCTCCAAAGGTATTATTGATTGAATCAGGTTGTTTTATATTGGCACGAGAATCCAAAAGATTTCTTTGAACTTTCTTAGGTTAAATTTCATAACATCTACTTAGAAACATAGACATTAGGAACAGTGGTATGCCATTCGGCCTTCGAGCCTGCTCCACCATTCAATAAGATCATGGCTGATCTTCTATCTCAACACCTTTTACCGCTTCCTCTCCATACCCATTCATTTCCCTAAGATTAAAAAAAAAATCAAGTTCTTTCTTGAATATAATCAGTGACCCGGCTTCCACAGTATTCTGTGGTAGAGAATTCCACAGGTTGACCACCCTCTGACTGAATAATTTTTTCCTCATCTCAGCCCTATGTGGCCTGCCCTATATCCTGAGTCTGTGGCCCTTGGTTCCATACTGCTTAACCAGGGGAAACATCCTCCCTACTGCCGGGCTGCCTAGCCCTCTTAGAATTTTATATCCTTCTATCAGATCCCCTCTCATTCTTCTAAACTCTAGTGAACACAGGCCTAATCAAATCGAACACTTCTGCAATGACAGTCCTGCCATCCGCGGTATCAGCTGAATGAACCTTCGCTGCACTCCCTCTATGGCAACCATATTCTTTCTTAGGTAGGGAGACCAAAACTGCACGCAATACTGCAGGTGTGATCTCACCAAGGCCCTATATAACTGCAGTAAGACCTCAAAACTTCTGACCTCAAAACCTTTGCAATGAAGGCCAACATACCATTTGTTTTCGCAATTACTTGCTACACCTGCCTATTTACTAGCATGGAGTGGTGTACAAGGACACTTAGGTCCCTTTTTGCATCTACATTTACCAATGTTTCACCATCTAAATAATAATCTGCCTTTCCGTTTTTCACACGCAAGTGTATAACTTCACATTTTCCCATGTTATACTGCATCTGCCTTGCACTTTCCCACACATGCAGCTTGTCTAAATTGCCCTGAAGCCTCCTTGCTTTCAACTCGCAACGCACAACCCCACCTAGTTTTGTGTCATCAGCAGATTTGGAAATATTGAACTTCGTTCCCTCATCGAAGTCAATTATATATATTGCCAACATTTGCGACCCAAATCTGATCCATGCAGTATACGAATAGGTACCACCTTCCATCCTGACAAAAAGTCCCATTTACTCCCCCTCCCTTTCTGACATCCAATTCTCCAGCCAAGCCAGTATATTATCCCCAATTCCATGTGCTTTAATTTTGCCCACTTGGCTCTTATGTCAGACCTGATCAAAAGCCTTCTTGAAGCTCAAATACACCACATCCATTGGTTCTCTCTGATCAACTCCACTTGTTGCATCTTCAAGTAACCCCAACAGACTGGCTGAACATGATTCCATTCCATAAACCCATGCTGATTTTGTATAATGCCTCCCAAGTGTTCTGTTACCACGTATTTTATAATAGACTCAAACATTTCCCCACCACTGACGTTAGGCTAACTGTCCATTAATTCAGTGTTTTTTCTCCCTCCTTTTTTTAAATACTGGTTTTACCTCTGCCACCCGCCAATCCGTAGGGACTACTCCAGCATCTATAGAACTTTGCAAGGTGACCACCAGTGCTTTCAATATTTTGAGGTCCATTTACTTTAGTATTCTGGGGTGTAAGTCATCAGGCCCTGGGGATTTTTCAGCGTTTAACCCCATTAATTTCTCTCGCATCATTTCTTAACTGATAATGATTTTCTTCAATTCCTCCCTCTCACTAGACCATTGATTCCCTAACATTTCTGGAAAATATTTTGTATCCTGTTTTGTGAAGGTTGTGATTATCTCTACTGATGCTACGCTGTGAACGCTGAAGTACAGTCATTTGGGCAGTTATAATATTTACATTTCCTGTTACATTTGTTTTCCTCTGAAGCTCTTTTTTACTTATCTTTTTTGGCCCAGAAGTATTTTTAAATTAGCTTATCAAATGCAAAGCATGATTTAGATTCGAACAAGCTGGGTATCACTCACTCTAAATTCTCTATTGTAGTCTAAATTTGGAAGGCGAAGACAGAACTGGATAAGTTTGTAAAGCCAGGGAGAATGTTCTGTTGCTGCTAATGACGCTATGCTCGTACTTCAAAAAATGACAGCAACTGGGTCGTTAGGTTTTGGTTTGATGATGAAGGCACAGGAGACACCCAATATTCCATTATGAAGCTGTGGATAAATATGCAACTGAAAGGGAAACACTATTAGTAAAATAATGTTTATTTTTGGCTGCTTCACTGCAGTACCTGTCGTAATGGAAGTACCCCACTTGGGAGAATAATTCTGTTGCTCAAAGTTGTTAAAGAAGTGATTCAGTCTGGAAAAAGGATATATGATTTCAGAAACATTATGTCTATGTAGTTTTAACTGAAAATAACATCGTTATTGATGATTGATCTAATAGTCATTCAATTGGTCATTTTCTACTTTTGCCTCTGCCTTGCCTCTCATGATCCTGATGATTGACTTCTAAACTCTCCCAATCTGCAATCCCCTCCACCCTCGCCACACCCACCCCCCCAAACTCAGTGCATAATTTTCTCAGGCCAACCTGCACTGTGCACCGTGCATGTCTTGTCCATCACCCAGCTCCACTCTCAGATTCATCGTATTGTACAACACAAGTGTATTCCTAGTCATTCGGGCAAGGAGCAATGTCACTGAATGTCATTCAGTATATTGAGCTGAAATTATGAGTGAGATGGTCAATGAAAATCTTTACACAGATTAACAAAATTGATCGCAAGATAAATTTTAAGAGGAACGGGGTTGAAAACATATGGATTCACAATTGCTGCCCATCAAGCCATATGCCCGATATCAAGTCAATGGAACAAAATATTGGCAGAAGTGTACAATGGGCATCTGATAGCAGTCTGCTTGTTTTCAGTCCTCGACAATGTCCATATAATTCATTAAATTATGAAAATGAATTTTAAATTGATCAGGAGATTTACGCAAAATTGTTTTATTCTAGAAATGTAATCAGTACATATGGGTGAGTGCAACGGGGTTGGGGGGTGGGTTTGGGGTGGTATGGTGGTGTCTGCAGCAATGACAGGCTCACGTCTGTTTGAACAGGCCCGGGATTGCTGCCAACTGTCTGGACTACACACATCTAACCTGCGCCAAGTGGGACATTCCAGTTTTAGATGGCGTGTGAATGGTGGGGACCCTTAAAGAATGTTAGATCCTCTTGGGGTTGGGGATGTTGATAAAACTATTTGGTAAGGAGGCAGCTATAGCGCTGAAGGAAAGTGTTTTACTCCCCTGAAAGACATCCATGGAAAGGTAAAGAGGTAACAGACAACGCATAAACAAAGAATAAAACAATACTGAATGTTGAAAACATCAGAATTCTCGATGAATAGGAAAGAAACAAGAAGCAGAAGGGTGACAAAAAAAAAACATGTCAGAAGAGCCACAATAGGTATTAGAAAACAAAAAGTGCAGAGATATTAATATTAAGATAAGAACACCAACATAATTACTTTAGGGAGATTAAAAACAGTCAGAAACAAATGCAACATATCGTGCATCATACATTGCAAAGAATGTAAAATCGACTTGGAATCAATGGGAGATGTTGCAAAAACTATTTGATACAGAGATACATGCAGCCCTGAGGGAAAATGTACTATTCCCCAGAAAAAAAAAATGTCCATGGAACACAAAACGTGTAAGAGACAATGCACAATCAAACAAAATTAACGAAGAAATGCTGGAAATACTGAACAGTTCAGGCAGCATCCATTGACAGTGAAACAGACTCAAAGTTACAAAGCGTCTTTTGAATTATAAATTTGCACTTAACCTTTGCTGGGAATCTTCAGAACGCAATTGCCCGAAAGAGATTGGAAGGAGAATACGTTATATGAGAGAGCACTGGCGTTGCAACCATGTAGATTATGTCTCTCCTCCAAGTAGCTCAGCAATGAAGTACACACTGTATGGTTAAGTATTTTGTATTTTTGAAGCTAACTTGTAACACATTAGGAGGGTAGGGTGATAGGGCGGTTAGTAGTGAGGACAATAGTTGTAAACTATTGAGGATATCAATGGGCTGGTCATGTGCGCAGAACAGTGGCAAATGGGGTTCAACCCAGAAAAGTGTGAGGTAATGCACTTGGGGAAGGGTGACAAGGCAAGAAATTACACTATGAGTGGTCAGACCGTGGAAAGTACTGAAGATCAGAGGGATTTTGGTGTGCAGATCCACAGGTCCCTGAAGGTAGCAGGGCAGGTGGATAAAGTTGCTCAGATGGCTTATGGGATACTTGCCTTTATTAGCCGAGGCGTAGAATACATGAGCAGCGAGGCTATGCTGGAATTGTTTAAAACACTGGTTAGTCCTGCAGTTCTGGTCACCACACTATAGGAAGGAAGCGTTGCAGTGGAGAGGGTGCAAAGAAGATTGACCAGGATGCTTTCTGGGCTGGAGGGTCTGAGCTATGAAGAAATATTCGATAGACTGGGGTTGTTTTCCTTGGAGCAGCAAAAGCTGAGAAGGGATCTGAGAGAGATATACAAGATTGAGGGGCATAGACAGGGTGGATATGAAGGCCGTTTTCCCACAAGTAGAGAGGTGAATAACCAGAGAGGATTAGGATTAAGGTAAGAGGCATAAGGCTAAGAGGGGGTTGAATAGAAATTCTTTCACACAGAACGTGGTGGAAGTTTGGAACTCACTGCCTGAAAAGGTTGTTGTGTCAGTAACGCTGGTAAGATTTAAGAAATATTTAGATATTCATTTGCATTGCCAGAAGCCCCTCAGGGCTATGGACCAAGCGCTGGGAAATTGGAGTAGTGTAGTCAGATTTATGTTGACACGATGGGCTGAATGGCTTTCTCCTGTGCTGTAAACGTGTATGACTCTATGAAACCCCCTGTGTAAAATTTTTGGAAGACATCTAGAAGCAGTAAATGATTTTTGGTCTAGCCAGCAGCTGCCTGCCTGTTCAGAAATTTGCTTTTGAACAGAGTTTGCTGAAAGAGGCAGGATTTGCTTGTTGGGAAACGAGTTATTGTTTCATGTAGGGGGTGGTTGATAGCTTGAATGCAGCATATTGCATAAGGTATCAGCTCATCAATGACGTGAAATTTTGCAGATTGATGTTTGCTTTCGGTAGAATGGTTTTACCATTGAGAATAAAGGGTAACATAGCTTTTGCTGAGCAGCTTTGTAAACGTCGGAGCTTTCAGAATGCTCTTGGAATAAATATATCCTTCCAGCTCGCTGGTCACCCGAAGCTCTGGATTTGTAAATATGAGTGTTGTAATATTCCAACGGGTGCTCGATCAGACAGTAAGCAAGAATGCTGTATTGTCCACTCTCTGATAGGCTGAATTTGAAAATCACGTGATCTCACTAGGAAAATTTGAAGGCTGTGAATGGTTAGCTCATGTGTTTGAAAGAATACGCACAACACGTGGTTTTGATCTCCATACTGCTCAGTGAAGCTACAAGGCAGGTTCAGCTGGGGGCATTTACTCCTGCCGGATTGCGGTTTTCATTTCTTTCGTGCTTCTTGGAAAATTCATGTCTTTGGCTCTAACAAATCTCGGCTTCTTTAAACAATTCTGTGCCACCAATCTGACGGTAATATGTGATCAAACATTCTCTACCACACAACCATAGACTTGCAAGTGAGCAGTGACATCGCTGTTAGCTGTGCCCATGCCTGTCGTTCGCAATAATCTTTTAATTGAAACCAATTAAACCAAATCAAACAAATTGGGATAAATCAGGCACAGCCCCTAATTCAGGTCAGCTGTAAAGCCAAGAACAAAATTTAAAGGAACCTTACAAACTTTAAATCAAAATGTGATTAAAGGGGTCAACAAAACACCCCAGTCCCCGCTGTGCCCACCGGGCACGGAAGCTGTTGTTCGCAATGTTGCAGGCAAAATCACTTGAGACAACTTGCAGTCACAAGTGCAACAAATCACGCGAGCCTATCTTAAAGCGATTGCATTCAAGCTATAAATGGCCCTCCTCACCGATTGAAAACTCGTTTCCCAACAACTTGTTGCAAATGTACTCCCTTTCAGCAAAGCCTATTCATAAGCACATTTCTCAGCATTCAGCTGCTGGCTGGGTAAACGCACTTGCTGCTTCTATACACCTTTTTGAAAAGTTGCACAACCGAGTGCTAATGTGTTGTTAACTGCTTTCAGACAAGCCCTGAACGAAACTAAATACCTAACTTCGCAATGCGTACTTCATTTCTGAGTTATATCCATATGGCTGAGAATCCAATGCTTTGCCGTATAACTTTTTCCAATTCACATATCGTCTCTTTACGAAGACACCCAGCAGACGGTAAACGCAAGACAAAGAATGCAGTGAGTTACCCGCCGTGAATTGTAACTGCTGCATGACTGGTACTGAGATAAATACATAAATCACAGCGGCAGTTGGGCTGTTACTTGTTCTATCATTTACTAGTTTCTCAATTTGCTCCAAACGCCCTAAATCGTTGATTGTGAGCCAGGTGGAAATGTACTGAAGTTCCCTGTCCTTGCAACTTCTGCGAATTTTCCGATAATAATTAAAAATTCAACAGGTATTCAGTCATTTCGTGCTAGAGCCTAACCAATGAGTTTGCCTTAGTAACCGGCTTCCTTCCCATTCACAATTAAGTTCAAAAGATTGAATTGCAAAAAAACTTGCAATATGGCAACATTTCAAGGCTATTTATACTTCAATGCTTGCATTGGTTTCAATCTTTATATTTAGCAATCCTTCTCAAGGCAATCCTGGGTGAGAAACGAATACTGTTCAGGCGAGACATGTTCACGTCCCATGAAAGAAGGAGAAAAAGACAGATTGCATAAAATTTGACGGAGAGAATTTTTTCAGTTTGAAGATACCTTGCGGCAAAATATTTTCAACATTGAAAAGAAGGAGATCGTTGATGATGCTGAGCAGCTTTATAAAGATTGGATCAATCAGGCAGCTCTGGGGAAATAAAACATTTCCTCCTAGCTCAATGCTAACCTGAAGCTTTAGATTTGCGAAATTTTCGTGGGAAGTGAACTTCGCTGGCCGGGCCAGAATTCATTGCCCATCCCTAGTTTCCCTTCATAAAGTGGTGGTAAGCTGCCTTCTTTAACTGCTGCAGTCCATGCGGCGTAGGTACATCAACAGTGCTGTTCGGAAGGAAGTTCCAGGATTTTGACCCAGCAGCAGGGAGGGAATGGCGACATATTCTGATATCAGGGTGGTGAGAGACTTGGAGGGGAACTTTCAGGTGGTCGTGTTCCCATCTCTATGCTGACCTTGCCCATCCAGACAGCAAGTGGTCGTGGATTTGAAAGGTGTTGTCGAAGGGACCTTGGTGAATTACTGCTGTGCATATTATTGATTTTGCACACTGCTGCTACTGTACGTTGGCAGTGAAGGGCGCGAATATTTGTGGACCTGGTATCAATCAAGGGGCTGCTTTGTCCTGAAAGATGCCAAGCTTTGTGTGTGTTGTCTAAGGTGCCCTCATTCAGGCAAGAGCGTCATATTCCATCACACTACCGATTTGTGCCTTAGAGATGATGGACAGGCTTTGAGGATTCAGGAAATGACTTAGTCACAGCACGATTCCTAGCCTCTGACCAGCTCTGTTAGCCACAGTATATATATATATATATATACATATATATATATGGATAGTTCATTTCAATTTCTGGTCAATGGTAACCCCCATAATATTGATAATGAGGGATTAAGAGATGATAGTACCATTGAACCTTAAGGGGCGATGGTTGAGACCTCTCTTGTTGGAGATTGTAAATGCTGACATTCGTGTGGCACGAATTTTACGGACCACTTGTAACCCCAAGCCTGGATATCCTCCAGGACTTTCTGTATTTGAACTTTGACAGCTTCAGTATCTGAGGAGTCACGAATCGTGCTGAGCATTGTGTAATCATCAGTGAACATCCAAACTACTGACCTTATGATTGAAGGATCGTCATTGATAAAGCAGCTAAAGATGGTTGGGTCGAGAGCACTCTGAAGAACTCTTGTCGTGATTCCTGGGAGATGAGATGACTGATCTCCAAACACAACCACCATATTTCTTTGTGCTAGGTGTGACTCTAATGAGCGGGGAGCTTTCCCCTGATTCTCATTGACTCCATTTCTTCTCAGGATCCTTGATGCCGCACCAAATGCTGCCTTGATGTCAAGGGAAATTACTCTCAACTCACGTTATACCACAGCAATTGCAATAGTTCCAAATTTCCAGTTGGTACACGATCAGTCAAGAAGGAAAAATGCTGTATTCATATCGCCTGCCTGTCTGAATTTGAAGAGCACTTGATCACACCAGAGAACCTCGGCTGCAGTTGTTGGTTAGTTCAGATGTTTAGAACTTGGTATTAATGACGTCTTTACCTGTACTGTGCAATGCTGGCTTGACACAAGTTTGTTGCATTCTATCCCAAGCCATAAATAATTGATATCATCTTACAAAGCAAATCTGGCGCTTGCTGCTGTAGCAGCGCTGGGTTCCTTCCTTCTTGAAGATGTCTGCCTTTTGATGTGACAAATCCGTCCTTCTTTTAGCACCTCTCTGTCACACATCTGTCGCAAAATGTGATAACATTGGCAACTTTGCAGGGGAACAGTTGCAAACGACAAACTATTTTTATGAAAGCAAGTTGCATAACTGGAAGTGCAATGTTTTTCTTCCCTTTTTCAAAAAAAATATAGATATTCCAACACCCGTACAAACACATATAAACACAAACACTACACAAACACAATATCTGCGTAGGCTGGAACATGGGAAAGTTCTCTTTTAAAGGATTAAGTTCGAAAAGTTCTCAACTGTTGATCTAACAGAATCCTGGTCACAGTAGGTCTGGAAGCCCTTTCGGGCGGATCTTTGGTGAAACACTGTATTTGATGAATCTCACTTGTCACAACTTTGCAGAGTTTAAAAACATAAATGAGTTATTCTGATGAGAATTTTCTGGTTGTAGGTTAACTCACTCTGTACTGCAGGCACTTCTGCAGAGAGAGAGAGAGAGAGAGAGAGAGAAGCAATGGGGCTCGGGTGGCGGGGACGAGGGTGGTATGGGCATTGACTGCCTTTTTAGTCTACAGTCAAGGCAAAACACGCACAGACAGGCTCTGAGTTAAAAATAATAAATTGTTTACACATCTCCCTGGCCAGTTGTTTTCAACCAATCAGATAGAGTCTCTAGCCTGGCAAGACTAGTTCCTTTTTAAGTCTGTTAAACAAAGTAACTCTTCTCTCACCACTTGTCCCCGCTGGACATCGATCTGTTGATCTGTAATTCCTTGAAAAAAAGACAAAACATTCACAGGCCGAAATTAAACCTGTACACTTATATTTAAAAAAAAATCAGGAAGGTGAGTGCCCATAATTCAATGTTTTTCCAACTTTCCAAAGAGCGGGTTCCTCATAATGGTCACATTTATTATAAAATAAGCCGGATTGCAATGATTGTAAAGGGAGAGCAATGGTTGATGTTTCATAGGGGGCTGAGTTGCAACGCTAGCTATTCAGCTCCTGTTTACGTTCACTATTACCTTCCCTTTTAAATAATTTAACAATTAGAATAAAGGGACATTTAAGCTGGTTCTTTATCTTCTCTCTAAATTTACACAGGGCTTGCACAGTGTTGGAGCACGAACTCAGACGCCATGGCATGAATCGACATTGTTGAGTGATACACCCTTGATTGATAAAATTTTTACCTGTATAATTGTAGTTTGCAACTTGACAGCTTAAGGAGTGTGCGATATAAGTAAACCTCAACAGTATAAAATTGGCAGACAAAGCAAAGAGTAAAACGATGGATTTCCTTCCATTCTCCATTTCAGGGTCATTATGATTCTCTGCATTCGTTTGGCCTTGGAAGCCACTTTGGAGCCGATTGGCAATTCTAGTGTTCCTGGCAGTCAGAGAGTTGAACAACAAAATCAGGACAAATGGAAGCAACGCTCTAAGTATACTGTCATTCCTGTCACATGCTATCCAAAAACATGACGTATAATATCCTTCTGTTTCAATGTAAGACCATGGTATATTGTCGATAATTTTTAAAGCAACAAAGGCGAGGTAACAGGGAATGGGCTTCACACAGATGACAATGCTCACAGATCCCTTAACAACAGTTGCCGATCTCTTGGTGCAATACTTTGGTTTTCATTTCTGACAAGAATTGGATACAAATCGATCCAATGTATAAACGACTGTGAACCAGACCGAACAATTCAGGGCTGCAAGGACCAAAACTATTTACAGTTTACACATTGGAGTAATGAATACGAAATTAATTGGAAAATAAATGTCATTTATTCGATTCAGTATAACATCAATGATGATAAGTAGTTGATCTGCTGTTGTCATTGCCATTAAGTTCCAAGTAATGCATTAGGAGAGGTCACAATTCCTTCGTTTCAGAGTCAAATCGCCACACAGTTGACTGCAGGAAATAGAAATCAACAACAACATCCTAGTGGGAACAATTCAGAGACACATTATGTCAGATTTACAGGATATATGATTATTACGATTAAATACGATATTAAGTTATGATTATGCACCAATTGCAAGAACCCGATTGTCATTCCAAAGAACAATACAATGCAATGTTAAGATGCCATTATACAACAAGTACAAAAATTCAATGAAATCAATTTATCTACATTTCGATGAGTAACAAATGTTAATGTTGAATAGTGAAATTAGAATAAATAAATAAAGAACAACAATGGCCTATAATCAAATTAAAGGTTTTGTTTAGTGGATAGCATTGCTGTTATAATTATAATTAGAATTCACAAGTCCAAGGTTGCGATTTCAAATTGCATGTTGTAACATTAAGCTAAATGCAGCTGCTATTGTCTGGAGTGGAACCAGACACACTCTTGGAATCTGGTAGCTCGACCTAAAAACAAAACAGATTCAGTATGTCCTGAGGTCAAGGAACCAGTGTCCTTATCTGGATGGACATCCTCGAACATCTTATCAGGGTAAATTTTGGCTAACAGAAATTCAATGGACTTTCTTCAGAACTGAATAAACAAAGCATAGGAACTTAAGAAATAAGGGGAGGAGTAGTCCATATGGCCTTTCAAGGCTGCTCCACCGTTGAATACGACTATGATGGATCTAATTGTGGCTTTACCTCAGCACCCTTGACTGACTGTCATAACGCTCGACCCCATTTACTTGCAATAACCTGTCTAACTCAGCCTTGAATAAATTCAATGCCCAAGCCTCTACTGCTCTGTGGAGAAAGATAATTCCAAATACTAACGACCTCCAAAGAGAATACATTCTTCCTCTTCTTACTCAAGTTACAGTTGCAACCGGATTAAACAATATTGGGATACGGAAAGTGAAGCTTGGCGAAAAGCAGGAAAAAGTGCAGGAGAGGTTAAATGAGGGAAGGAATGATGTTACAAATTAAATAAAAGGATCGTAACGGTACAAGTAAAGAAATAAAAGGCGTGTCTAGAGTTTGTGTAAATGGAGAAGACAACATCACCAGCAATTATTTCTTTACCTTGATCATCATCCCTTTTGTCATTGACACCCTCATACCTTCCACTCTTTCACAAACATTCCTCGTCGTTCTCTCCTACCTCCCCTATTTTCCTTCCTTGTCCAATGCTCATGGAATGCCTGGAGAATATTGGAACAAGAAATTGATAGGGGTTTGGGGAGGAGAGGGCTATATGAGCATTATTACTGTTGGAGAGCAAGATGATGATGCTTTATAACAGATACAGTGGGGTGAAGTTTATATTATGGGTCTAGTCCAAGCTCGAATGTTAGTTTGCCGATATGAATTTCATTTAAAAATAATTCATGTTCTCAAGATCGAAGCTTATGAATTTAAAGGGGCAGTATACAGGTGAATAGGAGTTGGCTGTGAGTCAGAAAACGGAATATATTACTAAATTGTTTCATTTCACTGTACTGAATTGCACACGTGTCTACCTGGGTATTAAAGCCACTCATCGTGTTGATATAAACAATGAGTTGAACTCCGATACACAGATAATATTTTCAATATTTATGAATGACACAAGACGTTGATTTATAGGAAATCGCCAGGGAAACCTCAAGGGGACACAAACTGAGAGGTGAAACGTGCAAAAACAAATCAATTCAAAGTTAATTCGGATAAATCTGGTGCTTCATCCTGGAAGAAAAAATTCTGAGAGGCTGCACTAACTTCATGTTAAAATAGTAAAACAACTGGAGTGATCCCCGTAGTGAACTAACAAATCAATGAAGGTGGCAGGCCAAGGTGACAAAGCCGTTAACAAGGCATAACATTGATAAATAGAGGCACAGAGCTGAAAAACAAGGAAGCTCTGTGTAACACTTATCAAGAACATCAACAGGACTCATGGACTTCAGTTATGTGGAGAGTTTGGAGAAGTTCGAATTATTCTTCTTTGAGCAGGAAATGTAAAACAAAGGCGTAATAGAGGTGCTCAAAATTATTAAGTGCGTTGATATTTAAGGTAATTAGAACCGCTGCCCACTGGCATGAGTGTCAATAGACAGATGACACAGAATTATTACAATTGGCAAAATAGTCAGCGAGGGGGCATGCACGCGTTTTTCCGTTTACAAATCACATTTTATGTTCTGAAATATTTGTTTAATTTAATAGAGAAAGCAAATTCTTTCGTGACTTTCAGAAGCGAACTGGCTCTCTACTCAAAATAAGGAATGATTTGGCTCCGGGGAAAGTTCAGTAGCCCTTGAGGTAAGGAGATAAAACTCCAGTCTCTTAACTACCACCCGAAGTGCTACCATCTGAAGTGGTCTAGTTATCCATTCAGCTGTACAAATGGATTAGAAGCAGCAATGTGGAAGCACATGAACTTCACGGCCAAAAAGGGAAGGTCACAAGGGATAGGAAATAAATATCAGTCCTGCCAGTGGTGCGCATATCTCAAAATTGAATAAAATCAGGACTTATTTTCTTTAAATTACTAATGAATTTGTATTTCAGGACGGCACAACGTTTCTCAGAGCTAACAAAGTTCTTCTGAACTGCTGCCAATGTCATCTTTTAGTTAACGCACCGGCAACCAAATTGCGCTAAGCAAACTCTCATAAACACCAACGTTAAAAAGTCAAAATAATCTGCGGTTTGTAACATTTATTGCAAGGTAAGCTTTGGCCAAGATACATGGGGTGGCTCGTCCTGTTTATGAGATATTGCAATGACATTCTGAACCCAATTCCGAGAGCAGAGGGGACTCAATTTACCGACTCATCCAAAAGACAGTGCAAAGTTCCTTCAATACTGCACTGAAATGTCGGCTGCTATTTTTGTACCCAAGGCCTGGGGTCCGCCTTGAACACATAACCTTCTGACACAAAAGCGAAAATGCTACTAATTTAGATGCGGTGGACACATTTGATTGCAATTTTTGCAAAATTGAACAGTTTTGTAATGAATGAAATTCGTGTAATAATTCAAATTGTCTATGTCGCTGAACATAGGAGTTGAGGTGTGGTGTCAAGTGTTAGGTCTGGTGTTAAAATGCCGAGAAAACTTTCAAGCTGCATATTTCTTTAGATGCGACTAAGGCGCTGAACTAAGAAATAATTGTTGCTGCCATCATTCAAAGTGGCTTTGTTCTTCGGGCAAACTACTAATTCAAAATTGAAGCATTACATGTAAACGATGGAGGTATGGAATAAGCAGGAGATTTCGATCTCAATAGTTAGCTACAACGGTCGAACATTGGGTTCTAAACAGCCTACTGCAGATCTTACCTTAAGTTGACGTGTGGTCGTCAAACAACATGTAGAGTGCGGTCTGTCCACAAGGATGACCCAAACCTCCCTGTCGCTTGCCATTTTAACACTCCACCCTGCTCTCTTGCCCACATGTCTGTCCTTGGCTTGCTGCATTGTTCCAGTGAAGCCCAACGCAAACTGGAGGAACAACACCTCATCTTCCGACTAGGCAACTTACAGCCTTCCGGACTGAATATTGAATTCAACAACTTTAGGTCGTGAGCTCCCTCCCCCATCCCCACCCCATTTCTGTTTCCCCCTTTCTTTTTTTTTTCCAATAAATTATATAGATTTTTCTTTTCCCACGTATTTCCATTATTTTTAAATATTTTAAAATCTTTTATGCTCTCCCCACCCCCATTAGAGCTATACATTGAGTGCCCTACCATCCATTCTTAATTAGCACATTCGTTTAGATAATATCACCAACTTTAACGTTAACACCTATGTGTTGTATTGTACCATTGTCGTTGACATCTTTTGATGATCTGCTTCTATCACTGCTTGTTTGTCCATACAACCACACCCCCAACCCCCCACCTCCCAACCCCACCCCCCAAACTCTCTCTCTCTATCTCTATCTCTCCGCCCACCACACACACACCTTAAACCAGCTTATATTTCAACTTTTTCTTGGACTCGAACTCAAGTTCTGTTGAAGGGTCATGAGGACTCGAAACGTCAACTCTTTTCTTCTCCGCCGATGCTGCCAGACCTGCTGAGTTTTTACAGGTAATTCTGTTTTTGTTTTGGATTTCCAGCATCCGCAGTTTTTTTGTTTTTATCTATTGTAGAGTTGTTGTGTTCAGTATCCTGTTCTGTGCTGCACATTATGTACTTTTCGGATTCTGTTGCTTGCACAAATACTGTGTGCTCTATAACATTGATTAATTTTTTTAACTCAATTTCCTGTTGAGTTGCCTTATGTCTTCCTCAACAAGAAAAGTATATATTTTTATGCTGCATTAATAGTAACGGTAAGCAGGCCATCTCGGTCAAAAGCGCAAAATCAGTGCTATCCTTTCCGTCATCCATTACAAGCAATGCAGGATATTTGATTAACTTGACAGAAATGGCCCTAAATATCAGATGATGAGTACGATAGTCAGTTGATCTAACACCGACCCTTTTGCACTACTATCTGAGATGAATTCCTATCTCTCAGAGTTTAAAATTGTACAGTACATAGTTACGGAAAGTATGGAGTGTAACATTTAATCGAAAACAACATGAAACATCTGGTGATAAATGGATACATTTGGAAAGCTTAACATACTGGTTCCCATCTTTAAGTTAATAGTGAAATTTAATTTCAATTTGTTGCACTTTAGGGTGATACCACATTGCATGGTACTATTTTTCTTATCAGTGGCCTAAGAGCAGCAAACTTTAACGATTGCAGCAGTTGAAGAAGAAACAACAAGTGCTGGACGGCAACAAGTGATGGTTAATAAATGTGGCCTTATCAACATCGCCCACATCCTAAGCACAAATTTAAAGGAAGAACCTTCGCATGAACAATGCAGAAATGACTGCTCTCTGCTCAAAATGATGATAGTTCATTAAAGCTGATGATCGATTTCATTATTAGAGCCTGTTGAATACAGAAATATACCTTCTGTACAACTGTTTTGACCAGAGCCTTGCCCTGGTAATAAATTTAACAGCATGCATACATCGCAATTGCTGACAAAATTTCAAAGTCAGTTCAGGCAGGAGAAGATCATGCTCAATCTAGATGATCCATAGTATCTCCTCCAGACTGTCATGCCATCTATCCACAGTGTCCCTTCAGTCTCTGGTACCACCTGTCCAAAATGATCAATTTAACTCATCTAGCTCGTCAATAAATAGTGTTCCCTTCAGCACAAATAAATAAATGATAAAGCCAAGTCAACCAGATCTGCCCTTCAACCGTTCTAGCCCACTTATTCATAATGTTCCCTTCAGCTCATTTAGCCATCGGCAGTATTGTATTCAATCCATCAAAATTTCCCATTCCCCATGATTCCTTCAGCAAACATTTCCTGGAATAAGACCCCTGAGTTTCCTATTTTTTTCATGGTTGCCAGATTAATATCACCTGGAATTACATTGACTGGCTCAAGATACCCAGGCAATGACCAACTCCCTCCACCCCATTTCACACCCGGCCCTTCCCAATCACTTGGCCATTGAGTCCTGGGCTGGTTATAGCTGATACAGGGACGGTCTGACAACTCATCTCCCCCACTGAATGATCGGCCTCGAGGCAAAATCAGGTTATCATTTCCAGACGACTTCTGCTGGCATCTTCTGACTACTTACAAAAATCACATACATTTTAGCGGACTGAAAGGGGCCACTTGGACCATCGTCCTGGCCGAAAAAGAGCTCCCTCGTTCAATCCGACTTTGCAACGGCATAACAGTCTGCTGCCACCTGTGGTGGGTGTGGCTTGTCTTAAATTTGGTTGTACAATTCTGGGGAGTTGCTAATGCAGAGAACTGAAACATGTTTCTGCCTGGTTGTCAATGAACGACTTTAGGCACTTTGAACAAGTCAGGAAACAATAAATGACAGGCTAATTGCTGTTGTGATTTATATAATTATCCCAGTAACAGACTTAAAGGAAAGCTGATGTACGGTGGGAGGAGCTCACTGTTACTTTGCCACTGCTGGTTGTCTTTGTAAAGAGATTGTTTGAGAGAAATTGGAATTATAACAAGATATATAGGAAAGTATTAGTCATTCAGCGACCTAGTTTATGTCTCGCTTGCAATTAGCTCAGCAATGAGATCGACATTGCCCGGTTTGGTGTTTTATTTCATTTCCAGGCGTGTTTCAAAATAATTAACAACACATTCGGAGTATGTTGGGCTGTATTCTTTTAAAAGACATCGTGAAGCAACACATATTTTTTGGCTTCACCAACAGTTGATTGACTGTTAAGAAATTTGCTTATGAATAGACTATGCTGAAGGAGGTATCAGAAATACAATGCCCTCTGGCAGCTGCAAAGTCACAAATAGGGCCATAGGAAAATTCAACAAAAAATAATTCAAATTAAAACATTGCAAAATAGTCAAAGAATCGCAAATGGGGAACGTGGACAGTAAACATGGTCTCTGTCAATTATGATAACTCAGCGTTGGAAGCCCGTTTCAGTTCCTTCAACATTTCACCTCCAATTCATTTCAAAGTAAATTCATATTTTAAAGCTCAGTTAAAGTGCACGCCAGTTGCCTCAATAGCAGATGACACTTACAGTTGAGGATAATTCCACAAATGAAAAGCTGCACCAGGAGGTGAAATAATGGAGCAGGTTGTCGGATATCCATCCATTCATTCAACACAGAAGTAGGCCATTGGGCTAATTGGCTTACTTGTTGGAGACAAAGGGTGATGATTGAAGGACACTTCAGTGACTGTGGCATAGCACAGGGAACTGTGTTCAGTCCCCTATTATTTGTCATTTATATAAACGGAATCGATGTCTACGTGGGCTGGGGGGGGGGGGGGGGGTGGGGAGGAGGAATAGTAAATTTGCAGATGACACAAAGATTGACCGAGTAGTTAACGGTGAGTTTGTGTTTCTTGGGCTACATGAAGATATAGACAGGATGGTCAAAAGGGCGGATAAGTGGCAGATGGAATTAACCATGAAAAGTGTGAGTTGATACACTTTGGAAGAAATAATTTGACAAGGAAGTATTCAATGAACGGCATGGCAGTAGAAAGCTCTGAGGAACAAAGGGAGATTGGCGTGTGTGTCCATTGATCTCTGAAGGCAGAGGGGCTTGTTAGTGGGGTGGTGATAAAGGCATAAGGGACACTTGCCTTTTTCAGTCGAGGCATAGATTACAAAAGCGTGGAGATCATGCTGGAGTTGTGTAGAACCTTGGGGAGGCCACAGCTGGAGTACTATGTGCAGTTCTGGTCACCACATTATGGGAAGGATGTGGAAGGGGTGCAGAGGAGATTCACTAGGATGTTGCCTGGTTTGAAACATTTAAGTTATCAAAAGAGTTTCGATAGATTTGGGTTGTTTTCTTTGGAGCAGAGAAGACTGAGGCACGGACTGATCGAGGTGTACACGATTATGAGAGGTATGGACAGGGTGGATAGGGAACAGCTTTTCCCCTTAGTTGAACGTTCAGTCACGAGGGGACATAAGTTCAAGGTGAGGGGCAGGAGGTTTAGGGGGGATGTGAGGAAAAGCGTCTTTACCCAGAGTGTGGTGATGGTCTGGAATGCACTGTATGGAACTGTGAGGGAGGCGGGTTTCCTCACATCCTTTAAAAAGTACCTGGATGATCACTTGGCACGTCATAACATTCAAGGCTATGGGCCAAGTGCTGGTAATGGGATTAGGCAGATAGGTCTGGTGTTTCTCAAGTGTTGCTGCAGACTCGATGGGCCGAAGGTCCTCTCGTGCGCTGTGTGATTCTGTGATTCTGTCACCATACTTTTGACCATTTTAAAAGAGCCATCCGATTGGTACAAATGTAACTGCCTTATCCTGTTAGAGCTGATTTTTCGTAATTAGGTCGGTGTTCGACCGCTCTTTTAAGTAAGATTTTTCAGTTGGCCATGCAGCCCCTAATACAGGAAGGATTCCCAATGATGATCGCAGCAATATTGTGAGACATAATGCAACATGCTGCATTACCACTTCGGGGAACAGATTTCCAACGATTAATTTCCCTTTCAGTGAAGTAATTTCTCTTCATCTCAGTCCTAATGCTCGGCCCCTTAATTTGACACTGGCCAACACCAACCCCTACCCCCACCCCCACCCACATGTTTTAGATTCTGCATTTAGCCGAAAAAACCTCTCAGCCTCTCCACTATCAAGCCCCTTTAGAATTGTATATGTTTTACTGAGATCACATCTCATTCTTCTAAACTCCAGAAAATATACGCCCAATTTACGCGGACACTCATAATAGGACAAGTCTTTCACCTCAGGGAATTTAGTGAACATTCGCTCTAGTGCCTCCAATGCAAGCATATCCTTTCTGTGGGCTCAACAACTGTGCACATTATTCCAAATGTGGTCTCACAGAAACTCTGTAATTATAACAAGACTTTTTTCTTCCTGTGCTTTCATTGCAATAATCATCAGCATGCCAGTTGCCTTCCTAATTGCTTACTATCCCTGCCCGCTAACTTCAAATGCTCGTTCAACGGGTCCACCCGAGTCTCCCTGAACATCAACATTTAGTAGCTCCGCACTTTATTGTAAGTGCTATTCTACACTTATGACCAAAGTGAGCAACTTCTCAGTTCACTGCCTAACACCACTTTGTTACTGACTCACTAAACCCGTTTTATTTCCGAGCACTCTTTGTGTCCTAACTAAATCAATGGCATTGTCTCATTCACACGCATCTTTCTGTCACAAACTCTCTGCCACTGCCATTTCCATGCATATTCTTCCTCACTAACTATCTGAAAATGTATGTTTTCACAGGCACACTCATACTAACATCCCATCTAACAGATTCTATCACAGGAACATACACAAAAACATAACCTATCTTAACATAATACCAGAAAAACATTTTCTATCTCTTTCACACCTACAATCATGACATCCTGCAAACCACCCACACCCGACAAACCATGTATATCTCTCTCTCACTCACACACATACATACACTCACAAATACACACACACACACACAAACATTTTTTCCACAATTTGGACTTTCAAAGCACGTTCCGGATATAATTCTGGCTAAAATCAGAGAATACACATTCAGGACACAGGTTAGCAAGTTGGCTCCAAAAGAAAAAAAGAGAGCCTTCACTGACTGGCACAAGGTAGTTTTTTCACAAAGAACGATGCTGGGGCCACTACCGTTCACTATATAGATATGGAACTGCAATGGGGAGTCAGAAGTACAATTTCAAAATTCGTGAATCACACCATCTTAAGAGGGAAGAGATCTGAGATGGAAGTAAGCATGGCATTCATAAGTGCGAGAATGTGAATGTAGATGGCAAATGAACTTGAATATAAGAACATAAGGAAATATGGGACATGAATAGGAAGAGACAAAACAGCTCATTGAAACTGCTCTGCCAGCCAATACGATCATACTGATCTTCAGTTTCAGCTCCAATTTCCCGCACGCTCCCCATTTCCTTTGGTTTCTTGACTGAACAAATTCTGTCTATCCCAGGATTAAACAATTTCAATATTGGGTTACCTATAAGCTTCTGGAACAAAACGCATCAAAAGTTCACAAGCATTGAGTGAAGAAATATTATCTCATTTTAGTCTTAAATAATTGGCCCTTATCATGAGATTATGACCACTTATAACTTCTTCCGACAAGGAAAATTATCTGTCAGTATCTATTATGTCAAATCCCTTCTTGAGCGTTTCAATAAGATCACCTTTCATTCTTCTAAAATCCACAGAATATAACAGTAAATCACTCAGCCTTGCATAATAGGGCATCAGCCTCTTTCGGGAACCAATCTAGTGAATTTAAGTTATACTGTCTCCAATGCAATCATCTCCTTCCTGAAATATGGTGGCCAAAACTGCATCCAATATTCCAGGTGTTGTCTCACAGAAGTCTCGTACCACTATAGCAAGTGATTTTATTTTTGTACTTGCAATATCCATTTGCACTAAAGCCCAACGTGTCATTTGTTTTCCTAGTTGCTAGCTGGAACTTTTCATGATGACTAGAATGTTTCTGGAACTTTATTTTAAAATATAGATCTGGAGGAGTCTGTGCCTATATGTCTGTCTGCATATGTCTTAATTGGATTAAACCCAGCTACATTGGGTGCTTTGATGTGTAATAGTTTTGAAATGTTAATTAGGTAAACAAAAGGACGGTAGAAGGTAAAGTGCAAATTTGCATTTCTTAAAGGAAAGCATTCAAGACCCCGGATGGAATATTGTGCTGAGCAAGAAGACGCCAAGCAATGTGTTTATTTTTGCTCAGCTTACTAATAAAATTGGTGGGATGAAAGACTGTTATTGTTAGAAGAGGTAAAGTTAAAAGGCTAGTGATACGCTGGAAAATGTACTTTCAAATAGAACGATATGGATAAAGGAGAAAGAAGTTTCTGTGTAAGGTAAACACATCTTAAGATCCAACAAGAGTGAGATGCTTCTAGCCTCCAAGCCTGAAGCTGCTATCTTCAGGGATCCAGAGCTAAAAAAAATTCGTTTTGAATGTGCCTGTCCAGGGTGTGCTTTGCCAGGTATCTGTTTAAATGTATGAGGTTCACTGATGCCTTACTGAGAGTCAGGTTAATTAGGAAATATATGTAGTTATTGTCGTAGTAATTTTGTAGACATATGTATGTGCTTACAATCTTCCATGTCTAATAAAGGATTAACTTAGTTTAAAAAAAATCCTCTTGCGTCTCGGTGGTATAATTACTATGGAATTCAAAGCCTGAATCTCAAAACATACAAATTACAAAAATGGGTCATGACAGTTGTTCCAAGTTTCCCTCTGGAATTTGAACAATTCAGCCTTTAACACAGGCTGCATTATAATAATTGGGGCCCTTTGCGGAACATAATTGTAATCCTTACTGCTTTGGAATTGGCATATCCTAAGGCTACGAATAGGTGAAGCACTTTGAATTCAGCAGTGCGGGTGAAATAATTTTGAAGTGGTGAAGCTACTAAAATGCTGCATCCATGGCTATATCTTTTTTGAAGGTAGAGGACATAACTCTGATGTTGCAGAAAGTTTGCAAGAATAAGTTAATGGAGATGGTGGATATGTTACAATTCAAGCCACATGTAGCAGCAAATAAAGCAGATATAATTGAATTGATAGCAGAGTATTCGATATTGAAAGCAGTACCTGAGACACAGAGTCCTCCAAAGGGTGGTTCATAGCTGATGGCTATGAATTAGCGTATAGAGCTAAACCTTTTGCTCATCATCAATTTAAATCTAAAAAGGGTAGAAAGTAGGAAGGTGAAATGATGGTTGGTAGTCATGGAAGAGAATAGTAGCTGGAAATTCCCAAGAAGTTTTTTTCTCATAATAAAATGAAGGTGCTGAGGGTGGGAGTGACATTTTATAGTTGAGGAGTTTTCATTGTAATAAAGTGGACACACAAAATCAGTGTATTGGAAATTGCAGGGAAAGTCTGTTGGAAATATTGGGGTGCAGAAAAGTTTTGGGAGTATATTTACTGTGGTTTTTGAGGTTCAGGCAAAGGAAAACCAATGGTTTTTGTACAAGAAAAAGCGGAAGAATCAGTGATAGGTAAAGAAGTGGGAATGTGTTGAAAATTTACCCAAGAGTATTCTGAGGAGAAGTTTTACAATTGTCTGAAGATTTTGTTTGTGAAGGGAAAGCTTTCTCATGTGTAAAGTATGGAGTAGCAAAATAGGTTAAAATTTTAAGAGACACAAGGGCTATTCAATAAATAATTTTGTGGGATAGTGATATTTGTTGTTCAGAGGGAGTATTGCAAGAAGAGGTGATATTGAGTGGGGTTCATAGAGATGCTGAAATTATTCCAGTTGCAAGGTAAATTTAAAAAAAATAGTGGAAAACTGCATAATCGGCTGTTGGTGTGGTGGAAAAAATGCTGATTGCAGGGGATAAATTTATCCTGGATAATTATGTAGCCGGATCACAAAATTGGATGGTACCTATAGTTGATGAGCAGCCTGTGGAAGTGTCTTAAACAGAGGAGTTACAAGAGGAGCATACTGTATTGTTTCCAGATTATGTGATAACGGGATGACAGGCACACCGGTTGAAGAAAGAGAAAGAAAACAGACAAACAATTCCAAGGCAGGAATTAACAAGCGCTGCATTTGATAACATTGCTCAGAAAGACAGAAGAGAGGAAAATTCAGCTGAAATGTTTAACTCAAGGCTGTAAACTGAGTTGCAGCAGAAGGATTTGCAATTAAAACAGTTATGCCTGACGGCTTATGCAGAAATAGAGGCAAACTGTATTCCAGAATGTTATTACCTTAACGGTGATAATATTAGAAAATGGAGGCCGGTCATGTCTCAGCAAATGAAAACTGAAAGTTGGTGCATCACATTGTCACACTTTTAGGATATAGGAATGAGTTTCTGAACATTGCAAATGAAATTTCCATGGGGGGTATTTCGGTATTAGAAAGGTACAGGCACAGACAAACGTGCAGAAATATTTTATTGGCCAGGATTGCATTGGGACGTCGTCAATTGTTGTAGAGCATGGCACGCATGTCAAGTGATAGTTTACAAGCAGTATTTATGTCGGCACCATTAACCCCAATACCAGCATTTGACAAATCTTTTACAAAGGTCATGATTGATTGTGTAAGGCCACTTCTTAATAGTACAAGTGGAAATCAATGTTCACTGACAATAATGGATTTTTCTATCAGGTTTCCTGAATAAGATATATTACAACTGAGAAGATTGTGGAAGAGCTAACTATTTATTTTTACAAGATATGGTTTACCTAGCGAAATACAATCAGAACAGAGTTCAAATAATATGTCACAGCTGTCTAAGGAAGTAAAGAGCAGTTTGAAGGCTAAAGAGTTTAAGTCAACAGCTAACCATCAGAAGTCACAAGAGCCTTCGGAAGGATGGCATCAGACTTTCAAAACTATGATGATAGTGTACTGTCGGAATTGTGCAAAGGATTGGGATAGGGGAATTCTATTCTTTTTATTTGCTATTAGGGATGCTCCTTAGCATCGAATGGTTTCAGTCCTTCAGAACGAGTTTATAGCCATGAAGTAAGGGCACCACTGTCATTGATTTAAGAGAAAGTGATGATTGAAAATCCAGAAAATACTCTCCTAGATTACGCATCAAATTTCGAAGAGGGAGGCAGGTTAGCCAGAGGATGAGCGTTACCTGGGAACAGTTAAAGTGATGAAAGTGGAAGCAGACAGGAAGGCAGCAGCTCGCAGCTGTATTTCTGGAGAAAAAGTGCCAGTTCTGTTACCAGTACTGAGTGACTCATTGAAGACAAGGTTTAGTGGACCTTACATGACTGAAAAGAAATTGAGTGATGTTAATTATTTTACTAAATGCTCTAGATAGATGAAAGAAGCATGTGGCACATCATGTAAAGATGCTTAAAAAATACTTTGACAGGGAATAATAAAAAAAGAGATATTAGTAGTATTAGATAATAGCAAAGAAGTAGAAATTCAGGACTCTGAAATTGATTGTCCTGTAACCAAAATTGATAACGTGGGGATACTTGAAATCTTAAATGAAATATTGAGTTACCTTTCAGATAAGTGTCCAAGTGATTTGAATAAGCTACTGCAGTCGAACAATGCTATTTGTGGGAATATGTTTGGTAGGACAGATTTACCCAAGCATGATGTCTCTCTCTAAGTTTCATCTTCAATAAGGCAACATCGTTGAAAATAAAAAAAACCCCACAAAGTTATCACAAGCACAAGGACAAAAATAAATTGAGCTCATGCTTAAAAATCATATCATTAAGTCGAGTTGCAGTAACTTGAGTTCGCCTATTGTACAGATGGAACACAAAGGTGGATTTTGTGGACAGTTGAAAGGTGAATGTGGTGACGAAAGTGGATTAATATCTAACATAACGGTTGGTAGTTGCATTGCAAAAATGGGACAATAAGATTTATCACAAAGATTGACATGCTAAAAACATTTTGACAAGTACTGTTATTGGAGAAGGCAAAGTAAAAGAACATACCTGTAACATTTCAAAGGCTGACAAGCAAATTAAATGCAATTGTGCTGTTTGCATTGATGACTTGATCGTTTTCAGTCACACGTGGCTGAAGCATTTACATCTTCTGGAAGACTAGTTTGTTCGATTACAAAAAACTAATTTGGTGATGAACTTGTCTATAAATAAATTTGCAGAAGTCCAACTTGAGTGTCTGGGCCATATTAATGGACACGGTAAGGTGGTTCCAAAAGATTCAATATTCAAGGCTATCCTGGATTTCCCAGTGCCTACAACAAAGTGAGAAGCATTGAGGTGTATAGGCATTTACTGGAAATTTGTACCAAATTTTAGCAGTATGCTTCACTGTGTGAACTACTAAAAAATATTAGGATATTTCAATGGACTCTGGAGAGTCAGAAGGCATTTGATATTTGAAAACTGTGTTAACTACGACACTAGTTTTTGTAGTACCCAATTATACCACGTAATTTAAGTTAACGGAAGTGAAATAAGCTTTCGGGCTTTATTGTTACACGAAGATGACACTGGAACTGAAAAGAAGACGACAGTTTATTTCTTGTGCAAGTTGAATGCACAGCAGAGAAGATTTTCAATGATTGAAAAGGATATGTTGGGTTTGGTGTTAGCATTGTGGCATTTTGAAAACTATGTGGCACACATTTTGTCATTGAATGTTGTTTATATAGACAACAATCCTTTGAAGTTTCTGGGAAAATTTCGAGAAAGAAGTGAAAAGCTATTCATATGGTGTTTAATGCTGCAACCATTCAATCTACAGGTTATGCACGTTGCTGGTAGAGAAAATCTGTTTTCAGATTTGTTATAAAGGGTTTGAAGTTTGAAGGGCAATTTGGACATTTTAAAATCTGGACACTGAACGAGAATGATTTCTGCTGATACCAAATATTTGCGTGTGTGTCATGTTGATGCATGCACCTCGTAATATCGATAGGAGATAGTGTAAAATGGGCTATTAATATAGAAGCTGTCTTTTAAAATTTTAAAATTTTGCAATCTCATACTTCGATAAGAACGGGTATGCCATGAAGAGGTATTAATGTGTATAGTGTTATTGGTATTATTTTTTAAATATAGAGTTCCAATGGGTTCTGGGTCATTGTGTGCCTGTGCGTGTCCTAACTGGGTTGAAGATAGCTGGTCTGGGTACTTTGATGTACAGGAGTTTTAAGATGTTAATTAGGTAAACGTAAGGAGGGGAGAAGTGAAACAACAAATTTGCATTTGTTAAAATAAACCATTCAAGGCTATGGGTGAAATCTTGCACCAAGCTAGAAGACATTGTTTATTTTTGGTTCAGCTTACTAATAAAATTGGTGGGATGATAGGATGTGATTGTTAGAAGAGGTAAAGTTGAAAAGTTGGTAAATTCACTTGTAAAGAGAAATGTATGTAAAAAGGAGAAAGTAGACTGTCTCTAAGGTAGAGGCAATATGCGATCCAACGAATGTGAGAAGCTTGCTTCCTCAATTTGCTGTCTGCAAAGACCCAGAGCTGAAAGCAGAACATTTTGAATGTGAATGTCCAGGGTGCGCTGTACCAGCTTTCTGTTAAAATCCATGGGATTTACTGTTGCCTTGCCGGGGGTCTAACTGAGAGTCATATTAATTAGGCTAACTGTGTGGTTACGATAGTAGCAATTTGGCAGACATGTGTATTTGCTTACAATCTTTCTTGCATTAATAACTGCGTACTCTAGTTTTATGAAAAAAAAATCGGTGGGATTAACCGATTTGAAACGGAATTCAAAGCCTGCATCTCGAAACATACAAATTGCAAAAGTGGGTTAGGAAAGTTGTTTGAATTTTCCCTTTTGGATTTGAACAACTCAGTCTTTACTTTCAGCTGCGTCATAACAGATCATGCATGCTAACTTGCTGCGTTCCTCGTATGAGCACACCTAATTATCCTTGAACATCACCAATTGCAATTTTCACAACTTGAAATACATGTTCTGATTTTCTATTCTTCCAGAAAAGTGAATACCTTCACATCGAGTTTCAGGACTGGATTAAGATACGGCAGATGCTGCTGTGAAGAAGTGTCACGCAAACTCGAAACGTTAACGCTATTTTTCTCTACACTGATGCTGTCAGACCTGATGAGTTTTTACAGCATTTTCTGGTTCGCAGAAGGAGATATTCGGAAGTGGTCAATGAGGATTGCTTTATGGCAATTGTTAATGGAGGACAGAGAGAGGTGGTTTAGGGGGAGAAATACAGAGCTTCGGACCCAGGCTATGAGGCACTGTCACCAATGCGGCAACGGTGACAACCTGATAAGCACAAGAGGCCAGAGTAGGAGGAGCAAGAGGATTATTGGACTTGAGCATATTTTACGGACAGGGTGGGGGTGAAGGCCAGGGAAGAATTTAAGCATAATTATGAGAACCGTAGGAGTGGAGGAGGTTAGAGAGAAAGGGGGTAATGGGGGTAATGGAACAGTTAGAATTAAATGATGGTTATTGTAGGAGTGCAGGAGTTATGGAGATAGAGAGGGACTTGAATGTATTTGACTAAACAGAGAGAACTTTAACCACAATTTAATTGCCGGAACAGGAGTAAATGCGGGTCAGTAAACACAAAGAGGGAGTGCAGTGTTGATGACTGGATGGGGCAAGGCATTTGCATGTGGACATCAGAGATTTAAATGCAGTGAAGTTTATGTAGGTAGCAATGATCACATGTATCATCTCTTGGAAATATGCCTGAAAGCTTGTGCTTGACAAATTACATTTACTGGGGGGAAATACAATGACCCACTCACAAAATGCGAGGTGGGCTTTTAGATTTGTTGGGTGTTATTTGCCGCCCGCTCTTTACAGCAGCCAAGGCTCAGTATGGACGAATTCTCACTTTGCAGTCACAAATATTGTGTGCTCAAGTGCCAACATTAGAGCTACGTTGTCTGGGCTTGTGATTATCAGTGCAGTATTGAGAGTGCTGCATTGTCTGAATTTCCAATGAGACTCTGAACCAAGTCGGCCCTCACCAATGGGTGAAAAATATCTCCTTGACTCTTTGGATGAAGAACAGAGGAGCTTTCCCTGATGTCACAACCAATACCGAACCTTTAATCAACATCAGTGAACAGGTAACCTGCTCATTGTTACATTCCTGTTTGTTGGACATTTCTGGGTTTAGATTGGCTATTGAATTTCCAATTACACTGCAGTGAACGAAGTTCAATGAAACATTCAATTGTGGTAAAGATGTTTTGGATGCTCCGAGGCTGTGAAAGCAATATAAGTTTTCTTTCTTTCAACACTGGATTCTTAATGCCCACCAGACATGGGACATTGATTTCGAGCATGGTCTAAGATTCAATGTAGCAGCGGCCCTTACATCACTGCCCGGGGCTGCATTTGACACCAGTTCCCTGAGGGTGAAAAGTCAGTGCTTGATCCACTGGCCCTCCCATTCCCTATCAGAGGGAAGAGCCCATCTCGCATTCCCTCTGGGGCTGAGTTGTTTTTGTCCTTCCTTGTCTGGGGAGGAGTAGATAATGTGTCTGGAGACTAAAGGAGAGAGAATTGTTATCTTGCGTAAAAATGGAAAGGTGAATGTTTGTCTCTGTAAATGCACATTACTTTGAGCATGAGAGGGAGGAAGAGCGTGAGACATGAGGGTTCCAGAAAGGTACATGTTTAAAATGTCATCATCAGGGACAGGTAGCTTCTCTGTTTTTGCTGTTTTATCTTTGAAACGAAATGTGGCTTCATCAAATGAACACTGCAAATTCAGCAAACCATCCCCCCAAACTCGATAATGCTCAGCAAAAAAAAAAGGTAAATGGTTATGTGTATTCTCTTCCTTTGATAACCTCGAATGATGTTGCTGGTTCTGGAAATTATAGTCACTTCAGGGGCAACCTTTCCCCTCTCCTCGATGTTCCTTCAGCATCAAGTGGTTCTGCCCAGCCTGACCGATGATGTTCATCAGGTTTTCTGTGGAATTGAAGTGTCGCCTCCATAAAGTTTGCAAAGGGTTGTTTACCTTGTCAGGAGGAAGTGCAGAGCATGAAGACATGGAATGAAAGCCAGGTGTCAGAAAGCGTCTCTAAGCAAGAAGCAAATGGGAAGCATCATATGAATGTTCCATTGATTCCCGACTTCGTATATTATGTTTCCCCTAGCAACCCAAAACCTTGGATCAAATAAATGCAAAAATCACGATGGAGTATTCGTTATAGGGACAGTCAGTGGCTTCAACATAGGGACTGCGCTGTGTTTTAGTGTCCGGAATTGACGATTGTTAACAGGGAGTTCAAGAGGCAAACAGTTGCAGAGCAAGAAAACTGAAAGATTGGCGAGGAGGGAGAGCGAGGAATGTGAATGGTGTTCATGGCTTTATCCAAAATGTTTCCAGATAGTAAAGGAAAGTAGTGCAGAAGCTGGAAAACTGAACGAACAATAAACAGAAAACTCTGGAAATATCAGCAGGTCATAGAGCATCTATGGAGACAAAAGGCCAGGCTGATGACTTCTTATCAAAATGGAATAAAGCTGTAAAAATAACAGGTTTTAAACCAGTGGAGAGCAGGCAGGGGTAGGATGTACAAAACAGTATTTCAATGAGCATGGAAGACAGGGGCAAGTTTTCTTGGTTACAAAACAATTGTAATGGCTGTGGAATGAAAGAAAAAAAATGTGTCCAAATGAGATTGTGAATTGCTGCTTAGAAACGTTCCGAATGTAACACAAAGCAATAAAGAAAGAAACGAGACCAAACAATATTGAGGCAGAAGTTTGAACCTAAAATTATTGAACTCAGTGTTGAGTCCAGAAGGCTCTACCCTACCCAATTGGAAAACCAGGGGCTGTTCATCGAGCTTTGCTCTTGTTGAGACCCTTTATTCGTTGGAGCATGTTCTGTTATTCTGAGATCCTGGTTCGTTGGCGACTATATCCATATCTTCGTTTACTCCTCCTTTCGTTAAGAAACTTGTTTTAAGAAACTCCTTCAATCTCAGATTTAAAATAAAGTCATGGGTTCAACATTAATTGCCATGTTCAGAAGCCCTTGCTCCCTTTAGTGCGTAGAATTGCTTTCTTATTCCGGCGGATAAATCTCGGGCTTTAGTTCTGTGACTGTGGCCCTGGCTCCAGGATTCCCAGCCACTGGCAATGGTTACGGATTGATCTTATTCATTCAACGTTACAAAAAAAAAGTGTAGCCTTCCTACTATCATTTGGAAGGAGGGTGGCAAAAAACACTCAATACATTAAATGTGGGGTCTGAGCTGTTGTTTAGTGCCAGAAATTGAGAAGGTTAGGAGGGAGTTCAAAAGGCAATCAGAGTTGCAGAGGAACAAATTTGAAGGATTGGCGAGGAGGAAATGCGAGGCACGTGAATGGTATTCAGCATATTTCACATTTTGCTCAATGAAAGACCAGAAATAAATTAATCCCTGAGCCAAGGAGCTGCTGATTCATGCAGTGACCAGAAAATAGTACTGAAATTTGCAGAATCATGGTGTTTACTGAGGGAGAGGTGGTGGGATAACTAAAAAAAAAGTGGAATTTGATTGGCAGGATGAGAACAGCTGCCCTCCGAAATAAGGCGGGAAGTATTTTTGTTTTTAAATCCGAACAAAATGGTGGAAGATTACAATATAAAATACTCTGCCATGTTACGTTCAATGTTTACAAGAGGCACGTTTCCTGTCAGATCATCGATGAACTCTTATCTCCTTGGTCATTATTAAATCGACCATGGCCGGTTCCTCTCGTGGTTAAAGTGTCTTGTTTCAGCAAACTGCCCTGGATTGAAGTTACCGATTCACTGATTTTATAGATATTCCGATTCAGACCAGTTTAGGAGAAAAGGCCAGTTATTATGCTTAAAGACAGAAAGAAATATCGTCTAAAATTGGTGTGAATGGCCCTTCCTCCCGGCTTACTCTCATATCCCGGTATATCTGAAAACAATCGTTGTTACTTTAAATGCGCTCACTGCCTCCTTTAAATCTACTAATTTGCAAATCGAAACTCTATTGCCAAGTTCGTTTGCTTTCGCTGTGAAATTCAAATGAGGTGCACCCGCACCTCCAGTCGGGGAATTGAACCCTGGTCCCTTGCGTAACAAAGAGGGATGCTTGTTTTGAATCTGGGTGTAACATTGTCAACCCTCCAGTCAACTATAGTAATGTAGACCGCTTGCAAACAACCTTAATGGAAATAAACCTGGGCTTAGCTGGACGCATTAACAAATGAAACAATGTGGGACTGCAGCGGGCACCGGCTTCCTTCAGTTATCTCAGAGTGCAGCATGACAGGATACGCTCTCTAAGTGAACTCACTGTGTTTCAATTCCAATCTAGACATTATGATGCTTAATAACCCACAAATGGACAGAATTGTTGAATAATTGAAATTGAATCATCCCATGGTCAGTCAAGTTATATCATAAATAATTCCTCGTGAGTTTATTGGATCCATTTCTCAATGAGAAAATATGGCCGACAGTGAGACCTGCGCATATAATACACCAAACTTCCAGGAAAGTTGTAAATTTCGGCAATCGCTAGAATTCTGAATTATTTCAATTTATTTATTTCAGGATTAATGTTTGTCAAAGAATCCTCGTCACTGACGTTAAATTGACTGCCGGTAATAGGAAAGTTGATCTTTCTTTTTATGAATTTGGATGGAACATTTTAAACCCTCCAGTCCTCTGGCACCACTGGGTGGCACTCTCTCTCACCACATCTATATCTTTGCCTCCCCTTCTCTCCCACACATTTTCACAATTGCAGACAGTGTTTTATATATAATTGATTATTTTACACAAAACAATAATTATCCTCGTTTGAGTGAGTCAGATTTATCAGAACAATCTATACAATATCAATACGATTAATAATTATTTATTATAATTATGCAGATGAATATTGCTTACTGTATTCCAAATGCGATTAATTCTGACTTCCATATCTATGGCACAAGGGTACAGAATACACTTGTATGGTGGGCTGCCAGTAAACTCGTGTCTAATATTTGCGGTAGAAACTGTTTGTCGGAACTTCAGTATGGCAAGGATCAATTAGATGAGTAGCTATTAATGATTCATTACATTCCTAATCCAGCGGCATTACAGGAGAGAGAGGCCATCCAATTGGAATACACTCTGGTCTCTCTGATACACTGCCTGTGAGCATGTTCACGGGAAGGTCGAGGGTGACATCATGATGTGACGTCTCAGTGAGACCTGAGTTCACATAATGGAAAGAGGGCTCCACACCTACTCATGCACTTTTCGTCATCAGGCCTGCTGTCAGAGCCACCATTGCCATTGAAGAGCGCAATCATGTCCCGCATGAACTGCAGCATTTCAGGATTCACAACTTCAATGGAAACAGGGAAGCCAGAGATTAACTTTTCTGGCTACCCAAAGGAATCCAAGGGCTATGTGTTTACCAGGTATGGGTTGGGAGTGGGTGAGACAGGGAAGATCCACTTACATTGCATGACATCCAACTGCAGAACCCCTACCAGATTTAGGGGGTGCCCAATTCCATGTTCATACAACAACGTTTTCAGGTGTCTCAAAAGTAGATCATAATGTGCAGGGACACGGCAATCACACACTGTAGTGTAAGCTGCTGATTTGTGGAGTGCCGCATGGAACACAGAATTCTTGCCCTGTTTGCCACACAGAGGACATGCTCACTTCTTAGCCCAGCTGTTCATTTGGACCCGCAAGCTCTCACACGGTACTATTCTCCAACCTCAGGGCTTTCATTTCACACAGTCCCTGCGATGTCCTAGTGTACAAGTCCACTTGCCACACCTAGGTGTCTGACTCCTAATATGTATGGAGGTGGGTAAATTGGTGTTGGAGCTGTGATGCTGGCTCGTGCTTCCTCATTTCCGACCCATGTAGGTTCAGCTTTTACCAAATGAAGCTCAGCCCGATGTGGCTGAGAATGCAGCTGGTGAAGGGTTCTGTGCCTAACTGGTTTGATGTGGCTGATTTCACCCTGCTTGGGGGATAAACGTTGTGCCTCAGCCTCATGCTGCCTTGCCTTCCTGTCTCTGGCTGGCTCAATCGGCTCCTTTCCGCTGTCACCGTTTGGAGTGTTTGTTTTCACCAATGCTGGAGGTTGACACGGTCTTGGTGGTAAGTGGTTCTTCCTCCTCCTCATCCTCCAGCTTGGCCATTATCCCTGCAAACAGCAGTCAGCAAATTCCAACCTAGTCCCCAGTGAATCGCAGTTTGCCCATTTTTTGTTGGTTGGTGGGGCACCCCCATTGCTATGGAGTCCAGCGGCAGCAGGCTGCGCACTGACCTTGGTCTTCATTTTTTTCACCTTCTCTGCACTCTCTCCAGAAACAAGGATAGCAGCAACGCCCATCTGCGGATCAACGGTGTGCTGGGCGATTGTCAGCTCCTTCGTTAACTCTTCAAAAATAATATTGGAATGGCTCAGAAATCAGTCAATTCATAATGCATAGGATTGACTGAACGGATGGTTTGTAACATATTTTTGCAGTTTTTCACATCTGCCTCTGTAACAATGCAACAATCATTGCTTGTGATGCGCTGTACCTGAATTCATTATAAAATGGTCGCCTTTGACCTATACTCGCACGTGTAAACAAGTGGATTGAGGAAGGAATTGTGGAGAGCGAATATCTAAACCGGTTTCTGTCTGTTTTACAATCGATATTGTTTGGCAGGTCCCAGGCCGATTCAATTACCTCGCTTTTCCATGTTAAATGTCACTGCGGCCTTCTGTGTGTTACAACAAAGGAACACATCTTACCGCTTATTTTCAAAACCTTCCCTAAGATCCTACCTCTCCTCTTCCATTTGACCTGGCCGGTTCTCCCTTTTGCTTCATCCTTCTGGTCGCTTACGGCTGAAAGTAGCTCAATCCTGGTCAGTAGCTCCCCGACCCAAAAAAACAAACACAGTTTTCGGCTCACTGTGGATGGCTTTGCTGGGGGCGCCGAGTGCTCGGCAGCAAAAGTCACTGATTTCCAGATGAGAGGTCAATATATGGCCGAAAGGGGCGATAATTAAACTGCACCGCCTGAGAAGGACCTCCTGAGTGATTGAGATTGGTCAATGGCAGAAAAGCCTGCAAATTGGTGGCGGAAAGCAAAATTATCTGTGAACACTGTGACAAGAATTGGTGTGAGGACACCATTTTGTGCGATCTCTATTGGAATGCAGATGTGTATAGACCATTTTCAACCGGGTGTAATTATGAGACTTCAAGCGGGAAAAAATACACTCTTTCCACTTAAACTAAGTTGAAGGAAACATCAGTCTTTATCTGCGGATGAGACTGAGATAAGCTGCAAAGTGAAATAATGTTTGAATAAAGCACAAGAAGCAGCAGCATTTGAAGAGGCTGAAATAATAAGATCTAGCGAGGATCATCTCCCGTAAGTGCTGTGGGCTTTGCAGGTTCCCTTGAGGTGAGTACTAGCCCGTGGTCACTGTATCTCTTCTCTCCATCCAGGAAGAAGAGAGTCCAATTCCTAGCCCAGGATGCACCATGCAGGCTGACTCAGCATAGGGCCCAGTATTGCATTAATAGCGATCTCATGACGTGGAGGAGGTTTCGAACTGCAACAGCTATGTGCCCTGTCTCCATAAAGATCACGGCCCAAGGAAAAAGCAGAGGCTTCTCTCAACGTGACGGCCCTTACACTCTGAAAGATGAGAGTAACTGATGTTATATTACAGCGACGATCCGAAAAAAACATCAGGATAGTTGCCTCACACTAGTTCTTCACCCTTCACCTCCCTTCCTCCATGTCACCTGGTCTGGTTTCCCCACTCCCGCCCCACATCTCATTCTATAATCTGGCATTGTATCCCCGGTCCTACATCTCCATGTTGGCCTAGTTCCCCATTCCCCTCCACCATAGATATAAATTGGTTATGTGATTGGACAAAGATCTGGAAAATGGAGTATAAAGTAAGAAAATGTGAGGTTGTCCATTTAGGCAGGATGTCGGTCAAGAGTAGCTTTTTTTCCTCACCTCTCGGTGCAGGGTTCTTCTGGTTTCACGCCGCTTGGTTATTTTGGCTTCATTTTACTTTAACTGTCCTGTTTAATTCTTTGACAATCAGACGTATCACATTGGCAAGCAAAGCCCGAAGAGAACTCCAGTCACAAACAGCAGGCAAATCGTGTGATCCACGGATAGATAACCAGAGGAAATCTATCATCTTACTGTTCACTGTTTCGGGCAGTTTTTCACTGTTGTGGTTGACAGGTGTCATTAGCTTTATAGGTTCTGGATTGTTAAACACCAATTCTTAGAGAGGTGACCATACCAATCCGGATACATCGCCACAGAAACCGGAAAAATGTTGAAGTTTTTGAGTTCCTGTCCAAACACGTGTATATATGCAGTGACACAGAGGAACTTCCGAGAAGAGCTGAAGATGGTCTTGAAATGTCCCTGCACACTGATTCTGTGGTTTCTCAATAATGAATAAGAAACGTCCTCGAGCTCCAATTGCAACTTTAGAGTTCAAATAATATTCCATCTTAGAATGGAATACAGCTCCATTGAACTGGTTCTTGTGAAGTGTCAGAAATACTGATGAATGTTCACCCCCTTTACGACCGACATCTGCATTGATTGTGGGATGCCACAGGTCCAGCCAAATAAAGGCATTCCGCCTTCAATTTTAAACACCTCAGTAATGAAATAATAACATATGCAATATTTATTCAACTGTTTAACACCTGAAAACTTGAGGTTTCTAATTTAATTCTACCATGAGCCTGGCTGGATGAGATTTATCCAAGGACACCAAGGGGTTTGAGATTCGAAATTTTGGGAACACTGTTCATAAATTTCCAATGATCCCGAAAGTCAGGGATTGTGCTGGAGAACGGGCAAATCTCAGATGTTACGGCCTTGTTCACAAAAAGTTTTAAAGATAATCCCAGTAACTACAGGACGGTTACCCAAACTTTGGTGGTGGGGAAGACTTTAGAAATGATAATTCTGGACATAATTAAAAGTTACTTGGACAAACAAGTGTTTAGAAAAACTAACACATTTTGTCAAGGGCAAATCTGCTTAACGAACTTTCCTGAGATATCGTGATGAAGTAACAGAGGGGGATGATCTGTGCAACGCTATTGATGTGGTACACGCAAAGCACCAAAAGGCGTTTGATTAAGTGCTACAAAACAGTCCTGTGAGCAAAGTTAGAGTTTGTGGAATAAAGGGACCAGTAACAACATTGATATAAAATTGGCGGAGCGACAGGACACAGACGGTAGTGTTTAACGTTTGTATTCAGACTGGAGGAAGGTTTACAGTGGTGTTTCCTGGGGTTCTGGCATAGGACACTCTTCTTCATATATATAAATGATCTTGGTATGTAGGGCACATTTCCAGAATCTGCAGATGTGAGTTATGAGGAGGTTAGTGTAAATATTCAAAAGGAGATAGACAGGATGGTGGACTGAAAAGTGGCCAATGAAATTTAGGGCACAGGAGTGAAAAATGACTCATTTATATAGAAAAAATATTGAAAGACAATATAAAGTAAAGGGTACATTTCTAAAGAGGGTGCAAAGAGCCAGAGGTTATTAATGTATATGTGCATTGTTATGGCATGGCTGATGATAAATCCCAAGCTGCCCAAATCCCAAAAGAGAAACCTGAAACAGCTGCCAAAAGATTTTTTTTTGCGATTTGTATGATATGAGCAGAGGCTCTGAAATCATGAAATATTGTCTCCAACTAATTGTGATGGTCTTATAGTAGAGTAAACATTTATGAAACGAATGAAGCAAAACAAAATACAATTACACTTCAACACAAGAGTGTCTTCACAAACAGTACTTGAAAACAGTTCCACAAGGTATTGATTTAACTTCCATCAGAGCTAACATTCCCCTTTTCCTGTTCAGCAACTATCCTTATAGATGTAAGAACGAACTGAATTTCAGTAATTTTTACCACACAATGCCTTTTGTTCTCTCTGGTGTGTCCTCTGTGGTTGACAACACATAGTTCTCCCCATCTGGCCTTATTCATACTGCCTTCTGGGAGATCTGACCAGTTGCGCTGTTGTTGTCTTGGGGTTCTAAGCATTGCCCCCTAACTTGGCTTCAGTATGTCCTTAAATGCAGTCCTTCCCTTTGATCTCTCTATTATTTTAACCAGTCTCTTCAGAAATACTTTCTCTCCGAATTGATTAAACATGTTTCTTAATTTAGCTCTTAGGATTTTTATTTCAAAGTAGTAAACTTGTGCTATTTTAAACTTATTTACCTACACTTGTTTACAACCCACATGTATCCCCTTTGAAGTAAAGCAACTCAATTCAAAACAATCTCGTTTTAGCTCTATATAAATCTATCGATTAATTTCCTCTTGGTTCATTAACATATCAAAACTACTTCTTGCTGCTGGTTTTCGACTCTTGCAGTCACTATCGTTTTTAGTCCAATTGCCATCTTTACAAACCCCCAACAGCCTGTTTTCCAATAGAAAGGAAAATATGACTGTGATGTTGCCAGATTAAAATATTACAGTTCGTTGTTTCCTTGAGAATATAAATTATTGAACGTGACAGAAGAGGTTCAGAGTGTGTCTAATAAAGCATATATCGGTCTGGGCTTTATAAATAGATTCTGAGTTTCCAAAAGTAGGAAAGTTACGTTAAAGCTGTATAAAACACTGACTCAGCCTCAACTGGAGTATTGTCTCTAGTTCTGTGTACGATGCAGAGGATGTGAATACATTGGAGAGAGTAGAAAAGGTTAATGAGAATAGTTCGAGGAATGAGGAACTTTAGTTACTTAGATAGGTTGGAGAAGTTGGGCCGGCTCTCTTTAGAAAACAGGTTGAGATGAGACTTGTTAGAGTTATTCTAAATCAGAAGCAGCCTAGAGAGAATAGTTGGATGGCAAATTGTACGCATTGGGTAAATTATTGTGAACAAGAAAAACAGGCTTAAGGCAATTGGCAAAATAAGCAATGGTTATATGATAGGATGTTATGACGTGGTAGATGATGTGTGCCATGTGGACCAAATCCAAAAGGAAAACTTGATCATGCTTTCACAACAGTTTTGCAATTTATGTTTCATAGGAGAAGATGGGAGAACTTCATTCTGAAGTAACGAGTCCAACAAAACCTTTAGAGTTTTAAGAACAAAGAAAATTAGAATTTTTATTATTAAAATAAACTATTGAATTACTTACTACTATAACAACTCCCAAAATTCCTAATTAAGCTGTCTCTTAATTACACACCCCCTTTAAGGCAACAGTCCAAATATGTTTTTAGATTTAAAGCACAAATAGCAAGATAACACAGTACCCACTTGACAATGGAATTCCAAATGGTTTCCCCAAATTCAGTCACTTTACATAGCAGACTTATTCACAAAAGGCTGGAGGTTCCTTGAAAGCTGTTTCACACAATTTTGTTAGATCTTAAATGGCCCTTTCCTCACATAGCATTTCATTCTCATTCATAAATGTAAATATGCAATTTAAAATATATTGTTGCATATGTCTTTGAAACAGTGGCTTCCTCATATTATAAAAATGTCAATGTTGCCAATATTGTTAGTAACCTTTGAGGAGAATAAATATACACTTTAGCATTGCTTATCTGGCTAGTGGCAAACAATCTAACATTACCTTGAAATCAAAACAATCCCTTCACTTCTCAAAAAAAAGTGCAAACTCCCTTCACACCTTACATGCTAAGCTTACATGTTTAATCATTAGCATTTCAAACACATTTCTACACATAGCTTCTTTTGATACTTTCAAGCTTGCAGCCTACTTGACTCCACATGTAATTAAATCACAAAGGCAGGAGCAACTATACTTACACTCATAACCCTACTTCATAAACCAGAAAAAATATTATGAAAATTATTATGCTTGCAGAACAGGGGGAGAAAACGGTTTCATGCAGCAAGTGGTTAGGATCTGGAATGGGCTGACTGAGTGTGGTGGAGGCAGGGCCAATCGACGTTTCAAAAAGGGATTTGGATTACTTTTGGAAATTGTGCGCAGGAGCTATGGGGAAACGATACTGTTGTGGCACATGAATTGCTACTTTAGACACGACGGGCTGAATGGCCTCCTGCGCTGTAACTATACCATGATTCTTTAACAGGGACAACCGCGAGTTCAGGGTAACATTCAGTCGTTTGCAAATCCTGCTGACCTAACATTTTCTTGAATTTTAGCCATAGGTGGGTGGCTTACCTGTGCGTGGACCCCTCGATTAAGGCTAAAAAGTTGAACATTGTCGAGCAATTATGTTATTGTTATTAAATCTAACATAATGAATCTGGTTGCAATTAAGCTGAATTGAGATCTGGTTAAACAGCTAAAGGTGTGAAATTAATGCTAATAGCCTAAATAATTGGGGCATTTAATTCCACCGTCCGCCAAAAAAAATAAATGTCAGGTATTGAGATGAAATCATGCTGCATTTTTTGTTGCAGACATAGGTAACATGTATTTGACTCCACCTGTTTTCAACTGATGTTTGAATAGGTATTCCCAGGGCAGAGCTGTGTAATCAGATTCCATCGTGTACCCGCATACTGCCGCTGTGCTTGCTGAGCTGTGCTTGTACCAGCAACGCCTCGCTTTTAAAACCCTCATGTTGTTTGGAATTTGCATCATGATCTTTTCCTTCCCTTTCTGTGAAGCCTGCTCCAGACTTTACACGCCTTCCAGGTTGTTGTGGTCCTCCAGTTCTCACCTGACATGTATCCCCAGTCCTAAGGACTCAAACAGCTGTGGCCTGTTTTCAGATGATTTCTCCTGAGCCTCTGGAATTTCTGCTTGGAGATTCCCTTGATTTGGAGTCACATTCAGACTGACATGGAGAAAGACTTAATCCATGCCACAGATTGTATTGAGCAGCCTTTTGGTGTCTGAATCAAATGCAGTCGCCTTTTTGCTGTCTGAAAACCCTGGCCAAGAATAGAAAACAATTCAGCAAAGCTTAATATTCAGTTATAGGAAAGATGATTATTTTAAAATCTATGTCAACAAGTATAACATTCTCCAGCCTCTCCCAGCATATGGAAGAGAGAAGAGATAATATTTTAAACATGTTTTACTCAATTCTATCAATATTAATAGTGTTTATTTTGTTGTCAATCCCAAAGGCACTTGTGACCATTGATCACCAAGAGAATCAAAACAACAGAAATTCACTTAAAAGAAGCATTATAGGTCAAGGTCACTGACCGGCCCGCGATGCACCTGCTATATATTTCACAATTCATTCTATAGGTTTGCAGGTGTTAGATGTTAGAACGGAAAATCAGCCCCTCCATTTTAACCGTTTAATGTTGAGAGAAAACCCAAGAGCACTTGCCTGCATGAGTGAAGCTCCCACAACACTCAAGAAGTTTCACACCGTGCAAGACAAAGCAGCCCGCTTGATTGGCACCACATTCACAAACATTCATTCCCCCCACCACCGATGCATTGTAGCAGCAGTGTGTACCATCTACAAGATGCACTGCAGTGATTCACCAAGGCTCTTTCAACAACACCTTCCAAACCCAATACCGTTACCATCTAGAAGGCCAAGGGCAGCAGATAGACGAGAACACCACCACTTTGAAGTTCCCCTCCCAGTCACGCACCATCCTGATTTGGAAATATATCGTCATTCCTTCACTGTCACTGGGTCAAAATCCTTGGAATCCCTTCCTAACAGTAGTGTTGCTGTGCCTACAGCAGTTGGACTTACAGCGGTTCAAGAAGGCAACTCACCACCACCTTCTCAATTGCATCTAGGCAGGGGGAATAAGAGCTGGCCCAGCCAGCGAAGCCCACATCCTGTGAATGAATAAAAACACAAACAAGCATGAGAAATTGTAGTCGGAGTAGAAGGTTCAGCCCTCGATCCACCCTGCCATTCATTAGAATGTTTTTAAACAAATTCTATATGATTTAAAAATAACCGTATTTCCATAAAACTCGCCTCTTCTTCCCAAACAACAAAGCATTGCAAGAGGAAACCATTCTGAAATAATAATGTTTCATAAAATAACCAAAATGTCGTTAGCACACTGCTAGCAATTGAATGTCTGGTTATGAGGTGTGATACCTGGATAGATGTCCAACCCGCATTGGCCTGGTCAGTTTTTTTTAAACATGTTCAGGCTACTCCAGACACAGATTGCTACAGATAAAAGAATGCAATGTTTGTCTGAACTGAGGTTTTGGGCGACTCCAAACAAAACATTTCCAAGTAAGTGAAGAAACTAGAAAGCCAAGGAGAAATGACAACCCTATTACTGGAATGTGTTCACTGACTCAATACTTCATCAATTAATGCCCGTATTCAAGGGAAAGTAGGCAGTTTACATAAGTAGCACAAAAGGTAGGGTTAGCTGCAGTCGGCGAACGTAAGTATACTGATCAAGGGACAATTCAACAAATCTGAAATTTGTGGGTTAGTAAGCATCATAAATTCCAGATTGGAATTGAAATAGTTAGATCACTGAAATAAGGCATCCAGTCATCCGTTTGGTCTCACTCCGAGATAACTGGGTTATCCAGTCCCACAGTTCGTGGTTAATTCCTGAAAATGACGGGCTCGCCCAAGCCTTTCAGGTGATTTTATTAATGCATGAAGTAATCCTCCGATTACTTTCCTTTCGTCAGCTAAAGTATTAAGTCTAAAGTTCCCAGCTGTAAGTATACTGGTTAGTATCCCACCTCTCAAGCGGGTTCATTTCCCCATTGAGGAGATGCTTAATTATAATAAAAGACAGACAATTTTTATTTGCACTCGTATGCTATCAGTTACAGACAGTGTCAGGAACAACAGTTATCATTTAGACGTACCAGGATGTCATCAGTAAAAGTGCCCTTCGCCCCGACAGCCAGGCGCCATTTCCGTGCGTGTCTTAACACAGAAACTGCGTCTTTCACCTGTATTGGGCTCAACTAGAATTTATGTGAAATCGGTGACTTGGTAACTTGAATCCAGGGCAGGCTTCAGAAAGAAGGTACTTTAAAACCGGAATAAAACGGCCATTCTCAATGTGGTGATGAGGAACTAGACAAAATGCATTAATAATCTTATATGAAATTGCGCCTTGTTAGCAGTAAACTGAGCAACTTACGTTATAAGATCTGCCACCATTGTGATTGCTTTTCTTTGTTCTCCCCCCTCTTATTTCCTTTTCTTTGCTTTCAGAAGACAGCTATTTAGGATCCTGCCATTCATCCTCTCATCTTTTGTTTATTTACTTATCCAACTTCCCTCTGCCCTTGCACCATTTTTGTAATTTTTGTTGCTTTTCTCATTTAATCTCTCCTGCCCTCAACCCCATCACAGACTTTCCCTTCTGTTCGTCTTTCCAACCTCGTCCTGAGATACAAGGAACAATGCAGGCAGCTCCTTCTCACACACAGTAGATATATTATCACTCACAGAGGCACAGAGACAGAGATAAGTCATCACATCTACAGGCTCAGACAGCATAAGTATTCAGCCCAACTCTTATCCCACGATCCAGGAGCATTATTTTAATGTCATTCAAACAAAGCAGGAGAGGAAATAGTCATTTCCGTTTCACTCCAACTCAGTCGCACTGACAGGTATATACATAAACACCAGAACTCAAATCATAACTACTATAAAGCTGGAAGAGACACTGTCAATCACACAATAACAACACAAATCAATTAATTGAATAGCTGATCAAAAGGTACAAATTGAATCCCAATAATGTCACAATATCTGGTTTTAAGTTACGTTATTCAGTCCTTGTTATAGATATATGGATTTACAGATGCTGCCTGTTCTGCTGAGTATTTCCAGCTTTTTCTGTTTTATTTCATGTGAATTTACTACTTGTTCAGAAGGCACACGCCTTGCCTAATTAAAACGCACAACCCCAAGTGTTCAAGTTCAACCCTATGTATCACCTATATATCACTTAGATATATACTTGTATATTACAATATTAAAAATACAATTGCAAACAACCCCTTGTAAATAGAGGAAGAAATTTAGTAAAGGCAATTAATCAGTCATACATACAAATAACACCAGATTCCGAGGTGCAGAATCAGTCCAACACTCATGTGCCGTGTCAGAGACTGACAGACACAATGAATCCCACGCTCGCAGACAGTACCAGGGACTGACAAATAACTTACAGGTAATAGGGAGTCTGTCAGATACAGAAAGAATCCCACAGTCACCAAAATATCAGAGACGGACAGAAACAGAGAGAATCCCGCACTCCCATACAGTAGAGAGTTGATATTCAATGGTTCTCGTTCACATACAGTACCAGATACTGAACGATACAGAATGAATTCCACATTCTCTTATAGTGGCAGAGATTGAAAAATATAGGTTAAAATGTCATACACAGGCCAACCTTTATAAACATTTAACAATCATGAAAATTTTAATTTTCTTCTCCCTCCCAGAACCAAGATAGGCTCCCCCTTGTCCTCACTTATCACCCCACCAGCCTCCACATTCACAGGATCATCCTCCACCATTTCCGCCAACTCCAGCAAAATGCCACCACCAAACACATCTTCCTTCACCCCCCCCCCCACCCCCCACGGCGGCATTCCGTAGGGATCATTCCCTGCAGGAAACCCTGGCCCACTCCTCCATCAACCCCTGCACTTCAACCCCTTCCCACGGCACCTTCAACTGCCGCTTTACTTCACCTCTCCTCACCGTCCAAGGGCCCAGACACTCCTGTCAAGTGAAGCAGCATTTCCCTCAATTTAGTCTACTGCATTCGTTGTTCCCAATGTGGTTTTCTCTACATTGGAGAGACCAAACGCAGACTGGATGTTCACTTTGGAGAACAAATTTGGTCGGTCCGCAAGCCTGACCCAGACCTCCATGTCGCTTGCCATTTCAACAACCCACCCTGCTCTCATGCCCACATGTCCGCCCTTGGCCTGCTGCATTGTTCCATTGAAACTCAATGCAAACTGGAGGAACAGCACATCTTCTTCCCACTAGACACTTTACATCCATCCAGACTGAATATTGAGTTCAACAATTTTAGATAATGATCTCTTTCCTCCATCCCCACCCACCTTCCAATCCTCTCCTTTTCCCCCAATAATTGATATAGATTTTTCTTTTCCCACCTATTTCCATTATTTTTAAATGTATTCATTGTTTTATCTCTACCGTTTAGCTATTTCGATCCCTTCCCTTCACCCCAGCCCTATTAGGGCTTTCTGTACCTTGCTTGCCCTGCTTTCTACCCTTAATTAGCACATTCCTTAGATAATATCACCACCCTCAACACCTTTGCTCTTTGTCTATGACATCTTTTGGCTATCTCCACCTATCAGTGCCCCTCTATCTAGCTCTACCTGTCCCCCACCCCCTTAAAGCAGCTGATATTTCACCTCTTTTCTATCTTTACTTAGTTCTGTTGAAGAGTCATAGGGACTCGAAATGCTAACTGTGTTCCTCTCCTCAGATGCTGCCAGACCAGCTGACTTTTTCCTGTTATTTTTATTTTTGTTATGAAAATATTAATGCCAGAATCAGTCCCTTTCTCTGGAAGAAAACTGGTGAAATATTGAGTGAAAACATTATCAAGTAGATAGAAGGTTTGTTAACAATATTACTACTGTGTTTTTACTGAATAAAATGCACTTACAGCTCGTATCCATCCCAATAATTCGCAAATTTCCCCTGTCCAATAAACATGAGTACAGTTACTGCATGTTGTGTGCTTCATTGTTCCTGGCTTTGGGGACATCTACTGGCAAGAAGTGAGAACTGTAACAGAGCAACCCAAATCCACATTCACTGTCAGTGTTACAGAAACAGGGGAAAGTACAATATTAACAGTCTCTGTCAGTAGGTTCTGTTGTAGTATTTCACCGCTTATCATTTAACATAATAAGAATCAAGAAATAATGAAGAATTTTCATTTCCCATTGGGTTGTTGTAAATTTCCCACTAACGAGTATCAAGTCACATTCACGCCATACAAGTGCCATGCAATAATCAGCTCCAACAACTGGGAATCTAGCCATCTTACCCTTGATATTCAATGGCATTAACATCGCTGAATCCCTCACTATAAACACCCTGGGTGCTACTATTAGCCCAGTCTGTTTCTGGTCAGCCATATAAATACTGTGGCTACAAGGGCAAGAAAGAGGCTAGGAATCCCTTGATGAGTAACTCATTTCCTGACACCCCAAGCCCTGTCTATTATCTACAATGATACTCATGTTCTTTCAATGGCTGACTTCCTTTACTGCAGTGCAGATTACGCAAATTCTCACCGAACTGTAAGTTTACATCTCCTTCTCTTCACAAATGTTGCCTGACCTGCTGAGTATTTCCAGCATTCTTTTGACACAAACTGTATTATTACGGAATAGAATATTACATTGAGATATTACATCTCTCCCTCTCTTTTTTATCAGTATAATAGAACTACATAGTCATATACAATTGACAACATTGGATTACAATGCTTGCTTGCCGTTTGCCACGGTGGCTTAGTTGGTGAAAAGCCTTTCTATTAAAAAGAGAATCCTAATCCTGAATCTCTGCAGTGCCTTTATCTATTCCTCCTACGTATAGTTCTAACTTAATCTGGAAAAGGAGTTGCTGTCTTCAAATCAGGAAGAAGCAAATCACTTGCGAATATAAGAAGAATGATCGGATCAAGAGTATCCTTGATGCGAACATGCAGTGCTGTGCTTAAATATCTAGCAACCTTTTGAGTATATCGCAACGGCACTGGGCAGGTTACAGGAATGATAATGCCTTCGACATTTTTCCATCAGTGTCGCAAATCATTTGAATCTGGAAAGAGTGTCCTGCAGTCAACATCGCGGTGAGGCAGTCTGGGAAGAGTGCCCTGCTGTCAGCATCGCCGTGAAGCAGTTTCGGAAGTGTGTCCTGCTGTCAGTTCTTGTTGAAAATAACAAGAGTGACGTCACAAGGCCGCACGAGAGACTGGCGGAGAGGTCAGAACCAGCGCGAGTGCGCTAAAGATTCAAAACGTGACATCAATGCAAAAGTGAGAGCTGATTGGTGCGTAGTGGATATCTGTTTTTCTCTAGATTTATCTCCAGTTTTCTCCAGTTTAAAAAAGAATCAGCTAAGGAAAGATAAAAGTTCTAGCTGTTATTGTATGTACATGAATAAATTAACGTTTGTTTTTACTTCTGTAACTTAAAGTAAGAATATTTTAATTGAACTAGAGGCATAACAAGGGCATCTGAGTCCCGTGTTATGAACCACTTGCAAGATGTGGGAAGTCCTAGACGTTCCTTGCGTTCTAACTAACCACGAGTGCAGGAAGTGCCTTCAGTTGCAGCTACCTGAGGTCCAGTTTAGGAGCTTGCACATGCAGCTGTCGGCACTGAGGTGCATCCCTGAGGCTGAGAGTTTTGTCGCTGGCACGTTTCTAGTTGCAGCCTCCTCACAGCTTATGGCAGTGCCGACAGTAAGTGAATGAGTGGCCATCAGTCAGAAGAAATGTGTCAGGCAGGTAGTCAGGAAATCCCCAGGGTGCATCTCGCTTGAGAACCGCTTTTCTGCTTTGGAAAACGGTAAGAGTGAAGGTTCATCTGGGGAGAGCAGCAACTCTCGTGGCATTTTGAGTGGCTCAGCTGCACAGTGGAGGAGGAAAATGAGCAGAAGAGCAATGTTGGAGGAGACTCGATAACAAGGGTCTGAGAGGCATTTCTGCGGCCGTAGACATGACTCCAGTATGGTCTGTTGCCTTTCTGGTGCCAGGGTCAAGCATGTTACAGGACGGCTGCATGGCATTCTAAAAGGGGAGGTCAAACAGACCCAGATCGTGGCACATATTGGTACCAACGACATAGGTAGAATTCGAAATGCGGCCCTGAGAGCAGAATTTAGGGAGTTAGGAAGCAAATTATAAAACGGGACCTCTAAGGTAGCAATCTCTGGATTACTTCCAGTTCCACACGCTAGTGACTATAGAAATAGAAGGTTAGTCCAGATGAATGTGTGGCTGAAGAGATTGCGCAGGAGGGAGGCCTTTAGATTTATGGGACATTGAGACTAATTTTCTGGGTGGTGGGACAAGTACAATATAGATGGGTTACACCTAAACCAGAAAGGGACCAACATCCCTGCGAGGAGGGTTCCTACTGCGGCTATTAAAAGTTAAACTAACTTGGCAGGGGGGTGGGGGTGGGATCCTGAAAGAAGGTTCAGCAGGGAGAGATGGACATTCAAAATTAGAAGAGAGAGCAAATGCATCTGGAAGGCATAGAAATTACAGACCAGTTAAGGTTCAAAGGAGTTTGCCAAGGTTGGATGGTATTTATTTTAACACACGGGGCCTGATGAATAAGTCAGGTGAGAGCACAAATTAACACATGGAGATATGATGCCATTTCTGTCACAGTGAAACGGTTGAGAGGGGGGCAACTCAATATCCAGGGTCATAGGGTTTTCAGGCGAGACAGAGAAGGAGGGAAAAGAGGAGGGGGTATCGCAAGTTTGATGAACCAATCAAATACATCAGTAAGGAGGGTTGACATTTTAGAAGGCTCCTCAAATGAAGCATGATTGGTAGAACTTAAAAAAAGGAACAATGACATTGCTGGGGGTGTACTATTGCCCCCCAAACAATCACAGAGAAATAGAAGAGCAGATGTAGGCAAACTTCAGAGAAGTGTAAAAATAATAGGGTAGTAACAGTGGGAGATTTCAACTTTCCCAATATTAACAGGGTTATTCACAGTGTGATAGTTTTCCAGGGAGCAGAATTCTTAAAATGCATACAAGAGTGCTTTTTAAGCCAATACATAGAAGACCCTACAAGATAGCAGGCGGCCCTAGACTTAATTGTATGGATTGAAGCGGGGCAGGTAGTAAAGGCATCAGTCGGGGAGCATAATGCAGATAGTGATCATAACTCCATTAGATTCAAGATTATTATGGAAAAGGACAATGATCGTCCAGAAATCAGAGATCGATATTGGGGGAAGGCAAATTTTATTAAGATCAGATATAATTTGACCAGAGTGTACTGGGAACAGCTAGTTTTAGGTAAATCTGCATCAGAGCAGTGGGACTCATTCATGGGGGAAACAGGGAGAGTAGAGGGCCAACATATTCCAGGAAAGACAAATGGTGGGACTAACAAATCCAGGGAATCCAGGATGTCGAGGGATTTTCAGTGTTGGATAAAGGGAAAAAGGCGATTTGTGGCAGGTACCGAGGGCTCAAGACAGTGGATGCCCTAGAGAAGCACAGAATGTGTAGGGGGTGGGACGGTGGGTGGGGGTGTAAAACAGAGATAAGGAAAGCAAAAGGGAGGGGGCATGAAATTCCATTGGCTGATAAAATAAAGGAAAATCTTGCAAGCTCATTAAGAGTAAGAGTATAAACAGGGGAAGAGTAGGGCCCATAAAGGACGACAGTGGTAATTTGTGTAGGGAGCTGGAAGATGGATATAGGGTTCTAAATGAATACTTTGTTTTGGTGCTCTAAAAATGAGAGGGACGACGTGGGTAGGAAAATCAGGCAGAAGGTCTATGATAGAATTAATTAAATTAGAATAAAAAGGGAGGACGTTCCAACTGGTCTGGCAAGCTTAAACGTCGATACATCTCCAGACCCTGATGAAATGTATCCCAGGTTGTTCATTTAGGCAAGGGAGGAGGTAGCAGGGGCGCTGGCAACACATTTCAATACTGCTCCGGCCACAGAAGAGATGTCAGAGGATTGGAGTACATCCAATGTGATCCCGTTATTCAAGAAGTGAGGAAGGGATAAACCAGGGATGTAAATGCTTGCCATTGTAACCTTTTTGGTAGGGAAACTGCTAGAAGCAATTCCGAGGGGCCGAATTTATCTACACTCACAGAGATAGGGATTAACGAAGGGCAGTCGGCATGGATTTGTTATGTGGAGGTCATGACTGGCCAACTAGTTTGAGTGTTTCCAAGATATGACCAGATGTGTAGATGAGGGCAATGTGTTTGAAGTAGCCTACTTCGACTTCATCAAGGTGATGCATGAAGACTGATAAAAAGTTAACAGCCCATGGGATCCGAGCCAATTTGGCAAATTAGATGATTGGCAGGAAGCCCTGGGTGCGGGGTATGTTTGTGACTGGATGCTTTATTCCAGTGGGGTCCCAAAGGGATTGGTGTCGGGTCCTTTGCTCTTTATGGTACATATAAACAATTTGGACTTGAATGTCGATGGGTTGATCAGCAAGATCGCCCATGACACGGAAATTGGTGGGATAATAATTAGTGAGGAGGGTAGCCTTGGATAAAAAGAAGATATAGACGGGCTGATCAGTGGAAAATGGAATTTAATCCGTGAGATGGTGCACTTTGGCAGGACAAACTAGGCACAGGAATACACGATTAATGTAGGACTCTGGGAAGTTTAGAGGATCAGGGGTACCATGGTGTGCATGTCCACCGGTCCCTTAAATAGTGGAACATGTAGATAAGGTGATTATCTGTCATATCAGATAGCTAACTGTATTAGCGGAGGCTTGGAATAGAACAACGGCGGGGGGGGGGGGGGGGGGGGGGGGGTGGGGGGGTGGGGGTTTTGGGGGGTGACGGTGGGGGGGCCGGTATTCTGGAACTGTATAAAACGCTGGTTAGGCCCCAGCTGGATTATTGTGTCCATTTCAGGAATCCACATTATAGGAAGCATGTGATTGAACTAGAGAGAGTGCAGCGGAGGTTTGCAAGGATGTTGCCTGGGCTGGAGAGTTTTAGTTATGAGGAGAGATTGGGTGGATTGGGGTTATTTTGCTTGGAGCAACGGATATTGAGGGAGACATGGTTGAGGTGTCAAAAGGTATGAGGGACATAGATAGGGTAGGCAGGGGGGAATAATTCCTCTTTGTGAATGGATAATAACCAGGGGCATTGATTCAAGTTAATGGCCCGGAGTTTTAGAAGAGAAGTGAGGAAGATTTTTTTTTACTCAGAGGGCGGTGAGACTCTGGACCTTACTGCCTGAAATTGGTGTGGTGGCAGAAACCCTCGTAACATTTAAGAATAATTTGGATGTACATCTGCAATACCATGGCATACAAGGCTAAAGGCCTAGTGTTGGAAAATAAGATTAGTATAGTTAGGTATTTATTTGGCCGGTGCAGACTCGATGGACTGAAGGACCTTCTTCTGTACTGCAGGCTTCTATGTCTCTAAGACTCTTTTGGTGTCCCCAGCTTCAGCTGCTTTATGAATGACCTTCCTTCCATCATAAGCTCAGAAGTGGGAATGATCGCTCATGAATGCAGAAAGCTCGGCACCATTCGTGACTCCTCAGGTACTGAGTCAGGTGATGTCCAGATGCAGAAAGACCTGGACAATATCTGGGCTTGGGCTAACAAGTGGAAGTAACATTGGTGCCAGACCGGTGTCAGGCAATGAGCATCTCCAACAGGAGAGAACCCAACCATTGCTGCTTGATGTTCAATTGAATTACCATCATTGAATCTATCACTATCAACATCCTGGGAGTTACCAATGACCAGAAGCTGAACTGGACTAGCTATCTAAATACTGTGGCTACAAGATCAGATCAGCGGCTAGGAATTGTGCAACGAGTAACTCACATCATCACTCTGCAAAGCCTCCCCGCCATCTACAAAGCACAAGTCAGGAGTATGATGGAACGCTCTCCACTTTCCTGGGTGAGTGTACCTCCAACAACACTCAAGAAGTTTGACATCGTTCAGGACAAAGCAATTTAATTGTTTGGCACCACATCCAGAAGTATTCACTCGCTCCATCACCAACGCACAGTAGCAGCAATATGTATCACGTACAAGATGCACTGCAAGAATACACCAAGGCTCCTTTGCTGGCATCTTCCAAAACCAGGATCACTGCCATCTAGAAAGACAGGGGCAGCAAATAGACTGGAGCACACCCACTTGGAAGCTCAATTCCAAGTCGCCCATGATCCTGACTTGGAAATATATCGCCTTTCCTTCACTGTCACTGGTTCAAAATCTTGGAACTTCCTTCCTAACAGCAATGTGAGTGGACCGTCACCATATGAACTGACGCAGTTCAAGGATGTAGCTCACCACGACCATCTGAAGACCACTTGGAATGGATGAAATGCTGGCCCAACTAACGACACTCACATCTCTTGAATGAAGAAATAAATCACCACTTTCAGCTGTTTCTCCAGCACAGACTGACCTGGTCTGATATGGTGAATCCTTTAGGGAAAACTTAAGGTCCAATATTTGAGAACAGTCACTGCACTGTGGCACTCTCGGTTCCAGTGTCAATTAACAGTTAATGTGCTCTGAATCGGGCTTGGATTCTTTTCCTGTGATGAAACTGTAAATTGTGATACTCAGAGGTTCAATACCACGAATGGAGCAAATACTCAATAATATTCAGTAATTAATACTCCATTCACTTTAAATTGGCTGACCCATTGAGACATTTGTTGGCGATGGACTGAAAATAATGGATTGTTCATTATAGCAAATTACACCGTTCCTTGATATGAGTGTGTTAATAAAAAGTGTTGCGGCGCTTAACAAGAGTCTATTTGGTTAAATAAGTATACTGGACCAAATAGTTAAAGTACTAAGATCAGATGTCGGTTTAAATGAGGTGAAATAATCTTTGGGAGAGGATACCAGGGCGCAGGCCCTGGAGATCTGAAGGCAAGTCCAACAATGGTGTAGATAAGGAAATAGCAGATGAAGAAGATGCCAGAGCATGAGAAATACAGAACTCTCAGAAGATTTTAGAGAAGGAGGAAATAAGAGACGATGGCAGGGCCAGGGCCATGGATGGATTTGACTACGGGAATGAAAAAAACTCTAATCGAGAGGTTGGTCGACCGAGAGTAAAATTTTAACAAGCATTGGTATTGCATGAATGAGGCTCAGTGCCAGTTACATTCTGGGCAGCAGGGCTTTCTTTGATATTCCATTTCTGGAGGGTAGACGATGTTAGGCCGGCAGGGTATCAATGCACTAGCCAAATCTGGAGCTGACAAAAACATGGTGGGTGAGTTTAGCAGCAGGAATGTCGAAGCTGGACCACATTATATCATCCTTGCGATCGAATCGATATGTGGTGAGAAGTTCACTTATGTTGCATCTTGTGCATGTGATGCCTTTTGTGACATTGCCACTACTTAATCAGTTTTGTCGCACAGGGGCCCATTGGGGACATGCAAACACTTGAGGTTTTACTTTTGGAGAATCTCAACATGTAGGAGAACATGGCAGCTTGGTACTTAATATAAGCATAATGACAGCTAAAGAATGAAGCCCATTCAGAATATAAGTTGTATCGCTATTGAAGTATAACTGCTTCGATCAGGTTCTTGAGCATTGAAGTGAACCATTGTATTATTCAGAACCCACTCCATTTTAGTACAGTTGAAATACGGTTAAAAGTAGGAATTGCAGAATCACGCAATGATATCTTAAGAGGGGGATTCAAATTTTATGTTTTTTAGGTCAACTGAAATAATACGACCACATTTTTGCAAATTGCTCTTATTCCTTGTATCTTGTGATCCATGGAATTCTGGAGTATGTAACTCTGTAATTGCTAAATTCAATGTCATATAATGATAATTTCATTTACTTACCATTATTCAATGTTGAAAGTTTCCATTGCTGAACTAATTGCTTCCCCCCTCCCATCGGCAATCTTGATCAATACATTTGAAATTCTACCAATTCCTGATGTATAAATCTGCTCTTCTCTTGTATCTTTGCTGCCAATTAAAAATTATTCTGTATGACAAATAATTTTATTTCTGCAGGTTTTCAACCGTGTAAAGTTTTCTGAACTTCATCAGTCAGTATGCGATAGCATTCCTTAAATAACTTTCAATTCACTTGACCAATAACCTCGTGTTATTTCAAATTGGCAAATTCTTCAATACTTGGCAGGCAATGCATAAAGATGGCAGCTACTAGAATATAAGGGGAAAATAACATGATACAATATGGAAAACTTCATTGCAGTCTTATTAATTCTATCTGAGAAGTTCTTCCAGCCTGCACCACCTGTTAGGAGGAATTCCTGTATTTTCCAACTATCTGCTGCAGAGGAATGGGTCTGCTGGCCTTTGACTGGAATCTCTCCTGCAATGTGCCTTTCATTTGGGCAGCTGCCACCTGTAAATTCCATTCTTCTCTGGCCGGAAGGTGCAAGGACTCAACCATCTCCTACAGGAAGGTATTAATTAATTGGTTTAACTGCAATTTCTTTACATTCAATGGATTTTTAATTGATATATGACAGATATACTTTGGTGAGTTGTGCTCAGGTGATTTAGCATAAGAAAGGAGGGGAGCAGCACATTGCTTCCATGATTTGAAGGATCAGGAATGAACCGCCACAGATTAGATGATGTAAGGAATTTAGAGCTGACAGAAGAACCAATCCCTTTGCTTATGAACTCTTCTGGCTGTGCAGGTTATGGAGGCAGATGTTGTGTCTCAGATTTTCCGGCCAGCTGTAATGCTGGGCACATTGCTACTGCCTGTGAACTTTTCTGATGCCCATGATACTGCCCACTTTCAGGCAGAACTTCTGATTCCAGCTGAAGCCAAAATGGGCGAGAGCGGACTCTAGAGGGAAAGTCCAATGAGTGAAATAAAGGTGGTGGAAGAGGGGACATAAACTCCTTTTAGGACAAAAGCTGCGATATATAGGTAAGTTTTTATGCATCGCAAGATTTTAATGAATGAAGGTGGGTTGGTGGCTGAATGGGTGAGTAGATCAATGGGTGATGGGTTGGGTGTGTGAGCAGGTCGTCGGGTCGAGTGTATAAACAGCAGGGTGGGCAGTCCGTTCGGGGGTATAGTTGAGTCAGTTGAGCAGTCCAGTAGGGTGAGCAGTCCGGTCGGTTGTATAGTTGGGTCGGGTGTGCAGTCAGGCCGGGTGTGTATTCGGGTCAGATGGGCAGTCAGGACGGGTGGAGAGTTTGGGCAGGGTGGGCAGTGTCCTGACATATGCTCAGGTCAGCTGTGCAGTCCATTTCGGGTGGGCCGTCGGGTCAGCTGTGTAATCTGGTCGGTTGGGCAGTTGGATTTGGGATGTAGTCGGGTCGGGTGTGTACTCGGTTAGGCTGGACATTTCAGGTCGTGTGGTATAGCCTGGTCGTGCGTGCAGCCCAGTTGTGTGAACATTCGGATGGATGGTGGATAGTCGGGTTCAGGTGCCAAGTTGGTAACCCAATAGCTTCAAGTTTAGTTGAGTCCTAAGACAGAAGGTTCTGAGACTGACTGGCAGTCACAGAACACATTCCACCAGTTCCCATAAAGCCACTAAATTAAACTGCACCATTGCCTCTGAGGAGGAGCAAACCCTTCACAGCTCACAGGCCGTTTCATCCAAATTGAATAGAATTGCAGAACGGTAATGGCAACCTTGGTTCAGATTACCCTGTCCTCCCAGTTTCTGTGAAATCTGTATTTGGCAAGCAGCAACTCAGGTATCAGTTTGGATGGGTAGCTGGGTCGTGGGGGAACTCAGGTTCGCTGGGCTGACAGGGTTTTGCCAGGTTGGGGTACTTAGTCAGCTGGGCGTGCATAGTCGAGTCAGATGTGGTTTGTTCGTTGGGTAGGATAAGCATTCAGGTCTGGTGAACAGTCACGCCATGGAGGTGGGTAATCAGGTTCAGTGGGCAGTCGGGTCACGTGGGTGGGTAATTGGGTTGTGTTGGCACTCTTTCGGGCATAGTCGGGTTGGATCAGCTGGGCCATTGAGTCTGCTAGGTAGCCAGGTTGGGGGAGTAGCTGGTTGAGGAGTATAGTCATGTTAGGGAAAGGGCAGTAAGGTCGTGAGGCGGGAATGTGCTAGTTGGGTCGTGAATGGTCGAGTTGGAGGTGGTAGCCGCTGGGAGAGAGGATATTCAGGTGGGGTGGGCTATCGTGTTTCGTGGGCAGCCAAATCGGCTGTCAGGGTTGGGGAAGTATTGAATCTTTTTTTGGGGGGTGCGGGGTTGTCGTGTGTTGGAGGGTTGGATATGGTGCTCAGTTCATTTATGCTGTTTAATCTCTGAGTTACAGCAAGTTTTGACAGCGTAAAATTTGCAAAGTAAGTACACAGGCAATTCCCGTGTATCTGACCCCAAGTCTCTGACACTGAGCTGAATGTGGGAGACATTCGCAGCAGGTCCAGGACAGCGCAAATCAGCCAATCAGGATTTTGAACTTGCGAGGCAATTTTAGCGCGTGTGCACGTCTCAGGATGTTTGCAATGTTTGGGTTGCGCTAATGCAACTTAAATTCCCTGCTGTGAACACTGGAAGTTTTGGGACCTTAGGTGTTTATTAAAGTGACTCTTTTCATTGCAGGGCCTGCCTTGCAAGGGAGATAAGTTCAACACAGAGAGGTTTTACTCCACTGCTGAAGCATGTTAATGACTGTTCTCTGTGTACACTGAGTGGCAATTGCGTCACTATAACAAGAAACAATTATAATCCCCGTGGAATATCAGCAGACATAAAACACATGACACAAAATGCAAGTGTTTTCTGATACCTTTTAAATAACAAAACAAAAGTTGTAGCAGGAAGGCCAGCACTCAAACCTGGAACATTGGCTACAATTTAATAATAGCTAGAAAAGGAAATGTTGGTTTCATTTTGCATTTTTTAGCTGTTTCAGTATTACTGTCCAAGGAGATTTCACTATCTTCTTCAGCTCTTCCCTGAATTTCGTTTGTGTAGCCTCATAAATAAACGCGTTTATGCACAAACTCAAATACATGAGCGTGTATCCGGTTTCAGTAGCGAAGTATACAGGAGCTGTATAATCCTCTCGTAGATGAATGACCGCACCATTGACAAACAAAGAAACGACTGTTGTCATCCACAACAGTGTGAAATTACCCGATACAGTGAACAGTCATATAATCGATTTCCTTCGGTTCTGTATTTCTGGATCACTCTGATTCTCGCTGCTGTGATCCCGGAGCTCCTTACTCGCTCGACTGGCTACTAAGATCCGTCTGGCTGTCAAACAATTAAACAGTAATATCAAAGTGAAAGGAATCCAATTCAACAAAGTTCTTTGAAACCAAGTAGACATTACACCAAAAGGAGATGTATAAAAATCCATGTTGGGTTGGAAACCCCAGTAAACATTGTTAACTGTTCGCTTAGGTTCAAATGCAAACCAAATTGGTATGTTCTCTAAAAATGAGAGGACACAGATTGCTGTTAGAACTCTAGCCGCTGTTCTCACGGTGCAATACCTTGTCTTAAACTTGTGACATTTTTGTGCTATTTGTGTACATTATGAACTTGAATTTGGCTGTATGGAACATTATTTTACGTGGAATACGCTTACTCATGATTTTATACATGAGAACATTGTTGAGCATGAGCAGTAAATCGGTTGTTACCATGGCCACCGTATAGAAAGAAATACATATTGAAGGGCCGCAATTTCCTCTGGAGAGAATTGTCATCAGGTTCGCTGTGGGAACAAGAAAGTAGGTGACATAGACACTAAGGTACATTGCTCAGACTATTATGGGAAATGTTCCCGTTAATTTCTAACCAGCGTTTTTTACACATATATTTATAATGTTGGCCAATGTTGATGAAGTTCCTAAAATAAATAAACGAATATGGGCTCTAATGTGGTTAAATTGCTTCAAGGGCAGTAATGCTGCGGCTGCCTGTAGCTAAAGCAGAGACTGGAACCAGGATTCTGGGGGAAGGATCTCTTAATTGGGTACAAAACCTCTGAGAAATGAACATCTGCATGTGATTGGTAAGAAATGTAAACTTTATAATTGGGAAGTAGAAACAGTTTGGGAGATAGGATTTCAGTATATGGTCAGAACAAGCAGGAGTCTAAAAAGTTCAATTTCTTTTCAGCAGAAGCAGCCCAGTCCCAGGTGTTCTTGCTGAAGCTTTGTTTGGGAAGAATCTTAAAAGTCTGAAACCTGAGAAAAGCTATGAGCCATCCGGCACGCTGAAGAGCTGGGAGATGTGTTTTTTTTTCAACCAAAGCTAATCATACTGTGGGCCGTAGTGTTATAGAATGGGGAGTGACATTGACTCTGAAAAAACTCCACCATCAGGACTGTTGTGACCCGAGTGAAAGAGGCTCCACAGAAGTAGTCCTTGTTGTTGATAATTATATCCACAGAGCTGGTATGGAGTCAAGTGGCTGTTGGAGGCCACTTGAGAATCAGACCTTTCGTAAAGAAGAGTGGTTGTGAACTTCGGGAGCAAGATGGAACTGTGAGAGATGTTAGGACTAAACACAGTGCCAACTATGTGCTGAGGGCTAGCTATGAAATCCGTGAGACTTATTGTGTGTCAGCTACGTCAACCATAATCAATATTTTCTACGGAATACAATTAGCACTTTATTATATATTTTTTCACTTTGGCTTGATTTTTTTTTTACAGTAAATGCTTTGAGAAGTGCGTTCTTGTGCATTGTTTTCTTCCATCGGCATCCTTTGGGAGGTTCAGATCTTTTAGACAATTGATCCTCAAGTGGACAGTAACACTATCTCTAGGGATTGATACTCTGTCGTCCTCCCGGGAAATTTCTGACTGATGTTTTCATGGTGCTGCAAAAACGTTGACTCAAATTCAGTCTGGAGAATGGTAAATAAGAATAGCCCAAAACTCCTCTCATTACTACGGCCTTTGGACATTGATTTCCACTGAGGCGAATGTTGACTTCAGGCAACACTGTAAAACTGGCTAAATTGGATCAGCCGTCCGTCATACATGTCGCCCGCTACCCTTTCAACGACCATCGCCACAGGCATTGGATTGAGGCTCAATGGAACTGTGCAGTGCAAACCACCTATGAGTACCTCACAAAGACAGTCCAGTTACTGATATACATTACGTAAAGGGAAAATGGGATATTCCTATAATTTGTTGAATTTCAACAGTAAAATAATAAACACATTTCCTTACATCCTGCCATCAAGCCATTAACGTGTAATACACCGATTGCATTTGATAAAATACCACTGGGGCTCCATGTAACACGAAATAGAACTTAACATTCCGTTGCGTCTGATTATTTGGAGGTCGAAATCTCGGGAAATACATCAGCTATGAGCGGCATACTTTCCAATCCATTGCAGGCTGCAATGACTTCAAATAAAATATTCATCTGAAGAAAAAAAAAGTCTGTCCAAAGTGAAGTTGCCCTTTGCCTGTTTATAATCACTCTGAAGGACTAGCTCAGGGTCTGAAGGGGAGACGAAGGATCCGCAAAGATTATTTGTGAGGGAGGAATGAGAAGCAGCTTCCTGTTTCTCAAAATATCTTCCCGTTCCCTGCTGCGCCTGAGGACCCTGCAGTACTAGGAATTATCACTGTAATGTTAACCATCATTACATATGAGATGGTTACCATGGACACTAAGCAACACATTGTTTAGTGATTTATGAACTGTTGGAAGGCCGGGAAATCAACCTCCCTCCCATTCAGTATGAGGTGAAAATTTAAACTCCAGGTGCCCACAGTCTTCTGAGCAGAACAGCGGCTCACAGGCCCTGTGAACGGATAGGATTCCCGCTGAAATTCAGCAATCAATTCCGGTAGAGAAATTACTGGGTAGGGATACTTTCCCACATAATCACCAACAGTGAAATACTCAACAGCTTTCAGACAACGCTGACTTACCGGGAATACCAAAAGCTGCGAGTATTGGGTAGTAAATAGCCAATATTTGTCGAATCGTTGGCCGGAACATTTTTTAGATGGATGCAAGAGTTCACCCAGTTTTCTGACTGTGTTGAAGATCCGTAAATGTTTCCCCTTTTATCGGCCAATTTGTTTTCCGGTGATGAATTCAGCTTACACAATAATTCGTGTTAGTTGGAGTCATTAACAAACAATGGGTAATCCTTGGAGACCCTGGTCCGCCAATAAGGAAATTCACCAGGACAGTTCCAGAAACTTCGTCAATTAAAATTAATGAAAGGAAAGTAACTCCAGGGGTAATGTGTTCTGCGCATGCTCCCTTGAATATTGAAAGGAACTTCCCTCCTGGACAGTGATGGATTATTGGGGCTTCATAATATCCTACTGCGATATTGACTCATCCATTGCAGACTGTAACGTGCTATCAACTGGAGTTACATAACTTAAACTTTCCGTCTTCTTTGGCGCCACCTCGTGATGACTCGGTATTATTATTACTGGCGATGATATAGCTCTAGCATTAACAATGCTACCGAAACTATCTGTAGATTTGTGCTGTTGCTGTCAGTCAACAGTACAAGCAGTTATCTGTTCTAACATGAATAGTGAAAGAACATGTTAGAAAAGTATCCGGGCTGATTTTACTCTATTCTTATCAATGAAAACTTCACTCAAACAGAGGGTGCCGTGCTCCAACATTATATGTCGTGAAATACAATCAGAAAATGCTGGGAGTACTCAGCAGGTAATGTAGCATCAGTGGAGAGTTGATCAGAGTAATTGCCAGCATTGACTTTTTAAAATTCTGATTTCCAGCGTCACGGTATTTTGTTTTCGGATTATTAGCTTTCATCCGACACCAGAATTTTCTCGTGCTGATCATGGTAATATTGGCATACCATCACTGTTGGTTTACTGGTCAGGCTCCTACTCAACTCTTACTCGTGATATCCTTTCACTCATCTCACTTTTGGTGACGCCACCTTAACTTTACTGAAGGTGAATTTAACATTAACGAGGAAGACCCTACTGGAGCATTAATAGTTATATCCGTGCAAAGAACCATACTCATATTTCTAGCTGTAACCCCGCCCTAACGTTATTGCTGAGGCCTGAATGCTAAGTTAGTCGTAATGACATCACTCGAACATTGCTGTGAGTGATCCGGTACCTGCAAGTTATTTTTCCTTTTTTTTTAAATTTCCTTCCGAAATCAGATCACCTAATTATAAGGTAATTTTCCACATTGCCGCCGTTAATGCAATTATATTGTAATCAGCACTCTGATTAAAATGGGAAAGAACCTGTTATCTAAAAGCGATGCTGCTTGAAACCCTTTATTTCACATTAGGAGAATGTTTAATGCTTTGTCTGATGTATCGTGACAGACGTACTATTGGGTATAACTAAAAGAGGAATGAGGAAAGTTGGAAGATACATTTAGGTTGTAACTGGGCTTGGATAATGAAAGGTTGGCATGAAAATGTCACCGAAAAATTGCTGAAACGTCTGAGAAATCTATTAATCGTTTAATTTTATTGCAGGAGCAGCCATTCTGTCCTTGAATATGCGCAATTGACATTGACCTCTATACCTTATAACTGAACGCAAAGCGGAGCCACAATATCAAATGGCACGTCAACCTTCTGGAGAATATCACTGCTTCGAATTGGCGAGACATCCAATGAGTATCACACCAGTCGACAGCGAACAAAACTGTAAACGGTCGACTAAGTCCAATTAATTTACGAACGACAATAGTCGCTTTCAATAGGGGAGCTAAATTTAGCTATTAAGCTGAATGTAGATGCAAGGGACAGCTGCACTAATCTTCCAATAGCAATCAACGTTATCCAATATATAGCGGGTGGGAGCACAAAATCCACATTTTTCAATCATGCACACTCACTTAAAATTTGGGATGTGAAGCAGCAATTTTTGGAATTTGACAGCGGTTAATTCAAGGGCTCTGCTCTCTTTATCTTGCAACCAGGTGAAAATTCTCCTTGTGCTTAAGAAGCGAGCGGTCAGTAATTATTTCATTTAAATGCTATTTCTTCATTCAACCCACTACAATTAAAAACCATTTTGAGTGGCGAATGCCATCCAAATTTAAACTCCGCTTGTAGCCGTTGTTCCTTATTTAAAGCATCGGAAGCGACGCTTGTAACAGTTTCAATGTCGATATCGTTTTAATTTTCAACCCTGCAGTGACGCATCGAGTTCGTAAACAGAGACACCATTTTGCACAATTAGCGTTACCCGCAAAACAGAACACAGAAACGTTAGGAAACCGGTATTTTACACCTCCCAGGCGTTCTTTCTAAACCGAAGAAGCAATGGGGGTGAGCGCGGTGGGGGGGGGGGGGGGGGGGGGGGGTGGTTGGGGGGGGGGGCGGTGTTGGTGGAGGGGTGGTGGTGGTGGGAGCGGGGGGGTGGGCGGTGGATGACGGTGGCGGGTCGTCTTCCATCCCACTGAAACATACAGAAAAAGACTGGCCGCAACTGTCCTTACAGATTTTTAATATAAGACCAGATTATGCTAGAAGCACTCGGCGGGTCTGGCAGCTTCGTTGAACAGAGACAAGAGTGAACGCTTTCTGGTCGATGACTTTTGATCAGAACCAAAATATTTATTTTACGTTTCTGGACAATGTGGCGCAAGTCTGATTGTCGACATCATCTGCGGAATTACTTACTTGTTGCGATCAGGTTTCAAGATTGTTGGGGGCGGGCGGAGGGAGCGGTTCTTGGTGCCAGCGAGAATCCATTCTCGTTAACACGTCCCTAACAAATGTCTAAATGGTTCGGTCCATTTGAAGTGGACGGAATATTGATTATTGAATATTTTTGAGTACTGATTCGATTTGTGACCACAGAAAAGAAATCCAAGCCCGATTCACAGCGCACTCATTGGTAATCAGCACTGGAACAATGAGTGTCACAGCGCAGTAACTGTTCTTAACTGGTCGGTCCGCAACTGCTCCCTACGTCAGGCCAGTTTCAGCTTATGCTGGAGAGAAAACCGCAAGTTGCGACTCCGAAAGGCTTTGTGACAACGACAAAAAAAAAAACGTCGAATGGGTTATCATTCCTGGACCCGGCCAAATCCCATTGGGTATACTCAAGAGGTCGGGACATGTTAGCACAACGGTTCACGTTTGCTTCATAGATAATTTTGATCCAATCGTGCTTTTTTATAATCGCACGTGATTCGTTTCTACCCGCCTTGAAAATGGCCGCTTCTTTGCCGGATCAATTTAAAGCCAGAGATTGCAGAAGCAGAAGAGGCAGTGCGGAGATTCAGAATTGGGATGTTCTGTTTAGTAGATAGGCGCTTTCACTAAGTAAGCCACGGTGATACCTGCAAGCAAGCATTGTAATCCAATTTTGTGAATTGTATACTACTATGCTGCTGCAATATAATCATAAAAAAGAGAGGGGGAGCTGTATTGCATTAGTTTAATTTTCTATAATCCAGCTAATATCAAGAGAATGCAGGAAACACTCAGCAGTTCAGGCAACATCCACGATGAGCGAAGGCGATGTAACGTTTTTGATCGGTGACCATGTTTAAACTGCACCATTATAAAGGAAGTCAGATACTAAAACAGCAGGAATGTCTGAACTACCCTTCACATCACCTCTATCCCGACGGGTTGACCTTCATTCAGATAGACATGTAGGGAATCAGTGGAACATGAATATGATGATTCTTATTTGCTTCTTGCTAAGAGACGCATTCTGACATATCATTTACATTCCATGCCTTCACGCACGACACTCCCTCCTAACAGGGAAAACGACCCAGTACCAAACAAATGAAAATGCCACTCCCGTCATTCAGAAAACCCGATGCGCAGCATCAATCAGACTGGACAGAGCCACCCGATGCGGAAGAAACTTTGTGCTGAGGGGAAAGGTTGCACTGAAGTGATTGTAAGAATCAGCAATATCGTTGGAGGATATGAAACGAAACGAATATACATAACTATTTCCTTTGTTTTTTTTTAGCATTATTGCGATTTAGGGGAATGATTTGCTGAATTTGCGGTATTCATTTGATGAAGACATATTTGAAAGAGAATACAGAAAAAAACTGTTCATGACATTTGAAACATCTACATTTCTGAACCCCTCGGGTCTCACGCTCTTCCTCCCTCTTATACTCATAGTAATGTGTCTTTGCTGCAACACTTGACGGAGATGGACATTCACTTTTTTATGTCTGCACAAAGTAACAATCCTTTCATTTTTAGGGTCCAAACACATTATCTACCCCTGCCTAGACATGGAAAGAGAATAACAATCAAGTTCCAGAGGGAATGCGAGATGGGCTCCTCACTCTGATGGGGGAATGGGAGTGTCAATGGGTGCGTCACTGCCCTTTTACCCTCTGGGAACTGGTGTGAAACATAGCCCCAGGCAGCGGTGTTAGGGCCAATGCTGCACTTAAACTTAGGCCAAATTCTAAATCAATGTCCCAGGTCATGTGGACATTAATAATCCAGATTTGAAAGAAAGTAATCTTAAATTAGCATCCGCCTTTCATAGCCTCAGGGCGTCGAGAACATCTTCACCACGAATGAAGGCCTTATTGATGTTCATTTGCAGTAAAATTGGAAATTCAGGACGTAAGCTACACCCAGACAGCTCCAAGTTAGATCAATGCAATAATGAAAAGGTTATCTGTTTTAGTGAAGGTGGTTAAAATTAATTATAGGCAATGACATTAGATAAAACTCCTCTGATATTCTTCCAAAGACTCAAGAGACCTTTTTGCACACATTGGAGAGGGCGGACATTGTTTAAAGTGTCAATGGGAAGACGGCAGCTCAAACAACGCAGCACTCCTTCAGTACTGCACTGACTATCCCAAGCCTAGGCAACATGTATAAGTGGTGGGCTCTTGAGCACGCAATATTTGTGACTCCAAAGTGAGAAGACTTCACTACTGAGCCGCTACTGACATAAAGAGGGGGTGGCGACTAACATCCAACAAAATTGGAGAAACATATCTCTGCTTGTGGCTGAGTCATTATATTTTTCCCCCTAGTCAATGTGATTTGTCGAGCACGAGCTTTCAGCGATATTTCCAAGACGTGCCATCTGTGATGCTTGCTCCCTCCATAAACTTGCGTTAAAAACCCTCGCGTCCACCTGCAAATGCTTTGTCCCATTTACTCGTCAGAACTTCGCTCCCTCCTTGGCTTGCATTTTCTCCTGCTTCGGCAATTAAATTAAGTTTAAAATGCTCATCTTTATGTTCAAATATATTCAGGTCGCTCTCTATCTGTATAACTCCTCCACTCCTGCAACAATCATCTTCCAAATGTAATTGCTCCATTTCACTCACTTCTACCCAGCTCTCTAACCTACACTGCTTCAGTCCTTATCCTCATGTTTAAATTCCTCCCAGGTCTTCACTTCACCCTGTCCGTGCAATCTTCTCAAGTCCAACAACCCTCTTGCAACTCCTACCGTAGCTTGTTTTGAGTACGCTGATTATCATCACTGCCAGAATGTTGACTGTGCTTCACAGATTGGGCCTGAAGCTCTGAATTTCTCTCTCTAAATCTCCTCGGCTCTCCACCTCTCTTTCCTCCATTAACAGCTGCCGTAAAACATACGTCACTGACCAATTCGGCACATCTCCTTCTTAAAAGCATAAAACGCAGGGAAAACTCAGTAGTCATTACAACATCTCTGAAGAGAAAAGCAGGAGCTAACATTTCGAGATTTTATGACACTTTTTCTTCAGCGCAGAATCCGTAGTATTTTGTTTTTTTCTGCCTCTGAAGCTCCATGTGAAGTTATTCATTTTTGTTGCAGGGAAAGAAAAACAAAACGTTTTTAAAATGTGTAAAAGTTGCAAATGTTGTTGTTTACAGAGAATTAAATGTGCTCATACAAGGAACGCAGAAAGTTAGCATGCACGAATTACTACGACGCAGCGATAGTAAATTCAGATTTGTTCAAATCCCAAAGGGAAACTTCAAATACGTGTCATAACCAATTTTTGCAACTTGAATGTATCGAGATGCTGGCTTTGAATTCAGTCGTAATAAGAGAAGCGTTTTTTTGTTAACAGGACTAAATTGAACATTTATTAATGAAATAAAGATTGTAAGCACACACATATGTCTACCAAATTTCAACAATAATAAGGACAAAAATCCTCTAATTAATCTGGCTCTCAGCTAGACCCCCGGTAAGGCAACAATGGATTTACACAAACATGGATTTAAACAAGCATCTGGCAAAACACGCTTTGGACAGTCGCATTCAAAATACGTTTATTTAAGTTCCAGGTCCTTGCAGACAGCAGCTTCAGCCTTAAAGTATGAAGGCTTCTCACACTTGTTGGTTCCTAAAGTGCCTCTAACATACATACAATCTCCTTTCGCCTTTTTACACATCATTCTCCTTGAAAACAATTTTTGCCACTGTAACAATAACCTTTTAACTTTTCCTCTTCTAACAATAGTATTCTTTCACCGCACCAATTTTATTAGTAAGGTGCACAATAAATAAAAAAAATATTCTTTGGTGTCTTCTAGATACACCTTTTCACGCACAGTCTTGAATGATTCCTTTAACAAATGCAATTTTGCAGTTTAGGTTCTACACTCCTTAGTTTACCTAATTAACATGTTAATAATATTATGCATCAAATCACCCAGACCAGCTGTCTTTAATCCAGTTAAGACACACACAGACACATATCGACACAAACCCATTTGTTACTCTATTTTTTAAAATGATTTCCAATAACATTATACACATTAATATCTCTTCATGATTTTTCCCTTCTACATTTCCTTTCAGCAGGAATCATTCCAGTTCAGAGTCGAGGTTTTCAACTGTCCAAGTTTCCCTTTTGGCTTAAAGCTCTTGATAACACAACTGCAAACACAGTTTCTCTTCATGTATAATCTGTAGATTATTTCATTCCAGTAATAAACTCCATTTTAATAGGCTAGCACGCTGTCTCAACATTTGCCGTGCAACTTTAAAGTATTGTGACCTGTATAAACAATTGTCTCTGACATTTTATTTGCCGCATAGATTTCAAAATTCTGCAATGGTAAAATCGAATTCAACGCCTCCTATTCAATCGTTGAACAACATCCCTGTTGCCATCTAACGTCCGTGAAAAATACTATATTGGTTTTTCAGTTCGACTATCACCTTCTCATCACACTAAAGCCCCAATACCTTTTTCATTTGTGTCAACGGCCAACTTAAATTACATAGCGTATTTTGGCACTAACAAAACTGGTGTCGTAATTAATGCAGTTTTTAAACTGTCAAACGCCTTCTGACACTCCAGTGCCCATTGAGATTTCGCATTATCTTTGCAAAATTCAGTCAGTGGAACAAGCACACTGATAATACTTGGTACACATTTCCAGTAAAAACCATTCAACGGTTCTCGCTTTGTTGTAGGCACTAGGAAATCGACGATAGCCATGACTTTCATAACTTTTGGATCTACCTTGCCATGTGCAATAGTATGTTCCAGATAGGTAAATTGCACTTCTGCAAGTTGACTTTTAGGCAAGTTCATTACCAAATTTGCTTGCTGTAAATGAGCAAATAATTCTTCCAGGTGCTGTAAATGCTCCTCCAACGTCTGACAAAAAAAAAAAATTGTCAACAGTATAAACAGCAAAATTGCTTAGACCTGCAATTAATTTGTTTTTCAGCCTTTGAAATATCACTGTTGCATTCTTTGTACCAAATGAGCATGACTTTCAACTGATATAGGCCATTTGGCATCACAAAAGCCTCCTTCACCTTTCCTCTCTCTGATAACGGTACTTGTCAATCGTCTTAGAGCATGTCAATCTCCGTGATAAATTTTCATTGCCACAATTTTACAATACCATCCTCCAACCGTTATATTAGATAGGAAACAACTTTTGTCACTGCAGTCACCATTTGATAGCCCACACTCAGCCTTTGTGTTCCACTTGGTTTCAGTACCAGTACAACAGTTGAACTCCAGCTACTGCATTTAGACTTAATGATATCATTTTGAAGCATGAAGTCAATTTATTTCTGCAATTGTGATAACTTCGCCGGATTTAATGTATAAGAATGTTGCTTTATCGAAGATGAAACTTCGACAGAGTCATCATGTATAGGTAAATCTGTCCTCCCCAATGTATTCCCACAAATAGGTTTGTTTGACCACAATAACTTATCAAATTTCTTTCAGCACCTATCTGCAAGTTATATCAATGTAACATTTAATTTTTAAAGTACCCATTTATCATCCATTTTGATTGCAAGAAAATCAATTTCACAGTTCTGTAATTCTACCTCTGTCTCATTATCTACCATCAGTAATATCTCCTTTTGGGCCTCTTCCCTGTCAAAGTACAGTATAAGCACAATTACATGACATGCCCTCTGCTTCTTTCTTCTACCTGGAGTATTTATTAAATAATTTACTTCATTTTGTTTATTTTCAATCCTGTAAGGCCCACTAAAGTTTGCCTTCAATCAGTCACTGAGTACTGGTAACAGAAGTAACGCTTTCTCTCCAGCAATAACATTCTGAGCTGTATCCTTCCTGTCTGCTTTCACTTTCATCACTTGCTATGATATATTTAAATGTTCCCCAGCCAACTCACATGCTATGTCTAATCTCCCTCTCTCTCTGAAGTTTGATGCGTAATCCAGGGCAGTACTTTATGGGGTTTCCCCCAAAATTATTCATTAATCAGTGTAAGTTGTCCCCTTACTCCATAATCATAAACTCATTTCAAAGAACTAAACCCATTAGGAGCATCCATAAAAGCAAATAAACAGAACAGAATCCCCCAACACAAATCTTTTGGATAATCTCTGAGAGTACAGTCTCATAATTGATTTTAAGGTTTGATGCTACCCTTCAAAATTCCTCATGACTCCGGTTGAGAAACTGTTGACTTACACTGTTTTATCCCCAAGCTGTTCTTTGGTTCCTTACTGTGACATAAAATTTGAACTCTGATCTGATTGTATTTCCTTTGGGAAACCGTACCTTGTAAAAAAAAAAATACTTAACTCTTCCATTATATTCTTAGTTGTAATATTCCTTTAAGGTATCTCTTTAGGAAACCTGGTAGACACGTGAATTATTGTCAGTAATTACTGATTTCCACTTTTAGCCTTAGGAAGGGATCCTGCAACATTAATTCTGAACGTTTTTAAAGTTTCAGTAAGTTCTGGTAATGAGATTGAAGATGCAGACCTAATCACTACTTCTAGCTTCCCTATCACCTGAAATGTGTGACATGTTCCTGGCCAATAAGAGCACTCCTGCACTTTTGCCTGTCTTTCTAACTCCTAAATGTTCCCCCATTGTAATTTCAGGAGCAATCCTCAGAAGCACATTTCCATATCCTAATGGAATGACAATGTGATGTACCTCCTCCAGCTTTCATTTGCTGTGACATGATCCGGCCTTCATTTGCTCATTAAAATATCACCCTGAAGGTAATAATATTTTGGAATATATTTTTCCTTGATTTCTGAGTAAGGTGTCTGACATAACTGCAATCATTTTGCTGCAACTCAATTAATTGCCTTGGATTAAACATTTCAGCCAAACATTCCTCTGTTGTGTCCTTCAGAATTGTTTTCTCAAACACAGTGCCTGCTGATTCGATTTCAATCCCTTCTTTCTGCCTTTTTTACTACGTGCTCAACTTAGTTCCCTTGATTCACCCTGTGCGATTGTCATCTCGTAATCACACAATCCAGAAATAATCCAGGATGCTCCTCTTGTAACACCTCTGTTTGAAACACTTCTACACGCTTCTCAACTACCATAGGCATCACCCACACGTGTGAGCCAGCTACATCATTATCCAGAATAAATTTCACCCCTACAGTGGGCAATTCTTCCACCATCTCAATAGTCACTTCGCCAGTTCTCCACTTATTTTTAAAATTTACTGTCCAAAATTGAATAGGTTTAGCATCTCCATGTGCCTCACATATCAACACCTGTTCCTGCAATACGCCTCCTGAAAAAAAAATCACTATCCCGCAACATTAATGATTGGCTAACCAATGTGCCTCTGAAATCTTTAACACCTTTACCTTCGCCATCCTATATAAATGGAAATATTTTTCCTTCACACACACAAAATCTTTAAACATTTCTCCAGCCTGCTACTCAGAATTCCCTTGGATAAACTGTGAACACATCTCCACTTCCTTACCTGCCACCGATTCACCCAGTTTCTCTCGTGCATAAACAGTTGATCATTGCTGCGCGTGAACCTCAGAACCCACAGTACTTTCACTTCCATAATATTTTAGCTCCCCAACAGCTCATGCATATTTCATAGCAATTTCCAACACATTGAATTCGTGTGTCCCACTTTGTTACAATGAAAACACATCAACTTTCAAATGTTATTTCTACCCTCGGCACATTTATTTTTATTCTGAGAAAAAAAAAACTTCCTGGAAATAGCCACTTCCTTTCACCTTCTCACTTTCTATCCTTTTAGGATTTAAATGGTTGACGAGAAAAAGGGTTAGCTCTATGCACTAATTCATAATCATTAGCTTTCTCCGCTGCTTGCCTTACATAATTAACTTTAAGTTCCATCAGGAATTCTCACTGCCGAAGAAATTGAATGTTTAAATTCTTCCAAAAGAATTACTTCTCTAAGGGCTGCAGAAGACGTATCTATTTTGATATGATTGGGTTAGGGGCAAGAAATAGTTTGCTTAAAGTAGACAAAGTTTGAGATCCCGAGTACTTGCACAAAGAACAAAGCCACACCATTCCACGCTTTTAAACAAAAAAAGGAATCATTATTATACAAATTCTGAAAAGTGAAATCAGTTACAGCATCGATCTTAAGTCTGACATTCAGGATTGAAAAGAGATAAACGTGAATACACACATTGCATCGAAAATAGCAGACACGCCCAAAGCAGATCCCATGGATTTTTCAGCAAACGACCCAGATGTCACTGAACTCTGTAAGTTAGGCCATCTCCTTAAAACTCTGTCTTCCTTATGACCTATTACAGTCTTCACTCTTCACTTTCGAGGTTCTAGCTTCAGACTTCCCTCAAAAGTCGCTCTCACCCAGGCTGTGTGATGAGAATGCGCACGTCCCAGGGATTCAAACTCGTCGCCCAAGACTACGTTCTTCTGGATTATCAAGTCTGTACTCCAGTCTTTATTTACTGATGTAATTTTAGCTATTAACTAGATGGCTGCCTTCACTGAGCAGATGCTATCCCCGGGTTTCTGCGAACTTTGGCCTGCCTCCTGTACCCACCTCTTAATGAGGCAGCCAGAGCTTCTTCACAGCCCAAACTACTATCAGACAAAACAAATGAATTTTGCAGCTCTCAAAACATTTGCCGAGCTCTCGCAACCTGGAACCCACCAACTGAGCTCCTCAGAGCTAACTGCAGCACTTTATCTTCATTGAGATTTTCCTTGTGCTCCTGACTAAACCTGACTGAACTTTCAACTGCTCTTCACTAACACGGATCTGGGTGACCTATCAAAACACTACAAGAGAACTCTGGTCTTTTTACCATGCAAGATCAACCGCAACAAATATTGGAACTTTCGGTGTCCTGAATGATACAATCTGCACAGGTGCCAGCTAACGAAGCACACAATGTTAATAATCACAAAAAAAAAACAATACTCAGAGGGATACGATGATTTCTTTAAAGTGGAAGTATTGCAGATGTAGTGTTGAATTCCAGGTTTATTCGGAGTACAAGGACCATACAGCTAGAATCACAGAACGGTTGCAGCACACTTACACTAGGCCTTCCGTGTTGGTGCTGGCTCTCTGAAGGATCAGTTCACTGAGTGTCAATGCCCCTCCTGCTCCCTGTTCCATTGCATGTTTTACTTTGTCAGGGCTTGTTCTGTTTGCTGTTCTGATCCTAGAGATTTGTGATGGATAATCTGCTCGAAGTTTATTTCCTGATATATATTTTTAGGATAGATGTGGAGAAACCATTTCCCACTCTGCAAAGAATGGGATTGAGTTGTAATATGTTTATGTCATTGATCCATAACAATAATGTCTGCTCCAGTGAGGAGAAAAGTCGCGAAGCATTTATCAACAAAGGCTACCAGAAAATCCTAAAACAATTCTCACAAATGCTTGAGACTTCTTAATTTTCCAGAATATGGATTATTTTTGCAAGAAAAGGCCTTTTCACTTCCATTGAGGGGCCAGGAGAACACAACATAAGTTACCCCTTTTTGTAATTTCTTCAGAATTGAACAACCTGAGCCAAGAGCATCGCCCAGACAGAGATGGGAACTGTGTGCCATAGGATAAAAGGTCAGGGGCTTAACTGATTGAGCAATCCTGGCTCCACTGAGCTGCCCTCCCCTAGCTGCCTTCAGTGTCCAACAAGAGATATCAATCCACCTTTTTTGTTGCATTTCCTTCTTTGGTAATTTGCCCTTTACTAAGCATTTCCCTCACATGCTGACCAGCAGCCTCCCTTTGGCTTCATGTCTCAAATCCCCAACTCCTTGAAAGTGTATTACACTTGCTGTATTCCTTCAATGTGATGTTTCTGATACTTATTCGAAGGATTCTATAAGGGTGATCAGTAGGATAATGTGCGGGCCATTCTATTATTTTGTTGGCTTCGACATATTTTTCTATCACATATTTGAGAAAGGATTCCGTGAATGAGCACATTATTGCTCAATAAGTGCCGCCTCAGAGCAATATCATTGACACGTTTTATTACTTTGTTGATGATCAAGGGTAGATTTATGTGTCGGTAATTGGGCAGGTTGGGTTTGTCCTGCTTTTTTGTGCTTTTCGTCTTCAGCCCTTCGTTGATATTATGTGGGATGAATCGAAATATCTGAAGACTGGCATTCATGTTAATGGGGACCTAAGTTGGAGATGAGATGGATCACCAACTCTGGCTTAAGATAGCTGTGAATGTTTCAGTCTTACCTTCTGCATTGATGTGCTGGGCTCTCCTATCATTGAGGATGGGGATATTTATGGAGCCTCAATCAGTTAATTGTTAGTCCATTGTATAATCTTAACTTTAGTTTGAGCTATGCCTGCTGCTGATCCTTGCATGCCTTAATACATTGTTCATTGTAGCAGCAACGGTGGTAATGCTAGAGTGGGTTTATGCCTGCCATGAGGTTACAGATTGTGATTTTTCCAATTCTGCTGCTGCTGATGGCCACAGCACCTCATAGTTGCCCAGTATTTAGTTGCCAGATATGATCACAATCTATCCCATTTATCAGTGTGTTAGTGCCACCTTACACAATGAAGAGTTTTCACCCTGATATCCTCAAGGTGGCAGTCCAATGTCACTTCTGTGGCGATCACTCCCATCAGTATTCTAATGGACAGATGCAGTAATGAAGATATTGGATGTTATCCATTAACAGTGGGTTCGTGTAGCTCTGTCAGACGAGGTCAAGTTAATTTTTTTGCCATTTTGTTGTTTCCCTCACCACCTGCCGAAGACTCAGTCTAGCAGCCATGATCTTTATGACACGACCACCTCGATCATTAGTTGTGCTACCCAAGGACTCTTGATGGGGAATTTGAAGTCCCCCAGATATATCATGTTCTGTGCTCCAGCCACTCTCAATGCTGATGTTCAACATTCATCAGCTGAGAGGGCCAGTAGATGGTTGCCTGCTGGAATCTCTCTTGCCCTTTTTTCACCTGATGCCTTGAGGCTTCATGGGGTCCAGACACATTGTTGAGGATTCCCATAACAACTCCTTCCCGATGGTATGCCAGTGTGTTGCCACCGCTGGTGAATTAACTTGTCTTAAATCTGGTGACATAATTCGGGAGAGTTGCAAGTGTTGGGAACTTAAGTATTTTTCCACTTGGTTCTCAATTAAAGACGTCAGGCATTTCGGGTAAGATAAAAAACGAGATAATGACAGAAAAAGTTCAATCCAACTGCTCTTGTGGTTTATGCATTTATCTCGGATATAGTCATCCAGAAAAATTGCTACTTGGTGAGAAGAGCTCACTGTTATTTTGCCGTTGCTAGGTGTCCTCGTAACAGGATTGTTTGAGGGAGATTGGAATTTAAAGTTACACAGTAAAAGATTGGCTTCTGAGCGAACTAGTTTATTTATTGCCTGCAAGTAGCTCGTTAATAAATTATAGGTTGTGTGGTTTGCTTTTTTTGGTTCGTTCCTAGCGCGACATAAAACAATTAGCACCGTATTTGGGGTACGTTGTGCAGCTTTTTTATTTAAGAAGACATGTCGACGGAGCAAATGCTTTTTGCCCTAGCCAGCAGCTGAATTCCTATTACGAAATTTCTTCATGAATATACTTTGCTGAAAGAGACAACGTTTGCTTGAAGTTGCTTGAAAGCAAATTATTAATTTGTGTAGAGGGCTGTTGCTAGCTTGAGAGCAATGACTTTTAGGTCGGGTAATATGATTTGTTATACTGGCCATTGAAATTTGGCGTGAGTGAATTTGCCTGCCACATTACAGCGAACGAGAGGCACTGGCACAATCAGCAGCGAATGCAGTTCGCCTGCAAGTATGCTGGTGTACAGTAGCACAGAGTTAATCACACTTTACTGGCAGGGTTGTGCCATAAATCTGTGAAAAGACCATGAACTCTCTCCTCCATATTTACCCCTTTTGAATCGAATTATTTTGCTAATTTTGATTTATTCATAAAGTTCTGAATTCATATTTTATGATTTCTATCCAACCAAACCCTCCGGGGTGATCTTCCACAAGTTTTTTTTGTGTATGTTTTGCTTTCACATAGTGCAATTGTTCTTGTACTTCTATTAATATATTCTATTAGCTTCCCTTTATGCCGGAATGAACCCTTCTTTCATTCAATATTTCACACTCTCTTTGCCTTGCGTCCATGATATATTTTTTCAATCTCTGCTGAGCTGCCACCCATCCCGGGTCTTCTATATTGCTCCAGGCTGAAACTGATATTCAATCCCTGAACTATCCCTCTTCAACAGTATAAAGTCCATCACGTTTGTACTTCTCGTTAGCTCTGAAGAAGTCACACCAAGCCAAAACGTTAAGAGACTCTCCACAGCTGCTGCCAGGCCTGCTGTGCTTTACATTAATTTTCTCTTTTTATTTCGGATTCCCAGCATTCTCAGTAATTTACTTTTACCTTAGTGTTAAAAGAAGAACTGATTTGTCAGAACAACTGGCAGAATTGTTTTTCAAAGGAACAATAGAGAATGCACTGCTCACCAGAATTGCCTTGAGAAGGATTGTTAACTTTAAAGAATGAAAATACTTCAATTAAAGAACTAAAAATAGTATCGAAATGTTGCCGTAATTCAGGGTTGACGTAATTGAAGATTTGAATTCCAAATTAATGATAGTATGAAATAAGGCTGTCGCAATAGTGCAAATTTATGATTGAAGTTTCAGCGCGAAATTACCTCCTGAGGTTAATATTTGATAATATACTTCGGGGGAGTTGCAAGCACAGGGAACTGAAACGTGCTCCCGCCTGCCTGGCTCTCCATCAACGTCTTGCGTTTGAAGCAAGAGGGAAACTAATCAGTGACAGAACAAATTACAGATTCACTACCGTTGTGATGTATGCATTTATCGCAGGCTTATACAATAATTAGATGGACTCTCCACGTACTTTGTTATGATATTCCCTCTCGTTGCCTCTCAATCTATGAAAAGGAAGTATTTTCCAATTCGGCAAAGACTCTCAGGGGCGAGACCAAACTATTAGTAAACCTTAAAACGTATTTGTATTGCAATTTCATTGAAATAAAAATGGTGGTCAATTACATTGATGTCTGGAATCATTCCTTATTTGCAAAGTTTGTTGGCATAGATGAGGAAAAGTGTGCACTCGGTTTAAAATTGAAATTTAAATGTATAACTTTTTCAAGAGCTAATATGTTCTACAGCTACATGGTTATTATAAATTTGCAAACGCAGTAACAGACTTGCATTAGTAAAATTTTCGAATCGCTGAAGCATTACTATTTACTTATATAACGATCGCAAATTAAATTGAAATTGATAAAGAAGGATGAAGATGCCTTTCAACACGAAATGCAGATCTGGGGGTGAAAGTGAACGATATGCCCAATAACTCATAGTAACCCGCTCAAGGGAAGAGATAATCGCTGTGATTGTTTGATCGACGCCATTTTCGTCCGTGCTGCAACGAAATTCTTCCCTCTCTGTGACGTAAATGAGCTACAGAATTTACTGCGCAGGGCTGGTGTTGGTTGCAGTGTTGGCAGCAAACGCGGTCGTTTAACAAAGTTTTTGTCAAGGTCCCAAAAGGCAGATTAAAATAGATTAAAGCCTATGGGGCTAAGTGGAAAGTGGCAAGATGGATATAAAATAACAAATGGTAATTGTTGATGAGTGACTGTAAGGCTGTTTCCAGTGGATATTCTCAGGGCACAGTCCTAGGTCGCCCGCTTTTTATGCTACATAATAATTATTTGCTCATACATGTAGAAGGAAGAACAAGAAGTTTGCAGATGATACACATTGACAATGTGTTTAATAGCGAGGAACGTAGCTCTAGACTGCAGGAAGATATCAATGGACTAGTCAGGTGGGCAGAAAACAGGTAAATGGAATTCATCCCAGAGAAGTGTGAGCTGATGACGTTGGGGAGTTCAAACAAAGCAAATGAAAAACAAAAAAAAAAACAATGAAATGGGCCGGTACTGAGAGTTGTGGAGGAAGTTAGAGACATTGTGGTGAATATATCATAATCCCTGAACGTAGCTAGGCAGATCAATAAGGTGGTTAAGAAGGCATATGGAATTAATTCCTTTAGTAGCTAAGATTTAGAATAAGACAGTAGGCACGTTATGCTGGAAATCATTATTTAGGTTACAACTTGGTTAATGTGAACAATTGAGGTCACCTGATTACAGAAAGGAAGTAATTACATTAGAGAGGGCACAGATGAGAGTTACTGTTTTTTGCAAGGACTGGAGAATGTTGCTATGCAGAAATGTTGGATAGGTCGGATATTTCTCTTTGGAACAGTGGAGGCTGAGGGATTATTTAACAAAATTGTTAGGGGCTGGGATAACATGGATGTGAAGGGCCTATTAATACCATGGCAGAGAGGTCTGTGACTGGGTGACATAGATTTGGACTGGTTGGTAGGATGATTATGGGGGAGATGCGGAGTATTTTTTCACCTAGTTGCTTGTTGGGGTCTGGAGCGCACTGCCTGAAAATGTAATAGAGGCAGAAACCCTCAGCTCTTTTAAAAAGGTGTCTGGACATACACTTCAAGTGCCCTAACCTGCAGGGCTACGGATCAAATGCTGCAATGATATTTAAGCAGTCGGAGTCACAGGTATACATACCTGATACAAAATGTGAAATCCAATAATCTTGCAGTTAGAAAGCATCTACTACAATGCCTTTGCAGCTATTGGCGTTACTGGTAAGGAATCGAGCCCATTATTAATAGTGTTAAGCAATGTTGAAGTGTTATTGCTCTTGCTCCCTGCCTAGTACAGGAACATACTCAGATTTTTTCCGTGTGTTGGTCACAAATCCAGTATCACGAGTTCACTCAAGTGTAGTTTTATTGTCTGCTGAGGGGCGATTGTTTGGACACCCTCCTTGTTTACTTCAATGTTCGACACCAGGAATGATGCTGGAATCAGTCCCTTTATTCACTCTTGTGCCGTCTAATTTCCAGTGCAAAAACTGCATTCAGAGTCTAAATATATATTCAAGGTTTCATGACGTTTTAAATTCTCATACAATTGGGTCACATATTCGAACTAGGCCATTGAACTATTTACTTTGTTTTTTTGTGTTTTCTTATGAATGCTATTAATGAATATTTAATTTGGTTTGCTGGCAAGGTGTGATCTAATGATATATTTTTTGCTTTAGTTTGATTGATTGAATTCTTAGACCACTGATAAGGAAAATAGCACAATGCGTTGTGGTATCATCGCACAGAGTAACAAATGGAAATTGAATTTCACCATTAACTTAAGGATGAGAACAAACATGTCAACCTTTCTAACTTTATTCATATATCACGCGATACGTCATGCTTTTTCACATGAAATGTTACACTCCATGCTTTCTGCAACTATGTGTTGTGTAACTTTAAACTCTGAGAGATAGAAATTCACCTTAGGTAGCAGGGCAAAATGATCGATATTGGATCAATGGACTACCATTCTCAGCCTCTGATATTTAGGGCCGTTACTGTCAATGTAATTAAATACTAGACATTGCTTGTCATGGGCTGACACCATACCATTCATTTTTCGCTAGTGTACGAGGAGATTTTCTACCCGTCACCATTGGATGCAGCATAAATAAACATATTTCCGTGTCGCAGTAGAGATAAGAGAAGTCAATAGCAAATTAAGTAAATGAAGGTAATCGATGCTATATAGCATACATTCTTTGTACGAAAAATAGGAACCAAATAAATCTAATCTATAGCGCGGGCAGGATATTGAACATCACCACATGTTTTTTGATGGCCCCAAGTCAATTTAAGGGAAGACCTGCAATAAGCTGCTAATAATCGAATGCTCGAGCATTGTAATTAACTACCGAAGTGGAAAAGTCCTGCTCATTCCATGAGCCGCAATTTACATCTAATGGTTTAATTTTAAGTTAGTAGCATTCCAGAGGAACAAAGACATTCTGAATGATTGCTGCAACAACTATTTCTTAATTCAGCATCTAGGTCGATTAAAAGGAATCTGCACTTTGAATGTTTCCTCCCCACTTTATCATCATATGTGACACTTGACACCAAACCTCACCTGATCTGCTCAGCGCCATGGGCTCTTTGAATTCTTATCCGAATTTAATTAATTACAAAGCTCTTTAATCTTGCAAACATTGCAATCAAATATGCCAATCGTATGTAACTTGGTAGCACTCTCCCTTTTGTGTTAAAAATGTTATATGTTCAAGCCCGAAGCCATGTCTTGGGCACAAAGGTAAAGCTCGACAGTGAAGTGCAGTATTAAGGAAGTGTTACACTGTCAGAGGTCCCGTCTTGCAGATGGGTCAGCAAATAGATTCCCAACTCTTCCCTCAAATGAGTGTTCAACATCGCATGGCAATATTTAATAAACAAGCCGAGGTATCCCAGATATCCTGGCCAAAACCTATTCCTCCACAACTGTTACAAAACACAACTTACCTTGAGATGATAACATTCATGTTTGTGTGACTTTGTTATGCGCCAATTGGCCACTGCGTTTCCGAAAAACCAGCAGTGACAACACTTTAAAAGAATGCCATTCGCTGTGATGAAATTTGTGACGCCCTATTTTCGTGAAAGCGGTGACCTAAGTATGTCTTGCATTTTCTTTTTACAAATACAGGTCAGATTTAATGAATGTTTAATGTACAACATTGGATTAAAGGCTTTTTTAAAAAAATTACTTCACACGCACAAATTGGTTTAATTTCATGTTAAATAGTTAAAGGATAATTAATTAATAGTTTGAAAAATGCCCTCTATTGATTCGAAATTGCCCCTGGTAGTGCTGATACTTAATCCTTGGCCAATGTCAACCTCCTTTCACTGTTACAGTCTGTGAGGTGAAAGTGCTTCTACTTTGCTAATTGTTATCCAGGGATAGAACTGAATGGATTACGAAACCACTTCTGATCGTTTTTAATAGAGAACAAGGCTGGGTTATTATCGCTTTCCCTAAAGGGCATCAGTGAATCTATTACATGTTTACAACATTCACACATTAAACTTTTATGCAGAAAAAACTTTGTTTCATGAAATCATACAGCATGAAAAGCAGGTTTTTTGTTCATCTTTCAAATGCCTCTGATAGAGATATCACATAGCCCGGCAATCTCGCTATTTCCCCAGAGGCTGGACATCTCTAATTTTTTAAGTAGTTTCAGTTCCCTTTGCGAAAGTTACGAAAAAGGCCGTTTCCTCCATGAAATTAAATACCCATTTCAGGTCACAGCAACTCGCTGTGCAAATGTAAAAGTGTCCGTATCCCCTTCTGGACTCTTTTTCCAATTATCACAAATATGCGTTTTTAGGTTACTGATGCTATTGCCAGATGACATCATTTATAATTACCACAACTGTCAAAATATCCCGTAATTTTGAACGCTTCTATTATGTCTTCTTTACATTTCCCGTTCATAGAAGAATAATTCCAGTTTCGCCAACTTTCCACATAACCGAAGTCCACCTGTTTTGTTAAAGTTCTTAATAAGTGTTTCAGGTAACTTCCTTGATTTTATTTTCTATGCCTCTATTTACTATTACTATGCCTTGCTGACGGTTTTGTCGTCTTGACCTGCCACCTTCAATAATTGGTGTTCAATGCAGTGGACCCTCCAGATGTTTTACAATTGCAGCATGGAGTTGGTGCAGCGTCAGAATTTTTCTTCCATGCCGATTCACTACATTCATCCAAAATAACTTGACCTGACATGTTTTTGCACCTTTCACTTCTCAATTTGTGCCGTCATGAAAACTGTTAGCTTTCTTTCTTCATTCATTCAAGATATGTGGACTACTTTGGCTAGACCAGTCTTTATTGTCCATTCCTAATTGCCATTGAAAAAGCGAAGGTGACCTGCCTTCTTTATCCACTGCGGTGCACGTTGTTTAGGTGCACCCCCAGTGTTGCTATGGAGGGAGTTCCAGCTTTTTGACCAAGCGAAAGTGAAAGAATGACAATATACTTCCAAGTTAAGATGGTGTGTGTCTTGGCGTGGAACTTCCAAGTGGTGGTGTTGCCAAGTCTGCTGCCCTAGTCCTTGTAGTAGGTAATGGTCGTGGGATTGGAATATGTTGTCTAAGGACACTAGACGTTTTTCCGCTGTGAACCTTATTGTTGGTATTTACTGCTGCCATTGTGTTTTGATGGTGGAGGGAGTGAATGTTTGTGGATGGGTAGCCAATCAAGCCGTCTGCTTTGGCCTGAATAGTGTCAAGCTTGTTGAGCGTTCTTCGAGCAGCACTCATCCAGGCCTTAGCACTCCTGAATTGTGCCTTGAAGATTGTGGATAGGCTTTGGGGAGTCAGCAGGTCTGTTACTCATTGCACAATTCCCCGCCTCTGCCCTGCTCTTGTAGCCACAGTATTTATAATGTTCGCCCAATTCAGTTTCCGGTCATTGGTAACCCCCCCAGGATGTTAATAGTGCCGGGTTGGGTGGCATGGTCTGTGATAGTAATGCAATTGAATGCCAAGGGATGATGATAATATTCTCTCTTGCTGGAAATGGTCGTTGCCTGCACTTGTGTTGCGGTAATGTCACTTACCACTCCTCAGCCTAAGCATGAATATATTCCAGGAAGTACTGCATTTTTACACAGATTGGTTCCATATCTGTGCAGTGGTGAATAATGCTGGATATTGTGCGATAATCAGCGAAAATGTCCAGTTTTGGCTTTATGATGGAAGGAGCTGAAGATGGTTGGGCCAAGGACACTCCCTTGAGCAGATCTGGCAGACATGATTGTCCTCCAACAACCACAGCCATCTCCCTCTCTGCAGGGTATGAGACTGCAACCAGTGGATTGTTTTCCCCCCATTCAAATTGGCTCCAGTTCTACTAGGGTTCCTTGATGCCAAACTTTGTCAAATGCAGTCTTGATGTCAAGGGCAGTCACTCTCTTAGAAACATAGTAACATAGAGAACAGGAGCAGGAGCAGGCCATTCGGAACCTTCGAGACTGCTGCACCAATTAATATGATCATGGCTGATCCTCTATCCTGGAGCACAACCTCTGTGCTCTCTCCATACACCTTGATAACTTTATAGCCCAAAACTCTATTTCCTTCGAAATATATTCAGTGAATTAGCCTCAACAGCCTTCCGTGTTCGAGCATTCTCTAGGCCCTCAACCTCTGAGTAAAGTAGTTTCTCCTCATCTGATTGCTAAATAGACTGATACCCTATCCTGAAATCCTTGATCTACAGCCCCCAGCCAGAGTGAATGCCTTTTTCTCCATCCGGTCTGTCCATCTCTGTCAGGCATTTATTTGTTTTAATGAGATATAAACTCAAATTCTTCCAAACACCAATGAAGACAGGCCTAGTAAGCCTAATCTCAACTCTTATGACAATCCTGCCATTTCAGGAATCAGTCTGGTGATCCTTCTCTGCACTCCTTATATGGAATGTATATCCCTTCTTTGGTAAGGAGAAAAAAACTGCAGACAATGTTCCAGAAGTGGCCTCATCAAGCCCTGTACAACTGCAATAAGACAGGTGTGCTCTTGCCTTCAAGTACTGTCGCCATGAGAACCAACATAACATTTGCCTTCTTAACTGCTTGCTGCACCTGCATGACTGTTTTCCATGACTGATGTACAGGAAGACCCTGGTCCCTTTGTACAACAGAACCCCATTTTAATAACACTCAGGCATTTTGTTTTTCCTCCCAGAGTAGATAGCTTCGCACTTATCCACTTAATCCTGAATCTGCCATATATTTGCCCACTCCCTCAGACTGTCTAAATCGCCTTGAAGCCTCTTAACATCCTCCTCATCGCCCACATTCCCACCAATTTTGGAGCCGTCAGTAAACATGAAAATATATTACATTTGGTTCACACATTCCCTCCGAAAAAGCCCCATTTATACCTACACTTTGTTTTCTGTCTCCAACCAGTTTTGAAACCGTGCCAATATATTACCTCCAATCCGATATTATTTGATTTTACACACCAGCTTCCTTTGTCGCACTTTAACAAAAGCTTACTGAAAATTCAAATACAGCACATCCACTGATTATTCCTTCTCGATTCTGCTGGTGACTTCCTTAAGGAGCTCCAGTAGCTGAAATTTTATTTGAATATTTCATTTTATGTTTTGTTTATGTTTTATTTTGTTTGTTATTTCTTGAATCAGCGATGCACACATTTGCACTGAATTCACAATCAACCACCATCTACACGTTACTTTATTCTACAATACAAGGTCAATAATGCAATGAAATAAAACAAAAGGCAAACTGAAGTTAATGTTCTATAATGAATAATCTGGGAAGACAAATACAGGAATAAGGTTTTAGATCGGCGATCTCCTGTCAGAACTGATGTTTTTCAATGCAGTGGCAAACATTCTTCTAAAGGATGTAACTTGCTCACAATCAAAAGCAAAGTACATCCATTCCTTGCAAGTGATCACATGAAAGGGAAACCGAGTTTGAAGAATTTATTAGAATTTTTTGAGGAAGAAATAAATAAGGTGGATAAAGGCGAACATGTAGTGGCAATGGAATTAGATTTCCAGAAGGAATTTGATAAGATACCACATCAAAGTTTACTGGGAGAGATATAACTACATGGTGTATAGGTAACATATTAGCATTGATAAATGGCTGGCCGGCGAACAGGAAACAGAGAATGTGGCTCATTCTCGAGTTGGCAAGCTGTACATAGTGGCATTCTGTAGGATTCAGTGTTGGGACCTGCACTTTGTGCGATGAATATCAGTAATTTGGAGCAAGGGGCCGAAATTTGCAGAAGACACCAATATATGTGAGACAGTAAGCTATCCAGATCAGGTTGGAGAGTCCTAAAAGGGATATAGAGAGGTTAGGTGAGTGGAAAAGCATTTGACAAATGAAGAGTAATTTGGCCGAGCGATATAGGGCAGCTGTCCTACACTTAAAAACACTTGATCGAGAGTCTGCACCAAAAATGTAATTTTTGAAGTGTTGATGAAGGTAATTTTGTTGTGTCAGTGTAAATGGGCTTACACAAGTATTTGGTAACTGACTAGTGAGCAGAGTTATAGTTCATGGAGGAACAGGGAGAGGACCAAAAGGGAAGTGAAATTAGTTGGAGTGACAGGACACAGAATTTCGTGGCTAATGGATATTCTTTGGACTGGAGGAAGTTTTTGTAGTGGAGTTGCCAGGGGTAACTATTAAGAACGTTGCTCTTCCAAATATAAACATTAATCACCTAGGTCTTGGTATACAGGGCACAGATTTAAAATTTGCACACGAAGCAAAACTTGGAAGCATGGTGGACTTGTGAGGAGAATAGCGCGGAACTTCATAAATTGCATAGACTTGTTGAGGGAAGGATGGGTCGGGTGGCAGCTGAAATTTAATGTAGAAAAGTTGGAGGTGATTCATTTGGCGCGCAAATGCAAATAGAGAGGATAAAACAAAGTGTATAATTCTGAAATAGGTGCAGAGGGAGCACATGTTTCTGACTGATTAACCGTGGCAGGGCACGTTGAGAACGTCATTAATAAGCATTCAACATCCCCAAATTTCAAATAGGGTGTCAAATATAAAAGCAATAACGGTATGTTAAAGGAGTATGAAACACTGGTTCAGCATCAACGGGAGCAGTACTTCCATTTCTGGGCACCATACTTTATGGTGGATGTAAAATGATTAAGGAGAGCACGGGAAATTTCCACAAGAATTCTTCTGGAGATGAGCAACTTTAGTTAAATAGGTTGATTGGAGAGGTTAAGGCTTCTTTTAGTTAGAGAAGAGACTGATGTGATGAGATTCTATAGAGGTATTAAAATCATTAGAGAACTAAAAAGAGCAAACAGGAAAAAAAAAAACTGTACCCATTGCTGGAAGGATGGAAAACCCGGGGGTACAGATTGAAGATTATTCAAAAAAAGCAGCAATGGTGACATGAGTTTTTATTTTTCACATGGCCAATGTTTAGGATCTGAATTCGCGGGCAAAAGGAGAAGAAAGGGGAGAGGCACTAAGTCAATGGAATTTACAGAAAGCAAGCATAGAGAGCACGGACCGAATATCCTCCTTCAATCCTGCATCCATTCTGTGATTCTATGACCACAAGGCCTTCCAATCTTCTCATCACGACATAGAAGATGGGGTCAAACCGAAAGATTCAGCGGTTCCAATCGAAAAAGGTATGTGTGCTATTTCTTTCTGCTGCTGACAGGGTGTTATGGGCCGTGGAAATAAAAATGCAGCTAAAATCAGATATCGAGCCGGAGGGCAAATGATGTCGAGGCAGGGTGCTGAAACTCTGAATTTGGAACGGATGGCATTGAGGTGAAATGTGATTTTAACAGATTTTGTTATGGGGCGAGAGAGCTGGGGTTGGGGAGGTGGAGGGAGCACCTGGATCTGGATTTGCAAATAACCTTTGGGACAGAAACATGCGTGGATACAATTTGAAAGCTGCATTTCCGGAAGAGAGCTCTCTTTCCGGTCACCTCCAGAATCCATTGCGACTTTCAATGCGAGAGGTGAGTGGAGATACCGGAACAGGAACACCTCCAGTTAAGTGATTGTTAAGCACTTGAAGCTTGGAGCTGGCTTGTACATTCCCGGAGGTTTGGAGGCTCACCGACACATTCACTTCAAAGAAGACAAATCAATCTGGTCTCTTCAACCTGAGCTGTGCACCAGATTTGCCATTGCAGGTAGTGGATGGCTTACATTTCTCAGTAGTAAATCTCTAATTTATCCGCCCCTATCTGTAATCCAGAACGTCTAGATTTCAGCTGCACTCAGGATACGATGATCCTGGAATGTGCATTTGTCGAGTGGCGAGCCAGGTTGACTATCAAGCTGTAAATGCTTCAAATGTGCCTGACGAAGAGTGGGAGATCTTCCAAATAAGACAAAACTATGGGACAGCTGCAGAGCAGCAGCTTCCCCATGTTGATTAAAATACTTTAGTTTTGCCCGGGCTCTGCAGGAAGCTTCAGGGGACAGGTAAAAATAATTCTCACAGAACTTTTGTAGTCCTTCCAGCTGTGTGAGAGCGGAGTTTGGCAGAGGAAATCTTGGTGCAGAAATTAGTAACAGCTGAGGGAGTAGAGATGGGAACAGGCGACTCAGTTTTGGGTACAGTAGGAAGGAAGAGCTTCAGTTGAGTTTTCGTGGTCAGGGGAGCATAGTACATTATTAATGAGGTCTGCAAGTTTAAAAGGCCATTCCAAGACAAGGAACAGAATAATGGAGAATCAACCTTGTGGGGGGAGGGGGGGGGTGGTGTGGGTGGGGGGAGGGGGGGGGGGAATTAGAAGCAGCAATGAGAATGTTGAAGGACAAACAGGCATAGAGGTATTGGGATATATATTAGAAATGTTAATAATTAGCTCGAAATGCATGCTTTAACTCTGAATTTCATTCAGTTTTCAAAGTATTTCAATGTCACAGTAAACTGAATCCAATATCAGATGTTTATATTTTTAACATGAAATACAAAGTTGCACTTACAACATCACAACAAAGGGACATAACCAATGTTACAGGCAATTTGCTTGTTTGGCAGACACATGTGCTGATTCATATCCAATAGTTAAAACCTGGACCATGGATACTGATCAAAGGGGATGTTGTTACTCATATACTGGGGACTACGCTCATGAATTTCTTGTTAATAACTGGCCATCATTGGAAATTAACTGCAACAAATCATTTAACCAGAAGTGGGGATCTCTGTGATAATGGAATTTGGGTGGACATTTCAATAATTTTGATACCGAGATAAGCAGAACCGGGATCCTATAATTTATCATTTAGCATTACTTAGAATCGGGTCAAATAACAGCTGAGTATTGAAAAAAGGGATTTTTTTTTTTCAGTTGTAAATTAGAAATGACAGCCTGTCCTGAGATTTGATATTTGATTCGAATAACCTAACTGAATCTTTGTTCATTGATAAGGCTGCCCATTTGTAGCCCATAATAAAGATAATTTCATAAATATAATTTAGTGTAAATATGGAAATCAAACTGAGGACCTGGATCAGATTCTTGTCACAGAAACAGGTTTTCTGTGTCATCTCCTGCATCGCAAGTGAAAGCGTTTGGTTAAATATAGTGATCGGTGCCGCTAATTTGTTAATGACTTCGGTTCAAAATTGAGGAATTAACCAGGGAAATTCAGCCTCAATGAAACGGGAGAGATTTGGATCCAGAGAATAGGATGGTGGGAGATTTTAGTGGCCGAGCTGAAGGTTGTATTTATGACTGTGATGCGTGAAGCCTCCGTAACCAGGATGTGCTCACTTACCTCCTGAACCCACAACATTAACTTCCCAACCTTCTCAGGAAAGAATCCTTACAGTGGTTTCTGCGCTGTCAGCATTCTAGTATTCTGCAACACAAGATGGGGATGCAGAATGCACTTTACACAGATATACTGCTCTAATGTACCAGGATGAGTTTGCTGCTGTTTACTGGTATAATTTTCCGATGATTTTGAAATGTTACTACCTTTTCATTGAATCTGCTATGAAATGCTTCTTTCTTATCCAGGATGAAATAAACTTCTTTGAAGCAAATTCTGTTAACAGATTAAAACTTAAAATTTTAAGCTTAGCCGTTAACCTTCTACTGATGAAAATTTAGAAGTGTAGGACTTAGGGGCAGGAATAGGCCATGCGGCCATTCGAGCCTGTTGCGTTAGTCAATAAAATCATGGCTGATCTGTTTTAGGTGTAAACTTCATTTTACCATCTGCCCCCAAAGTTCTTGACTCCTTATGCAATAAAAAAACACTGTCTAACAAAAGCTTGAATAAATTCAATGACCCAGCCTCCTCTGCTCTCTGGAGCGTTGAATTCCAAATTAAAAAACAAGCTTCCAGAGAGAGAGAGAGAAAAAAACCCTTATCTCCATCTTAAACGGCAGAACTCATTCTTAAACTGATCGTGGTCTGTGGCACAAGTGGAAATATCCTCCAGGTTTCTGCCCTGCCAGTCTTTCCCGTAAGTTGAAACATCCTCGCGGTATCTATCGTATCAAATCCTCTCTGGTTCGGATATGTTGCCAAAACTTCTTTGAGTTGGGAAAATGACTCCTGGTAACCCGTGTGACGGACATGAGCACTAACCACTGCATTCAGCAACAATGCATGGAAATTCATTTATCGTTTATTATTCGGATATAAGCAAGTTGTTAAAGGTATGGGATTCCTTTTTTAGACTGTAAAAAAAAAACGTGAACGTAAAAATTACCAAAATATAAAGTTTCCATCCACTGGGGAGCTGGCATTTCTCAGAAAACTTTGGTCCAGAATGGTGCAAATACCGCTTTCTCGGCAATAAGAATCGCGTCACTTTTTCGTAGTGTTTTTACGGCGACAGCAGATATTATATCTGAACAAGCCAGATTCCAGAGGGAAACCTGTTTTACTGGTCATATACCTTTTTTGGTACTTTGAAAACGATCAGGTATTGCTTCTGACCCTAAAATCATAAAACAGTTTTAGAGTTTTAAACACTAAAATATTTATGAAATAGAAGAAAAAGTCTTCGGAATTTAAGATTAAAATTGCACAGTTAAAACATTTTTACGGAAAAAATAACCCAAAAATCTATTTGGTCAAAAGACATAAGTAAACTACTTTCTTGCAACAAATCCGTTATGGAATTTTAACCATGGCAATCCAGTAATATTCCGCAAAACAATGAATTGATATGATTGGAATGAATGTTTTTACATGACTCCTCATGCACTTACGCTCAGATATGAAAATCCAAAAAGATAGCTCAGAAACAAGCAGCTCTCTGAGAATAAAAACACTTCAAGATTGAAACTGGGTAACTGCTTCAAATTCGAAACTTTCACACCTTCCCAGATCTGGTCTTCAGGACTTTTTCCCCACACAGACACAGAAACACTCACAAAAACGCGCACACAGTGTCCTTTATAGAATACTAACATACTCCCCAAAATATTTTTGAAATAAACAACCGTCATCAATGCAAAAGAGTTTTACCTGATCGTTTTCAAAGTACCAAAAAAGGTGTATGACCAGTAAAACAGGTTTCCCTCTGGAATCTGGCTTGTTCAGATATAATATCTGCTGTCGCCGTAAAAACACTACGAAAAAGTGACGCGATTCTTATTGCCGAGAAAACGTTCTATTTTAAAGACTTTATTGTTCCATTTCCTTAACCAACTTCTTATTACTTACTGTACTTATTTTTGCCAAATACAATTACACGATGGTATAAATACATCAAACATGAAGATACATATCCAAGTCTAGTGCCTAAATAACAATCGACTTATATTCTGTGAGAAATTCCCTGCTTGTTTCTCAAGACACTGTTCATCTTCCTGCAGCAACGCAGCATCAACTCCAACATTATTTGAATCAGCAACCATTTTAAGATGCTTTGTAGAATCATGTAATGCCAGAATATGTGTAACAATGATTACAGATTTTTTCAGTTGTCAAACGCTTCCTGACACTTCTGTGTTAATTTGAATCTTCGGTTCTTTCTTTTAATAATACAATGAGTGGACCAACGACCCTGCTGAAATTTGGCACGCATTTCCGATAACACCCATTCATGCCAAGAAATCCCAAAACTTCCCTGTTTTCGTAGGCACTAGGGATTCGCACAATTGTTTTTAATGTTGCATCGCGTGAATCATTGGGCCATGTCCACAGGGTTCTCAAATATTTATTTTTTTTCTTTTCACAAAATCAATTTTTGCCAAATTTAAGAGCAAATTGGCTTCCTGTAGTCGGTCAAACAGTTCTTTTAATTGTAGTGGATATTCCTCCCAGGCTAAACCGAATATCATTAAGTCATCATTACAGAGCTGCACAATTAATCAGTCGTTCAATCACTTTGATTGTTAGTCTCTGATACGTAGTTGGTTCTTTTTTTTAAAAAAAAGTTATAAATTTTCATTGATCTAGACAACGTGGAGTCACAAAAGCCGATGTCTCTGTTGCCACCTCCGATAAGGGAAATTGCCTGTAGTAAGTCAGTTTTTGTGATAAATTCTGATGTTCCAGGTCTCCAGATACAATCCATAAACTGTGAATAGGATATCAATCCGTCTTTATTACTGCTTTTACTTTGCATTAATCAATACAGAGTCTTTTTGATCCGTCCGATGTGGGCACCATTACACGGGGTGAACTCCAATTACTGTGACTGATCTCTAAGATGTCATTTTGAAGCATAATTTCAATTCCATTCTGCACTTTAGACAATTTTGCTGCATTTAATCGACATGGATGTTGCCCGGCTGGAACTGAATCCTCCACATCTACATCATGAATAGGCAAATTTGTCTTCCCTATCCTAAAACGACAATTTACATTGTTTCCTCCTCCTGAGTAATTTTTTTCAAACATTGACCCAGCCAACTGGGGTTTGGACTTTTCCACCTTTACTTTTAGATTCCTACTCATCCCGATTGATTTTATGTGCCTGTGAACTAGACTCAACACATTCTGGAAAAAATTCTGGATTCTCTTTGTCCGGAATCTCGGTTGATTGTATCTTAATAGGCTTCTCTACCACAATAGGCGTAGTCAATATTTCCAGTAGAGCTACATATTTCGTGAAGTAAATTCAACTGCTGAGATGGGAATCTTCACTAATACTCCAACACTGACCTCGGATAAAAAGGAAAATAATGTGGCCCCTGGAAATCTGAAATAAAAACAGAAACTGCTGGAGAAAGTCCGGAGGTCTGACAGCATCAGTGACTATAGAAACGGATTTAACCTTTCGAGTCTGTAGGGCCCTTCTTCAGAGCTAAACAGAAGAAGAAATGTGATTAAACTAATACTGTTCAAGGGATAGAGCAGGTGAAGCTGGAACTAACGCCAACAATAAGTGGCGGCGAAGGAGAGATTGACAAAGATTTTTTTGACAAAATGCAAAAGGACTGTCAATCACACTGGTAAGAACTAAATAAGGTGTCGGTGGTGGCATGAATATCAGAAAGCAAAATGTGATAGCAGTAAAACAAGGGTAAATACGAATGAATGAACAACTTGTAACAAGTGACAGATGACTGTCTTGGGGGTTGGGGAGGTGGAAGGGGTTGGATTTTGGGGATAAATGATCGAAAAGTGATAAAAAGGAGAAGAAATGAGATTAAACAATGAATCCATTAATAAAAAATGAAAACAAGTGGGTAAAAGTAATAATAAAAATAAATTGAAACAAATGATTTAAAAAGGGGTGAAGAGAGAGGAGCGGGATCGTGGTCTGTAGTTGTTGAACTTAATGTTAAATGCAGAAGGCTGTAAAGTGCCCAATGGCAAGATCAGTTGTTGTTCCTTCAGTTTGCAAATGGACTTCAGTGGAACATTGCAACAGGCCAAGGGCGGACTTGTGGGTATGGGGTCTGGGTGATGTGTTTAAATGACAAGCGACAGCGACGTCTAGGCCATTCTTGTGGAAAGACTGAATATATGTTGCAAAGTCACCCAGTCTTCTTTTGGTCTGCCCAGTGTAGAGGAGAAGGCATTGGAGCACCGAATACAGTAAACCAAACTGAAGCACGTGCAAGTGAAACACTGCTTCACCTGAAAATAATGTTCGGGCCCTTGGACAGTGAGGAAGGAGGGAGAAAAGGGATGGTGTTACACCTTTTGCAATTGCTTGGTAAGTGTTGTGGGAAGGGGCTGAAGTGTTAGTATCATGGCGGAGTGGACTTTCGTTTAGCAGAGGGAACGGTGCCTACAGATTGCTGACTGGTGCTGGGAGTTGGTGAGGGGAAGATGTGTTCAATGGTAGCACCTTGCTAGAGTTGGCGGAAATATCGGAAGATGATCCTTTGAATTTGAATGCTGGTGGGGCGAAAAGATAGGACAAGTGGGACACTATCATGGCCCTAGGAGGGAGTATAAGGTGTGAGACGTCACGCACAGCACATGGGTCATACACGGTTGAAGGCCCTGTCAGCCACAGTGGTTGGGATACCTTGGTTAAGGAAGAAGTAGACATGTCATAAGCGCCATTTTGGAAAGTGGGATAATTGTAACAGTTGCGATGGTGGTGAAGGAACAGAGGGAATGTGATGGAGTCCTTACAGGATGTAGGGTATGAAGCTGTAGCCGACAATGCTGTGGTGGTCGGTGGGCTTGTAATGAATATTCTTGCATAGTCTATCACCAGCTATTGAAACAGAGACGTCAAGGAAGGGAAGGAAAGTTTCGAAGATGAACCATGTTGGAGGTAAAGGGTTTCAAACTGAAGGAAAATTGGTAATGTTTTCCATGCCCAGACAACAGCATGAAGCCATACCAAAACAGTTGTCGCTGCAAAGAGAAAATTATTCCGTGATTGGACCTGAGTAGGACAGGAACAAGCGATGTTCTACATACACCCTAAGGAGATAGGGATAACTGGGACCCATATGGGTATCCATTGCCACACTTTTTATTTGAAGGTAGTGAGACAATTTAAAGGAATAAATGTTCACTGAGAGAATACTTTCAGCCAGCGTAGGAGTGTTGTGGTGAATGGGAATTGTCTGGGCCTCTATTCAAGTAAGAAGCGGAGAGGCTCCAGACCATCAAATGGAGGTTGGAGGTATAGAGGGATTGGACGTCCATGGTGAAAAGTAGGCAGTTAGGGTCAGGAAACTGTAAGTTGTTGATATCACATAGGATATCAGAAGAATCGTGGAAGTAGTTGGGAAGAGTTTGGACAAGGGGAGATCGAATTTGTTCAAGAAGGAAAGGAAAGAGTTCCACTGGGCAGGGGCAGCCTGACATGATGGGTCTACCTGGGCTGCACAGTTTGTGAATTTTGCGTGGATGTGCAATCCTGCTGTCCAGGATTTGGAGACCATTAGGTTAGAAGCTATCGAGGAAAAATATTCACCGCAGATGTGGCCAGTGACAGTCGTGGAAACAATGGCGTGATTTTCGGTGGTGGAGTCATGGTCCAGCTGGATTTAGGAAGAAGTGCCTGAAAATTGGCGCTCGACATGTGCAACATCGACATTTTAGAGATCAGTACGTCATGCAAAAGCAGCACAACCCTTTGTCGCCAGGTTTTTATAACATAGTCCCGGTTGGACTTAAGAGTTCAGAGATCAGCAACCTCAAAAGTAGACTGGTTAAAGTGAATGAGAGGGGCAGAGAAATGAGATCACAGACGACAAGCTCCAACAGCTTATTGACACAAATGCCCATCCAGGACACGCCAGCCCCTTCCCATCCCTTTGCCATCATCCCTTCTTCTAATCCCTGATTGCCCTGTAATCACCATACACTCTGATATTCCCCTCCCTAATGCTGAACGTTCTGTACTCAGCAAAGGACGGATTTCCTTCACATTGTGCCCTCACCTCTCTGAAGTTTGGGCTCGGTGTGCTGCTGACAGCTTCTTCTGCCACATTTATCTCTGTGATTGTTTCTTTGGGAAGGAGTCCTTACCCCGTTCAATGGTTCCTTTCAGCCAGCTCCAGTATTCTCCCTGCACCCAGAAACCTCCACTGGCCTCTTAACTGCCCTGGAACTTTTTTGTTGAGATGTGTCGGCATGACATCGGCTGTCTCAGTTTATCTGCCCCTCTCACGTACTCTTACCTGTCTCCTTCTGAACTTGCACGTTTTTCTTAGATGCAACTCTGATTTTGTATCTAACCTGCCAACACGGGTGGTATTGCTGTTGACTGATGCACTGACCTCAGCCTTGCAGAGGCCGAGCGCCAAATCTCAGGCATTTCTTCTTCCTCCTCCTGGACCATGGCCCTGTCAATGAGCATCATGCCATTGTTACCAGGACTGTCATTGCTGTCATCTCCATTGGAGATCATCCATCCACAGGTTATAAACGCAGAGCCTTCTAACTTTGTGCAACCGTCTTCTACCTCCTTCCTAAAATCCACAAACACAGCTGCCATGTAGACACATCATGTCAGATTTTCCCTGCCCAACAAAACTCATTTCGTCCTTTGTTGACAACATTCATCCTCCCCTTGTCTAGACTCTTCCCACCTACTCTCGTGATTCCTCTGATGTCCTACATCATATCAACAATATCCAGTTTCCTGGCCATAACCACCTCCTTTCCGCCATAGACGTCCAATCCTTATTCACGTCCATCCTCTAGCTGGGTCGCCAGACGGCACTCTAGCTCTTCCTTGAACAGAGGCACACAATATCCCCATCCGCAAACACGCTCCCCACCCCCACCCCCACCCCCCCCCCCCCCCCCCCACACCCCGGCTGGCTCAACTTTTTCCCTAAACTATCAATTCTTTCTTGATCATGCTCACTTCCTTCAAGTAAAATATATGGCTATGGGTTTCCGCCTGGGTCCCAGTAATGACTGTCTCTTTCTGAGGTATGCAGAACATTTCATGTTCTATCATACTCTGGCCCAATCCCACAATTCTTTTCTCATTACATTAAAATCTGTTTTGGTGCCGCTTCATGCTCTCATTTAGACATGGAAAAGATGTAATGAACTTTGCTTCGGGTTTGCACCCCTCTATCACATTCACATGGTCCATCTCCGAGGCTTCTCTTCCATTCCTTGATCTATCTATTAGTATTTCTGTTAATAGAACTGTCCATCAATATTCATTCCAAGTCCACCGAGTCTAACATCTAACTTGAATGCACCTCTACATACTCTGCTTTCTGGAAGCATTCAATAGCAATCTCTCAGATCCTTCACCTCCATCACACTTCTGATTTGCAGGGCCCGCAACCTTGTCTGAACCATCCCCTGCTCCTCTGTCTTCGCACATTACCCTCCCTCACAGAACCATGACAGGGTCCTTCCCCTTGTCGTCACTTCTTAGCTCACCAGCCTTTGCCTTGAAAGTGTCATCCCCCACCAATTCGGGCATCTCTAGCATGATGACACCTCCAGACCAATTTCCCACTCATCGCTGCCCTCCCCCTCCCGTCAGCATTCCGTAGGGGCCATTCCCTCCACTCCTCCATCACTCCAACAAATCATCCCCTTGCTACGGCACCAACTCATAAAATCACTGAAGATGCAAAACCCTTCCCTTGCATCCTCCCTCCTCACTATCAAAGGGGCCTAACACTCATTCAGGTGGAACAACCCTTCAATTGCACGTCCTTACATTTGGACTACTTCATTCGCTGCTTTTAATGTGCACCCCTGTATAAAGGGAAAATCAATTGCAGGCTGGGTTACAACCTCACAGAACACCCCTACCTGCCTCAAGCATGACCTAGGCCGTCCTTGCGCTTGCCATGTCAACACACCATCCCGGTCTCATGCCCAGGTGTCCGCCCTTGACCTACAACAATGTACCAGTCAAGGCCAATGCAGACTGGAGGAACAACACCTCACCTTCCAATTAGGTACTTAACAGCCTCTTGGGCATGATATTAAATTGAACAACTTCAGACCATTAAATCTCTCCTCTACCTTCACCCCTCTTTAAATCAGTTTTTAAGTAAATATTTTCATTTTGCCATTATTGTATCCACTTATTTTCATTAATATAAAATGTCTCATCCATTTTTTCATCCAGTTTTCATCCTTTTTCCATCACTTTTCCCCAGCCACAGCCCTCCGACACCAAAACCCCGCAAACTCTCCAAAAGCACCGTTTGATACTTGAGCCATGTTGTTCTTTCACAGAGCTCTTACCTTGTTCTGCTATTAACACATTATGCTTTCTTACATTTTTACCATCCTTCCCACCTCTTTTAGCCTTTATCACTAATATTAACATTAGTTTTCCCCCTTCGTGCCTGACATCTTTATCAATCTATCCTTAGCCTCCACCTATCGCTGGCCTTCTCCCCAGCTTCACCCTCTCCAACCCATTGAAAGTATCAATTTCATCACATTGCTACTTCTCATTCACTCGGAAGAAGGGTCCTTCACATCGGGATCATCAACTCTGTTTCTCTCTCCACAGATGCTATCATACCTGCTGCGTTTTCTAACATTTTCTGTTGGTAACATAACAATTATCTCTCCTGTTGTCAAATAACTTTTCAAGTTCATTTGATATTATGGGATAAATCTAAGCTTTCCCTATATGTCACTAATTAACACTTTCTCCTGAAATAATGCTGCAGGACAATAATGGCACTATTCCATAACATGAAGGATTGACTGGCACGTGTATCCCTTAAGATTTTGTGTCTTACCGACATTCCCCTAAAAAAAAAAACAGGATTTGATTTTGCCTTCACATATTAAACCTTTGAAAATCTCTGTAAATTATCCATCAGAAGTTCCTTGTATAGGGTGCGAACAGATTCTTACCTCTCTGGCTAATTCTGTCTATCCCCTTCTGCCCTAAGCAAATGTTATTGGTTTGTCTTCCAATTGAGGCTCGGAACTCACAACACTCTTACATAAAACATTATTCTGAGTTGCTATCAATGCAGTCGGTCTCTCAAGTTACGTACAATAATTTGACCTCGTATGTCCAGCTTCGTTAGAACAGTAAGATGCCACATTTCACACTTCACTTACCTACCCCGTTTTCACTTACAGTAGGGGGTTGCCCTCGAAGTTGCTTCATGTTACTGACACTGTCACCCTCACTAGGGTTTCTATACCTGCAATTTCTACGATGACCCCGAAATGACCCTTTCCCCACACTCACTGTCTCTATGAAATATCATACTTATCGGCTTAAACTAACCTGCCTCTCATCTAAGTATGTTTTGAGAGCTCCTGGAGTACTATTTTCTTTTAAGTTCTTCCATAATCATATTTGTCTTACATTTTCAACAGTCCCGCAAATGCTTCAGCTCTGTGTTGCACTAATATGCTGGGCTCTCCCATCATTGAAGATGGGGATATTCACGGACCCTCCTAATTGAGTGAATTTTTAAATCGTTCAACACTTTTCACAGTTGATGTGGCAGTAGTACAAAGCTTAATCTCATCCACCTCTTGTATGTCACTTGCTGCTTATAATGCTCAGCATGCAAGCAGTTTTGTGTTGTTGCTCCACCAGGTTGAAACCTTAATGCCTGCATGACCCCTTGCACTCTTCCCAGAACCAGGCTTGATCCCCTGACTTGGTGGTAATGAGAGAGCGGCTGTGATGCAATGTCCTGAGGTAACATATTGTGGTTAAGCACAATTATGCTGCTGCTGATGGCCCACAGCGCCTTGAGGTTCCTCAGTCTTGAGTGTTCGATCTGTTTGAAATCTATATGTCTTTGTACGGTCGTAGTGCCACACAAAATGATGGGCATCCTCATTGTGAAGGTGTGTCCTCAGCTCCAAAAGTTCTGGATATTAGTTACTTCTACCAAAGTTTTTTTTATGGGTGGATCCATCTGCGGCAGGCAGGTTGTTGAGAATGAGGTAAAATAAGCTTTTACATCTTGTTGTTTACCTCATCATTTCCCACCGACCCAGTCTAGCAGATATGTCCTGAGAACCCGGCCAGCTCAATCTGTAGTGTTGCTAGCGATCCACTCTGTGTGATGGGTATTGAAGTCCTCCACCCCCGTTGGCTTTTGTGTCCTTCCAAAATTAGTGCTTCCTCCAGGTGGTGCTCTCTATGTGGCAATCAGCAGGAGATTTCCATGGCCTTGTTTGACCTGATTCCATGGGAATTCATGGGGTCCACAGTCAGAACCGATTACACTCGAGTCAACTCATTCCCGACTGTATGACAATATACCACCACGACTGCTGAGTCAGTGCAGTCAGTGGGACGCAGCATACCCATGGAGTGTGATGTTGGTGTCTAGGCCATTATATCTAGAGTGCGGTTCTATGAGCATGTAAGTGCCAGGCTGTTGTCTGACTCTCATTCGAGCCTTAGTCAAGAATTGTGTAGACTCCATAGTTATATTTACCACTTCCAAAAAAGTGTAAGAAACTGCTAGAGACATTTTTTTGCTGAACCACTTTAAAATTGCTCAAGACAAATCTCGTGACTTCACTATTCTCCTCGTAGTCGTACCCTTCATTTGCACAAATTCGAATTTAATCAAGGAACTTTAGACCCCACAAGGAGCCGCCAAATTTGTTATGACCTCAGGAGATGGATGTTACTTGCTCAGTAAGCCAGATTACAGGGTAAACCTGTCTTACTAATCAAAAAAAACTTTTTTTTCTCCTTTTTGAAAACGAGAAGGAAAAGCTGCTAACTACTAAAGCCTTTAAAACAGTTACCACCTTTAATACTTTTCAGCTTAAATATTTATTAAAAACGGGGAAAATGCTTAAGCGTATAAGAGTAAAGTTGCACCATTAAAACAGTCTTACAGCACACCTCCAATGAAACCCGCTTGGCCAAAATACAGAAGCAATCTAGCTTCTTGGCAACAAATCCTTTATATATAGTAACGATGAAAATCCAGTAATATTACTCAAAGCAAAAAACAGTTGTCACTTTAGAAACCTTAGACCACATGACTCTTCAAACTTCCACTCAGATGTGGAAATTCAAAAACCTTTTTCTGAAACAGACTGCTTTCTGAACGCAGTGACGTTTCTGCCTTGAATCTAGATGGCTACCTTAAATTCACAACTATCATACCTCCTCAGCACTCAGACCTGGTATCATGTCATTTTCCTCACCCAGCCACCACAACTGAGTTAAACATCTTTGTTTCAATATACATTTTTAACTTTCAGATCCTATTCCATTGTACTCAGACATTTCTTTAAACTCAATATCTCCAAACATAAGAACCCTTAGTATTTTCCCATTCTGTCTCTATTTTTGGGTTCATGGAATTTAATATACATTCCCCTGTTTATCTGTAAAAGCTTTGTAACTTGTAAAAGTTCCTTGTCACTTCTAACTTTCCTATTGAAATTTAACTGAATTGAGATGAATATTCAATTCTCCCCTTTTTGCATAATTCAAATTTCAAACCCAACCAATTTACTTGCAAAACCAACCTCACCTTAACTTCCCATTACAAGTGCGTGACCCTCACGCTGTCTTTATCAATCTCCCCCAAATAACTATTCATAGGCGCACAGACATAAGTTCGCACACACACGCAGAGCCCCTAACTACCTTTGAAATCGCAAGAGCCTATCCTAAAAGTTGTCACTGCCTCCTTTCACAAAATCAAAGGGTCTGTATCGAACAGAGTGTCTGAATCGTTTGGGCAGCCTCTATTATTTTGTGTGTGTGTATCAGTCGGAGGTTTTCTATCTTTTAGAGAGTCTACATCGATTCATGGTTCGGCGTCGGATGGAGGGTCGTTATTGGTTGGAGAGCTATTATCAATTAGATGATCAGTGTCAGTCAGATGGTCTGTAACACTGTAAATGCCTGAGTCAGTTGGGTGTTTGGCATTGGCTTTAGGTTCATTATAGATTTGAAGGGCTGTATTGGTTGATGTTTTTATTGGTTGGAGAGTCTGTATTTGTTGAAGGGTCTATATCGTTTGGACGACCTGTATCTGTTTGAGGGTATGTACCAGTTCAAGGATCTCTACCTGCTGAAGGGTGTGAATCAGCGGCAGGGTCTGTATTAGTTTGTCTGTCTGCAATAAATGGAGAGCCTGTGTGTGTGGCAGGGGCTGTAACATTTGTAGGTTCTGCATCAGTTGCAGGGTCTCTGCCATTTGAACGATCTAAATGGACTGGAGATTTTGTATTGGTTGGGGGTACTGTAAAAGTTGCAAATTGTGTATCAGTTGAAGGGTATTTATTTGCTGGAGGCTCTGTATCGAATGGAGGGCCTGGAACAGTTGGACGGCCTGTCTCAATTGTTGGATATTTATCTGTGGGACTGTTTGTATCGAGTTGAACGCCGCTATGTTTTGGAGGGGTTTTGTATGAGTTGGAGTGCCGGAATTGAATAGAGATCCTCTGTTGGTTAAACAATCCGTATTTAAACGAGTGTCTGAATTTTTTCGAGGGTCTGCAACTTTTCTTTCGCAACTTTACCAGTTCTTGCAGATGTATTGAAGGGTTTTCACTCTTTTGGAGAGGCAAAAGTGTTTGAGGTTTACAATTGGATTAACTTTGTTATTAGTATGTGGACCTATTAGATTCAGATGTGGAATCATCCTGCGGCACTGTATCATGCATGATGTTGTATAAGTTGAAATCTGCAATTAGTATTCACAAATAACACGTTTTATTCCACTAAATGAATTTCCACATGTAAAGAGGACAGCTGTATCACAGGAGCAGGAGATCAATCCGAAGAGACACTCTCACATTTGGAATTTAATTACGGAATGTTCACAGTCGATTGAAGGAATCACTATTACAATATGAGGTCTAGGGATGAGATAGGTGGTGTTTGAATGGGCAGCGCCCTTGCTGAGAGAAAACAGCTTCTAATATTATTAGAGAATTAACGTAACCAAAAGTGTAATCTGTTTGTTCAACTAAAAAAAAAACAAAGTGAATAATGCTGCAACCTTAATGTCCCTGAGGTAATCCCACAAAGTATAAAGGAAAGTTTTGGGAACATATCATCTCAGGTTAAAATGCAGAGGGGTTGTGTGCAGCACGAAGGGACACATCACTTCACATGAAAATGCTAGAATCAATTCATATGGCTAGTAAAATATTCTACACAATCCTTGCTTTTATCGGTGTTCCTGGTAAGTGATTATAACCATTCAAGTTGTGCCAATCTGTGTGTGTACTGCTCTCTGGTTTTGCAGTCTAACTGAATATGTTACATGCTGATCCAATGGTCAGGTAGATAGAGTAACCTGATCAGTTATATCATTTGATCAATTCAGTTGTGTTCATATATCGCTGTGGATGTTTTTCTATACCTCAAATGTTAATAAACCTTTGTATTCTGACTCACAGACTTCCTGAATTATCAGATTATCACATTTAGTAGAATATTGTATGATGTTAATTCAGACCTCATGAACGGAAACTCTCCGATGCATGGTATTGCTAGGGGTCAGAGTAAAATTTCACTGAGAGTGTGTAATTAACCGGAGAGGAATGCCTGACAGTAGTTACTATGTGTTGTTTTGAGTATCTGTCAGTGTAGAAAAGTACTGAGAATACCTGACAGTAGTGATAATTTATTACTGGGAGTGAATGTCAGTTTAGAATTTTACTGTGTGTGTCACTAACCAGAGTATACTAAGACAGATCGACGTTGAAGCCCTGTTTTTCTTCATTGTTGCTTGGTGAGTGATCTAACTGTTCTGTGGGCAAGCCTTTGTATTTTACCAATGTGATGAATTGAGAACGGGAAATGAGTTGCTGTTGGTTGAAGACATTGGACAATGAGTGTATTATGTGAAATGTCTCGTTTGTTTTACTGTCTTCCAATAAATTGTTCCAATGGAAACACATATAACATTGTAGGTCTGACAGTATCTGCGGAGGGGAATACAGTTAATGTTTCGAGTCCAAATGAGAGATCATCAGAACTAAGCAAAAATATAAATGACTTGAAATATAAGGTGGGTTAAAAGGGGGTGGCGCGGGGGTGGGGTGTGGAGCGGGGAGGAGAGCCGGTGGAGCTGTATAGAGGGCCAGTGATAGTTGGAGATTGCCAAAATATGTTATGGACAAAACGACAAAAAGGCGTTGGCAGTGGTGATATTAGCTAAGGAATGTGCTAATGGGGACATTAAGGGTGGAAAGCAGGACAAGCAAGTGGCAGTAAGCCCTAGTGGGTGTTGGGTGGGGGGGCGGAATCGAATTAGGGCTAAAAGGTATAGATAAAAAGTGGTTGGAAACACATTTAAAATAATGGAATTATGTTGGGAAAGAAACGTATATGTAAATTAATGGAAAAATTTGGATTGGAAAGGGGTTGGGGAGGGTCATAACTAAAGTGTTTGAAATGAATATTCAGTACGGTAGGCTGTAAATTGCCTAGTAGGAAGATGAGGTGCTATTCCACCAGTTTGCGTTGTGCTTCACTGGATCATTGCAGCAGGCCAAGGACTGACATCTGGGCATGGGAGCTGGTTGGTGTGTTGAAATGGCAATCGAAAGGAAGGTCTGGGTCATGCTTGTGCGCAGACTGAATGTGTTCTCCAAAATGGTCCCCCAGTCTGCATTTCATCTTTACAATTTAGAGGAAGCCACATTGGGAGCAGCGAAAGCAGTACACTAAACAGAGAGCACTGCACTTGAAATGCTCCTTCACTTGCAAAGAATGCTTGGACCCTTGGCTGGTGAGAAGAGGGGAAGTAAAGGGACAGGTGTTGCACCTTTGGCGGTTGCATGGGAAGGTGCTAGGAGAGAGGGTTGAGGTATAGGGGGTGATGGAGAAGTGGACGCATATGACACACTCGACCTCATCCTCCAGCAGCACGCCTCACCCTATTTCTAATTTGCCCTTGCCCCCAGTTTCATTTCATTATTTTTCTCATTCAACGCCTCAACAAGAAATTTTGTCTCTTTCTTTCAGATGCAAAAGAATGCAAGCTCCAACAACTCATCGAAGTCAACGCCTATCCAGCGCACTCCAACCGTGCCCGTCCCTCTGTCCCCATCTCATCTTCCAATCCCAGCCCCAGACATGTACTCACCATATCATCTGACCTTCCCCGTTCAGATGCTGAACGTTCAGTGCTCAGCAAATGACTCAGTTGCATATCCTCACCACAATGAATTTCAGGCGCGCACGATGTTGAAGATTTTTCTATTGCCATTGCCTCCATGTTCACTTCTTTAGGCTTGAGTGCTCTCCCCATTGAACGGATCCTATTTCCCACCTCCAAAATTCTCCCTCCACCTGGACCCCTCGCTTTGGATTTTTACCTGCTCTTGATCTTTTCATTGAGAACTGTCGGTGTAACATCAGTCACCTCAATTTTTCTCCTCCTCTCACCCACTCTAACCTGTCTCTTTATGAACTTGCTGCACTCCATTCTCTCATGTCCAACCCTGACTTTGTCATCAAACCAGCTGACAAGGGTCGTAATGTTGTTGTCTGGCGCAGTGATTCTACCTCACGAAGAGGCTGAGTGTCAGCTCAGAAACACTTCTGCATACCTCCGCTTGGACCATGCTCCCACCACTGAACATCAAGTCATTCTTTCCAGGACTGTCACTGACCACAGCGTTTCTGAATATCTTCCCTCCACAGCTTACGACCTCACAGTCGCCCAACTTCGGACTGCCCGCTTCTACGTGCTACACAAAATCCACATACAGGACTGTCCAGGCAGACCGATCATGTCAGCTTGTTCCTGCCCCACAGAACTCATTTCTTGCTATCTTGATCCCATTCTCTCTCCCCTTGACCAGCCTCTTCCCAACCAGATCCTCGATTTCTCTCACGCCCTTCATCATATCTACAATTTTCAGTTCAAATGCCTGAACCACCTTCTCTTCACCATGGACTTCCAATCCCTCTACACCTCCATATCTGCTCTCTGCATCTTCCCCGAACAGATTTCTGAACAATCCCCCTCCTTCACTACTCTCCTCCTTAAACTCGTCTCACTTCCTCCAAATAAAAGGTGTGGCTATGGATACGCGCATGGACCCCAGTTATGCCTGTTTCTTTATGGGGAATGTAGAACATCCCTTGTTCCAGCCCTAATCAGGCTCCATCCCACAACTTTTTCTCCGGTACAACGATGACTGCTTCGTTGCTGTTTCATGCTCTCGTCTGGATCTGGAAAAATGTATTAATTTTAATTCCAAGTTCCACCCATTTATCATGTTAATGTGGTCCATCATTGACAATTCCATTCCCTTCCTTGACCTCTCAGTTTCAAGTTCTGGTGATAGACTGTCCACTAATATTCATTACAAGCCTACCAACACACATAGTTAACATGACTAGAACTCCTCACACCCCACATCCTCTAACGACTCCACCCCATTCTCTCAGTTCCTCTGCCTCCGTTGCATCTGTTATGATGCTACCACTTTCAAAAACAGTTCCTCTGACATGTCTTCCATCTTCCTTAAACGAGGTGTTGCACCCAAGGTGGTTGACAGGGCCTTCAACCATGTCCGGACCATCTCCCACGTATCCGCCCTCACACATTCCCCTGCTTCCCAGAACCATGATGGGGTCACCTTGTCATCACTTATCACCCCAAAAGCCTCCACATTCAAAGGATTTACTTCTGCCATTTCCGCCAACTCCAGCATGATGCCACCGCCAAAACACATCTTCCCTTCACCATCACCGGTGGCATTTCACATTTGTCATTCCCTCCGTGAAGCCCTGGTCCACTCCTCCATCACGCCCTGCACGTCAACCTCCTCCCTTGACACATTCTCATTCAACCACAAAAGGTGTAACATCTGCCCCTTTACTTCCCCACTCCCCACCGTCCAAGCCACTAAACACTCCTTTCAAGTGGGGCAGCATTTCACTTGCATTTCCTTGAAATTAGCCTACTGCATTCGTGGCTTCAAATGTGCTTTCCTCTATACTGGAGAGACCAGCCAAACTGGGTGACAACTTTGCGGACCATCTTCCGTCTGTCTGCAAGCATGACCCAGCCCTCCCTGTCGCTTCGCATTTCAACACACTACCCTGCTCTCATGCCCACATGTCCATCCTTGGCCTGCCGCAATGTTCCAGTGAGGCGCAACGCAAACCTTAGTAACAGCATCTCATCTTCCAACTTGGCACTTTACAGCCTTTCAGACTGAATATTGAGTTCAACAACTTTAGAAGATGAACTTTCCCCTCCTTCCCCCACCCCTTTCCGATGCCCCTGTTTCCATTAATTTATATATTTTTTAGTTTTCCCACATATTTCCATTATTTTACATGTGTTTCCATGCATTGTTTTATCTCTACCTTTTATCCTCTTTCGATTCCCCCCCACCCCACCCCTACTAGGGCTATCTGTCCTTCGTGTTTACCGCTTTCCACCATTAATGTCCCCATTAGTATGTAACTAATATCACCACCGTCAACACTTCCTTGTCCTTTTGTCTATGACATCTTTTGGCTATCTCCTCCTATCACTGGTCCCAGTATCCAGCTTTACATGCCCGCTCCCCTTCACCTTAAACTAGCTCATATTTCACCTCTTTTCCATTGTTCCTTAGTTCTGATGAAGAGTCATCCTCACTCGAAATGTTAACTCTATTCATATCTGCGGATGCTGACAGACCTGCTGAGTTCTTGCAGGTATTTTTATTTTTGTTCTAAATTTCCAGCATCAGCAGTATTTTGCTTTTATCTAGATATAACATCGTTCCTGGCATTTGATAGTACAGTTTCAGCATTCCAGTTCTCTTTGTGCTTTCTTCATTTCCATTGCTCTGGAAATGAACTCGAGTGCTTTGTTTTGATTTCATAGGTCATGGTCGCCTGTATGACTGATTTTAATGATGTCTGGATACCTTCTCCAGAGTGGCTAAGTATTTGTACCACGTTCAAACACTTATTTTTTAAGAATATTTCAGAAGCTGATTATTCTAATCAAGATGGAGCGTCTGACGCTTAGCTACAGTGAAATTAATTTACCATTGAAATGCCCACTTGGAAGTATAATCATTATTATGTATGCTTTTCCAGATATTTTCTTATATTGATCCTTTACCTACAAAGTGCTGTAAATTGGATTTATCTGTACATTTTGAAATTGCTTTGCTGTTGTTGTTCCCGTCTTGTTGATGTAAATGCAAAATAATAGTGATCCCAGCGCTGAACCCTGAGGAAAACCACACCCCACTTTCCACCGATCTGCGTAAATGTTCTTAACCCCTACTCACAGTGTTCTGTTGTTTTTTCTACCCACTCGCTATTCATCTTGCTGCTTGTTCCCTAACTCCACTTGCTTTGAAATTAGTCACGAGGCTATGTTTTAATTTATCGAAGGCTTTTAGAAATCCAAATATTTTGCTTCTATCGTACCAATCTCACTACAATTACTGATAGTTATTCAACGAATTCTATTAAGTTAGTCAAATATAACCTTGATTTGGACTATGTGCTGTCTACTCTTTATCATATTCTCTTAACTTTCCATGAAATTTGCATTCCATTACTTTTCCAAACACTGACATTGTGTTAACCAGTTAACACTCTTTGGAATTGTGCCATCCTCTCTTGAATACTTTAGCAAATATCTGCCGTAAAGTTTTTATGGGTTTTAGTTTCACTCAAGATTATTTGACAGTGTAGTTCCTACCCTCGGAGACCAAGCTCCCCTCTTCAGGCTCTGAAGCCCCATCCAATGGTTTATCCTGCCCCAACTGTCCCGCAACACGAGTGATTTCCTTCCTTTTGAACTTGGAGTGTTGCTCCTGGATTCAATTTCCATTTCTACCCAGGTCCAGCTGTCTCTGTCTGCTCCATAGTCAAGTAAACCTGAGCTGTCCTTAAACTAACAGTTCATTCGGATTTGACTGGCAAACATGAGAAGGCCAGTTTCCGGCCATCTTCCATCCAGCATCTCCTTCTGGGGCATTCCAAGGACCAATTGATTCGTGGAGTTTAATTTAATATTGATTCACACTGGAGCTTCTTTTTTCCTCACCAGCTCCGCTCTTGGAATCTAAACACTCGCAGTTTCCACATCATGATTTCTGTACAGGGACCTTAATATAATTTATCAGTGTATTGAGTTCAGATGTAAATATAAAGATATTGCACATTTAAATATTCACGCTGAGAGAGCCGTTATGTGTGCTAGCTCTACTGCCTTTGATTAGGATATGTGTAGCTATGCTATGTAGGAGATGCACACCATTCTATGTTCAAATGCATATTAGGTTCCTGGGTATTATGATGAAGATCTAGGCGCCATGTGCTTCTTTTGTTTTGAATTGAAATTTTCAGCAATTCTACTTCCAGTTGTTGGCAGCTTTCCTCTTCGCATGGTCCACCTCAAACACATCCCTTCTTCATCATATGGACCCCCATTTCCAACACAACCTCTTTTGTGCTCACTAACTCCAACAGCTCTCTTGATTATACTTCCTCCCACTTCACTTCCTGGAAAGCCTTTGATCTAATACCTCCCAGTTTCTCCACCTCTGAACCACCTTTTCCATTGATGCTACCTTTCAAGCCCGCACTTCTAAAATGTATTCGTTAATTCTCAGGCTCTCCAATGTGGTTATCGTGACCCTCGAACATGTTCATCCCATTCCCTGTGCTCCAACTTTCATCTTTCTCTTTCCACAGGAGCAATGTCCTCACCTCTCACAGCACCAGCCTCCATATTCAACGAATCATCCCGTAATACTTCTTCCATAACTAGCTAATTTCACCTCCAACCATATATTTCCCCATTCTCCGGTGCCGCCACCCATCCTGATACCCATGTCTGCTCCTGCGACTTTAAAACGTGCACTGAATTTTATGTGTGTGTTCATTTAAGTTGGTGACATATTTCAAAATTTCACCTCTCAGCAAATTCTCCAAATTCAATAATGATGGCACCATCTTCAGTTGTTTAAAAGACATGATTAATTGCATATTTCTCAATTATTAACGAACTGTTGTTCAATCCATCCAGTTCAGTTAACTATTGCTGGCTCTTTATTAATTTTAAAATCCATTATTCTTTTAAGGTGCGCTTAAAAGGATGATGTACTGTACACATGGCAATAAACCTGTTGCTTTTTTTAGTTCACTGTTAGGTTAAAAAGGTTTCTTTACATCATTAGCTGACTAAGGTGAATAAAATGTAAAACGTCCCCAAAAATGACAATGCCAAGACTGTAGCATATAAGTTTAAATGATTTAGATGAAAGTTTAGATAAGTTCCTTTATCTCCCTTTTTTCCACTTTCCAATGTCACCAACATTCCTCCAAGGTGAACAGTGATTTCCATCAACTTGTGACAAGTCAGATCTATATTCGCTGCTTGCGATCGTCTCATTTGTAGTGGGAAAGGATCAATCACAAATTGGGTGACCTCTTTGCTCAACTCCTCCATTCACGATGCAAGTGCAACCCTTAGCTTTTGACCACCTGTGACTTCAAATGACACCCAGCTACAACTTTGACCTCTCTGTCCTCGACCTCCTACATTCACACACTGAATCTCAATGAGGAACAGCACAGTTTTCTTTTAATTAATAATTTAATAACTAGTCAGAATGAGTATTAAAATTAAAGGTTTCAGATTATAGCCGTTGCTTTCATTTTGTGGAAAGGCCTTTGATGTTAATGGAGGATTGCGACTCCAGAGTTAGTGTGAGAGAGGGGATATCGGCTGGATTTTCTGGTGGGGGTTTCGCTCTTTGCTATTCATACACACACCGTAGGCTGGTCCACACTACTCGGATCTACCCATCGCTTTTCTGGGCCACTGGAGTGTTCTTTCCTTTTCCATTCTTTCCCCCACAATCTCACTTTTTTAATCCGGTTGTAACTCTAAATAACTTCCCTGGAGAGTGTCTAATTCCTAAACATGGAAGGAGAGGCTTCCTTTACTTGAGCAAGGTCCGAAAACTGGTAAGCAGCCTGAAGACTGTTTTATCCTAGAGCCCATGGCTGTCCTGATCCCTGGAATGTATGATCCCAAGTAGCAGATCCAGCTCTGTGGTGTTGGATAAAGATATGATTCTAGCCCAGGAAATTGATGCTTATCCGAGGAATCTCTTATTCTGGAGAGGGCTTATTTCCTGATCCTGAGCGTGCTCAGATGAGAAGATTTTTCTCACGATTTGTGTGGCCAAAATGGGTTAACGTAACTGATTATATCTAAGCGGGTTCAACCTAATTGTCATCTGACACTCGCGGGAGTAGTCTTATTCCTGAGTGGGGTATGTTCCCAAGGAAGGAAATGATCATGGGAGGTTCTAATCTTAAGGGCTACTAGCCATGGACAGGGGGATGGTCTGATCCTGTATGGATTTCATCGCGGGTGAAGCCCGGTTTAACGACTGGCCCATTCTGGTAGATGGCTCTGAATTACAGGTGTGCCTGTTACTAGGAGGGGAAATATACATGGGTCATGTACATTCCCTGGGCAGTGTCCGATCCCAATCGGTGAGCAAATATTTAAAGTTCTGTCCTGGAAAGAATCAATCATGTGGACTGTCTGAAGCTGGAATGTGCCCGACCTGGAATTGGATGTTTTGGGTTAATTGGCTCCTGGACACGATTGTGGGGAGGGTGAGAATATTGAGCTGGTCTCTCCCTGGGAATAGAATGCCCTAGTGGTAGTCAGGACCTTGATAAGATCCATCTATGTGAATGCTGTGTCCTGGGCATAGCCGCAGACTTGATAGGGCAGAATCCTGGGCATAGTGTTCTGTGGAGTGGGTCCGAAACTGAGTGGCCTCTATTCCTGGGTAAAAGTTTGACCTCGGAATCGTCAGGACATGGGCAGGATCTATGCCTTCAAATACTGTGCCATGGGTGTGGCGAAAACTATTTTCCTTTTCCTAACCAGGGTAAGGATCAACCCCTAGTGCTGAAACTGTATGATGCCAATATTTGTGGAGTTGAGACCTATCTCATCATGAATAGAGTTCCAGGAAGAGTGTAATCCCTATTGGCGTTGGATTTTTGGGTCGGGGAGTGATAAAGTTTCCGATGCCAATCCTGGGTATCTTTGTGTTGGCTGTGGGGCCTGAGTGGGAACCTGGCCAGCAAGACTTAAGCATCCAAAACAGATCAATTTAGAGACATCCAGCTTCTTGAAATCTTTAAATTACCAACACGCCTCCTGTAAGTGGTTGCCAGCCCGACACATGTACCGATCCCGTTCAACCTTGAATTGCGGAAGTTTGAGGTGAATTTGGATGTGGTGTGAGATGTTTAAAAATTCTACTTCTGAGCCATGCCAAATTAATGCATTTTGTTATTAAATCCTACACTAACTGTAAGGAAAGCCAGAGAGAATGTTTGATAAATAATGTCCAGCTTCTTCTCCCTTCTCTCTCTCTTACAGTTAATATACTAGGAATTATGATCTTATCCAGGGGAAATTGCGGGCTCTCTACCTGCACCACTCGTTACCTGGTGGCCATGACAATGGCGGATCTACTCGTCATCATTACGCTCGTCATAATGAACAGGCTCAGTTACTATTATTTCCCATGGTCTTTCCTGAACATCACCCATGTATGTCGGGTTAGCATTGTTCTAGCTGGTGCAGCAGTCGAGTGTTCTGTATGGTTCACCGTCACTTTCTCTTTTGATCGATTTGTGGCTATTTGTTGCCGCAAGCTCCAACGGAAATATTGCACTGAGAAAACTGCAGCTGTGGTCTTAGCAACAACCACCATTTTGATTTGTCTGAGAAACATCCCCAGCTACTTTACATTTGAACCTATACTGATAATTGACAATGTACCATGGCGCTGTACTAAAAAATCAAGCACTGTTACTGATCCTGGGTGGGCTGCATATGACTGGTTTAATAAGCTTTCTACCCCATTAATCCCATTCGGTTTAATTCTGCTCATCAACACTCTGACTGTCAAGCACATTTTAGTGTCCAGTCGAGTGCGTAAGAGACTGAGGGCTCAGAGTACGGGAGAGAAAAACGGAGACCCAGAGATGGAGAGCAGAAGGAAATCTATGATTTTACTCATCACCATTTCCAGCAGTTTCATAATCTTCTGGTCAGCAAATGTTGCAAAATTCATCTACTCTCATATTAGAGGGTCAGGTTCTGTCACTCATTCTGAATTTACATTTCAAGCAGTTGGGTTTATGTTGCTGATTTGCAATTGCTGCACAAACACATTTATTTATGGGGTGACTCAGTCTAAGTTCAGGGAGCAGGTCATGAAGGCATTCAAATGGCCATTTACATCAATTACTAAATTAATGAATTAGCAAAACAACTGAGGAGGTCCCATAGGCAGCTCCCAGTACTCCAGTCCATTAATGTAATATTTATCCACAAACTCCCAACAGACACAGGGCACAGACTTAGTGAACCATTTAATATGTGATGGTTGGAAGAGGGAGACATCAAACTCTTCCCTCACTGCTTCCATTCTCAGCCAAACAGCGAGCTCCATTCCCTTGCTGACAGTGACTTTATCCGATCCAGGAGTTTTGTCCACTGATTGAAAATTGCCTCAGCCAATCAGAGGCTTTTGTGACTCACAGCTTTCTAAGTGCATCGGTGAGCTCTACTAGTTAACGACAGCCACTTTAGCCAATAAAACAGAACAGTCTGATGACTGACAACAGCCTCAATTTTCATAATGGTTGGTCTCAGCCAATCAGTGTTCTTTATCCAGGGACTGACAACCGTTTGAAAGAGGATGGTAGCATTACACTTTGACTGTGTGCTCCTTAAACAATATAATGAATTATTATTGAACTGGGCAGTCACCTGAACCTAGCGGTGAGCCACAACCTCCTCAGCCAATCAGGGAATCATCCCTCCACAAAGAAAGGTACGTCAGAAATTCACTTACCACCGCGCCTGACAGTGGTGTCAGCCATTCTTACACCCGGAGACTATTCAAGGCTGCTTGCAAGCTGTGACGACTAATCAGCAAGTTTTACCCATCCCCAACAGCCATTAAAGCCAATGGAACGTGTTTAAATTGTCAGTGACATCGTCATTGTCCAACTGGATCTTTGCTTTGTCTGATCGGAAGCTCCCTTGCCAGCGCACATTATGTTTAATAGTCCTTTAAGCCATTTGGAGAGAGCCGTTGAAGCTTATTGGCCAATCATGATGCAGTCATGCTGATCGATGCCTGCAGGTCACTGGGTTTGTCTGAGACGGGGACGGGGAAGCCGTGTTTGGATGGGGGAGAGCCTGCAGGAGAGACATCGATGGAGACTGGTTAAGAGAGAGCAACTAGGAAAGGCATAGGGTAGAAAGAGAGAGGATGGAGAGGAAAGAGATTAAACGTGGAGAGGAAAAGGACGACAAGGAGGGAAAGAGGCTCTGGGGAAAAGACAGAAGGAGCACGGGTTGGAGAGAGAAAGAGATTGTGCTGAGGGAAACAGACATTGGGGCAGACAGAGAGAGAGAGAGCGAGTCCGAAACAGAAGGATAGAGGGAAAATTAATTCTGGGATGGAGGGAAAGAGACTGGGGGAGCAAAAGATATATACTGAGGCTGGAGGAAGAAAGAGAATGGGGGAGAGAGATGGGAGTGATGGGGAGAAAGGCAGGGGCAGTAAGGGAGAGAGAGAGATTAGGGGGACAAAAGTGAGTGACTGAATGAGATATAGAGACTGTGTGAGAGAAAGAGGGGCAATGGGCGAGGTAGAGGCAGAGAAAAAGTCTCCTGGCGGAACTGACGTTTTTCAATGCAGTGGCAAACATTCTTCTAAAGAATGTAACTTGCTCACAATCAACAGCAAAGTACATCCATTCCATGCAGGTGATCACATAGAATTATATGGGGCTGCGTGCAGTTCAAATAATGCTGAAGAAGGCGGGAACAATCCAGGAAGAGGAACCTGTTTGATCAGTAGTCCCATCCTTCTCCCCACAACCACTTTAAACATTCACGCCCTCAGAAATTGCTGCACATTGAGAGCAGTAGTTACCATCTACAAGATGAACTTCAACGATTCGCCAGTGCACAACGGACAGCACTATCCAGTTAAAGGTCACCTACAAGCTAGAAGGACAAGTGCAGCACATGAATTAAGAACATCACCACCTGCAATCTCCCCTCCAAGAAACGTACTATACTTACATATTAGCTTTCCTTCTGTGTTTCTGGGTTAAAAATGTGGAATTGCCTCAGCACTTCCTAAGCCACAGGTGCAGCCACAGTTCAAGCGGGTGGCGCACCACGACATTCTAAAGGGCAATTAGTGATGGATAATTCATAATGGCCTTATCAGAGATTTTCACACCCAAGAAAGAATAAAGAAAAAACTGCCAATGGATTCAGAACCTCACGGCAATTCTCCCTGGTGTGTGCGCAGTCTCAATGTAAAAGCATTCCTCGTGACTCCAAGCTCCTCACCTCCACACTGACAGATACAATAAAGGCACGGTCTGCTCAGTGACATTAATGTCGAGTCCAGTTTCCAGGTAGAATGTAAACAGAGAATAATATTCATTGAATAAAACTTGCGGTTGATTGAAATGCCTTCAAAGTCTTGTTCATTTTCAGTGAATTGGTTCCAGAATACTTTGTGACTTTTGCGGTGTGATCTGTAATATCTCTGTTTCTGAAAGGGTGTGTGGCAGATCAAGATCAAAGAAGAGAATAAAACGAGATTTCTTCCATCACTTTCATAATACCTCAGACACCATTATCATTCTCGCAACCCGCCAAGTTCCATTGGGTAGGTTCAAGAGGTAGCGATACTTAAGGGCAATATTCGCACATTCACTCCAAAGGTAGTTTCAATCCGATCCTGCTTCTTTCTTTTTGCCCATGGCCCGAAATGTTTCCACCCGACTTTAATATACTCTCCCCTTATTTAAAGTCATGCACACAAGAAACATGTAGGCGGACCGTTGAGATTCAAACCCCGAATGGTCTGTTTAACAGGACCTTTTACCAACTAAGCCACAGTGCCAAACGACAAGAAGCTGCTCAATGTTTTGAATTTTATTCCTTTATCCTCCACCAATCTCAATGGGAATTATTTAACTGTCATTGGGCTCTATGTCAGTGCGAACTGAGAATTTGCAGGAAGTCGTTTCAATTGAGGCAGATAAGCCAGCAAGCTCTTGAATGCTTGAGAAGTCGTGAAGGGTTGCATATGATATATCTGTTGCTAATTCTTATTTTTTTACAGACAGGGGATCAACTAAAATTATACTGGCCTTGGAGTGGAAGGGCTGCAGGTTCACCACTAAGGATCCCGGGTTTAGTGGGTTGCATTGGGAGTAGAAATTCCATACACATAAAATTACAGAATGGTTACAGCACAGAATGATAGCATTCGGCCCATCATGTCTGCGCTGGCACTCTGAAGGAACAATTCACCGCTATCACTACCCAGCCTTCTGCCCGCACCCGCTGTGCAGTATTCCTTTTCAAATGTTCTCCTGTTCTCTCGTCCCTCGAGTATAGAAGAATGAAGGGCTATTTGATCGAGGTTTCTGCTCTGTTAAAATGATTTTTTAGGTTAAGAACGGAGAAATGGTTTCCATCGGCGGTAGGATTATGGTTTAATCTTAACCTTTTTCTTTTGCCGCTGATCCACAACAATGATATCTGGTCCAAAGAAAAGTATGGCAACGGTTTTCACACTTAGAGTAGCTGGAAATCTATAAGTAATCGAGGTTAACACAATTTCGAGAACATGGACGTCTTGGCGAATCAAGTGAAATGTTTCTACTTCTACAACTTTTCTTGAAGAAGTCAGCATTATCTTTTTCTTCTTTTTGATGCTTCATGGGGAGTGAACACCTTGAATCACGAGGAGCACTGAGATATTGACTAGAATCTTGGGCCCTCAGGTTAAAATCCCGATGTCCAATCATCTGTGCTATCCTAAATTTTGCTGACAACTTGCTTGAAGCTACCTTCACTGCCTGACAAGAGGCATGAAAAGAATTTTGGTTACGAATTTCCTTCCTAGACAGGTCATTCTCCACAGCGAATTTCCCTCACAGGTTGACTGGCAGCCTCCCTTTGGCTTCATTTCACGAATCTTCTAATTTGGTAACGTACAACACGCTCCTTTAGCAATGGCATATGAGGTGACAGCTGTTGTTATCCAGGCATCTGCACTGGGCCATCAAAGCTTTGAAGGTTGTATTGATTCAGGGAGATATTTATTTGCAGAAATTGGAGCAGGAAGCTACAGATGCAAAGTGATAGTTTTCTCGATGGGGTAAATGATTTAATATCATGTTTGCTATGGCAGAATGTGAACGTAAGAAACCCAACTGGAGTCATTTTCTACGTCATAAAGTTTTAGGATGTAAATAGATCAGTCAGCTCAAAGTCTTCAGTAAAAGTGCAGCTCACCGCTACCTTCTGAAGGACAATTCGAGATGGGCAATAAATGCTGACCTAGGCAGTGATGCCCATATCTGATGAATGAATATTTTGAAAAAAGCATCACAATTTATCCCTCCGAACCTTTTCCTGTATAACGTGTGGTAACATAAAACTGGAGCTCGCTGCTTTCAATAATCGATGGCAAAATTTCAAAATTATCCTTGGGAATGACCCTACAAATGTTGATATCCGGGTTTTTTATATCGTCCCGCAATTCTTCGTGCTATTTCAGAATTTCATTGATTTGATTTAAAAACATGCATTAACGAAATGAGACAAGATGTCACCGAGACTTAAACTGAGGGTCACCAGTTTACTACACAAGAACTTTAACCAGCTAAGTCACGAGGCCTATTTGGCATAAAATCCTCCTTCGAATAGTACTCAGCTATTTTGCCACAAATGATTGGGATAGGCATATGGTTCAGCTAGTGGCAATTGAGACATTTCAGCCAGGAGGTCCATTCCCAAATACATCAAGACCTGGAAAATATCCAGGCATGAGCTAACAAGTGACAAGTAACAATTGCGACACACAAGTGCCATGCAATGGCCATCTCCAAAAAGGAGAATCTAACCTTTGCCCCTTGACATACAATGGCATTGCTAACACTGAAACTGTCATAACCAACACCAGGGGGTTGCAATTAACCAGAAACTGAACTGGACTAGCCATATAAGTACTATGACTACGTGAGCAGGTCAGAGGCTTCGAATCCTGTGGATTGCGGATGTAGGTTGAGGAAAGCTTCAGTGTTATCGGATTGTAGTTTTGCACTTCTGGTAATGTTATGAGTTTGGATAAAACATTCCATATTTATTCTATGAATTTGCAAAATATCGATGAGTCAAGCTAGGGAGATATATCCTCTCACAGAATTAGGATCAGGGAGAGGGCACTATGTCTGAAATGAAAATAGAAAAGTCTGAGAATAACTAACAGACCGGGTGGAGCCTGTGGAGAGTAACAGATTTAACGTTTGAGAACGTGATGACCCATCAGCGGAACTGAAGAAAGTTACAACAGTAATACGTTTTCACCAAGTCGATGGGGGTGGGTGGAGTATTGCTGAATAATAAAAGGAAATGCCTGTGATAGGGAGGAGAATGAACAGATTCAACGACAGAGGGCTTCATGCAGCCAAAAGCAAAATGAGGAGAACTGGATTTAGAAAGAACATAAGGATACAAGAAATTGGAAGGGCAAGAGGACATTCCATCCGTCAAGGGCTAATCTTCGGCTTCAACTTACACTTCTACCTGCCCCTTCAGAATTCTGCATGTTTAAGTAAGATAACCTCTCATTTCCTGAATACCAGATAATATTGAACCATTTTATTCAGCTTGTTATCATATGGCAACACACTCCTCCTGGGGCCATTTTGTGAACCGTCGTTTAGCTACCTCCTTAAATAAGGAGAATAAATCGTAACACTGTGAAAATTTACCAAGCCTTTTTTGTCCATGCCTCCCATTAGTAAGGAGGCTATAGCAGGAAGCTTAGAAAACCAGAATGAGATCACGCAATGTCAACGTTGCTTTTTGGAAGGGAAACCGAGTTTGAAGAATTTATCAGAATTTTTTGAGGAAGAAATAAATAAGGTGTATAAAGGCGAACATGTAGTGGCAACGGAATTGGATTTCCAGAAGGAATTTGATAAGATACCACATCAAAGTTTACTGGGAGAGTTATAATTACATGGTGTATAGGTAGCATATTAGCATGGATAAATGGCTGGCCGGCGAACAGGAAACAGAGAATGTAGCTCATTCTCGAGTTGGCAAGCTGTACATAGTGGCATTCCGCAGGACTCAGTGTTGGGACCTGCACTTTGTGCGATGAACATCAGTAATTTGGAGCAAGGGGCCGAAATTTGCAGAAGACACCAATATATGTGAGACAGTAAGCTATCCAGATCAGGTTGGAGAGTCCTAAAAGGGATATAGAGAGGTTATGTGAGTGGAAAAGCATTTGACAAATGAAGAGTAATTTGGCCGAGCGATATAGGGCAGCTGTCCTACACTTGAAAACACTTGATCGAGAGTCTGCACCAAAAATGTAATTTTTGAAGTGTTGATGAAGGTAATTTTGTTGTGTCAGTGTAAATGGGCTTACACAAGTATTTGGTAACTGACTAGTGAGCAGAGTTATAGTTCATGGAAGAACAGGATGAGGACCAAAAGGGAAGTGAAATTAGTTGGAGTGACAGGACACAGAATGTCGTGGCTAATGGAAATTCTTTGGACTGGAGGAAGTTTTGTAGTGGAGTTGAAAGGGGTAACTACTAAGAACGTTGCTCTTCCAAATGTACATTAATCACCTAGGTCTTGGTATACAGGGCACAGATTCATAATTTGCACACGAAGCAAAACTTGGAAGCATGGTGGACTTGTGAGTAGAATAGCGCAGAACTTCGTGAATTGCATAGACTTGTTGAGGGAATGATGGAACGGGTGGCAGCTGAAATTTAATGCAGAAAAGTTGGAGGTGATTCATTTGGCGGAAAAACGCAAATAGAGAGGATAAAACAAAGCGTATAATTCTGAAATAGGTGCAGAGGGAGCACATGTTTCTGACTGATTAACCGTGGCAGGGCAGGTTGAGAACGTCGTGAATAAGCATTCAACGTCCCCAAAATTCCAAATAGGGTGTCAAATATAAAAGCAATAACAGTATGTTAATGGAGTATGAAACACTGGTTCAGTATCAACGGGAGCATTACTTCCAATTCTGAGCACCATACTTTATGGTGGATGTAAAATGATTAGGGAGAGCACGGGAAATATCCACAAGAATTCTTCTGGAGATGAGCAACTTTAGTTAAATAGGTTGATTGGAGAGGTTAGGGCTTCTTTTAGTTAGAGAAGAGAATGCTGTGATGAGATTCTATAGAGATATTAAAATCATGAGGGAAATGAAAAGAGCATTTAGGGAAAAAACAAAACTGTACCCATTGCTGGAAGGATGGAGAACCCGAGTGTACAGATTGAAGATTATTGAAAAAAGCAGCAATGGTGACATGAATTTCTATTTTTCACACGGCTAATGGTTAGGATCTGAATTCACGGGCAAAAGGAGAAGAAAGGGGAGTGGCACTAAGTCAATGGAATTTACAGAAAGCAAGCATAGAGAGCATGGACCGAATATTCTCCTTCTGTTCTGCATCCATTCTGTGATTCTATGACGACAAGGCCTTCCAATCTTCTCATCACGACATAGAAGATGGGGTCGAACCGAAAGATACAGCGGTTCCAATGGAAAAATCTATGTGCGCTATTTCTTTCTGCTGCTGACAGGGTGTTATGGGCTGTGGCAATAAAAATGCAGCTAAAATCAGATATCGAGCCGGAGGGCAAATTGATGTAGAGGCAGGGTGCTGAAACTCTGAATTTGGAACGGATGGCATTGAGGTGAAATGTGATTTTAACAGATTTTGTTATGGGGAGAGGGAGCAGGAGTTGAGGAGGTGGAGGGAGCACCTGGATCTGCGTTTGCAAATGCCCTTTGGGACAGAAACAAGCGTGGTTACAATCTGAAAGTTGCATTTCCGGAAGAGAGCTCTCTGTCCGGTCACCTCCAGAATCCATTGCGAATTTCAATGCGAGAGGTGAGTGGAGAAACCGGAACTAGAACACCTCGAGTTAAGTGATTGTTAAGCACTTGAAGCTTCCAGCTGGCTTGTACATTCCTGGAGGTATGGAGGCTCACGGATACACTCACTTCAAAGAAGACAAATCAAGCTCGTCTCTTCAACCTGAGCTGCGCACCAGATTTGCCATTGCAGGTACTGGATGGCTTACATTTCTCAGTAGTAAATCTCTAATTTATCCGCCCCTATCTGTAATCCAGAACATCTAGGTTTCAGCCCCTCTCAGGATATGATGATCCTGAAATGTGCATTTGTCGAGTGGCGAGCCAGGTTGACTATCAAGCTGTAAATGCTTCAAATGTGCCTGATGAAGAGCGGGAGATCTTCCAAATAAGACCAAACTATGGGACAGCTGCAGCGCAGCAGCTTCCGCATGTTTATCAAAAGACTTTAGTTTTGCCCGGGCTCCACAGGAAGCTTCAGGGGACAGGTAAAGATAATTCTCACAGAACCTTTGGAGAAATTCCGGCCGTGTGAGAGTGGAGTTTCGCACAGGAAATCTTGGTGCAGAAATTAGCACCAGCTGAGCGAGTAGAGATGGGAACAGGCTACTCAGTTATAGGGTACATTAGGAAGGAAGAGCTTCAGTTGAGGTTTCGTGGTCAGGGGAGGATAGTCCATTATTGATGGGGTCTGCAAGGTGAAAAGGCTATTCCAAGACAAGGAACAGAATAGGTGGAGAATCAGCCGTGGAGGGGTGGTGGGGGTGGGGGGGGGGGTGTTGGGACGGGGTGGGGGGGCTGGGGTTGGGGGGGGGGGGAACATAGAAGTAGCAATGAGAATGGTGAAGGACGAACAGGCATAGAGGTATTGGTATATATATTAGAAAGGTTAATAATTAGCTCGAAATGCATGCTTTAACTCTGAATATCATTCAGTTTTCAGAGTATTTCCATGTCACAGTAAACTGACTCCAATACCAGATGTTTATATTTTTAACATGAAGTACAAAGTTGCACTTACAGCATCACAACAAACTGACATAGCCAATGTTACAGGCAATTTGCTTGTTTTGCAGACACATGTGCTGATTCATATCCAATAGTTAAAACCTGGACCATGGATGTGGAAATACTGATCAAAGGGGATGTTGTTACTCATATACTGGGGACTATGCTCATGAATTTGTAATCGTTCCTTTCTTGTTAATAATTGGCCATCATTGGAAATTAACTGCAACAAACCATTTAACCGGAAGTGAGGATATCTGTGATAATGGAATTTGGGTGGAGATTTCAATAATTTTGATACCAAGATAAGCAGAACCTGGATCCTAAAATTTATCATTCAGCATTAATTAGAATCGGGTCAAATAACAGCTGAGTATTGAAGAAAGGATTTTTTTTTCAATTGTAATTTAGAAATGACAGCCTGTCCTGATATTTGATACTTGATTCGAATAACCTAACTGAATCGTTGCTCATTGATAAGGCTGCCCATTTGTAGCCCGTAATAAAGATAATTTCACAACTATAATTTAGTGTAAATATGGAAATCAAACTGAGGACCTGGATCAGATTCTTGTCACAGAAACATCGCAAGTGAAAGCGTTTGGTGACATATAGTGATCGGTGCCGCAATTATTTTAATGACTTCGGTTCAAAGATGAGGAATTAACCAGGGCAATTCAGCCTCAATGAAACGGGAGAGATTTGGATCCAGAGAATAGGATGGTGGGAGATTTTAGCGGCTGAGCTGAAGGTTGTATTTATGACTGTGATGAGTGAATCCTCCGTAACCAGGATGTGCTCAATTACATCCAGAACCCACAACATTAACTTACCAACCTTCTCAGGAAAAAATTCTTGCAGTGGTTTCTGCGCTGTAAGATTTCTAGTATTCTGCAACACAAGATGGGGATCCGGAATGCACTTTACAGAGATATACTGCTCTAATGTACCAGGATGAGTTTGCTGCTGTTTACTGATATAATTCTTCGATGATTTTGAAATTTTACTACCTTTGCATTGAATCTGCTATGAAATGCTTTTTTTTATCCAGCATGAAAGTAGCTTCTTTGAAGCAAATTCTGTTAACAGATTAAAACTTGAAATTTTAAGTTTAGGCGTTAACCTTCTACTGATGGAAACATTTCTATCACATGGAAGTGTAGGACTTAGGGGCAGGAATAGGCCATGCAGCCCTTCGAGCCTGTTGCGCTAGTCAATAAAATCATGGCCGATCTGTTTTGGGTGTAAACTTTATTTTACCATCTGCTCTCACAGCTCTTGACTCCCTTTGCAATAAAAAAAACTGTCTAACAAACTGTTGAATAAATTCAATGACCCAGCCTCCTCTGCTCTCTGGAGCGTTGAATTCCAAATTAATGAACAAGCTTCCAGAGAGAGAGAAAAAAAACCCTTATCTCCATCTTAAAGGGTAGACCTCATTCTTAAACTGATCGTGGTCTCTGGAACAAATGGAAATATCCTCCAGGTTTCTGCCCTGCCAGTCTTTCCCGTAAGTTGACACATCCTCGCGGTATCTATCGTATCAAATCCTCTCTGGTTCGGATATGTTTCCACAACTTCTTCGAGTTGGGAAAATGGTTCCTGGTAACCCATGTGATGGGCATGAGCACTAACCACTGCACTCAGCAACAATGTATGGAAATTCATTTATCGTTTATTATTTAGATATAAGCAAGTCGTTAAAGGTTTGGGATTCCTTTCTAAGACTGTTAAAAGAAAACGTGAACGTAGAAATTATCAAAATATAAAGTTTCCATCCACTGGGGAGCTGGCATTTGGTTTAAACTGCCTTCAGGGTTCTCAGAAACCTTTGGTCCAGAATGGTGCAAACACCGCTTTCTCGGTGATACGAATCACATCACTTTTCGTAGTGTTTTTATGGCGACAGCAGATATTATATTTGAACAAGCCAGATTCCAGAGGGAAACCTGTTCTACTGGTCATACACCTTTTTTGGTACTTTGAAAACGATCAGGTAGTGCTTCTGACCCTAAAATCATAAAACAGCTTTAGAGTTTTAAAAACTAAAATGTTTATTAAATAGAAAAATAAAACTTAGGAATTTAAAATTAAAATTGCACAGTTAAAACATTTTTACAGAAAAAATAACCCAAAAATCTATTTGGTCAAAGCACACAAGTAAACTACTTTCTTGCAATAACTCCCTTATGGAATTCTAACCATGGCAATTCAGTAATATTACACAAAACAATGAATTGATGTAATTTGAATGAATGTTTTTACATGACTCCTCATGCACTTACGCTCAGTTATGAAAATCCAAAAAAGATAGCTCAGAAACAAGCAGCTCTCTGAGAATAAGGAGACTTCTAGATTGAAACTGGGTAACTGCTTCAAATTCGAAACTTTCACACATTCCCAGATCTGGTCTTCAGGACTTTTTCCCCACACAGACACAGAAACACTCACAAAAACTCACACACAGTTCTTTATAGAATAATAACATACTCCCCAAAATATTTTTAAATAAACACCCGTCATCAATGCAAAAGAGTGAAACGTTCTATTTTAAATACTTTTTTTTTCCATTTCCTTAACCAACTTCTTATTACTTACTGTACTTATTTTTGCCAAATACAATTACACGATGGTATAAATACATCAAACATGAAGATACATATCCAAGTCTAGTGTCCAAATAATAATCGACTGTACATTCTGTGAGAAATTCCCTGCTTGTTTCTCAAGACGCTGTTCATCTTCCTGCAGCAACGCAGCATCAACTCCAACATTACTTGAATCAGCAACCATTTTAAGATGCTTTGTAGAATCATGTAATGCCAGAATATGTGTAACAATGATTACAGATTTTTTCAGTTGCCAAACGCGGCCTGACGCTTCTGTGTTAATTTGAATCTTCTGTTCTTTCTTCTAATAATACAATGAGTGGAGCAAATACACTGCTGGAATTTGGCACGCATTTCCGATAACACCCATTCATGCCAAGAAATCACAACACTTCCCTGTTTTCGTAGGCACTAGGGATTCGCACAATTGTTTTTACTGTTGCATCTCGTGAATCATTGGGACATGTTCACAGGGTGCACAAATATTTAATTTTCTTCTTTTCACAAAATCAATTTTCGCCAAATTTAAGAGCAAATTGGCTTCCTGTAGTCGGTCAAACAGTTCCTTTAATTGTAGTGGATATGCCTCCCAGGCTAAACTGAATAACATTAAGTCATCATTACAGAACTGCACAATTAGTCAGTCGTTCAATCCCTTTGATTGTTAGTCTCTGATACGTTGTTGTTTTTTTTTAAAGTTATACATTTTCATTGATGTAGACAACCCGGAGTCACAAAAGCCGATGACTCTGTTGCCACCTCCGATAAGGGAAATTGCCCGTAGTAAGTCAGTTTTTGTGATAAATGCTGACGATCCAGGTCTCCAGATACAATCCATAAACTGTGTATAGGATATCAATCCGTCTTTATTACTGCTTTTACTTTGCAGTAATCAATACACAGTCTTTTTGATCCGTCCGATGTGGGCACCATTACACGGGGTGAACTCCAATTACTGTGACTGATCTCTAAGATGTCATTTTGAAGCATAATTTCAATTCCATTCAGCACTTTGGACAATTTTCGCTGTATTTAATCGACATGGATGTTACCCTGCTGAAACTGAATCCTGCACATCTACATCATGCAAAGGCAAATTTGTCTTCGCTATCCTAAAATGACAATTTACATTATTTCCTCCTCTTGAGTAATTTTTTTCAAAAATTGAACCAGCCAACTGGGGTTTGGACTTTTCCGCCTTTAATTTTAGATTCCTACCCCTCCCGTTGGATTTTGTGTGCCTGTGAACTGCAGTCAACACATTCTGGGAAATATTCTGGATTCTCTTTGTCCGGAATCTGGGTTGATTGTATCTTAACAGGGTTCAGTACCGCAATAGGCGTAGTCAATATTTCTAATATAGCTTCATAATTCGTGAACTAAATTCAACTGCTGAGATGGGAATCTTCACTAATACTCCAACACTGACCTCTGATAAAAAGGAAAATAATGTGGCCCTTGGAAATCTGAAATAAAAACAGAAACTGCTGCAGAAACTCCGGAGGTCTGACAGCATCAGTGACTATAGAAACAGATTTAGCCTTTCGCATCTGTAGGGCCTTTCTTCAGAGCTAAATAGAAGAAGAAATGTGATTGAACTAATACTGTTCAAGGGGTAGAGCAGGTGAAGCTGGAATGAAGGCCAACAATAAGTGCGGGCGAAGGAGAGATTGACAAAGATGTCTTCGTCAAAATGGATAAGGGAATGTCAATGGCACTGGTAAGACCTAAATAAGGTGTAGGTGGTGGCATGAATGTCAGAAAGCAAAATGTGATAGCAGCAAAACAACCGTAAATACAGATGAATGAACAACATGTAACAAGTAACAGATGACTGTCTTGGGGGTTGGGGAGGCGGAAGGGGTTAGATTTTGGGGATAAATGATCGAAAAGTGATAAAAAGGAGAAGAAATTAGATAAAACAATGAATACATTAATTAAAAATGAAAACAAGTGGATAACAGTAATAAGAAAAAAAATTGAAACAAATGATTTAAAAAGCGTGAAGAGACAGGAGCGGGATTGTGGTCTGTAGTTGGTGAACTTAATGTTAAATGAAGAAGGCGGTAAAGTGCCCAATTGCAAGATCAGTTTTTGTTCCTTCAGTTTGCAAATGGACTTCAGTGGAACATTTCAACAGGCCAAGGGCGGACTTCTGGGCATGGGGGCAGGGTGATGTGTTAAAATGACAAGTGACAGCGACGTCTAGGCCATTCTTGCGGAAAGACTGAATATATTTTGCAAAGCGGTCACCCAGTCTTCGTTTGGTCTGCCCAGTGTAGAGGAGAAGGCATTGGAGCACCGAATACAGTAAATCTAATTGAAGCACGTGCAAGTGAAACGCTGCTTCACCTGAAAATAATGTTTGAGCCCTTGGACGGTGAGGAAGGAGGGGGAAAAGGGATGGGTTTTCACCTTTTGCAATTGCTTGGTAAGTGTTGTGGGAGGGGGCTGAGGTGTTAGTATCATGGAGGAGTGGACTTTTGTGTAGCAGAGGAAATGGTCCCTACAGAATACTGACGGGTGCTGGGAGTTGGTGAGCAGAAGACGTGTTCGATGGTAGCATCTTGCAAGAGTTGTCCGAAATATCAGAAGATGATCCTTTGAATGTGAATGCTGGTGGCGTGAAAAGTTAGGACAAGTGGGATACTATCATTGCCCTAGGAGGGAGTATAAGGTGTGAGAGGTCACGCGCAGCACATGGTTCATACACAGTTGAAGGCCCTGTCAACCACAATGGTTGGGTTACCCGGTTAAGGAAGAATTAGACATGTCATAAGGGCCGTTTTGGAAAGTGGGATAATTGGAACAGTTGCGATGGTGGTGAAGGAACAGAGGGAATGTGATGGAGTTCTTAAAGGATGTAGGGTATGAAGCTGTAGCCGACATTGCTGTGGTGGTTGGTGGGCTTGTAATGAATATTCTTGTACAGTCTATCACCAGCTATTGAAACAGAGACGTCAAGGAAGGGAAGGAAAGTTTCGAAGATGGACCATGTTGGAGGTAGAGGGTTTCAAACTGAAAGAAAAATTGGTAATGTTTTCCACGCCCAGACAGCAGCATGAAGCCATACCAAAACAGTTTTCGCTGCAAAGAGAAAATTATTCTGTGATTGGACCTGAGTAGGACAGGAACAAGCGATGTTCCACAAACCCCATAAGGAGATAGGGATAACTGGGACCCATTTGGGTATCCATTGCCACACTTTTTATTTGAAGGTAGTGAGACAATTTAAAGGAATAAATGTTCACTGAGAGAATACTTTCAGCCAGCGTAGAAGTGTCATGGTGGATGGGAATTGTTTGGGCCTCTATTCAAGTAAGAAGCGGAGAGGCCCCAGACCATCAAATGGAAGTTGGAGGTATAGAGGGATTGGATGTCCATGGTGAAAAGTAGGCAGTTAGGGTCAGGAAACTGTAAATTGTTGATATCACATAGGATATCAGAAGAATCGTGGATGTTGTTGGGAAGAGATTGGACAAGGGGAAATCGAATGTGGTCAAGAAGGAAAGAAGTGTTTTCCACTGGGCAGGAGCAGCCTGACATGATGGGTCTACCAGGGCTGCCCAGTTTGCGAATTTTGCAAAGGATGTGCAAACCTGCTGTCCAGGATTGGGAGGCCATGAGGTTAGAAGCTGTCGAGGAAAACTATTCACCGCAGATGCGGCCAGTGACAGTCGTGGAAACAATGGCATGATTTTCGGTGGGGGGGTCATGGTCCAGGTGGATTTAGGAAGAAGTGCCTGAAAATTGGCGCTCGACATGTGCGACATCGACATGTTAGTGATCAGTACGTCACACAAAAGTAGCACAACCCTTTGTCATCAGGTTTGATAACATAGTCTTGGTTCGACCTACGAGTTCAGAGATCAGCAACTTCAAAAGTAGACTGGTTAAAGTGAATGGGCGGGGCAGAGAAATGAGATCACAGACGTCAAGCTCCAACAACTTATTGACACCAATGCCCATCCAGGACACGCCAGCCCCTTCCCGTCCCTTTGCCATCATGCCTTCTTCCAAGCCCTGATTGCCCTTTAATCACCATACACTCTGATCTTCCCCTCTCTAATGCTGAACGTTCTGTACTCAGCAAAGGACAGATTTTCTTCACATTGTGCCCTCACCTCTCTGAATTTCGGGCTCGGTCTGCTGCTGAACGCTTCTTCCGCCACATTTATCTCTGTGATTGTTTCTTTGGGCAGGAGTCCTCTTCCCTTTCAATGGTTCCTTTCAGCCGCCACTAGTATTCTCCATGCACCCAGAAACCTCCATTGGCCTCTTACGTGCCCTAGATCTATTTTGTTGAGAAGTGTCGACATGACATCGGCTGTCTAAATTTATCTGCCCCTCTCACGTACTCTTACCTGTGTCCTTCTGAACTTGCACGTTTTTCTTAGATGCAACTCTGATTTTGTATCTAACCTGCCAACACGTGTGGTATTGCTGTTGACTGATGCACTGACCTCAGCCTTGCAGAGGGCGAGCGCCAAATCTCAGGCATTTCTTCTTGCCTCCTCCTGGACCATGGCCCTGTAACTGAACATCATGCCATTGTTACCAGGACTGTCATTGCTGTCAACTACACCGGAGATCCTCCATCCACACCTTATAACCGCCAAGCCTTCTAACTTTGTGCAATGGCCTCCTACCTCCTTCCTAAAATCCACAAACACAGCTGCCATGTAGACATTTCATGTCAGATTGTTCCTGCCCAACAAAACTCATTTCGTCCTTTGTTGACTCCATTCATCCTCCCCTTGTCTAGACTCTTCCCACCTACTCCCGTGATTCCTCTGATGTCATACGTCATATCAACAATATCCAGTTTCTTGGCCATAACCACCTCCTTTCCGCAATGGACGTCCAATCCTTATTCACGTCCATCCTGTAGCTGGGTCGCCAGACGGCACTCTAGCTCTTCCTTGAACAGAGGCCCACAATATCCCCATCCACAAACACACCCCCTCATCTGGCTCAACTTGTTCCCTCAACCAACAATTCTTCGTTGATCATGCTCACTTCCTCCAAGTAAAATATATGGCTATGAGTTTCCGCCTGGGTCCCAGTAATGACTGTTTCTTTCTGAGGTATGCGGAACATTTCTTGTTCTATCACACTCCGGCCCAATCCCACAATTCTTTGCTCATTACATTAAAATCTGTTCTGGTGCCTCTTCATGCTCTCATTTAGACATGGAAAAAATTTAATGAACTTTGCTTCGGGTTTGGACCCCTCTATCACCTTCACATCGTCCATCTCCGAGGCTTCTCTTCCATTCCTTGACCTATCTGTTAGTACTTCTGTTTATAGAACTGTCCATCAATATTAGTTCCAAGTCCACTCAATCTCACAGCTATCTCGAAAGCACCTCTACACACTCTGCTTTCTGGAAGAATTCAATAACAATCTCTCAGTTCCTTCACCTCCATCACACTTCTGATTTGCAGGGCCCGCAACCCTGTCTGAACCATTCCCTGCTCCTCTGTCTTCACACATTACCCTCCCTCATAGAACCATGACAGGGTCCTTCCCCTTGTCCTCACTTATTAGCCCACCCGCCTTTGCTTTGAAAGTGTCATCCCCCACCATTTCGGGGATCTCTAGCATGATGACACCTGCAGACCAATCTCCCACTCATCGCTGCCCTCCCCCTCCCGTCAACATACCGTAGGGGCCACTCCCTCCACTCCTCCATCACTCCCACAAATCATCCCATTGCTACGGCACCAACTCATAAAATCACTGAAGATGCAAAACCTGTCCCTTGCATCCTCCTTCCTCACTATCAAAGGGGCCTAACACTCATTCAGGTGGAGCAACCCTTCAATTTCACGTGCTTACATTTGGACTACTTCATTCGCTGCTTTTAATGTGCACCCCTATATAATGGGAAAATCAATTGCAGGCTGGGTGACAACATCATGGAACACCCCTACCTGCCTCAAGCATGACCTAGGCCGTCCTTGCTCTTGCCATGTCAACACACCATCCTGGTCTCATGCCCAGATGTCCGCCCTTGACCTACAACAATGTACCAGTCAAGGCCAATGCAGTCTGGAGGAACAACACCTCACCTTCCGATCACGTACTTAGCCTCTTGGGCATGATATTAAGTTGAACAACTTCAGACCATTAAATCTCTCCTCTACCTTCACCCCTCTTTAAATCAGCTTTTAAGTAAATATTTTCATTTTGCCATTATTGTATCCACTTATTTTCATTAATATTAATTGTCTCATCCGCATTTTGGTCCAGTTTTTATCCTTTTTCCTTCACTTTTCTCCAGCCACAGCCCTCCTACACCACAACCCTGCAAACTCTCCAAAAGTACCGTTTGGTAATTGAGCCATGTTGTTCTTTCACAGAGCTCTTACCTTGTTCTGCTATTAACACATTGTGCTTCCTTACATTTTTACCTTCCTCCGCACCTCTGTTAGCCTTTACCACGGTTATTAACATTTGGTTTCTCCCTTCGTGCCTGACATCTTTATCAATCTATCCTTAGCCTCCACATATCGCTGGCCTTCTCCCCAGCTTCACCCTCTCCAACCCATTGAAAGTATCAATTTCATCACATTACTACTTCTCATTCGCTCAGAAGAAGGGTCCTTCACATTGGGATCATCAACTCTGTTTCTCTCTCCACAGATGCTATCATACCTGCTGCGTTTTTCTAACATTTTCTGTTGGTAACATAACAATTATCTCTCCTGTTGTCAAATAACTTTACAAGTTAATTTGATATAATGGGATAAGTCTAAGCTTTCCCTATATTTCACTAATTAACACTTTCTCCTGAAATAATGCTGCAGGACAATAATGGCAGAATTCCATAACATGAAGGATTGACTGGCACGTGTATCCCTTAAGATATTGAGTCTTACCGACCTTCCCCTAAAAAGAAAACAGGATTTGCTTTTGCCTTCACATATTAAACCTTTGAAAATCTCTGTAAATTATCCATCAGAAGTTCCTTGTATAGGGTGCGAACAGATTCTTACCTCTCTGGCTAATTCTGTCTATCCCCTTCTGCCCTATGCAATTGCTACTGGTTTGTGTTTCAATTGAGGCTCGGAACTCACAACACTCTTACTTCAAACATTATTCAGAGATCCTATCAATGCAGTCGGTCTCTCAAGCTACATACAATAATTTGGCCTCGTATGTCCAGCTTCGTTAGAACAGTAAGATACCACCTTTCACCCTTCACTTACCTACCACGTTTTCACTTTCAGTAAGGGGTTGCCCTCGAAGTTGTTTCATGTTACTAATAGTTTTACCATCACTAGGGTTTCTATACCTGCAATTTCTATGATGACTCCGAAATGACTATTTCCCCACAGTCACTGTCTCTATGAAATATCATTCTTATCGGCTTAAACTAACCTGCCTCTCATCTAAATATGTTTTGAGAGCTCCTGGAGTATTATTTTCTTCTAAATTCTTCCATAATCATATTTCTCTTACATTTTCAAAAGTCCTGCAAATGCTTCAGCTCTGTTTTGCATTAATATGCTGGGCTCTCCCATCATTGAAATGGGGATATTCATGGACCCTCCTAATTGAGTGACTTTTTAAATCATTCAACACTTTTCACCGTTGGTGTGGCAGTAGTACAATGCTTAGGTCTCAACCACCTCTTGTATGTCACTTGCTGCTTATAATGCTCAGCACGCAAGTAGTTTTGTGTTGTAGCACCACAAGGCTGACACCTCAATGCCTGCATGACCCCCTGCACTCTTCACAGAACCAGACTTGATCCCCTGACTTGGTGGTAATGAGAGAGTGGCTGTGATGCAAGGTCCTGAGGTAACACATTGTGTTTGAGCACAATTATGCTGCTGCTGATGGCCCACAGCGCCTTAAGGTTCCTCAGTCTTGAGTGTTCCATCTGTTTGAAATCTATATGTCTTTGCACGATGGTAGTGCCACACAAAATGATGGGCATCCTCCTTGTGAAGGTGTGTCCTCGGATTCAAAAGGTCTGGACATTAGTCACTTCTACCAAAGTTTTTTTATGGGTGGATCCATCTGCGGCAGGCAGGTAGTTGAGAATGAGGTCAAATAATCTTTTACATCGTGTTGTTTACCTCATCATCTCCCACCGACACAGTCTAGCAGATATGTCCTGAGAACTTTGCCAGCAAAATCTGTAGTGTTGCTAGGGATCCACTCTGGGTGATGGGTATTGAAGTCCTCCACTCCCGGTGGCTTTTGTGTCCTTCCAAAATTAATGCTTCCTCCAAGTGGTGCTCACTACGTGGCAATCAGCAGGAGATTTGCTTGGCCTTGTTTGACCTGATTCCATGGGAATTCATGGGGTCCACAGTCAGAACCGTTTACGCTCTAGTCAACTCCTTCCCGACTGTATGCCAATATACCGCCACGACTGCTGAGTCAGTTCAGTCAGTGGGACATGGCATACACATGGAGTGTGATGTTGGTGTCTAGGCCACTACATCTAGAGTGCTGTTCTATGAGCATGTATGTGCCAGGCTGTTGCATGACTCTCATCCGAGCCTTAGTCAAGAATTTCGTAGACTCCATAGTTATATTTACCACTTCCAAAAAAGTGTATGAAACTGCCAGAGACAATTTTTTGAGAACCACTTTAAAATCGCTCAATACAAATCTCGTGACTTCACTATTCTCCTCGTAGTCGTACCCTTCATTTGCACAAATTCGAATTCAATCAAGGAACTTTAGACCCCACAATGAGCCGCCAAATTTGTTATGACCTCAGGAGATGGATGTTACTTGCTCAGTAATCCAGATCACAGGGTAAACCTGTATTTCTGATCATAAAAGCGTATTTTTCTCCTTTTTGAAAACGAGAAGGAAAAGCTGCTAACCACAAAAGCCAGTAAAACAGTTACCACATTTAATATTTTTCAGCTTAAAATATTTATTAAAAATGGGGAAAATGCTTAAGCGTGTAAGAGCAAAGTTGCACCGTTAAAACAGTCTTACAGCACACCTCCAATGAAACCCGCTTGGCCAAAATACAGAAGAAAGCTACCTTCTTGGCAACAACTCCTTTATATATAGTAACGATGAAAATCCAGTAATATTACTCAAAGCAAATAATAGTCGTCATTTAGAATCCTTAGACCACATGACTCTTCAAACTTCCACTCAGATGTGGAAATGCAAAAACCTTTTTCTCAAACAGACTGCTTTCTGAAGGCAGTGATGTTTCTGGCTTGAATCTAGATGGCTACCTCCTTAAATTCACAACTATCATAACTCCTCAGCTCTCAGACCTGGTATCATGTCATTTCCCTCACACAGCCATCACAACTGAGTTAAACATCTTTGTTTCAATATACATTTTTACCTTTCAGATCCTATTAGATTGTCCTCAGACATTTCTTTAAACTCAGTATTTCCAGACATAAGAGCCCTTAGTGTTTTCCCATTCTGTCTCTACTTTTGGGTTCATGGAATTTAATATACATTCCCCTGTTTATCTGTAAAAGCTTTGTAACTTGTAAAAGTTCCTTGTCACTTCTAACTTTCCTATTGAAATTCAACTGAATTGAGATGAATATTCAATTCTCCCCTTTTCGCATAATTCAAATTTCAAACCCAACGGATTTACTTGCAAAACCAACCTCACCTTAACTTCCCATTACAAGTGCGTGACCCTCACGCTGTCTTTATCAATCTCCCCCAAATAACCTTTCATAGGCGCACACTCACAGACACAAGTGCACACACACACGCAGAGCCGCTAACTACCTTCGAAATCGCAAGAGCCTATCCTAAAAGTTGTCACTGCCTCCTTTCACAAAATCAAAGGGTCTGTATCGAACAGAGTGTCTGAATCGTTTGGGCAGCCTCTATTATATTGTGTGTGTGTATCAGTCGGAGGTTTTCTATCTTTTAGAGGGTCTACATCGATTCATGGTTCGGCGTCGGATGGAGGGTCATTATTGGTTGGAGAGCTTTATTATCAATTAGATGATCAGTGTCAGTCAGATGGTCTGTAACACTGTAAATGCCTGAGTCAGTTGGGTGTTTGGCATTGGCTTTAGGTTCATTATGGATCTGAAGGGCTGTATTGGTTGATGTTTTTATTGTTTGCAGGTTCTGTATTTGCTGAAGGGTCTATATCATTTGGACGATCTGTATCTGTTTGAGGGTATGTACCAGTTCAAGGATATCTACCTGCTGAAGGGTGTGAATCAGCGGCAGGGTCTGTATCAGTTTGACTGTCTGCAATAAATGGAGAGTTTGTGTGTGTGGCAGGGGCTGTATCAGTTGGAAGTTCTGCATCAGTTGCAGGGTCTCTGCCATTTGGACGATCTAAATGGACTGGAGATTTTGTATTGGTTGGAGGCACTGTAAAAGTTGCAAATTATGCATGAGTTGAAGGGTATTTATTTGTTGGAGGTTCTGTATCAAATGGACCGCTTGTAACTGTTGGACGGCCTCTCTCAATTGTTGGATATTTATCTGTGGGACTCTTTGTATCGAGTTGAACGCCGCTATTTTTTGGAGGATTTGTATCAGTTGGAGTGGCGGAATTGAATAGAGATCCTCTGTTGGTTAAACAATCCGTATTTAAACGAGTGTCTGAATTTGTTCGAGTGTCTGCAACTTTTCTTTCGCAACTTTACCAGTTCTTGCAGATGTATTGAAGGGTTTTTACTCTTTTGGAGAGGCTAAAGTTTTTGAGGTTTACGATTGGATTAACTTTGTTATTAGTTTCAGGATCTGTATAGATTCAGATGTGGAATCATCCTGCGGCACTGTATCATGCATGATGTTGTATAAGTTGAATTCTGCAATTAATATTCACAAATAACACTTTTTATTCCACTAAACGAATTTCCACATGTAAAGAGGACAGCTGTATCGCAGGAGCAGGAGATCAATCCGAAGAGACACTCTCACATTTGGAATTTAATTACGGAATGTTCACAGTCGATTGAAGGAATCACTATTACAGTATGAGGTCTAGAGATGAGACAGGTGGTGTTTGAATGGGCAGCGCCCTTGCTGAGAGAAAACAGCTTCTAATATTATTAGATAATTAACGTAACCAAAAGTGTAATCTGTTTGTTCAACTAAAAAAAACCAAAGTGAATAATGTTGCAACCTTAATGTCCTTGAGGTAATCTCACAAAGTATAAAGGAAAGTCTCTGGGAACATATCATCTCAGAATTCAATGCAGAGGGGTTGTCTGCAGCACGAAGGGACACATCACTTCACATGAAAATGCTAGAATCTATTCATATGGCTAGTGAAATATTCTACAGAATCCTTGCTTTTATCGGTGTTCCTGGTAAGTGATTATAACCATTCAAGTTGTGTAAATCTGTGTGTGTACTGCTCTCTGGTTTTGCAGTCTAACTGAATATGTTACATGCTGATCCAGTGGTCAGGTAGATAGAGTAACCTGATCAGTTATATCATGTGATCAATTCATTTGTGTTCATATATCGCTGTGGATGTTTTTCTATACCTCAAATGTTAATAAACCTTTGTATTCTGACTCACAGACTTCCTGAATTATCAGATTATCACATTTAGTAGAATATTGTATGATGTTAATTCAGACCTCATGAACGGAAACTCTCCGATGCATGGTATTGCTAGGGGTCAGAGTAAAATTTCACTGAGAGTGTGTAATTAACCGGAGAGGAATGCCTGACAGTAGTTACTATGTGTTGTTTTGAGTATCTGTCAGTGTAGAAAAGTACTGAGAATACCTGACAGTAGTGATAATTTATTACTGGGAGTGAATGTCAGTTTAGAATTTTACTGTGTGTGTCACTAACCAGAGTATACTAAGACAGATCGACGTTGAAGCCCTGTTTTTCTTCATTGTTGCTTGGTGAGTGATCTAACTGTTCCGTGGGCAAGCCTCTGTATTTTACCAATGTGATAAATTGAGAACGAGAAATGAGTTGCTGTTGGTTGAAGACATTGGACAATGAGTATATTATGTAAAATGTCCAGTGTTTGTTTTTCTGTCTTCCAATGAATTGTTCCAATGGAAACAGATATAACATTGTAGGTCTGACAGTATCTGCGGAGGGGAATACAGTTAATGTTTCGAGTCCAAATGAGCGTTCATCAGAACTAAGCAAAAATATATATGAGATGAAATATAAGTTGGGTTAAAAGGGGGTGGTGCGGTGGGGAGTGGGGAGCGGGGAGGAGAACAGGTGGAGCTGGAAAGAGGGCCAGTGATAGGTGGAGATTGCCAAAACATGTTATGGACAAAACGGCAAAGAGACGTTGACAGTGATGGTATTAGCTAAGGAATGTGCTAATGGAGACATTAAGGGTGGAAAGCAGGTTGAGCAAGGGGCAGTTAGCCCTAGTGGGTGTTGGGTGGGGAGGGGGGGGGGGCTGGAATCGAATTAGGCTAAAAGATATAGATAAAAAGTGGTTGGAAACACATTTAAAATAATGGAATTATGTTGGGAAAGAAACATATATATAAATTAATGGAAAAAGTGGGATTGGAAAGCGGTTGGGGAAGGTCATGACTAAAGTGCTTTAAGTGAATATTCAGTACAGTAGGCTGTAAATTGCCTAGTAGGAAGATGAGGTGCTATTCCACCAGTTTGCGTTGTGCTTCACTGGAACATTGCAGCAGGCCAAGGACTGACATCTGGGCATGGGAACTGGTTGGTGTGTTGAAGTGGCAATCGAAAATAAGGTCTGGGTCATGCTTGTGCGCAGACCGAAGGTGTTCCGCAAAGTGGTCACCCAGTCTGCGTTTTACAATTTACTGGAAGCCACATTGGGAGCAGCGAATGCACTGCACTAAACTGAGGGCAGTGCAAGTGAAATGCTGCTTCACTTGCAAAGAATGCGTGGACCCTTGGCTGGTGAGAAGAGGGGAAGTAAAGGGTCAAGTGTTGCACCTTCGGCGAAGTCATGGGAAGGTGCCATGAGAGGGGGTTGAGGTATAGGGGCTGACGGAGAAGTGGACACATATGGATACACTCGACCTCACCCTCCAGCAGCACGCCGCACCCTATTTCTAATTTGCCCTTGCCCCCAGTTTCATTTTATTATTTTTCTCATCCAACGCCTCAACAAGAAATTTTGTCTCTTTCTTTCAGATGCAAAGGAATGCAAGCTCCAAAAACTCATTGATGTCAACGCCCATCCAGCGCACTCCAACACTGTCCGTCCCTCTGTCCCCATCTCATCTTCCAATCTCAGCCCCAGAAATGTACTCACCATATCCTCTGACCTTCCCCGTTCTGATGCTGAACGTTCAGTGCTCAGCAAATAATTCAGTTGCATACCCTTACAACCTCACCACGATGAATTTCAGGCGCACAGGATGTTGAAGTCTTCGTCTGTTGCCTTTGCCTCCATGTTCCATTCTTTGGGCTTGAGTGCTCTCCACATTGAACGGATCCTATTTCCCACTCCAAAATTCTCCCTCCACCTGGACCCCTCCCTCTGGATATTTACCTGCTCTTGACCTTTTCATTGAGAACTGTCGGTGTAACATCAGTCACCTCAATTTTTCTCGTCCTCTCACCCACTCTAACCTGTCTCTTTATGAACTTGCTGCACTCTGTTCTCTCATGTCCAACACTGACTTTGTCATCAAACCCGCTGACAAGGGTCGTGCTGTTGTTGTCTGGAGCAATGATACAACTCACGAAGAGGCTGAGTGTCAGTTCAGAGACACTTCTGCATACCTTCGCTTGGACCATGATCCCACCACTGAACATCAAGTCATTCTTTCCAGGACTGTCACTGACCACAGCTCCTCTGGATATCTTCCCTCCACAGCTTCCGACCTCACAGTCGCCCAACCTTGGACTGCCTGCTTCTACGTGCTACACAAAATCCACATACAGGACTGTACAGGCAGACTGATCATGTCAGCTTGGTCCTGCCCCACAGAACTTATTTCTTGCTATCGTGACCCCATTCTCTCTCCCCTTGACCAGCCTCTTCCCAACCAGATCCTCGATTTCTCTCATGCCCTTCATCATTTCTACAATTTCCAGTTCCAAGGCCTGAACCACCTCCTCTTCACGATGGACTTCCAATCGCTCTACACCTCCATATCTGCTCCCTGCAAATTCCTCGAAACAGAGGCCTGAACAATCCCCCTCCTTCACTACTCTCCTCCTTAAACTTGTCTCACTTCCTCCAAATAAAGGGTGTGGCTATGGATACACGCATGGACCCCAGTTATGCCTGTCTCATTATGGGGAATGTAGAACATCCCTTGTTCCAGCCCTATTCAGGCTTCCTCCCAAAACTTTTTCTCCGGCACAACGATGACTGCTTCGTTGCTGTTTCATGCTCTCGTCTGGATCTGAGAAAAGTTATTAATTTTGCTTCCAATTTCCACCCATTCATCATGTTAATGTGGTCCATCATTGACAATTCCATTCCCTTCCTTGAGCTCTCATTCTCAATTTCTGGTGATAGACTGTCCACTAATATTCATTACAAGCCTACCGACACCTATAGCTAACATGACTACAGCTCCTCACACCCCGCATCCTCTAACAACCCCATCCCAATCTCTCAGCTCCTCTGCCTCCGTTGCAGCTGTTATGATGCCAACACTTTCAAAAACAGTTCCTCTGACATGTCTCCTGTCTTCCTCAAACGAGGTGTTGCACCCAAGGTGGTTGGGGGCCCTCAACCATCTCCCACATATCCGCCGTCAAACATTCCCCTGCTTCCCAGAACCATGATGGGGTCCCCTTGTCATCACTTATCATCCCAAAAGCCTCCACATTTGCAGGATTTTCTTCCGCCATTTCCGCCAACTCCAGCATGATGCCACCGCCAGAAAACATCTTCCCTTCACCATCCCTGGAGGCATTTCGCATTGGTCATCCCTCCGGGAAAACCTGGGCCACTCCTCCATCAGCCCTGCACGTCAACCCCCTCCCTTGACACATTCTCATTCAACTGCAAAAGGTGTAACATCTGCCCCTATACTTCCCCACTCCCCACTATCGAAGCGACTAAACACTCCTTTCAAGTGGGGCAGCAGTTCACTTGCATTTCCCTCAAATTAGCCTACTGCATTCGTGACTTCAAAGGCAGTTTACTCTATACTGGAGAGACCAACCAGACTGGGTGACAACTTTGCAGACCATCTTCCATCTGTCTGCAAGCATGACCCAGACCTCCCTGTCGCTTAGCATTTCAACACACCACCCTGCTTTCATGCCCACATGTCCGTCCTTGGCCTGCTGCAATGTTCCAGTGAGGCTCAACGCAAACCGGAGGAACAGCATCTCATCTTCCGACCACGCACTTTACGGCCTTTCAGACTAAATATTGAGTTCAACAACTTTAGATGACGAACTTTCCCCTCCTTCCCTAGCCCCTTTCCGATGCCCCTGTTTCCATTAATTTATATATATTTTTCTTTTCCCACATATTTCCATTATTGTACATGTGTTTCCATGCATTGTTTTATCTCTACCTTTTATCCTATTTCGATTCACCCCCCACCCCACCCCTACTAGGGCTATCTGTCCCTCGTGCTTACCGCTTTCCACCATTAATGTCCCCATTAGTACATAACTAATATCACCACCATCAACACTTCTTTGTCCTTTTGTCTATGACATCTTTTGGCTATCTCCACCTATCACTGGACCCAGTATCCAGCTTTACATGCCCGCTCCCCTTCACTTTAAACTAGCTTATATTTCACCTCTTTTCCATTGTTCCTTAGTTCTGATGAAGAGTCATTCTCAGTCAAAATGTTAACTCTATTCCTATCTGCAGATGCTGTCAGACTTGCTGAGTTCTTGCAGGTATTTTTATTTGTGTTCTAGATTTCCAGCATCAGCAGTATTTTGCTTTTATCTAGATATAACATCGTTCCTGGCATTTGATTGTACAGTTTCAGCATTCCAGTTCTCTTTGTGATTTTTTCATTTCCATTGCTCTGGAAATGAGCTCGAGTGCTTTGTTTTAATTTCATAGGTCATGTTCGCCTGTATCCCTGCTTTTAATGATTTCTGGATACCTTCACCAGAGCAGCTAAATATTTCTCCCACATTCAAACACTTATTTTTTAAGAATATTTCAGAAGCTGATTATTCTAATCAAGATGGAGCAACTGACGCTTAGCTAGAGTGAAATTAATTTACCATTGAAATGCCCGCTTGGAAGTTTATTCATTATTATGTATGCTTTTCCAGGAATTTTCTTATATTGATCCTTTACCTACAAAGTGCAGTAAATTGGATTTATCTATACATTTTGAAATTGCTGTGCTGCTGTTCCTCGCGTCTTCTTGATGTAAATGCAAAATAATAGTGATCCCAGCGCTGAACCCTGAGGAACACCACACCCCACTTTCCACCAATCTACGTAAACGTCCTTAACACCTACTCTCAGTTTTCTGTTGTTTTTTCCGCCAGCTCGCGATTCATCTTGCTGCTTGTTCCTGAACTTCACTTGCTTTGAAATTAGTCACGAGGCTATGTTTTAATTTATCGAAGGCTTTTAGAAATCCAACTATTTTGCTTCTATCGTACCAATCTCACTACAATTACTGATAGTTATTCAACGAATTCTATTAAGTTATTCAAATATGATCTTGATTTGGACAATGTGCTGTCTACTCTTTATCATATTCCCTTAACTTTCCATGAAATTTGCATTCCATTACTTTTCCAAACACTGACATTGTGTTAACCAGTTTATACTCTTTGGAATTGTGCCATCCTCTCTTGAATACTTTAGCAAATATCTGCCGTAAAGATTTTCTGGGTTTTAGTTTCACTCAAGATTATTTGACAGTGCAGTTCCTACCCTCGGAGACCAAGCTCCCTTCTTCAGGCTCTGAAGCCCCATCCAATGGTTTATCCTGCCCCAACTGTCCCTCAACAAGAGTGATTTCCTTCTTTCTGAACTTGGAGCTGTGCTCCTGGATTCAATTTCCATTTCTACCCAGGTCAAGCTGTCTCTGCCTGCTCCATAAGTCAAGTAAACCTGAGCTGTCCTTAAACTAACAGTGCATTCGGCTTTGACTGGCAAACACGAGAAGGCCAGTTTCCGGCCATCTTCCATCCAGCATCTCCTTCTGGGGCATTCCAAAAAACAATTGATTCGTTGAGTTTAATTTAATATTGATTCATACTGGAGCTTCTTTCTTCCTCACCAGCCCTGGTCTTGGAATCTAAACACTCGCAGTTTGCACATCATGATTTCTGTACGGGGACCTTAATATAATTTTTCAGCGTTTGGAGTTCAGATGTAAATATAAAGATATTGCACATTAAAATAGTCACGCTGAGAGAGCTGTTATGTGTGCTAGCTCTCATGCCTTTGATTAGGATACGTGTAGCTATGCTATGTAGGAGATGCGCACCATTCTATGTTCAAATGCATCTTAGGTTCCTGGGTATTATGATGAAGATCTAGGCGCCATGTGCTTCTTTTGGTTTGAATTGAAATTTTCAGCAATTCTACTTCCAGTTGTTGGCAGCTTTCCTCTTCGCATGGTCCACCACAAACACATCCCTTCTTCGTCATATAGACCCCCATTTCCAACACAACCACTTTTGAGCTCACAAACACCAACAGCTCTCTTGATTATACTTCCTCCCACTTCACTTCCTGGAAAGCCTCTGTTCTAATATCTCCCAGTTTCTCCACCTCTGAACCACCTTTTCCGTTGATGCTACCTTCCAAGCCCGCACTTGAAAAATCTATTCGTTAATTCTCAGGCTCTCCATTGTGGTAAACGTGACGCTCGAACATGTTCATCCCATTCCCCGTGCTCCAATTTTCATCCATCCCTTTCCACAGGAGCAATGTCCTCACCTCTCACAGCACCAGCCTCTATGTTCAACGAATCATCCCGTTATACTTCTTCCATATCTAGCTAAATTCACCTACAGCCATATATTTCCCCATTCTCCCGTGCCGCCACCCTTCCTGATACCCATGTCCACTCCTGCGACTTTAAAATTTGCACTGAATTTTATATGTGTGTTCATTTAATTTGGTGACATATTTCAAAATTTCACCTCTCAGCAAATTCTCCAAATTCAATAATGATGGCACCATCTTCAGCCATTTAAGGGACATGACTAATTGCCTATTTCTCAATTATTAACGAATTGTTGTTCAATCCATCCAGTTCAATTACCTATTGCCGGCTGGTTAGTAATTTCAAAATCCATTATTCTTTTAAGGTGCACTTAAAAGGATGATGTGCTGTACACATGGCAATAAACCTGTTGTTTTCTTTTAGTTCAATGTTAGGTTAAAAAGGTTTCTTTACATCCTTAACAAAATCAGAATTACCTGGAAAAACTCAGCAGCTCCGGCAGCATCAGCAGAGAAGAAAAAAGTTGACGTTTCGAGTCCTCATGACCCTTCGACAGACCTTGAGTTCGAGTCCAAGTAAGAGTTGAAATATAAGCTGGTTTAAGGTGTGTGTGTGGGGAGTGGAGAGATAGAGAGAGAGAGAGGTCGGGGGGATGTGGTTGTGTGGACGAACAAGCAGTGATAGAAGCAGATCATCAAAAGATGTCAACAACAATAGTACAATAGAACACAAAGGTGTTAAAGTTAAAGTTGGTGATATTATCTAAACGAATGTGCTAATTAAGAATGGATGGTAGGGCACTCAACGTATAGCTCTAGTGGGGGTGTTTTTTATATAATGGAAATAGGTGGGAAAAGGAAAATCTTTATAATTTATACATCCTTAGCTGACTAAGGTGAATAAAATGTAAAACGCCCCCAAAAATGACCATGCCAAGACTGTAGCATATAAGTTTAAATGATTTAGATGAAAGTTTAGAACCTCACCCTGCTTACAGTTCTTGCTCCCACTCACTATCTCCTTCATATTCTTTTGTAAGTGTTAGAGATGCTGCACCTGTTCCTTTATCTCCCTTTTTTCCACTTTCCAATGTCACCAACATTGTTCACCAAGGTGAACAGTGATTTCCATCAACTTGTAACAAGTCAGATCTATATTTGGTGCTCGCGATTGTCTCATTTATACTGGGACAGGACCAATCACAAACTGAGTGACCACTTTGCTCAACTCCTCTGTCCAGACTGCAAGTGCGACCCTTAGCTTTCAAAGACCTGTGACTTCAAATTGCAGCCCACTATCACTTTGACCACTCTGTCCTCGACCTCCTACACTCACACACTGAATCTCAAAGAGGAACAGCACAGTTTTCTTTTAATTAATAATTTAATATCTAGTCAGAATAAGTATTAAAATTCAAAGCTTCAGATTATTGCCGTTGCTTTCATTTTGTGGAAAGGCCTTTGATGTTAATGGAGGATGGTGACTCCAGTGTTACTGTGTGGGAGGGGATATCGGCTGGATTTTGTGGTGGGGGTTTCGCTCTTCGCTATTCATACACAAACCGTAGGCTGGTCCACACTACTTGGGTCTACCCATCACTTTTCTGGGCCACTGGAGTGTTCTTTCCTTTTCAATTCTTTCCCCCACAATCTCACTTTTTCAATCCGTTTGTAACTCTTAATAACTTCCCTGGAGTGTCTAATTCCTAAACATGGAAGGAGAGGCTTCCTATACTTGAGCAAGGTGCGAAACCTGGTAAGCAGCCTGAAGAGTGTTTTATCCTAGAGCCCATGGCTGTCCTGATCCCTGGAATGTATGATCCCAAGTTGCAGATCCAGCTCTGTGGTGTTCGATAAAGATATGATTCTATCCCAGGGAATTGATGCTTATCCGAGTAATCTCTTATTCTAGAGAGGGCTTATTTCCTGATCCTGAGCGTGCTCAGATGAGAAGATTTTTCTCATGATTTGTGTAGCCAATACTGGGTTAAGGTAACTGATTATATCTAAGCGGGTTCAACCTAATTTTCATTTGACACCCACGGGAGTAGTCTTATTCCTGAAGAGGGGTATGTTCCCAAGGAAGGAAATGATCATGGGAGGGTCTAATCTTAAGCGCTACTAGCCATGGACAGGGGGATGGTCTGATCCTGTATGGATTTCATCGCGGGTGAAGGCCGGTTTAACGACCGGCCCAATTCTGGTAGATGGCTCTGGTGTGCCTGTTCCTAGGGGGGGAACGATGCATGGGTCGTGTACATTCCCTGGGCAGTGTCCAATCCCATTCGGTGAGCATATATTTAAATTCCAGTCCTGGATGGAATCAATCATGTGGAATGTCTGAAGCTGGAAACTGCTCGACCTGGAATTGGATGTTTTGGGATAAATGGCTCCTGGTTACGATTGTGGGGAGGGTGAGAATATTGAGCTGGTCTCTCCCTGGGAATAGAATGCCCTAGTGGTAGTCAGGACCTGGATAAGATCCATCTATGTGAATGCTGTGTCCTGGGAATAGCTGCAGACTTGATAGGGTAAAATCCTGGGGGTAGTGTGCTGCGGAGTGGGACCGAAACTGGGTGGCGTCTATTCCTGGGAAAAAAAAATTGACTTCGGGATCATCAGGACATGTTCAGGATCTATGCCTTAAAATACTGTACCATGGGGGTGGCCAAAACTATTTTCCTTTTCCTAACCAGGGTAAGGAACTACCCCTAGTGCTGAAACTGTATGATGCCAATATTCGTGGAGTTGAGACCTATCTCATCATGAATAGAGTTCCAGGAGGAGTGTAATCCCAATTGGCGTTGGATTTTTGGGTCGGGGAGTGATAACGTTTCCGATGCCAATCCTGGGTATCTTTGTGTTGGCTGTGGGGCCTGAGGGGGAACCTGGCCAGCAAGACTTAAGCATCCAAAACAGATCAATTTAGAGACATCCAGCTTCTTGAAATCTTTAAATTTCCAACCCACCTCCTGTAAGTGGTTGTCAGCCCATGTACCAATCCCGTTCAACCTGGAAGTGCGGAAGTTCGAGGTGAGTTTGGATACAGTGTGAGATATTTAACAATTCTACTTCTGACCCAGGCCCAATTAATGCGTTTTGTTATTAAATCCTATGCCATCTGTAAGGAAAGCCACAGAGAATGTTTGATAAATAATGTCCAGCATCTTCTCGCTTCTCTCTCTCTTATATTTAATCCGCTGGGAATTATGATCCTACCGGGGGAAATTGCGGGCTCTCTACCTGCACCACTCGTTACCTGGTGGCCATGGCAATGGCGGATCTACTCGTCATCATTACGCTCGTCATAATGAACAGGCTCAGTTACTATTATTTCCCATGGTCTTTCCTGAACATCACCCATGTATTTCGGGTTAGCATTGTTCTAGCTGGTGCAGCAGTAGAGTGTTCTGTCTGGTTCTCCGTCACTTTCTCATTTGATCGATTTGTGGCTATTTGTTGCCGCAAGCTCCAACGGAAATATTGCACTGAGAAAACTGCAGCTGTGGTCTTAGCAACAACCAGCATTTTGATTTGTTTGAGAAACATCCCCAGATACTTTACATCTGAACCTAGACTGATAATTGATAATGTACCATGGCGCTGTACTAAAAAAATCAAGCACTGTTACTGATGCTGGGTGGGCTGCATATGACTGGTTTAATAAGCTTTCTACCCCATTAATCCCATTCGGTTTAATTCTGCTCATCAACACTCTGACTGTCAAGTACATTTTAGTGACCAGTCGAGTCTGCAAGAAACTGAGCGCTAAGAGTAAGGGAGGGAATCACTGAGACCCAGAGATAGAGAGCAGAAAGAAGTCTATGATTTTACTCATCACCATTTCCAGCAGTTTCATAATCTTCTGGTCAGCAAATGTTGCAAAATCATCTACTCTCTTATTAGAGGGTCAGGATCTGTCACTCATTCTGAATTTACTTTTCAAGCAGTCGGGTTTATGTTGCTGATTTGCAATTGCTGCACAAACACATTTATTTATGGGGTGACTCAGTCTAAGTTCAGGGAGCAGGTCATGAAGGCATTCAAATGGCCATTTACATCAATTACTAAATTAATGAATTAGCAAAACAACTGAGGAGGTCCCATAGGCAGCTCCCAGTACTCCAGTCCATTAATGTAATATTTATCCACAAACTCCCAACAGACACAGGGCACAGACTTAGTGAACCATTTAATATGTGATGGCTGGAAGAGGGAGACATCAAACTCTTCCCTCACTGCTTCCATTCTCAGCCAAACAGCGAGCTCCATTCCCTTGCTGACAGTGACTTCATCTGATCCAAGAGTTTTGTCCAATGATTGAAAATTGCCTCAGCCAATCAGAGGCTTCTGGTCATTGACCAATATGTGCACCGTCTCTGCCAACAGGGAGCTGCACGCGATGACTCACAGCTTTCTAAGTGCATCGGTGAGCTCTACTAGTTAACGACAGCCACTTTAGCCAATAAGACAGAACAGTCTGATGACTGACAACAGCCTAAATTTTCATGATGGTTGGTCTCAGCCAATCAGTGTTCTTCTTCCAGGGACTGACAACAGTTTGAAAGTGCATGGTAGCATTACACTGTGACTGTGTGCCTCCTTAAATAATGTAATAAATTATTATTGAACTGGGCAGTCACCTGAACCTAGCGGTGAGCCACAACCTCCTCATCAATCAGGGAATCATGCCTCCACAAAGAAAGGTACGTCAGAAATTCACTTACAACCACGCCTGACCGTGGTGTCAGCCATTCTTACACCCGGAGACTATTCCAGGCTGCTTGCAAGCTGTGACGACTAATCAGCAAGTTTTACCCTTCCCCAACAGCTATTGAAGCCAATGGAAGTGTTTAAATTGTCAGTGACATCGACATTGTCCAACTGGCTATTTGCTGTATCTGATCGGAAGCTCCCTTGCCGGCCCGCATTATGTTTAATAGTCCTTTAAGCCAATTGGAGAGAGCCTTTGAACCTTATTGGCCAATCGTGTTGCAGCCGTGCTCATCGATGCCCGCAGGTCACTGGCTGTGTCAGAGATGGGAACAGAGAAGCCGTGTTTGGATGGGGTAGAGCCTGCAGGAGAGAGATCGATGGAGATTGGTTAAGAGAGAGCAACTAGGAAAGGCAGAGGGTAGAAAGAGAGAGGATGGAGAGGAAAGAGAATCAACGTGGAGAAGGATAGGACGACAGGGAGGGAAAGAGGCTCTGGGGGAAAGACCGAAGGAGCATGGGTTGGAGAGAGAAAGAGATTGTGCTGAGGGAAACAGACATTGGGGCAGACAGAGAGAGTAAGAGCGAGTCAGAAACAGAGTGATAGAGGGAAATAATTCTGGGATTGATTGAGAGAGACTGGGGGAGCAAAAGAGATACACTGAGGCTGGAGGAGAAAGAGAATGGGGGAGAGAGATGGGAGTGATGGGGAGAAAGACAGGGGCAATAAGGGAGAGAGAGAGATTAGGGGGAAAAAAGAGAGTGACTGAGTGAGATATAGAGACTTTGTGAGAGAAAGACGGGCAATGGGCAAGGTAGAGGCAGAGAAAAAGGCTAGTTGAGAATGAGACGGAAAGTCGGAGGAGCGAGCTAGAATGGGGAAGACATTCGGGATTGGCTGGTTAGAGAGAGACTTGTAGATGTGCAGTGCAACTAGCAGAGAGGGTCCGGGAAAGACTCTGCAGAGAGAGAGTTCAGGGGAAACATGGACAGCAAGAGAGAGACACAGGGGAGAAACATACCAATGGGAGAGAGAGACGGGGGAGAAAGAATGAGAGAGAGGCTAGGCAGAGAGAGAGAGAGAGACTGGAGACACAGAGAGTGACTGGTGAGACAGAGGGAAAGACAGGGAAATTAGCAGATAATGAGCGTGGGAAAGACAGAGTAGGAGACCGTGACTGAGAGACGCCGAGAATTGGGCGGGCTGCGGTGGCATGAGAGACAGAGACCGGGAGAAGGATAAAGAGAGAGAATTGGGGAGGCTGAGGAGAGAGTGGGGGGGGGAGAAGGACTGGGGAGCAAGGGAATTGGGGGGAGAGGCAGAAGGATTAGGAAAGGGTAAGACCAGTGGAGGCAGAGAGGCATTGGGAGAGTCAGCAACTGCGAGGGATCGGGAGAGTTTGGGATGAGATAGAGAAAGCCAGAGCCGGGAGGTGAGACAGAAAGAGCGAGAGAGGTGACTACTCCACATACATACCAGGCTAACCTACTGAAACCACTACCGTCCGACGTGACTGCCCCTTCAAACTATCGTATAATCTGCCTGACTAATCTACCGACAGACCTGACCTCATTTCCCCCCATCAACACCTGACCATGCACCCAAATACCTGACCACCCTCTCCAACCGACCCAACTACTCCTTGAAATGACTCCCGTTTCCAACTACACCCCAGACACCACGTGACTGACCCTGTAACCGGACTAACCATTTGGCCAACTACCCACCTAGAATCTACCCTGCTAACCACTTATCCTTAACTCTCCTCACCCAGCTACCAAAATCCATCACCTTACTCACCAATCACAAATCACGTATTCATTGCCCATCTACCGTCTTCACTCAGTTACCCACCAAGTTCCAAAGCCATATACCAAACAACCCAACTCTCGGAACATATCGACCTCATCCACCTAATTACGCACTCAGAAAGCTACCCACTACTCGCTTACCAAGCTCACCCACCTACTCACTCACATTTACTCACTCAATCACCCGTTTACCAATTTTCCCACTCCCCTAAGCACTCACCTATTCACTAACATCCTATTTGGACCTATAAACTTACCATAGATGAGGTGGTCCTCTACAAAGTGGACATGTCCTATCTTCACCCATACTCAACTCTGAAATAATGTGCTTCCTCGAAGGATGCTGTGCTGCACATTTCTGTGAAGGCTAGGCTCGGAGCATCTCAGCAGAAATGTGCAGCAGTGTCAGGTCACAGGTACATACGAACACAGTAGTATTCTGAAAGTCATTGCTGCAGCTCTGAAGAACCAAGTCATTCTGTTTTAGTGACTAATTTGGTAACATCTCAGTTGTCTGATACGAAACCAAAGATATATTCCGCCTGTAGCTCTTATTTGAAGATGAAGTTTGTTCTTCATTTATCCTGCATTTCCGGACAGCACATTTGCAGGGTTATAGGAGGAACAAGAACCTGAGGCAAAGTGGAAGGACGAACTTCAAGAATAAACTGAAACCTCTGTGGGTGAATGGTGGGATCAGCGAACCTGGCTGGGATTCTTGGGAAGGAGAGCGAGCAAATTGGAGTCAACGTATAAAGGGAGCTCAGATTCAGAAGATCAGAGACAGGATTAATTACGTGAATTTTTTAAAGAAAGTACTGCCTGACTGGGGTGTGCTTAGACTTTGTGTGGGATATAAGCAAAGGACATAGCTCGATTGAGCTGCTCCAGCAAACTTCGCTCCAGAACAGGGGGTGACCAGAGACAGGAACTGGTCAGGTAAGTTGCTTTTGAACTTGTACCACGCAAAATTAGGGTTTCGGCAGCACGCAACAACCAAGCGTTAATACAGGTAAAACACATCTCTGCTTACTGACAGATTGTGAGATGGTAACAAAAATGAGTTTGTCACTCTTTCCTGTGTAGAACGAGAGACACAGTCAGTAACACAGCGTTATGGGGAGAGAAAATTTGCTGTATGACAGTGTGAGGGAGCTGGATGAACATCAGTAGATATGCACCCAGTAACACAGGTTACAGGGGAGAGTGTTTTCTGAGTGACAGTGTGGGCAGTGTTGAATGAATCAGCAAAATGAAGTCTGTTAGGCAGGGCGCAAGAAATGGCGTGGGGGCGGGAGGAGGGGTGGAGGGATGTTGTGACTGAGTGTCAATGTGAGGGAGCTCATTATTATCAGTGGAGTTACAGTCAGTAACACAGTGCACTAGGGGAGTATGGTTACTGAGTGACAATCTGAGGGGCCTGGATAAACTTCAGTGGAAATACAGTGAGTAACACAGGGCGCTGAAGAGCGGAGATATTGAGTGACTGTGTGAGGAAGTTGGATAACATCAGTAGAGATATGCTCAGTAGCACATGGCACTTGCAGAGAGCGGTAACAGCATGAAAGTGCAAGGGGACTGGATTAATTTCAGCGGAGATACAACCATTTGCACAGTTTGCTGTGTGACAGGCATAACCGAGTGACGTTTTGGCGGAGCTGGGTGCACTGCAATAGACATTCAGTCAGTAACACAGGGGTTTGGGGTGTGTTACTGCATGACTGAGTGAGGGAGCTGAATTAACGTTAATAGAGATAAGTTTGTAACAAAAGATGCTCGTTGAGAGGACTTAACGAATGACAGTATGAGTTAGCTGAGTGCACAGGATATAACACAGGGGGCTGCGGCATGTTACTGCGTGACAATGTGAGAGAGCTGAATTAAAGTTAGTAGCACAGGGGGTTTAGTGATAATGGTTATTGTGTGACAGGGTGAGGGGGCGGTTCTTCCCTTGGTGCAGGCAGTAACACAGAGTCCTGGGATCAATAGTATACCCAGTGATAGTGTGAGTGAGCTGCTTTAACATCAGTAGAGATGCATTCAGCAACATCCGATGCTGGTAAGTAAGATGTCGTTGAGTGACAGTTTGAGAAAGTTGTATTAACGCGTGAGATGGCTTACAGACTGACAAACTGATGAAATTGGAATAACATCAGTGGAGATAAAATCTGTAACAGAGGGTTCTGGGGGGCAGGGTGGGATATTGAACTCCAGACTGAGGGAGCTGGATTAACATCAATAGGAATTCAGTCAGTGACAAAATGTGCAGGGGATGTGGGGTTGCTGAGTGAAAGCGTGAATGAGTTGTATTAACATCAGTAAAGATGCAGTTAGTAGCACGGTGTGCTGGAGGTGAGGGGTCACTGTGTCAGGATGTGATTGAGCTGCATTAACCTCAGTAGAGATGCAATCAGTATCACTGGTAATGGAGGGAGGGTTTAGTAAGCGACAATCTGAGGGAGCAACGTTATCGTCAGTAGAGATCAGTCAGTAACAGGTGGTCCAGCAGAGAGAGTGGTTACACAATTATAGTGCGAGCGAGCCGGATTATCATCAGTTCAGATGCAATAAGCAACATAGATTGTCTTTAGTACAGGTACAATCAGCAACACCATATGGCGGGGGCAAATAGGTTACTGAGTGACAGCGTGAGGAAGATCTATTAACATATACATATACAGTTAGCACCATATGGTCTGGGGATGGAGTGGAAAAGGCCTTTCTGAGTTGCAGTGTGAGAGATCTGGATCAGCATCAGTGGAGATACAATCAGTTAAACAGTCTGCTGGCTGAGAGAGGTTACTGATTAAGTGTGAGGGATCTGGGAGTGAGGTGACTGAGTGACTAATTGAAGGGAATGGAGTAACGTCATTAGAGATACAGCCACTGTCACGTGGTTCTGGGAGAGAGGGTTTATTGCGTGACGGTCTGAAGGATTTTGTTGAACATCAGTTCAGATACATTGAGTAACAAATGGAAACGGGAGAGAAAGTTTGCAGAATGAGAATGCGAGAACTGTGGATTAACATCATTAGAGATACGTTGGGTAACACAGGGCCCAGTTCAGAGATGGATTACTGAATGATAGTGCCAAGGTGCTGCATTAAATTTAGAAATACAATCTGTAACACAGAGTGCTGAGGTTTGAGATGATAAAAAGTGATAGTGTAATGGAGCTGGAATAACAGTACCGATAATGTATGTGAAAAAGGATGGTGGATAAAGGGTCACTGAGTGGTGTGGGAGCTTGATTAATATCAGTCGAGAGTCAGTCAGTACCAGATGGTCTAGAAGGGAAGAAAGGTTACTGAATGACAACGTAGGTCCATCGCATTATCAGCAGAGATATCTTCAGTAGCAGCAGGCAGGGTGTGTGTGTGTGGGTGGAGGGGGGGGGGGGGTGCGCGGGGGGTGTGGGGTGGGTGGGTGGGGTAGAGGTGTTACTCAGTGACCGAGTAATGGAGATAGATTTGCATTTGTAGAGATACAATCAATGACATAGCGCTTGGGGAGAGAGGGCTTACTGAGTGACAATTCTTTTTTTGTTGAAGTTCATGCATGGGACGGAGGCATCTCTGGCTAGGTTGGCATTTATTTCCAATCCTAACTTTCCCTTCTGAAGGTGGAGGTGAGCTTCCTTCTTGAACGGCTGCAGTCAGCGTGGTTTATGTGCACCCAATCTGCTATTCAGGAGGGAGTCCAAGGATTTTGACCTAGTGAAAGTGAAGGAGCCGTGATGCACTTACAAGTAAGGATGATGGGTCGCTTGGAGAAGAGCATTCAGGTGATGGTGTTCCCATGTGTCGGCTGCCCTTTTCCTTGTAGATGGTAGTTTTCATGAGTTTGGAAGATGCAGTCTAAGGAGTCTTGGTGAGTTTCTGCACCGCTTCTGGGAGATGGTATGCTATGCTGCTGCTGTGCGTCTGTGGAGGAAGGAGTCAATGCTTTTGGATGGTGTGCCAATCGAGTGTGCTGCTTTGTCTTGTATAGTGTTAAACTTCTGGGGTGTTGTTGGAGCTGCACTCATCAAGGCACGTGGAGGGTGCTCCATCACAATCCTGACTTGTTCATTACATATGGTGAGCAGGCTTTGGGGTTCAGGAGAAGAGTTACTCGCACAGGATTACAAGCCCTTGACCTGTTCTAGTAACCATGGCCCAGTTCAAGTTCTGGTCAATTGTAACTCTCAAGGATGTTGAAAGTGGGGTCTCAGCGATGTCAATGCCATTGAATATCAAGGGTGGATTGTAAAATTCTCTCTTGCTGGAGGTTGTCATTGCCTAGCAGTTCTAAGGTGCAAATGCTTCTTGCCATTTTTCAGCTCCAGCCTGGATATAGTCACGTTCTCGCTGCATTTGGTCAAGGACTGCTTCAGAACCTGAGGAGTCGCAAATGATGCTGAAAGTTTTGCAATCATCAGCGAACATCCCCACTCCTGACGTTATGTTGGAAGGAAGGTCATTGATGAATCAGTTGAAGATAGATGGGCCAAGGACACTGCCCGACCCTACTTTGCTGTGTTGCCCTGGAATTCAGCTGACTGACCGTCAACAACCATAAGCATCTTCCTTTGTGCTCGGTATGACTCCAAATAGCGGACATTTTTCTTCTTAGTTCCCATTGACTGCAGCTTTCCAAGAAAACACTTATGTTTTCCGCCAATTGTTGCCTTAATGTCGATGGCAGTAACTCATACCTCACCTCTGGAATTCAGCTTGTTGTCCATGCTTGTACAAAGTCTAGAGGGACCTGCATTAACATGCGTAGCCTAATGTGTAGACAACAGATATGCTTGCTTCTCCCAACTTTGCAAATACATAATGATGTTAGAGATAGCATCGTAGAGCCAAACCTACTATGGTAGGTCAAGTGTGAACTTAAAAGCAGGCCTGAGCACGAGACACCTGGAACAAACGCAAATGAAAGTGATGCTATTAAAATGCCATTAAAGGACAAAAAGCAGGCTTTCCCATATGCAGCAAAGGGTCATAAAGATCAAAAAATATATAAAGTAAGAGTCCTCAGAAACATCATTGCTACAGTGGGTTAGAGCGATTTGGTCAGTCACTCAGAAAGTGTACAGGAAGTAACTGCCAATGGATTGTCCAGCGAGACGGACTCTGGCTCGCAGGGATGCAAAGGAACCAGTAGAATAATGAGCCAGTACTATCGTTTAGTGGTGTAATAAAGGTGGAACACATTTTGTAGAACCTCATCAAAGTTTTTGTGTGCTGTTGATAGTTTGAGTAAAGTGTAGAGCGGGAGGAAGGTGCTAAAGCGAGTAACAGTGTGTTGGAGCTCGTGCAACGTCACTTGAGAAACAATTAGTAACACTCCAAGCTTGAAGGTGAGGGGTCACCATGTGAGATTGTGAGCGAGTTGGTTTACTGCAGCAGAAATACAGTCGGTAACACAGTGTGCTGGGAAGGAAATTTTTGAGTGACAATGTGAGAGAGCTACATCAGGGGAGACACAGCGTGCTGGTGGCGTGGTGTTACTAAGTGAAAATATCAGGAAAACTCTATCTGTGTCAACACTTCCTGAATTTTGTCCACTCTCACCATACAATAAAGGACACATTTCCATTTCCCTTCCAATTAACTTGATGTACTGGAATAATGTTTTATGAGGCGTGTGTTAAGGCTTTCAGGCCATTGTGTATGTAGCATATTGCACTCTACTCCATTTAAATAATATTCCTCTTTTCGAATCCTCCTAAATATTTAGCTCCCTCAGGTTTTCCCTCATTATTTTCGGAAAGGGCTATGCTGTTCACAAGAAGAGAAAACAGTTTCTCGAGGTGGGATTTATGTTTGAACATATACTTGAATATTAGATTACATTCTTCTTTTTAAGAACTTCCTGCCAAAGCAATCAATTCCGCATTTTCCCATATTATGGTCCACTTGCCAGTTATTTGCCCATTCACCGAATCTCTCTATGATCCTTGTAGCCCCTTTATGTACTCTCCAAAACTTTCATTCATATCTATTTCTGTATCATCAGCAAATTTAACTAACGTGCCCTCAGTTCATTCATCTAAATAATTGGTATAATTGTAAAAAGCTGAGGCCCCAGCACTGACACCTGTGGCACAACATTCGTTACATACCACCAACCAGAAATGATGCATTAATGGATACGCACTGTTTCCTCTTAATTGACCAAGTTTCTATCCATACCAATATTTTACTCCTAACCAACAACCGCGCCCCCTCCTCCGCACGTGCACACACACACACACACACACACACACACACACACACACACACACAAACACACACACCCATGAGTCTGATTTATTTTCTGCAATAAACTTTGATGTGCGAATTTGTCAAAAGCCTTCCTGAAACTTAAGTACAGTACATCCACCCACACACTTGGTACACAGCAAATCTGATTTTTCAAAAAACTCCACTCAGTTGGTTAAAAGTTATTTCCCGTCCACAACATTATTTTGACTTTGCCTTATTAAACTGTAGTCTTATAATTGCCGAGCCGTACTATATTTCGTTAAAACTTGCTACAATTTCTCCATGACAGATGTTGAGCAAACTGGCCTGTAGTCACCTTTATCTGCCTCAGTCCCTTTTTGAATGAATGAGCAATACTTGGTATTTTGCCTTCTAATGGGCCTTTTGTCGAACACAGGAATTTTGTACATAAAAACCAACGCATCAATTACCGCACTACCCACTTACTTTAACACCCGAGCACAAAGTTCATCAGGACTCTGGCACATGTCAGGCCACAGCTGTAACAATTTACTAATTATTATTTCTCTGGTGAATGCAAAATTTCCTGAGTTACTCACTGCCTTCCACTTGCAGGTTTGTAGCTATTTCTGGGATGTCAGTTCCATTCTTTGATTGGAAAAGCAATGCAAAATAACTGTTCAATTAATCTCCCATCTCTATATGTTCCATTATTAATTCCGAAGGTTTACTTTCTATAGGATTAACATTCAGTTAGTTAAATCGTTTCCTACTTAATTATTTATATTAACTATGAATATACATCATTATACATATAACCTGCCTAGCCTGGACTCTAATTTTCCTTCCCTATCAATTTGGTGGTCATTCTTTGCTATTCATTATATTCTGTCCAACATGTCTTGCCATTTCCCCTTGCCCAATCATATCTTTTTGTCTTTAAGACATGTGTACGTATCTGGATTCAAGATGAAATACAGAGAGTATCTAGGAGCGAGGTTGTCGTGAGGTCTGTGTGTGGGGGGTGGAGTGGGGTCGAGATGGGTTGGAATTTATAAGGAACAGTAATCGTAGTTTTCAAGGGGGACTAGATAGGGATCTGTACAAGAGTGTGCGTGGTTAGGGTCACGTTAAATCACAGCAGGTTTGAGTCAGTTAGTTCATAAATGGAATATGAAGAAAATTCGAGGACTGACTGGGGAGTGGAGTTTACACTGATGGGGCCTTTCAGAGGGAGGGGTTTTACAGAGGGGGATGTTCAGAGGCAGGGTGTTTATAGAAGAGGCTGATCAAAGTGATGGTGTTTACACAGTTCGTGGTTTTTCAGAGGGAAAGGCATTACACATTGTTGGGGGGTGCGATTGAGAGGGGTGTTTACACTGGCTGTGGGGATGGTTACACAATGCGGGAATCTAGATTTGTAAGTGGAGGCTTGATGGTGTGAGGGTGAACTTACACAGAAGAACAGAGAGCAATAGAGGGAAACGAGCAGATAGATAGTTTCTGAGATGCGAAGATTGGGAAGGGAGTATCACTTGTGAGTCGGTCACCACAGAAGGGGTGATTGCACTGTGTGGCCGAAATTCTATAGGGGCTGTCCACGGAACAATCAAACAGGAATTGGGTACAGTATTACAGTGTTCAGGGGTTCTGGGTGGAGAGAGATTAGCAGCACAGGGAACATATAGGTGGGGCCTCGGGAATGCATTTTTGCCAGATGGCTTTCACACAATTTTTTGCTGGGTATGGCGACGCCCTAATATTTTTGGGGGGCCTGAATGTTTGGGGGCATTTGGTACTATTTTTGGGGCATAATCTTTGCAAGGGGGCATATGGATTATATAGGTGGGTAAAGGGGGGAGGGGGAGCAGGAAGCTTTGTTTGGTGGGATGTGTTTACGTTTTTGGGGAGGAGGGTGGGCATGATTTGTTTCTGGGGTGCGGACCATTTAATGAGGTTTGGACAGGTTCTGCCTGTATCAGTTGGAATCCAGAACAATGACAGTTGACCTTATTAACAATTATAATTATTGATGTGAATTGACACAATGGATGCGGCAAGGATGTTTGTCAGGTGGGAGAACCTAGAAATAGGGAACACTTTTTTTTAAGTTCTCCCATTTGAGACAGTGTGAGGTTATTTTCTCTCTCCCATTTGGTCGTGAATCTTAGTAAAATCTACTTCCAGGGAGCGGTGGACGCAGGGTCAATAAACATTTTTTTTTAAGGAAGAACGAAACAGATTCTTGACTAACAGAGGAGACAGAAGTTTTCGGGGGTAGGTAGAATGTGGAGTCAACGCCACAATCAAATCATGTATGATTTTATTGAATGGCAGAGCAAGCCCGAGGAGCGGAATGGCCTGCTCCTCCTCCTATTCCTTATGCTCATACGTTCCAAAGGTGAAATGTTCTGCTGCGTTATAATGGCAATTTTGAGGCAAAGTTGAAAGCCTTTGTAGGTTTCACTCTGAAACTAGATCTTGCAAATGCATCACAATAGCAGAGGGTCGAAGTGCAATTGAAAATGTTTTGCTGCCTTACACCAAGATAGATATTAGTTTTGACATATGATTTTTTTTCAGTTTTGTATATAAAGGTGTGAGGAAAACCTGACAGCACAGTTGACGTGAAATGTGCAATACAGAGTGGTGAGGGCGAGTGAATCTACTCTGCAGAGTCAGTTCTTCTTGTTGCTGTTGATCTTAGAAGCTGAAGTTTACATTTGAAGAGAATGTCAGTGCCTTCAACATATGAAATGGGGTTTGGGAAGCGAGAATGCGTGTGTTGCTGTTTCCCCTCCTGTCCGCTAGAGGGTACTATAATTCTTCTCAGGAAATCCTATCCATCTGCTGAGCCAGAGTCACCACTTGCCCAACCCACGAACAGATTGTTGCTTTTTGTCGAACTGCAGCAATGGCCGCAACGTTAGCGTGAGGTCAGCGCCACCGCCAGCCTCAAACTTATACCTCTGTCAGTGAAGTTCAGTAAGTCCTGAACCTGTGACAGTGCAACTTTCCCTCAACCCTGACCCCCTGTCAATGCAACGCTCCCTCAGTCCTGACCCTTTGAAAGTGCAGTGCTCCTCCAGTCCTTGCCCTCTGACATTGCAGGGCTGGTGCAGTCGTGACCCTCTGACATTGTCGCTCTCCCTCAGTCCAGACCCTCTGAAAGTTCAGCGCTCTCATTTTCTTGGCCCACTGACGGCCCAGCTGTACTCAGTCCTAGCCAAGTCACAGTGCAGCCCTCTTTCAATCCTGTACCTTTGACAGCACTGCGCTCGATCATTCCTGACCCTCTGACAGTGCAGCGCTCCCCGTGTCCTGACCACTTAAAAACGCTTCGCTCCCTCAGACCTACCCAAAGGCACGGCAGTGTTACCTCAGTCCTAGCCTCTGAGTGAAGCATTCTCTCAGTCCTGACTCTCTGACAGCGCAGCCCTCTCTCATCCTGAACATCTGACAGTACAATGCTACCTCAGTCCTGTCCCTCCGACAGTGAAGCGCTCCCTCATTCTGGCCCTCGGACACTGCAGCGCACCTTCAACACTGAAACTCTGACAGTGCAGCCTCCCTCATCACTGACACTCTGAAAGTGCAGCGCTCCTTCCGTCCTGACCCTCTGACAGTGCCTGGCTCCCTCAGCCCTGACCATCTGAAAGTGTTGTTGCCCGTAAGGCGGCTTCAGTGCTCAGAATCTATCTGCAAGTTTATCTCTCACTGCGGTGTCTCTTCCTCTGCAACTATTATGGCGTTCCTCGTCGCCGATATTTCAACCCATCGAGTAAAATGATCTACTATTACTGAACAGTCACACGTCCCTTTGCTTTTTGGCGGATGTCCTGCAAAAAACGATTTGTTAATATCCCCGAGCGCCCCTCGGCCTCGGTTGATCCCCCATGCGCACTCTTATGCACCTCACAGGGTTGTGCTGAGCTCAAATTAATTTCACTGATAGTATTTATCTCCATGCGGTTAGTGCCGTGCCAATGCCCTTGCAGCGAGTCTAAAATTTCCTTCCCCTGGTATGTGTCCCCCTGACAGATTGTCTGTGAGCACTACCTAATTCTTTCGAGTGTCATTACAAGAACTGTCCTGCGTGCCTTCCACATAAACTTGGTATGCTGTTCTTCGCTAAACCCCTACCTCTCCTTCACTCCGGTGTCATTAGGCAATTATAGTATTTTAACTTCTTCGGGTCCGACGTTTACCTGAAGCAAACTGTTCATTGCGCTCCCAAAAGAGTTTGATGTTCCTTCGCTAAATCAGCTCTGCTTGAGTTCCTGAATCGTGACTTTGCAAATTCAGATTTTAAAAAAAAACTTTTCTGCCACAAAACGGCGAGATCGAGCCTTTGCCACTGTGCAGCAAACGAGCAGTGAAATTTCTGCGAATTGTGCCCGTGCTTGTCGTTCGCTGCAATGTTGCAGGCAAATTCACTCGAGCAAGCTTGCAACTGCCATTTCAAGGAATCACACCAGCCCACAAAAAGATGATTGCACTAAAGCGATGAACAGTCCGGAACATGACGATATACATAACTGCTTTGCCAACGAACCCACGCAAATTCAGTCGCTGGCAAGGCCAAAATCAAAGAACCTCTACCACTCCAAGTGTTTTTTTTTACACAAGCTGCGGAACGTAGTCCAAATCTGTTTTTGATTTCTTTCAATTACGGCCGGAAGGAGAATGAAATACTGAAACGCACAAAGTCTGCTTCATCGCTGTTCCATTTCTCAGTAGAGCATTATCCTAGTAATCGTGAAGCCTATCTTTTCAAGTACGAAGTTGCGTCATGCCAGACCCTCTCAGATTAAGCAGCCACGAGGACGCGCTGCAGAGTGTAAACTCAAGGCAAAATGACAACGAGCGGTCCCTAACGTGAAGGACAAATGACAAGGCCACTCGGCCTATTCTTTCTACTGTCATTTCCTGCTTCATCAACTGGCTCGGAACGCCTAAAGTCTTTGATAGAGAGACTGGCGGCGATATGCTTCAGTTAGCAGCAATTGCATCGACAACGAACAGCAGTGACACATTTAAAATTGAACAGGCACTCGGCCATTTCACATTAAAGAAGCAATTATCAGTTTGCACTTACGTGATCGCCTTATCTCGTATCCGATATTCAGCTACAAATCCGACCTTCAATTGAGACAGACTGAGTATACGACAACAAATCACGGTTGTGTGTTTCATTATCTTTTGAAGAACTTTCCTCTTTAAATGAAACAGTTATTTGAATGTGCAGCTTTTATGCCCAAAGATATATAAAAAGCGAGATCCCATCAGATTTCCGTCTGTTGACGGCTAGAAGGCTTGCAGCTTGTGGTTTGCTTTAGCATACTTTTACCCAGATTGAGAAGAAGGAGAACATTGGTGCTGCTGAGAAGTTTTGTGTAGAGCAGAACAATCAGAGAGCTCTGATGAAAAGACATGTTTCCTGGCAGCTCGACGGTGCCGTGAGGAATTGAATTGCCGCGAAGGTTTGATTTTCCAATTCGGACCATTCCAACATTTCCACTGGTGAGGTGTCAGCCAGAAAGGTGGAATGTTGCATTGCCGAATCATTCCTGGACTGTATTGAAAACAACATGAGGTCACTGGGCCTTTCGGGACGCACCTGCCAGTTAGCTCAGACGGTTAGACCGTGGTGCTACCTCCGATAAGGGTAATTGTCCATAGTAAGTCAGTTTTTATGATAGATGCTGACGTTCCAGCTCTCCAGATACAATCGATAAACTGTGTATAGGATATCAATCCGTCTTTCTTACTGCATTTACTTTGCAGTAATCCATACACAGTCTTTTTGATTCTTCTGGTCTGGGCACCATTACACTGGGTAAACTCCAATTACTGTGACTGATCTCTAAGATGTCATTTGAAGCATAATTTCAATTACATTCCGCTCTTTAGCCAATTTGTGCTGCATTTAATCGACATGGATGTTGCCTGGCTGAGACTGAATCATGCACATCTACATCATGCAATGCCAAATTTGTCTTCCCTAACCTTCTACCACAATTTACATTGTTTCCTCCTCCTGAGTAATTCTTTCAAAAATTGACCAAGCCAAATGGGGTTTGGACATTTCCCACTTTACTTTTAGATTCCATCCCTCCCGTTTGATTTTGTGTGGCTGTGAGCTAGACTCAACACATTCTGGAAAAAAAGATCTGAATTCTCTTTGCCCGGAATCTCGGTTGATTGTATCTTAACAGGTTTCTCTACTGCAATAGGTGTAGTCAATATTTCCAATAGAGCTTCGTAATTCGTGCAGTAAATTCAATCGCTGAGACGGGAACCTTCACTAATACTCCAACACTGACCTCGGATAAAAAGGAAAATAACGTGGCTCCTGGAAATCTGAAATAAAAACAGAAACCGCTGGAGAAACTCCGGAGGTCTGACAGCATCAGTGACTATAGAAACGGATTTAACCTTTCGAGTCTGTAGGGCCCTTTTTCAGAGTTAAATAGAAGAAGAAATGTGATTAAACTAATACTGTTCAAGCGGTAGAGCAGGTGAAGTTGGAATGAAGGCCAACAATAAGTGGGGGCGAAGGAGAGATTGACAAAGATGTCTTTGATAAAAAGGAGAAAGGAGTGTCAATGGCACTGGTAAGAGCTAAATAAGGTGTAGGTGGTGGCGTGAATATCAGAAAGCAAAATGTGTTAGTAGCAAAACAAGGGTAAATACTAATGAAGGAACAACATGTAATAAGTGACAGATGACCGTCTTGAGGGTTGGGGAGGAAGAAAGGGTTAGATTTTGGCGATAAATGATCGAGAAGTGATAAAAATGAGAATAAGTGAGATAAAACAATGAATACATTAATACAAAATGAAAAGAAGTGCATAAAACTAATAAGAAATAAAAAATAAATTGAAACAAAGGATTTAAAAAAGGGTGAAGAGAGAGGAGATGGATCGTGGTCTGTAGTCGGTGAACTTAATGTTAAATGCAGAAGGCTGTAAAGTGCCTAATTGTAAGATCAGTTGTTGTTCTTTCAGTTTGCAATGGACTTCAGTGGAACATTGCACCATTCCAAGGGCGGACGTGTGGGCATGGGGGTAGGGTGATGTGTTGAAATAACAATCGACAGCGACATCTATGCCATTCTTGCAGAAATACTGAATATATGTTGCAAAGCGGTCACCCAGTCTTCGTTTGGTCTGCCCAGTGTAGAGCAGAAGGCATTGGAGCACCGAATACAGTAAACCAAATTGAAGCACGTGTAAGTGAAACACTGCTTCACCTGAAAATAATGTTTGGGCCCTTGGACGGTGAGGAAGGAGGGGGTAAAGGGATGGTGTTACACCTTTTGCAATTGTTTGGTAAGTGTTGTGGGAAGAGGATGAGTTGTTACAGTCCTGGAGGAGTGGACCTTTGCGTAGTGGAGGGAAAGGTGCCTACAGAATGCTGACGGGTGCTGGGAGTTGGTGAGGGGAAGATTTGTTCGATGGTAGCATCTTGCTGGAGTTGCTGGAAATATCGGATAATGATCCTTTGAAAGTGAAGGCTGGTGGAGTGAAAAGTTAGGACATGGGGGACACTATCATGGCCCTAGGAGGGAATATAAGGTGTAAGAGCTCAGACGCAGCAGATGGTTTGTACACGGTTGAAGGCCCTGTCAGTCGCAGTGGTTGGGATACCTTGGTTAAGCAAGAAGGAAGACATTTCATAAGTGCCGATTTGGAAAGTGGGATAATTGGAACAGTTGCGATGGTCGTGAAGGAACAGAGGGAATGTGATGGAGTCCTTAAAGGATGCAGGGTATGAGGCTGTAGCCGACGTTGCTCTTGTGGTCAGTGGGCTTGTAAGGAATATTTTTGCACAGTCTATAACCAGCCATTGAGACAGAGAGGTCAAGGAAGGGAAGCAAAGTTTCGAAGATGAACCATGTTGGAGGTAGAGGGTTTCAAACTGAAAGAAAAATTGGTAATTTTCCACGTCCAGACAAAAGCATGAAGCTGCACCAAAACAGTTGTCGCTGCAGCGAGAAAATTATTCCGTGATTGGGCCTGAGTAGGACAGGAACAAGCGAGTTTTCACTTACCCCATAAAGAGAGAGGGATAATTGGGTCCCATATGGGTATCCATAGCCACACTTTTTATTTGAAGGGAGTGATAAAATTTAAAGGAATAAATGTTCACTGAGAGAATACTTTCAGCCAGCGTAGGAGTGTCTTGGTGGATGGGAATTGTTTGGGCCTCTATTCAAGTAAGAAGCGGAGAGGCTCCAGACCATCAAATGGAGGTTAGAGGTATAGAGGGATTGGATGTCCATGGTGAAAAGTAAACAGTTAAGGTCAGGACACTGTAAATTGTTGATATGACTTAGGATATCAGAAGAATCGTGGGTGTACTTGGGAAGTGATTGGACAAAAGAGGTTCGAATGCAGTCAAGAAGGGAAGAAATGATGTCCAACAGGCAGGAACAGACTGTAATGATGTGTCTAACCGGGGCTGCCCAGTTCGTCAACTTTATGAAGGATGTTCAATCCTGCTGTCCAGGATTGGGAGGCCATGAGGTTAGAAACTGTCGAGGAAACTTATTCACAGCAGATGTGGTCACTGACAGTCCTGAAAGCAATGGCGTGATTTTCGGTTGTGAGGTCATGGTCCAGTTGGAGTTAAGAAGTAGTGCCTGAAAATTGGTGCTCAAACTGTGGGAGTTAGTTATCAGTAGATCACACAAAAGCAGCACAACCCTTTGTCTCCAGGTTTGATAACATAGTCCTGGTTGGCCCTAAGAGTTCGGAGATCAGTAACTTCAAAAGTAGACTGGTTCAAGTGAATAAGTGGAGCAGAGAAATGAGATCGCAGACGTCAAGCTCCAACAACTTATTGACACCAATGCCAATCCAGGACACGCCAGCCCCTTCCCGTCCCTTTGCCATCATCCTTTCATCTAATCCCTGATTGCCCTGTAATCATCATACACTCTGATCTTGCCCTCTCTAATGATGAATGTTCTGTACTCAGCAAAGGACAGAGTTTCATCCCATTGTGCGCTCACCTCTATAAATTTCGGGCTCGGTATGCTGCTGATCCCTTCTTCCACCACCTTTATCTCTGTGATTGTTTCTTTGGACAGGAGTCCTGCCCCGTTCAATGGTTCCTTTGAGCCACCTCCAGTATTCTCCCTGCACCCAGAAACCTCCACTGGCTTCCTACCTGCACTGGATCCTTTTTGTTGAGAAGTGTCGGCATGACATCGGCTGTCTCAATTTACGTGCCACTCTCGCGTACTCTTACCTGTCTCCTTCCGAACTTGCACGTTTTTCTTAGATCCAACTCTGATTTTTTATCTAACCTGCCAACAGGGGTGGTATTGTTCTTGACTGACACACTGACCTCAGCCTTGCAGAGGCCAAGCGCCAAATCTCAGGCATTTTTTCTTGCCTCCTCCTGGACCATGGCCCTGTCACTGAGCATCATGCCATTGTTACCAGGACTGTCATTGCTGTCAACTCCACTGGAGTTCATCCATCCACAGCTTATAGCCACAGAACCTGCTATCTTTGTGCAACCGCCTTCTACATCCTTCCTAAAATCCACAAGCACAGCTGCCATGTAGACACATCATGTCAGACTGTTCCTGTCCAGCAAAAGTCATTTCGTCCTTTGTTGACTCCATTCACCCTCCCCTTCTCTAGACTCTTCCCACCTACTCCCGTGACTCCTCCGATGTCCTATGTCATATCAACAATATCCAGTTTCCTGGCCATAGCCACCTACTTTCCGCCAAGGACGTCCAATCCGTATTCAAATCCATCCTCTAGCAGGGTCGCCTGATGGCACTCTACCTCTTCCTTGAACAGAGGTCCACAATATCCCCTTCCACAAACATGCTCCCCTGTCTGGCTCAACTTGTTCCCTCAACTATCAATTTCTCGCTGATCATGCTCACTTCCTCCAAGTAAAATATATGGCTATAGGTTTTTGCCTGGGTCCCAGTAATGACTGTCTCTTTCTGAAGCATGTGGAACATTTCTTGTTCTATCATATTCAGGCCCAATCTCAAAATTCTTTTCTTATTGCATTAAAATCTGCTTTGCTGCCACGTTATGCTCTCATTTAGACATGGAAAAAATTAATGAACTTTGCTTCGGGTTTGGACCACTGTATCACCTTCACATGGTCCATCTCCGATGCTTCTCTTCCATTGCTTGACCTATTATTACTATTTCTCTTAATTGAACTGTCCATCAATATTTGTTCCAAGTCCACCGACTCTAACATCTACCTCGAATGCACCTCTATACACCCTGTTTTCTGTAAGCATTTCATTCCAATCTCTCAGTTCTTTCGCATCCATCACACTTCTGATTTGCAGGGCCTGCAACCCTTTCTGAACCATCCCTTGCTTCTCTGTCTTCGCATATTACCCTCCCTCACAGAACCATGACAGGGTCCTTCCCCTTGTCCTCACTTCTTAGCCCACCGGCCTTTGCTGTGAAAGTGTCATCCCCAACCATTTCGGGCATCTCTAGCATAATGACACCACCAGACCAATCTCCCACTCATCGATGCCCTCCCCCTCCCGTCAGCATTCCGTAGGGGCCACTCCCTCCACTCCTCCATCACTCCCACAAATCATCCCCTTGCTACAGCACCATCTCATAAAATCACTGAAGATGCAAAACCTGTCCCCTGCCTCCTCCCTCCTCACAATCAAAGGGCCCTAAAAATCGTTCAGGTGGAGCAAACCTTCAATTGCACATCCTTACATTTGGACTACTTCATTCACTGTTTTTAATGTGAACCCCTGTGTAATGGGAAAATCAAATGCAGGCTGGGTGACAACCTTACGGAACACCCCCACCTGACTCAAGCATGACCTAGGCCCTCTTTGCGCTTGCCAAGTCAACACACCATCCCGGTATCATGCCCAGATTTCCGCCCTTGACCTGCAACAATGTATCATTCAAGGCCAATGCAAACTGGAGGAACAGCACCTCGCCTTCCAATTAGGTACTTTACAGCCGCTTGGGCATGATATTAAGTTGAACAACTGCAGACCATTAAATCTCTCCTCTACCTTCACCCCTTTGTAAATCAGCTTTTAAGTAAATATTTTTATTTTGCCATTATTGTATCCACTTATTTTCATTAATATTAATTGTTTCATACACTTTTTCATCCAGTTTTCATCCTTTTTCCATCACTTTTCCCAAGCCACAGCCCTCCTACACCACAACCCCGCAAACTCTCCAAAAGCACCGTTTGATACTTGAGCCATGTTGTTCTTTCACAGAGCTCTTACCTTGTACTGCTATTAACACATTGTGCTTCCTTACATTTTTACGTTCCTCCGCACCTCTTTTAGCCTTTACCACTGGTATTAACATTTGGTTTGCCCCTTCGTGCCTGACATCTTTATCAATCTATCCTTAGCCTCCACCTATCGCTGGCCTTCTCCCCAGCTTCACCCTCTCCAACCCATTAAATGTATGAATTTCATCACAGTTCTACTTCTCATTCGCTCGGAAGAAGGGTCATTAACATTGGGATCATCAACTCTCTTTCTCTCTCCAGAGATGCTATCAGACATGCTGCGTTTTTCTAACATTTTCTGTTGGTAACACAACAACAATCTCTCCTGTTGACAAATAACTTTTCAATTTCATTTGATATAATGGGATAAGTCTAAGTTCTCCGTATATTTCACTAATTAACACTTTCTCCTGAAATAATGCTGCCGGACAATAATGGCACTATTCCACAACATGAAGGATTGACTGGCTCGTGTATCCCTTAAGATCTTGAGTCTTTCCGACATTCCCCTAAAAAAAAAACAAGATTTGCTTTTGCTTTCACATATAAAACTTTTGAATATCTCTGTAAATTATCCGTCAGAAGTTCCTTGTATAGGGTGCGAAGAGATCTTACCTCTCTGGCTAATTCTAACTATCCCCTTCTCCCCTATACAAATGCTACTGGTTTGTCTTTCAACTGAGGCTCGGAACACACAACACACTTACTTAAAAAATTCTTCTGAGTTCCTATCAATGCAGTCGGTCTCTCATGTTACATACAATAATTTGACGTCATATCTACAGCTTTGTTAGAACAGTAAGATGCCACTTTTCACCCTTCACTTTCATACCACGTTTTCACTTTCAGTAGGGGGGTGCACTCGAAGTTGCTTCATGTTACTGACACTTTTAGCATTACTAGGGTTTCTATACCTGCAATTTCTATGATGACTCCGAAGTGACCCTTTCCCCACACTCACTGTCTATATGAAACATCATACTCATCAGCTTAAAATAATCTGCCTCTCATCTAAATATCTTTTGATAGCGCCTGGAGTAGTATTGCTTCTAAATTCTTCCATAATCATATTTCTCTTACTTTTTCCAAAGTCCTGCAAATTTTTCAGCTCTGTGTTGCACTTATATGCTGGGCTCTCCCATCATTGAAGATGGGGATATTCACGAACCCTCCTAATTGATCGACTTTTTAAATTGTTCAACACTTTTCACAGTTGATGTGGCAGTAGTACAGAGCTTAGGTCTCATCCGCCTCTTGTCTGTCACTTGCTGCTTATAATGCTCGGCACGCAAGCAGTCTTGTGTTGTAGCTCCACCAGGCTGACACCTTAATGCCTACATGACGCCCTGCACTCTTCACAGAACCAGGCTTGATCCCCTGACTTAGTGGTAATGAGCGAGTGGCTGTGATGCAAGGTCCTGAGGTAACACATTGTTGTTGAGCACAATTATTCTGCTGCTGATGCCACACAGCGCCTTAAGATTCCTCAGTCCTGAGTGTTCGATCTGTTTGAAATCTATATCATTTCGCACGGTGGTAGTGCCACAGAACATGATGGGCATCCTCATTGTGAAGATGGGTCCTCGGCTCCAAAAGGTCTGGACAGCAGTCATTCCTACCAAAGTTTTTTTCTGGGTGGATCCATCGGCGGCAGGCAGGTTGTTGAGAATGAGGTTAAGTAAGATTTTACATCTTGTTGTTTACCTCATTATCTGCCACCGACACAGTCTAGCAGATATGTCCTGAGGACTCAGCCAGCAAAATCTGTTAGTGTTGCTAGCGATCCACTCGGTGTGATGGGTAGTGAAGTCCTCCACCCCCGGTGCCTTTTGTGTCCTTCCAACATTAGTGCTTCCTCCAAGTGGTGCTCACTATGTTGCAATCAGCAGGAGATTTCCTGGGTCTTGTTTGACCTGATTCCATGGGAATTCATGGGGTCCACAGTCAGAACTGATGACGCTCTAGTCAACTCCTTCCCGACTGTATGCCAATATACCGCCACGCCTGCTGAGTCAGTGCATTCATTGGGACACGGCATACTCATGGAGTGTGATGCTGGTGTCTAGGCCATTATCTCTAGAGTGCGGTTCTTGAGCATGTATTTGCCAGGCTGTTGCAGCATTCTCAACAGAGCCTTAGTCAAGAATTTCATAGACTCCATAGTTACATTTCACACATCCAAAAAAGTGTAATTTTTTGCTGAAACACTTTAAAATCGCTCAAGACAAAACTCGTGACTTCACTATTCTCGTCGTAATCGTACCCTTCATTTGCACAATTCAAATTCAATCAAGGAATTTTAGACCCCACAATGAGCCACCAAATTTGTTATGACCTCAGGACATGGATGTTACTTGCTCAGTAAGCCAGATGACAGGGTAAACCAGTCTTACTGATCATAAAAACGTTTTTTTTCTCCTTTCTGAAAACGAGAAGAAAAGCTGCTAACCACAAAAACCTGTAAAACAGTTACCACCTTTAATATTTTTCAGCTTAAAATACTTATTAAAATGGGGAAAATGCTTAAGCGTGTAAGAGTAAAGTTGCACCGTTAATAAAGTCTATAAGCACAACCTCCAATGAAACACGCTTGGCCCAAATACAGAAGCAAGCTACGTTCTTGGCAACACCTCCCTTATATATTGTAACGATGAAAATCTAGCAATATTACGCAAAGCAAATAATAGTTGTCACTTTAGAAACCTTAGAACACATGACTCTTCAAACTTCCACTCAGATGTGGAAATGCAAAAACCTCTTTCTGAAACAGACTGCTTTCTGAACGCAGTGACATTTCTGGCTTGAACCAAGGTGGCTAACTTAAATTCACAACTATCATACCTCCTGAGCACTCAGACCTGGTATCATGTCATTTCCCTCACACAGCCACCACATCACAGTTAAACATCTTTGGCTCAATATACATTTTTACCTTTCAGATCATATTCGATTGTCCTCAGATATTTCTTTAAAATCAATATTTCCAAACATACGAACCCTTAGTGTTTTCCCATTCTGTCTCTATTTTTAGGTTCATAGAATTTAATATACATTGCCCTGTTTATCTGTAAAAGCTTTGTAACTTGTAAAAATTCCTTGTCACTTCTACATTTCCTATTGAAAGTCAACTGAATTCAGATGAATATTCAGTTCTCCCCTTTTCGCATATATCAAATTTTAAACCCAACCGATTTACTTGGAAAACCAATGTCACCATAACTTCCCATTACAAGTGGATAAACCTCACGCTGTCTTTATCAATCTCCCCCAAGTAACTATTCAAATGCACACACTCACAGACACAAGCATGCACACATACGCACAATCCCTAACTACCTTCTAAATTGCAACAGCCTATCCTAAAAGTGACAGCCTCCTGTCACAAAATCAAAGGGTCTGCATCGAACAGAGTGTCTGAATCGTTTGGACAGCCTCTATTATTTTGTGAGTGGGTATCAGTCAGAGGTTGTCTATCTTTTAGAGGTTCTGCATCGATTCATGGTTCAGTGTCGAATGGAGGGTCGTTATTGGTTGGAGAGCCATTATCAATTAGAGGATCAGTGTCAGTCAGATGGTTTGTAACACTGTAAATGCCTGTATCAATTGGATCTTTGGCATTGGCCTTAGGTTCATTATAGATTTGAAGGGCTGTATTGGTTGATGGTTTTATCGGTTGGAGAGTCTGTATCGATTGAAGGGTCTATATCATATGGACGACCTGTATCTGTTTGAGAGTATGTACCAGTGCAAGGATCTCTACCTGCTGAAGGGTCTGAATCAGCGGCAGGGTCTGTATCAGTTGGTCTGTCTGCAATAAATGGAGAGCCTGTGTGTGTTGCAGGGGCTGTATCAGTTGGAAGTTCTGCATCAGTTGCAGGGTCTCTGCCAATTGGACGATCTAAATGGACTGGAGGTATTGTATTGATTGCAGGCACTGTAAAATTTGCAAATTATGTATCAATTGAAGGGTATTTATTTGCTGGAAGTTCTGTATCGAATGGAGGGCTTGTAACAGTTAGACGGCCTGTCTCAATTGTTGGATATTTATCTGTGGGACTGTTTGTATCGAGTTGAACGTCACTACTTTTTGGAAGTTTTGTATCGGGTGGAGTGCTTGAATTGAATAGAGAGCCTCTGTTGGTTAAACGATCTGTATTTAAATGAGGGTCCTAATTTGTACGGGGGCCTGCAATTTTCCTTTTGCAACATTACTAGTTCTCGCAGGTGTATTTAAGGGTTTTCACTCTTTTGGAAAGGCTATAGTGTTTGAGGTTTACGATTGGATTAACTTTGTTATTGGTTTGAGGACCTGTATCAGATTCAGATGTGGAATAATCCTGTGGTGCTGTATCATGCATGATTTTGTATAAGTTGAATTCTGCAATTAATATTCACAAATAACACTTTTCATTCCACTAAACGAATTTCCACATGTAAAGAGGACAGCTGTATCGCAGGAGCAGGAGATCAATCCGAAGAGACACTCTCACATTTGGAATTTAATTACGGAATGTTCACAGTCGATTGAAGGAATCACTATTACAATATGAGATCTAGAGATGAGACAGATCGTGACTGAATGGGCAGCGCCCTTGCTGAGAGAAAACGGCTTCTAATATTATTAGATAATTAACGTAACCAAAAGTGTAATTTGTTTGTTCAACTAAAAAAAAACAAAGTGAATAATGTTGCAACCTTAATGTCCCTGAGGTTATCTCACAAAGTATAAAGGAAAGTCTTTGGGAACATATCATCTCAGAGTTCAATGCAGAGGGGTTGTCTGCAGCACGAAGGGACACATCACGTCACATGAAAATGCTAGAATCAATTCACATGGCTAGTAAAATATTCTACACTATCCTTGCTTTTATCGGTGTTCCTAGTAAGTGATTATAACCATTCAAGTTGTGTAAATCTGTGTGTGTACTGCTCTCTGGTTTTGCAGTCTCACTGAATATGTTACATGATGATCCAGTGGTCAGCTATGCACAGTAACCTGTTCAGTTATATCATTTGATCAAGACAATTGTGTTAAAATTTCGCTGTGGATGTTTTTCTATACCTCAACTGTTAATAAACATTTTTTTTTACTCACAGGCTCCCTGAATTATCAGATTATTACATTTAGTGGAATATTGTATGATATTAATTCAGACCTCATGAAAGGGAACTCTCCGATGCATGGTATTGCTAGGGGTCAGAGTAAACTTTCACTGAGAGTGTGTAATTAACCAGAGGGGAATTCCTGACACTCGTTACTATGTACTGTTTTGAGGATCTATCAGTGTATAAAAGTTCTGAGAATACCTGACAGCAGTGATAATTTATTACTGGGAGTGAATGTTAGTGTAGAATTTTGCTGTGTCTGTCACAAACCAGAGTATACTAAGACAGATCGACGTTGAAGCCTTGTTTTTCTTTATTGTTGCTTGGTGAGTGATCTAACTGTTCCGTGGGCAAGCCTCTGTATTTTACCAACGTGATGAATTGAGAACGGGAAATGTGTTGCTGTTGGTTGAAGACGTTGAACAATGAGAGTATTATGTGAAATGTCTCGTTTGTTTTTCTCTCTTCCATTGAATTGTTCCAGGGGAAACAAATATAACATTGTAGTTCTGACAGGATTTGCGGAGGGGAATACAGTTAACGTTTCGAGTCCGAATGACACTTCATCAGAACTACGCAAAAATAAAAATGAGGTGAAATATAAGGTGGCTTAAGGGGGGGTGGTGGGGTGGGGGTAGAACAGGTAGATAGAGGGCCAGTGATAGGTGGAGATTGCCAAAATATATTATGGACAAAACCGTGGTGTCAGCCATTCTTACACCCGGAGACTATTCCAGGCTGCTTGCAAGCTGTGACGACTAATCAGCAAGTTTTACCCTTCCCCAACAGCTATTGAAGCCAATGGAAGTGTTTAAATTGTCAGTGACATCGACATTGTCCAACTGGCTATTTGCTGTATCTGATCGGAAGCTCCCTTGCCGGCCCGCATTATGTTTAATAGTCCTTTAAGCCAATTGGAGAGAGCCTTTGAACCTTATTGGCCAATCGTGTTGCAGCCGTGCTCATCGATGCCCGCAGGCTGTGTCTGAGATGGGAATGGAGAAGCCGTGTTTGGATGGGGTCGAGCCTGCAGAAGAGAGATCGATGGAGATTGGTTAAGAGAGAGCAACTAGGAAAGGCAGAGGGTAGAAAGAGAGAGGATGGAGAGGAAAGAGAATCAACGTGGAGAAGGATAGGACGACAGGGAGGGAAAGAGGCTCTGGGGAAAGACCGAAGGAGCATGGGTTGGAGAGAGAAAGAGATTGTGCTGAGGGAAACAGACATTGGGGCAGACAGAGAGAGTAAGAGCGAGTCAGAAACAGAGTGATAGAGGGAAATAATTCTGGGATTGATTGAGAGAGACTGGGGGAGCAAAAGAGAGACACTGAGGCTGGAGGGATAAAGAGAATGGGGGAGAGAGATGGGAGTGATGGGGAGAAAGACAGGGGCAATAAGGGAGAGAGAGAGATTAGGGGGAAAAAAGAGAGTGACTGAGTGAGATATAGAGACTTTGTGAGAGAAAGACGGGCAATGGGCAAGGTAGAGGCAGAGAAAAAGGCTAGTTGAGAATGAGAAGGAAAGTTGGAGGAGCGAGCTGGAATGGGGAAGACATTCGGGATTGGCTGGTTAGAGAGAGACTTGTAGATATGCAGTGCAACTAGCAGAGAGGGTCCGGGAAAGAGTCTGCAGAGAGAGCGTTCAGGGGAAACATGGACAGGAAGAGAGAGACACAGGGGAGAAACATACCAATGGGAGAGAGAGACGGGGGAGAAAGAATGAGAGAGAGGCCAGGCAGAGAGAGAGAGAGAGACTGGAGACACAGAGAGTGACTGGTGAGACAGAGGGAAAGACAGGGTAATTAGCAGATAATGAGCGTGGGAAAGACAGAGTAGGAGACCGTGACTGAGAGACGCCGAGAATTGGGCGGGTTGCGGTGGCATGAGAGACAGAGACCGGGAGAAGGATAAAGAGAGAGAATTGGGGAGGCTGAGGAGAGAGTGGGGGGGAGAAGGACTGGGGAGCAAGCGAATTGGGGGGAGAGGCAGAAGGATTAGGAAAGGGTAAGACCAGTGGAGGCAGAGAGGCATTGGGAGAGTCAGCAACTGCGAGGGATCGGGAGAGTTTGGGATGACATAGAGAAAGCCAGAGCCGGGAGGTGAGACAGAAAGAGCGAGAGAGGTGACTACTCCACATACATACCAGGCTAACCTACTGAAACCACTACCGTCCGACGTGACTGCCCCTTCAAACTATCGTATAATCTGCCTGACTAATCTACCGACAGACCTGACCTCATTTCCCCCCATCAACACCTGACCATGCACCCAAATACCTGTCCACCCTCTCCAACCGACCCAACTACTCCTTGAAATGACTCCCGTTCCCAACTACACCCCAGACACCACGTGACTGACCTTGTAACCGGACTAACCATTTGGCCAACTACCCACCTAGAATCTACCCTGCTAACCACTTATCCTTAACTCTCCTCACCCACCTACCAAAATCCATCACCTTATTCACCAATCACAAATCACGTATTCATTGCCCATCTACCGTCTTCACTCACTTGCCCACCATGTTCCAAAGCCATATACCAAACAACCCAACTCTCGGAACATATCGACCTCATCCACCTAATTACGCACTCAGAAAGCTACCCACTACTCGCTTACCAAGCTCACCCACCTAGTTGAACAGTAACCTGTTCAGTTATATCATTTGATCAAGACAATTGTGTTAAAATTTCGCTGTGGATGTTTTTCTATACCTCAACTGTTAATAAACATTTTTTTTTACTCACAGGCTCCCTGAATTATCAGATTATTACATTTAGTGGAATATTGTATGATATTAATTCAGACCTCATGAAAGGGAACTCTCCGATGCATGGTATTGCTAGGGGTCAGAGTAAACTTTCACTGAGAGTGTGTAATTAACCAGAGGGGAATTCCTGACACTCGTTACTATGTACTGTTTTGAGGATCTATCAGTGTATAAAAGTTCTGAGAATACCTGACAGCAGTGATAATTTATTACTGGGAGTGAATGTTAGTGTAGAATTTTACTGTGTCTGTCACAAACCACAGTATACTAAGACAGATCGACGTTGAAGCCTTGTTTTTCTTTATTGTTGCTTGGTGAGTGATCTAACTGTTCCGTGGGCAAGCCTCTGTATTTTACCAACGTGATGAATTGAGAACGGGAAATGTGTTGCTGTTGGTTGAAGACGTTGGACAATGAGAGTATTATGTGAAATGTCTCGTTTGTGTTTCTCTCTTCCATTGAATTGTTCCAGGGGAAACAAATATAACATTGTAGTTCTGACAGTATTTGCGGAGGGGAATACAGTTAACGTTTCGAGTCCGAATGACACTTCATCAGAACTACGCAAAAATAAAAATGAGGTGAAATATAAGGTGGCATAAGGGGGTTGGTGGGGTGGGGGTAGAACAGGTAGATAGAGGGCCAGTGATAGGTGGAGATTGCCAAAATATATTATGGACAAAATGACAAAGAGGCGTTGACAGTGGTGATATTAGCTATGAAATGTGCTAATGGAGAGATTAAGGGTGGAAAGCAGGACGAGCAAGGGGCAGATAGCCCTCGTGGTGGTGGGTTGGGGGGGAATCGAATTACACTGAAAGGTAGAGTTAAAAAGTGAATGGAAACAGATTTAAAATAATGGAGTTATGTTGGGAAAGAAACATATATATAAATTAATGGAAAAAGTGGGATTGGAAAGGGGTTGGGGAAGTTCATCATCTAAAGTAGTTGAACTGAATATTCAATATGGTAGGCTGTACAATGCCTAGTAGGAAGATGAGGTGCTATTCCTCCAGTTTGCGTTGTGCTTCACTGGAACATTGCAGCAGGCCAAGGACAGACATGAGGGCATGGGAGCAGGGTGGTGTGTTGCAGTGGCAATCGAAAGGGATGTCTGGTTACCATGCTTTTAGGCAGACTGAAGGTGTTCCACAAAGTGGTCACCCAGTCTGCATTTGGTCTTTACAATGTCGAGGATGCCGCATTGGGAGCAGCGAATAAAGTAGAATAATCTGAGGGAAGTACAAGTGAAATGTTGCTTCACTTGCAAAGGATGCTTGTACCCTTGGATGGTGAGAAGAGGGGAAGTAAAGGGTCAGGTGTTGCCCCTTTGGCAGTTACATGGGAAGGTGCCATGAGAGGTGGTTGAGGTATAGGGGGTGATGGAGGAGCGGACACATAGGGACACAATCGATGTCTCCCTCCAGCAGCACTCCGCACCCTATTTCATAAGTTGCCCTTGCCCCCAGTTTCATTTTATTATTTGTCTCATCGGACACCTCAACAAGAAACTTTCCCTCTTTCTTACAGATGTAAAGGAATGCAAGCTCCAACAACTCATCGACATCAACGCCCATCCAGCGCCTTCCAACCCTGCCCATGCCTCTGTCCCCATCTCATCTTCCAATCCCAGCCCCAGACATGTACTCACCATATGCTCTGACCTTCCCCATTCTCTCATGCCTAACCCTGACTTTGTCATCAAAACCCGCTGACAAGGGTGGTACTATTGTGTCTGACTACTGACCTCTACCACACAGAGGCTGAGCATCAGCTCGGAGACACTTCTGCATGCCTCCGCTTGGACCATGATCCCACCGCTGAACATCAAGTCATTCTTTCCAGGACTGTCATTGACGACAGCACCTCTGGATATCTTCCCTCCACAGCTTCCAACATCATAGTCGCCCAACCTCGGACTGCCCGCTTCTACTTCTTACCCAAAATCCACATACAGGACTGACCCGGCAGACCGATCATGTCAGCTTGTTGCTGCCCCACGGAACTCATTTCTTCCTATCTTGACCCTATTCTCTCTCCCCTTGACCAGCCTCATCCAAACAACATACAGGATTCCTCGCAGGCCTCCATCATATCTACGATTTCGAGTTCCCAGGCCCGAACCACCTCCTCTTCACCATGGACTTCCAATCCCTCCACACCTCCATATCTGCCCTCTGCATCTTCCTCGAAACAAAGACCTGAACAATCCCCATCCTTCTCTACGCTCCTCCATAAACTCGTCTCACATCCTCCAAATAAAGGGTGTGGCTATGTGTACCCGCATGGACCCCAGTTATGCGTGTCTCTTTATGGGGAATGTAGAACATCCCTTTTTCCAGCCCTACTCAGGCTCCCTCCCACAACTTTTTCTCCGGTACAATGATGACTGCTTCGGTGCTGCTTCATGCTCTCGTTTGGATCTGGAAAAATGTATTAATTTTGCTTCCAATTTCCATCCATTCATCATGTTAATGTGGTCCATCAATTGACACTTCCCTTCCCTTCCTTGACCTCCCAGTCTCAATTTCTGGTGATAGACTGTCCACAAATATGCATTTCAAGCCTACCGACATCCATAGCTAACATGCCGACAGCTCCTCACACCCCGCAACCTCTAATGAATCCATCCCATTCTCTCAGCTCCTCTGCCTCCGTCGCATCTGTTCTGATGATACCACTTTCAAAAACAGTTCGTCTGACATGTCTTCCGTCTTCCTCAAACGAGGTGTTCCACCCAAGTGGTTGACAGGGCCCTCAACAATCTCCCACGTATCCGCCCTCACACCTTCCCCTGCTACCCAGAAGCATGATGGGGTCCTCTTGTCATCACCTATCACCCCAAAAGCCTCCACATTCAAAGGATTAACTTCCGCCATTTCCGCCAACTCCAGCATGATGCCACCGCCAAAGCACATCTTCCCTTCACCACCCCTGGCGGCATTTTGCATTGATCATTCCCTCCGGGAAAACCTGGTCCACTCCTCCATCACGCCCTGCACGTCAACCCTCTCCCATGGCACCTTCTCACGCAACCACAAAAGGTGTAACATCGGCTCCTTTACTTCCCCACTCCCCACCGTCCAAGCGACCAACACTCCTTTCAAGTGGGGCAGCATTTCACTTGCACTTCCCTCAAATTAGCCTACTGCATTCGCAGCTTCCAATGTGGTTTCCTCTATACTGGAGAGACCAGCCAGACTGGGTGACAAATTTGCGGAACATCTTCCATCTGTCTGCAAGCATGACCCAGACCTCCCTGTCGCTTAGCATTTCAACACACTACCCTGTACTCATGCCCACATGTCCCTCCTTGGCCTGCTGCAATGTTCCAGTGAAGCTCAACGCAAACTGGAGGAACAGCATCTCATCTTCCGACAAGGCACTTTACGGCCTTTCGGACTGAATATTGAGTTCAACAACTTTAGATGATGAACTTTCCCCTCCTTCCCCAACCCCTTTCCAATGCTCCTGTTTCCATTAATTTATATATATTTTTCTTTTCCCACATATTTCCATTATTTTAAATGTGTTTTCATCCATTGTTTTATCTCTACCTTTTATCGTATTTCGATTCCCGCCCTCCCCACCCCTACTAATGCTATCTGTCCTTTGTGCTTTCTGCTTTCCACTATTAACGTCCCCATTAGTACGTAGCTAATATCACCACTGTCAACACTTCTTTGTCCTTTTATCTATGACATCTTTTGGCAATCTCCATCTATCACTGTGCCCAGTATCCAGCTTAACATGCCCTCCCCCCCCACCTTCACCTTAAACTCGCTTATATTTCATCTCTTTTTCATTGTTTTTAGTTCTGATGAAGACTCATTCTTATTCGAAACGTTAACTCTATTCCTATCTGCGGACGCTGTCAGACCTGCTGAGTTCTTGCAGATAGTTTTTATTTTTGTTTCAGATTTCCAGCACCAGCAGTATTTTGCTTTTATATAGATATAACATTGTTCCTGGAATTTGATAGTACAGTTTCAGCATTCCAGTTCTCTTTGTGCTTTCTTCATTTCCCAATGCTCTGGAAATGAACTCGAGTGCTTTGTTTTGATTTCATAAGTCGTGTTCGCCTGTGTCCCTGCTTTCAATGATTTCTGGATATCTTCTCCAGAATGGCTAAATATTTCTACCCCATTCATTATTATGTATGGTTTTCCAGGAATTTTCTTATATTGATCCTTTACCTTCAAAGTTCTTTAAATTGGATTTATCTGTACATTTTGAGAATGCTTTGCTCTTTTTGCTGGCATCTAAATGCAAAATAATAGTGATCCCAGTGCTGACCCCTGAGGAACACCACACCCCACTTTCCACCAATCTGCGTAAACCTATTTAACCTCTGCTCTCAGTTTTCTGTTGTTTTTTCCACCACCTCGCAATTCATCCTGCTGCTTGTTCCCTAACTCCACTTGCTTTGAAATTAGTCACGAGGCTATTTTGTAATTTATCGAAGGCTTTTCGAAATCCAAATTATTTTGCCTCTATCGTACCAATCTCACTACAATTTCTGATGGTTATTCAACCAATTCTATGTAGTTAGTCAAATATGACCTTGATTTGGACAATGTGCTGTCTACTCTTTATCATATTCTCTTAACTTTCCACGAAAGTTGCATTCCATTACGTTTCCAAACACTGACATTGTGTTAACCTGTCTAACATTCTTTGGAATTGTGCCATCTCCCCTTGAATATTTTAGCAAATATCTGCTGTATAGATTTTCTCGGTTTTGGTTTCACTCAAGATTATTTGACAGTGCAGTTCCTACCTGCGGAGACCAATCTCCCTTCTTCAGGCTCTGAAGCCCCATCCAATGGTTTATCCTGCCCCAACTGTCCCGCAACACGAGTGATTTCCTTCCTTCTGAACTTGGAGTGTTGCTCCTGGATTCAATTTCCATTTCTACCCAGGTCCAGCTGTCTCTGTCTGCTCCATAGTCAAGTAAACCTGAGCTGTCCTTAAAATAACAGTTCATTCGGCTTTGACTGGCAAACATGAGAAGGCCAGTTTCCGGCCATCTTCCATCCAGCATCTCCTTCTGGGGCATTCCAAGGACCAATTGATTCGTGGAGTTTAATTTAATATTGACTCACACTGGAGCTTCTTTCTTCCTCACCAGCTCCGCTCTTGGAATCTAAACACTCGCAGTTTCCACATCATGATTTCTGTACAGGGACCTTAATATAATTCATCAGTGTATTGAGTTCTGATGTAAATATAAAGATATTGCACATTCAAATAGTCACGCTGAGAGAGCCGTTATGTGTGCTTGCTCTACTGCCTTTGATTAGGATACGTGTAGCTATGCTATGTAGGAGATGCACACCATTCTATGTTCAAATGCATATTAGGTTCCTGGGTATTATGATGAAGATCTAGGCGCCATGTGCTTCTTTTGTTTCAGCAATTTTACTTCCAGTTGTTGGCACCTTTCCTCTTCGCATGGTCCGCCTCAAACAAATCCCTTCTTCCTCATATAGACCCCCATTTCCAACACAACCTCTTTTGAGCTCACCGAATCCAACAGCTCTCTTGATTACACTTCCTCCCACTGCACTGCCTGGAAAGCTTCTGTTCTAATAACTTCCAGTTTCTCCACCTCTGAACCACCTTTTCTGTTGATGCTATCTTCCAAAACCACGCTTCTGAAATTTGCTCGTTATTTCTCAGGCCCGATTCTCTTCCAATGTGGTAAACGCATCCCTCGGCCATGTTCATCCCATTCCCCATGCTCCAACTTTCATCCATCCCTTTCCACAGAGCAATGTCCTCACCTCTCACAGCACCAGCCTCTATATTCAACGAATCATCCCGTAATACTTCTTCCATATCTAGCTAAATTCACCTCCAGCCATATATTTCCCCATTCTCCCGTGCTGCCACCCATCCTGATACCAATGTCCACTCCTGCGACTTTAAAATGTACACTGAATTTTATATGTGTGTTCAGTTAAGTTGGTGACATATCTCAAAATTTCACATCTCAGCAAATTCTCCAAATTCAATAATGATGGCACCATCTTCAGCCATTTAGAAGTCATGATTAATTGCATATTTCTCAATTATTAACGAATTGTTGTTCAATCCATCCAGTTCAATTACCTATTGCTGGCTGTTTAGTAATTCCAAAATCAATTATTCTTTTAAGGTGCGCTTAAAAGCATGATGTGCTGTACACTTGGCAATAAACCCGTTGCTTTTTTTGTTCAGTGTTAGGTTAAAAAGATTTCTTTACATCATTAGCTGACTAAGGTGAATAAAATATAAAACTCCCCCAAAGATGCCCAGGCCAAGACTATAGCATATACGATTAAATGATTTAGATGAAAATGTAGCACTTCACCCTGCTTACAGTTCGTGGTCCCACGCAATATCTCTTCTTCTTCATATTCCTTTGCAAGAGATAGCGTGAGCAATGGAGAGTGCTGAGAGGGACTTGCAGGCTTTGCAGAATGTGCAACATGGAACATTGTGCTGCTGTGCAGCTATGGCTGGAACCTGCTGCCAGGCATGGTACGAATATCGGAGAGGTTACCCTATTCCTGTATTTCCCTTTGTTCTACTTTCCAGCGTCACCAGCATTCATTCAAGGTGAACAGTGATTTGCATAAACTTGTAACAATTCAGATCTGCATTCGATGCTCGCGATCATCTCCTTTGTACTGGGAAAGGAGCAGTTGCAAATTTGGTCACCACTTTGCTGATCTCCTCTGTTCACGATGCAAGTGCGACCCTTAGCTTTCGACCACCTGTGACTTCAAATTACACCCCGCTACCACTTTGACCTCTCTGTCCTCGACTTCCTACACTCACACACTGAATCTCAATGAGGAACTGCACAGTCTTCTTTTAATTAATAATTTAATAACTAGTCAGAATGAGTATTAAAATTAAATGTTTCAGATTATAGCCATTGGTTTCATTTTGTGGAAAGGCCTTTGATGTTACTGGAGGATGGCGACTCCAGAGTTACTGCGAGAGAGGGGATATCGGCTGGATTTTGCAGTGCGTGTTTCGCTCTTCACTATTCATACATAAACCATAGGCTGGTCCACACTACTCGGGTCTACCCATCACTTTTCTGGGCCACTGGAGTGCTCTTACCTTTTCAATTCTTTCCCCAACAATCTCACTTTGTTATCCGGTTGTAACTCTCAATAACTTCCCTGGAGAGAGTCTAATTCCTAAACGTGGAAGGAGAGACTTCCTGTACTTGAGCAAGTTCCGAAACCTGGTAAGCAGCCGGAAGAGTGTTTTATCCAAGACCCCATGGTTGTCCTGATCCCTGGTATGTATGATCCCAAGTTGCATATCCAGCTCTGTGGTGTTGGATAAAGATATGATTCTATCCCAGGAATTGATGCTTATCCGAGGAATGTCTTATTCTAGAGAGGGCTTTTTTCCTGATCCTGAGCGTGCTCAGATGAGAAGATTTTTCTCATGATTTGTGTGGCCAAAACTGGGTAAAGGTTACTGATTATACCTCAGCAGGTTCATCCTAAGTGTCATCTGACACTCGCGAGAGTAGACTTATTCCTGAAGCGGGGTATGTTCTGAAGGAAGGAAATGATCATGGGGGGTTCTGATCTTGAGGCTACTAGCCATGAACAGGGGTATGGTCTGATCCTGTATGGATTTCATCGCGGGTGAAACCCGGTTTAACGACCAGCTCAATTCTGGTCGATGGCTCTGAATTACAGGTGCCCCTGTTCCAAGGGGTGAATGATTCATGGGTCGTGTACATTCCCTGGGCAGTGTCCGATCCCAGTCAGTGAGCAAATATTTAAAGTCCAGTCCTGGAAGGAATAATTCATGTGGAATGTCTGAAGCTGCAATGGGCCCGATCTGGAACTGGAGGTTTTGGGTTAAGTGGCTCCTGGATCCGATTGTGGAGAGGGTGAGAATATTAAGCTGGTCTCTCCCTGGGAATAGAATGCCCTAGGGGTGGTCAGGACCTGGATAAGATTAATTCATGTGAATGCTGTGTCCTGGGTTTAGCCGCAGTGTTGATAGGGTAAAATCCTTGGGTTAGTGTGCCGTGGGGTGGGTCCGAAACTGGGTGGCGTCTATTCCTGGGAAAAAAGTTTGAATTCGGGATCATCAGGATCTGGGGAGAATCTGTGCCTTTAAGTACTGTGCCATGGGGATGGCCGAAAATATTTTCGTTTTCCTAACCAGGGTAAGGATCTACCCCTAGTGCTGAAACTGTATGATTCCAATACTCGTGGAGTTGAGACCAATCTCATCATGAATAGAGTTCCAGGAAGAGTGTAATCCTTATTGGCATTTGATTTTTGGGTCGGGGAGAGATGAAGTTTCCGATGCCATTCTTTGTGTTGGCTGTCGGGCCTGAGGGGGAACCTGGCCAGCAAGACTTAAGCATCCGAAACAGATCAATTTAGAGACATCCAGCTTCTTGAAATCTTTAAATTACCAACCCACCTCCTGTACATGGTTGTCAGCCCGACCCTTGTACCGATCCCGTTCAACCTGGCAGTGCGGGATTTGGAGGTGAGTTTGGATACGGTGTGAGATGTTTAAAAATTCTACTTCTGACCCACGCCCAATGAATGCGTTTTTGTTATTAAATCCTATGCTAACTGTAAGGAAAGCCACAGAGAATGTTGGATAAATAATTTCCAGCGTCTTCTCCCTTCTCTCTCTCTTACAGTTAATTCACTGGGAATTATGATCCTATTCGGGGGAAATTGCGGGCTCTCTACCTGCACCACTCGTTACCTGGTGGCCATGGCAATGGCGGATCTACTCGTCATCATTACGCTCGTCATAATGAACAGGCTCAGTTACTATTATTTCCCATGGTCTTTCCTGAACATCACCCATGTATGTCGGGTTAGCATTGTCCTAGCTGGTGCAGCAGTAGAGTGTTCTGTCTGGTTCACCGTCACTTTCTCTTTTGATCGATTTGTGGCTATTTGTTGCTGCAAGCTCCAACGGAAATATTGCACTGAGAAAACTGCAGCTGTGGTCTTAGCAATAACCAGCATTTTGATTTGTTTGAGAAACATCCCCACCTACTTTACTTATGAACCTAGATTGATAATTGACAATGTACCCTGGTGCTGTACTAAAAAATCAAGCACTGTTACTGATCCTGGGTGGGCTGCATATGACTGGTTTAATAAGCTTTCTACCCCATTAATCCCATTCGGTTTAATTCTGCTCATCAACACTCTGACTGTCAAGCACATTTTAGTGACCAGTCGAGTCCGTAAGAGACTGAGGGCCCAGAGTAAGGGAGAGAATCACAGAGACCCAGAGATGGAGAGCAGAAGGAAGTCTATGATTTTACTCATCACCATTTCCAGCAGTTTCATAATCTTCTGGTCAGCAAATGTTGCAAAATTCTTCTATTCTCATATTAGAGGGTCAGGTTCTTTCTCTCATTCTGAATTTACATTTCAAGCAGTCGGGTTTATGTTGCTGATTTGCAATTGCTGCACAAACACATTTATTTATGTGGTGACTCAGTCTAAGTTCAGGGAGCAGCTCATGAAGGCGTTCAAATGGCCATTTACATCATTTACTAAATTAATGAATAAGCAAAACAACTGAGGAGGTCCCATAGGCAGCTCCCAGTACTCCAGTCCATTAATGTAATATTTATCCACAAACTCCCAACAGACACAGGGCACAGACTTAGTGAACCATTTAATATGTGATGGTTGGAAGAGGGAGACATCAAACTCTTCCCTCACTGCTTCCAATCTCAGCCAAGCACCGAGCTCCATTCCCTTGCTGACAGTAACTTTTTCTGATCCAGGGTTTTTGTCCACTGATTGAAAATTGCCTCAGGCAATCAAAGGCTTCTGGTCATTGACCAATATGCGCCCCTCTCCACCAACAGTGAGATGCACGCGATGACTCACAGCTTTCTAAGTGCTTCAGAGAGCTCTACTAGTTAACAACAGCCACTTTAGCCGATAAGACAGAACAGTCTGATGACTGACAAGAGCCACAATTGTCATAATGGTTGCTCTCAGCCAATCAGTGTTCTTCATTCATGGACCCACAACTGCTTGAAAGAGGGTTACATTGTGACTGTGTGCCTCCTTAAACAATATAATAAATTATTATTGAACTGGGCACTCCCCTGAACCTAGCAGTGAGCCACAACCTCCTCAGCCAGTCAGGGAATCATGCCTCCACAAAGAAAGGTACGTCAGAAATTCACAGAACACCACGCCTGACAGTGGTGTCAGCCAATCTTACACCCAGGGCCTATTCCAGGCCGCTTGCTAGCTGTGACGACTAATCAGCAAGTTTTACCCTTCCCCAACAGCTATTGAAGCCAATGGAAATTGTGTAAATTGTCAGTGACATCGACACTGTCCAACTGGATCTTTGCTGTATCTGATCGGCAGCTCCCTTGCCGGCCTGCATTATGTTTAATAGTCCTTTAAGCCAATTTGAGAGAGTCTTTGAAGCTTATTGGGCATTCGTGATGCAGTCATGCTCTTCGAGCCCTGAGGTCACTGGGTGTGTCTGAGACGGGGGCGGAGAAGCCGTGTTTGGTTGGGGGAGAGACTGCAGGAGAGAGATAAATGGAGATTGGTTAAGAGAGAGCAACTAGGAAAGGCAGAGGGTGGAAAGAGAGAGGATGGAGAGGAAAGAGAATAAACGTGAAGAGAGAAAGGATGACACGGAGGGAAAGAGTCACTCTGGGAAAGACGGAGCAGTGGTTGGAGAGAATAAGAGATTGTGCTAAGGGAAGCAGACATTGGGGCAGACAGAGAGTCAAAAAGCGAGTCTGAATGTGAGGGATAGAGGGAAGATAAATTCTGGGATAGAGAGAGAGAGACTGGGGGAGCAAAAGAGATATACTGACCATGCAGGGAGAAAGAGAATGGGGGAGAGAGATGAGAGTTATGGGGAGAAAGACAGGGGCAATAAGAGAGCGAGAGAGATTAGGGGGACAAAAGAGAGTGACTGAGTGAGATGCAGAGACTTTGTGAGAGTACGAGGGACAATGGGCGAGGGTAGAGGCAGAGAAAAATGCTAGGTGAGAGCGAGACAGAAATTTGGGGGAGCGAGCTAGAATGGGGAAGGCATTCGGGAAAGGTTGGTGAGAGAAAGACTTGTAGATATGCAGTGCAACTAGCAGAGAGGGTACGTGAAAGAGTTTGCAAGGAGAGAGTTCAGTGGAAACATGGACAGGAAGGGAGAGACACAGGGGTGAAGCATACTGCGGGGAGAGAGAGAATGGGGAGAAAGAATGAGACTGAGGCTAGGCAGAAAGAGAAAGAGAGACTGGTGACATGGAGAGTAACTGGTGAGCCAGAGGGAAAGATTGAGAAACTAGCAGATAGTGAGACTGGGAAAGACAGAGTAGGAGACTGTGATTGAGAGTCACTGAGAATTGGGCGGGCTGGGGTGACGTGAGAGACAGAGACCGGGGGAAGGATAAAGGGATAGAATTGGGAAGGTTGGGGAAAGAGTGGGGGAGAGAGGAACTGGGGAGCAAGCGCCCTGGAGGGAGAGGCAGAAGGATAAGGAAAGGGTGAGACCAGTGTAGGCAGAGAGGCATTGGGAGATTCAGCAACTGCGAGGGATCGGGAAACATTGGGATGACAGAGAGAAAGCCAGAGACTGGAGGTGAGACAGAGAGAGTGAGCGAGATGTCTCGAAAGGTAGAAAGATCATAGATGAAGAGAGGCTGAGAAGGGAGAAAGAGTGTCACGGCGGAGAGTACTAGAGAGAGAGAGAGAATCTGGGGGAATGAGACATGGAGAGAGAGACACGGGGGGAGAGAGAGGATGGAGACAAATTGGTGAAGGCAGACATGTTTCATGCTTTCATGGGATGTGGGCATCCTTGGTTAGACCTGCATTGCTTCCCGTATGTTCTTTGGAAAAGGTTTGGCAAATGCCTTCCCAAACCATTGCATTCCATGTATTGGAAAAACACTCGCAGTGCTCTTCGGAACAGGGCTTCAGGATTTGGGACCCAGCAACAGCGATATAGTTCCAAGTCAGCATTGTGTGTTTATTGGAGCTGTACTTGAAGGAAGTAGAGTCTCCATGCATCTACTGCATCTGTCTTTCCAAGGTTGTACAGGGTGATATGTGCTCGGAAATTGCTTGCGAATGAGACTTGGTTCTATGCTATAGTGAATCTTGTAGATGATAGACATTGCAGGCACTGTGCGATGCTAGTGGAGGGAAGGAATGTTTTAACGTGTTAAATGGGATGCTCAGCAATCGGCATCATTAGTTCCTGGATGATATTGCGCTTTATTAGCCCTTTTGGAGCTGCTCTGAACTTGGCAAGTGCAAAGTATTCCATCATACTGCAGACTTGTGACTTGTAGATTTTGAGGAGACTTTGGCGGGTTGGGGGGGGGGGGTGGGGGTGAGGGTGGAGGAGGGTGGGGCGTGGTATTAGAAGTTCAGTTACTCTGTACAGAATTCCGAGTCTCTGACCTGCTCTTCTAGTCGCAGAGTTTCAATGAATGCTCCAGTTCAGATTCTGATAACTGGTAAAGCCCCAGAATGTTCATAGTGGGGAATTTATTTCACCGAAATGCTATGGAATGTAAAGAAGATATGTTTAAATGCTGCCTTTTTGGAAATTGCCATTGCTTGGAATTCAGTCCAAACCTGTATAAAGTCCAGATCTTGCTGTTTAGGGACGCTGGCTGCTTCAGTGTCTGACCAGTTGTGAGCGATGCTCAACATCGTGAAATCAGCTGAAAGCATTCCCACTTCAGATATTTTGTTCAAGTGAAAGCAATTGTTGAAACAGATGAATATGGCTAGCTTTGAGAAACTCCTGCAGCGATGTCCTGGGACTGTGATGTAGCTGTGGCCTTGATCCATCAACTGATATGAATAATTTGAACCTAGTTCAGTAATTAACTTTCAACTTCGGTTATAATGAAATGTCAGTTAATTGATTAGTCATGTTATCAAAGGGTTGAAATTTATAAAGATTGATACTAGGTAAAGAGATTTCAGCTTGATATTAAGGCTTCTTACAAACCTTATGTAAATGTATACACAAAATGGTTACGAAAGAAGGAGTTCTAAAACGATTAGTTAAAAAAATAGACGCAAAGCTTTCAAGAGTGATTGCAGTCAGGTTAAAGCAATACATTGACCATTGCATTTTTAGATTAGCAGGGTTAATTGCGCATGAAGGATTAGTCGAATTAAAGACTGTGTCAGCCAGTCAATGAAAAGGCTCCATTAACATGTGGAGAGGTAGTCTTGAACATTCACTCGAGTTTAAAAATCTCAATTTCAGAGACCCAGTTACTTAGCCATATTCTGACTGAAGGATCTTTATTCAAATGAAGGAAATAGGTAGATATTTTGGTGTAATTAATCACCTAAAGGGAATCGTATAGGCTTTATGGATGAGATAATTATACTCCATGCTTAAGGATATGTGCTTGAAATGATTTTAGTGGTGGAAAAATGGCTGGGAAAGTTTCCAATCACCGATACACGCTCTTTGCATTGAACTTGAAAAGATTTAAAAGTATGGATGCATGATTGTTATATAATTTGATGTAACAAATGTTGCATTATAAATTCTTCATTGTGCTCAATTTTATGTCTCATTATGTAACAACTCATAGAATTCATTGTCTGAAGGGTCGCTACTTATCTTGTGGCATGAAAGCCTCATTCAAAACCTGGGATTTAGAATGGTTTGCAAATGAATTGGGTTGATTCCAACTGGAATCGAGCAAAAAGTTCCTAAACCCTATCGACCTGACAACACCTCCACCAACCTAACCTGGCAAATCTTCCGGTGCAAACCAAACACTCTGCCCGCAAGGCGCGACTATCCCCGAACTGTTTGTCCCACCCAGCACGCTGAATAACCTCCCGAACCGAATACGCAACCCAGCTGGACGCCTATCCTCCCAAAATGGCTCGACCTCCGCCAACCAGACTTCACCACCCAACTTACCTGCCAGCCAGCCGCGAATGCCTCCTGGCAATACCACCCCTCTCAAAAAACCAACTACCACTCACACCCAAGCCTACTTCCCCCCGCGACTTGACAGATTCTTCCAACTACTCAATTCCCCTACCAAACGAACCCAACTACATAGCAGCATGTTTACCCAACCCAACAACACGATTGCCACCTGACCCGCCTATTGCACAACTTGAGTACCCCTCCAAACTGCCAGACTAGACACCGGACACAACAGCATCTTGACCTGTCTGCCCACCCCACGACCCCATTAACTACTGCACCTGACTGCATTACCCCCGACCTTGCTACCCTGAACCTGCTTCACGGCTATCCCCCCAGCAGAACTATTCCTGACGTGACTACTCCACATACATACCAGGCTAACCTTCTGAAACCTACTGTCTGACGCGACTACCCATTCAAACTATTGTGTAGCCTACCTGAATAATCTACCGACCGACCTGAGTTCATTTTCCCCCATCAATACCTAACCACGCACCCAACTACCTGACCACCCTCTCCAACCGACCCAACTACTCGTTGAAAAGACTCCCCTTCCCAACTGCACCCCCGACACCACATGACTGAACCTGTAACTAGACTAACCAATTGCCCAACTACCCACCTAGAATCTACCCTGCTAACAACCTATCATTAACTCTCCTCACCTATCTACCAAAATCCATCACCTTACTCACCAATCCCTAATCACGTATTCATTGCCCATCTACCGTCTTCAATCACTTACCGGCCATGTTCCAAGTCCATATACCAAACAACCCAACTCTCAGAACCTATCGACCTCATCCACGTAATTACGCACCTCAGAAAACTACCCACTACTCGCTTCCCAAGCTCACCTACGTACTCACTCACATTTACTCACTCAATCACCCATTTGCCAATTTTACCACTCCCCTAAGCACTCACCAGTTCACTAACATCCTATGTGGACCTATAAACTTAATATAGATGAGATGGTCCTGTACAAAGTGGACATGTCCTATCTTCACCCATACTCAACTCTGTTCTAATGCAGTTCCTCAATGGATGCTGTACTGCACATTCCTGAGAAGGCTAGGGTCGAAGCATCTCAGCAGAAATGTGCAGCAGTGTCAGGTCACAGGTACATACGAACACAGTAGTATTCTGAAAATCAATGCTGCAGCGCGGAAGAACCAAGTCATTGTGCTTTAGTGATTAATTTGATAATATCTCAGTTGTCTGATACGAAACTGAAATATATTCCACCTGTAGCTCTTGTTTGAAGATGAAGTGTGTACCTCATTTATCCTGCATTTACGGACAACATTTTTGCAGAGTTATAGGAGCAACGAGAACCTGAGGCAAAGTGGAAGGACGAACTTCGAGAATAAACTGAAACCACTGTGGGTGGATGGTGGGATGCGCGGACCTGGCTGGGATGCATGGGAAGGAGAGCGAGCAAATTGGAGTCAATGTATAAAGGGAGCACAGATTCAGAAGATCAGAGACAGGATTAATATCGTGAATTTTTTAAAGAAAGTACTGCCTGACTGGGGTGTGCTTAGACTTTGTGTGGGATATAAGATAGGGACATAGCTCGATTAAGCTGTTCCAGCAAACTGCACTCCAGAACAGGGGCTAACCAGAGACAGGAACTGGTCAGGTAAGTTGCTTTTGAACTTGTACCACGCAATATTAGGGTTTGGGCAGCACGCAACAACCAAGCATTAATACAGGTAAAACACACCTCTGCTTACTGACAAATTGTGAGATGGTAAAAAAAGATGATTTTGTCACTCTCTCCTGTGTAGAACGTGAGATACAGTCAGTAACACAGCGTTATGAGGAGAGAGAATTTGTTGTATGACAGTGCGAGTGAGCTGGATGAAAATCAATAGATATGCACCCAGTAACACAGGTTACAGGGGAGAGTGGTTTCTGAGTGACAGTGTGGGCGGTGTTGAATGAATCAGCATAATGAAGTCTGTTAAGCAGGGTGCAAGAAGTGGCGTGGGGGCGGGTGGAGTGGGGAGGTGGGGGGTATGTTGTGACTGAGTGTCAATGTGAGGGACCTCATTATTATCAGCGGAGTTACAGTCAGTAACACATTACGCTAGGCGAGTATGGTTACTGAGCGACAATCTGAGGGGCCTGGAACAACTTCAGTGGAGATACAGTGAGTAACATAGGGCACTGGAGAGTGGAGATATTGAGTGACTGTGTGAGGAAGTTGGATAACATCAGTAGAAATATGGTCAGTAGCACATGGTACTTGCAGAGAGCCGTAACTGCATGAAAGTATAAGCGAACTGGATTAATATCAGCAGAGATAAAGCCATTTACACAATTTGCTGTGTGAGAGTGATAACCGATTAACACTCTGAGGGAGCTGGGTGCACTTCAATAGACATACAGTCAGTAACATAGGGGTTTGGGGCGTGTTACTGCGTGACTGCTTGAGGGAGCTGAGTTAATGCTAATAGAGATAAGTTTGTAATAAAGGATGCTGGTTGAGAGGACTTACCGAGTGACAGTATGAGTTAACTGATCGCACAGGTTATAACACAGGGGGCTGCGGCATGTTTCTGCGTGACAATGTGAGAGAGCTGAATTAAAGTTAGTAGCACAGGGGGTTTTGTGATAGTGATTATTGAGTGACAGGTTGAGGGGGCAGTGTTTCCCTCGGTGCAGGCAGTAACATAGGGTCCTGGGATCAAAAGTATATCAAGTGAAAGTATGAGTGAGCTGCTTTAACATCAGTTGAGATGCATTCAGCAACATACAATGCTGGTAAGTAAGATGTCATTAAGTGGCAGTTTGAGAAAGTTGTATTAACGCGTGAGATGGCTTACAGATTGAAAAAGCGATGAAGTTGGAATAACATCAGTTATTGGAGATAAAATCAGTAACACAGGGTTGTGGGGGGCAGGGAGGCGTATTGAACTCCAGACTGAGGGAGCGGAATTAACATCAATAGGCTTTCAGTCAGTGACACAATGTGCAGGGGATGTGGGGTTGCTGAGTGACAATGTGAAGGAGCTGTCTTAACAACAGTAAAGATGCAATTAGTAGCACGGTGTGCTGGAGGTGAGATGTCAATGTGTAAGGGTTTGAGTGAGCTGCATTAACATCAGTTCAGATACAATCAGTATCACTGGTAATGGAGGGAGGTTTATTAAGCGACAATCTGAGGGAGCAAGGTTATTATCAGTAGAGATCAGTCAGTATCAAGGTGTCCAGCGGAGAGAGGGGTTACACAATTACAGTGCGAGCGAGCCAGTTGTCATCAGTTCAGATGCAATAAGCAACATAGATTATCCTTAGTACAGGTACAATCAGCAACACCATATGGCGGGGTTATATAGGTTACTGAGTGACAGCCTGAGGAAGATGTATTAACATATACATATACAGTTAGCACCATATGGTCTGGGGATGGAGTGGGAAAGGCGTTTCTGAGTGGCAGTGTGAGAGATCTGGATCAACATCAGTGGAGATACAATCAGTTGAACAGTCTGCTGGCTAAGAGAGGTTACTGATTAAGTGTGAGGGATCTGGGAGTGAGGTGACTAAGCGAATAATTGAAGGGACTGGAGTAACATCATTAGAGATACAGCCACTGTCACGTGGTGCTGGGAGAGAGAGTTTATTGAGTGATGGTCTGAAGGATCTGGTTGAACATCAGGTCAGATGCATTCAGTAGCAAATGGCAACGGGAGAGAAAGGTTACAGAATGAGAATGTGAGAAGTGTGGATTAACATGATTAGAGATACATTGGGTAACACAGGGTCCAGTTCGGAGATGGATTACTAAAGGACAGTGCCAAGGAGCTGCATTAAATATAGATATACAATCTGTAACACAGAGTGTTGAGGATTGAGATAAAAAAGTGATAGTGTGATGGAGCTGGAATAACAGTACCGATAATGTATATGAAACAGGACGGCAGATAACGGGCCACTGAGTTGCTGGGTGTGGGAGCTTGATTAATATCAGTCGAGAGTCAATCAGTACCAGGTGGTCTAGAAGGGAAGAAAGGTTACTGAATGACACCATAGCTCCATCGCATTATCAGCAGAGATATCTTCAGTAGCAGAGGGTGGGCGTTGTGTGTGTGGGGTGGGGGTGGGGGGCGGTGGTGGCGGGGGGTATATAGGTGTTACTCAGTGACAGTGTGATGGAGGTGGATTTGCATTTGTAGAGATACAATCAGTGACATAGTGTTTGGGGAGAGAGAGCTTACTGAGCAACAATTTTTTTTTTTGTTGTCATTCATGAATGGGACGGAGGCATCTCTGGCTCGGCTGGCATTTATTTCCAATCCTAACTTTCCCTTCCGTAGGTGGAGGTGAGCTTCCTTCATGAATGGCTGCAGTCTGTGTGCTTTATGTGTACCCACTCTGTTGTTCAGGAGGGAGTCCAAGGATTTTGACTTAGTGAAATTGATGGAGCGGTGATGCACTTCCAAGTAAGGATGGTGGGTTGCCTGGAGAAGAACAATCAGGTGTAGGTGTTCCCAAGTGTCGACTGTCCATTTCCTTGTAGATGGTAGTGTTCGTGAGTTTGGAAGATGCAGTCTAAGGAGGCTTAGTGATTTTCTGCACCACTTCTGGTAGATGCTATGCTATGCTGCCACTGTGCATCTGTCGAGGAAGGAGTGAATGTTTTTGGATGGGGTTCCAATCAAGTGTGCTACTTTGTCTTGGATAGTGTTAAACTTCTGGGGTGTTGTTGGAGCTGCACTCATCTAGGCACGCGGAGGGTACTCCATCAGAATCCTGACTTGTTCATTACATATCGTGAGCAGGCTTTGGGGTTCAGGAGAAGCGTTACTCGCCACAGGATTCCAAGCCCTTGACCTGCTCATGTAGCCATTGCCCCATTCAAGTTCTGGTCAATTGTAACCCCCAAGGATATTGAAAGTGGGGGACTCAGCGATGTCAATATCATTGAATATCAAGGGGGGATTGTAAAATTATCTCTTGTTGGAGGTTGTTATTGCCTAGCAGCTCTAAGGTGCAAATGCTTCTTGCCACATTTCAGCTGCAGCCTGGATATAGTCACGTTCTCGCTGCATTTGGTCAAGGACTGCTTCAGAACCTGAGGAGTCGCAAATGATGCTGAATGTTTTGCAATCATCAGCGAACATTCCCACTCCTGACTTCATGTTGGAAGGAAGATCATTGATGAATCAGTTGAAGATAGCTGCTCCTAGGACATTGCCCTGCCCTACGTTGCTGTTATGTGCTGGAATTCAGCTGACTGACCGTCAACAACCATAAGCATCTTCCTTTGTGCTCGGTATGACTCCAAATAGCGGATTTTTTTCTTCCTGCTTCCCATTGACTGCAGTTTTGCTAGAAAGTATTTATGTTTTCCACCAATTGTTGCCTTAATGTCGATGGCAGTAACTCATACCTCACCTCTGGAATTCAGCTTGTTGTCCATGTTTGAAGACAGTCTAGGGGGAACTGCCTTAACATCAGTAGCCTAATGAGTAGACAACAAATATGCTTCCTTCTCCCAACTTTGGAGATCCATAACGATGTTACAGAAAGCATAGTAGAGCCAAACTTACTATGGTACCTCAAGTGTGAACTTTAAAGCAGGCTTGAGCACGAGACACCTGGAAAAAGCGCAGATGAACACTGGTGCAATGAAAATGCCATTATAGTACAAAAAACAGGCTTTCCAATATGCAGCAAAGGGTCATAAAGAAGAAAAAATATATAAAGTACGAGTCCCCAGAAATATCATTGCTGCAGAGGGTTAGAGCGATTTGGTCAGTCACTCAGAAAGTGTGCAGGAAGTAACTGCCAATGGATTGTCCAGCGAGACGGACTCCGGCTCGCAGGGATGCAAAGGAACCGGTATAATAGTGAGTCAGTACTATCGCTTAATGGTCAATAAAGTTGGAACACATTTGGTAAAACCTCATCAAAGTTTTTGTGTTCTGTTGATAGTTTGAGTAAAGGTTGGAGCGGGAGGAAGGTCTTAAAGCGATTAACAGTGTGTTGGAGCTCATGTCACTTGAGGAACAATCAGTAACACTCGATGCTTGAAGGTGAGGGGTCACCATGTGAAATTGTGAGGGAGTTGGTTAACAGCAGCAGAAATACAGTCGATAACTCAGTGTGCTGGGGAAGGAAATCTTTGAGTGACAATGTGAGAGAGCTACATCAGGGGAGACACAGGGCGCTGGTAGCGTGGTGTTACTAATTGACAATATGAGGAAAACTCCATCTGTGTCAACATTTCCTGAATTCAGTCCACTCTCACCATACAATAAAGGACAAATTTCCATTTCCCTTCCGAGTAACTTGATGTAGTGGAATAACGTTTTGTGACGTGTGTGTTAAGGCTTTCAGGCCATTGTGTATCTAGCATATTGCACTCTACTCCACTTAAATAATATTAAACTTTTTGAATCCTCCTACATATTTAGGCCCCTCAGGTTTTCCCTCATTATTTTCGGAAAGGGCCATGCTGTTCACAAGAAGAGAAAACGGTTTCTCGAGGTGGGGATTTATGTTTAAACATATATATGAATATTAGAGTACATGCTTCTTTTTAAGAACTTCCTGCCAAAGCAATCAATTCTGCATTTTCCCATATTATGCTCCACTTGCCAGGTCTTTGCCCATTTATCTAATCTCTCTATGATCCTTGTAGCTCTTTTATGTCCTCTCCAAAACTTTCATTCATATCTATTTTTGTATCATCAGCAAATTCAGCTAACCTCAGTCCCTTCATCCAAATAACTGGTATAATTGTAAAAGGCTGAGGCCCCAGCACTGACACCTGTGACACAACATTCGTTACATCCCACCAACCAGAAATGGTGCATTAATGCCTACGCTCTGTTTCCTCTTAACTGACCAATTTTCTATCCATACCACTATTTCACTCCTATCCAACAACCGCGCCCCCTCCTCCACACACATACACCCACACACACACACACACACCATGAGTCTGATTTATTTTCTGCAATAACCTTTGATATGTGTTTTTATCAAATGCCTTCTGGAAGCTTAAGTACAGTACATCCACCCACACACTTGATACATAGCAAATCTGATTTTTCAAAAAACTCCACTCGTTTGGTTAAAAATTATTTCCCGTCCACAACATTATTTTGACTTTGCCTTATTGAATTGTAATCTTATAATTGCCGAGCCATACTATATTTAGTTAAAGCTTGCAACAATTTCTCCATGACAGATGTTGAGCAAACTGGTCTGTAGTCACTGTTATCTGCCTCAGTCCCTTTTTGAATGAATGAGCAATACTTGGTATTTTGCGTTCTAATGGGCCTTTTGTCGAACACAGGAATTTTGTAAATAAAAACCAACGCATCAATTACCGCACTACCCATTTATTTTAACACCTGAGTGCGAAGTTCATCAGGACTCTGGCACTTGTCAGTCCACAGCTGTTACACTTTACTAAGTATTATTTCCCTAGCGAATGCAAAATTAGCTGAGTTAGTCACTACCTTCCAATTGCAGGTTTATAGTTATTTCTGGGATGTCACTTTCATCCTTTGATGGGAAAAGCCATGCAAAGTAACTGTTCAATTAATCTCCCATCTCTATATGTTCCATTATTAATTCCGCAGGTTTACTTTCTATGGGATCAGCATTCACTTTATTAAATTGTTTCTTACTTAATTATTTATATTAACTATGAACATAGATCAATATATATGTAACCAGCCTAGCCCAGACTCTAATTTTCCTTCCCTATTAACTTCTTGGTCATTCTTTGCAATTCTTTTTATTCTGTCCAACATGTCTTGCCACACCTCCTTGCCCGATCATATCTTATTGTCTTTAAGACATGTTTACGTATCAGGATTCAAGATGAAGTACAGAGAGTATCTAGCAGCGAGGTGGTCGTGAGGTCTGTGTGTGGGGGGTGGGGTGGGGTCGGGATGGGTTGGAATTTATAAGGAATGTTAATAGTAGTTTTAAAGTGGGGACTAGATAGAGATCAGTACAAAGGTGTGCGTTGTTAGGGTCAGGTTAAATCACAGCAGCTTCGAGTCAGTGAGTTCATAAATGGAACAAGAAGAAAATTCGAGATCTGACCGGGGAGTGGAGTTTACACTGATGGGGCCTTTCAGAGGGAAGGGTTTTACAGAGGGGGGTGTTCAGAGGCAGGATGTCTGCAAGGGAGGCTGATCAAAGTGGTGTTTACACAGGTGGTGGGTTTTCAGAGGGAAGGGCATTACACCTTGCTGGGGGGGCGAAACAGAGGGGTGGGGTTTACATTGGGTATGGGGATGTTTACACAACGCAGTAATCAAAATTTGTAAGTGGAGGCTTGATGGTGTGAGAGTGAACTTACACAGAAGAACAGAGAGCATTAGAGGGAAGCAAAAACAGAATTACCTGGAAAACCTCAGCAGGTCTGACAGCATCGGCGGTGAAGAAAAGAGTTGACGTTTCGAGTCTCATGACCCTTCGACAGAACTTGATGAAGGGTCATGAGGACTCGAAACGTCAACTCGTTTCTTCTCCGCCGATGCTGCCAGACCTGCTGAGTTTTTCCAGGTAATTCTGTTTTTGTTTTGGATTTCCAGCATCCGCAGTTTTTTTTTTTTGTTTTTATCTCTGAGCAATAGAGGGAAACGGGCAGATAGATAGTTTCTGAGAAGCGAAGATTGGGAAGGGAGTATCAGTTGTGAGTCGGTCAGCACAGGAGGGCTGATTGCATTGTTTGGGCGAAATTGAATGGGGGCTGTCCACGGAGCATCAAACAGGAATCGGGCACAATATTTCAGGGTTCAGTGGTTGTGGGTGCAGAGAGGTTAGCAGCACAGGGAACATATAGGAGGGGCCTTGGGAGTCCATTTTTCCCGGATGGGTGTCACACAATTTTTTGCTGGCTATGGAGACGGCCTAATATTTTTGGGGGGCCTGAATTTTTGGGGGCATTTGGCACAATTTGCTGGGGTCATAAATTTTGCAAGGGGGCATATAGATTATATAGGTGGGTAGAGGTGTGGGGCAGAAAGGTTTGTTTGGTGGGGTGTGTTTCCGTTCTTTGGGGGGAGGGTGGGCATGATTTGTTTCTGGGGTGGGGACGATTTCTAGAGGGTCGGACAGGTTGTGCCTGTATCAATTAGAATCCAGAACAATGACAGGTGACCTTATTAACACTTATTATTATTGAGATGAATTGACGCAATGGATCCTGCAAGGATGTTTGTCATGTGGGAGAATCTAGAAATAGGGAACACTGTTTTTATTAAGTTCTCCCATTTGAGAAAGAGCGAGGTTACATTCTCTCTCCCAGTTGGTCGTGAACCTTAGTAACTTCTACCTCCCGGGATCGGTGGACGCAGGGTCAATGAATATTTTTTTTATGGAAGAACAAAACAGAATCTTGACTAACAGGGGAGACAGAAGTTTTCGGGGGTAGGTAGAATGTGGAGTTAAGGCCACAATCAGATCATGTATGATTTTATTGAATGGCAGAGCAAGCCCGAGGAGCGGAATGGCCTGCTCCTCCTTCTATTCCTTATGCTCATATGTTCCAAAGGTGAAATGTTCTGCTGCGTTATAATGGCAATTTTGAAGCAAAGTTGAAAGTCTTTGTAGGTTTCACTCTGAAACTAGATTTTGCAAATGCATCACAATAGCGGAGGGTCGAAGTGCAACTGAAAATGTGCTGCTGTCTTACATCAAAACAGATATTAGTTTTGACATATAATTATTTTTTTTCAGTTTTATATATGAAGGTGTGAGGAAAACCTGACGGCACAGTTGACGTAAAATATGGAATATAGAGTGGTGAGGGCGAGTGAATCTACTCGGCAGAGTGAGTGGTTCTTGTTGCTGCTGATCTTAGAAGCTGAAGTTTACATTTGAAGAGAATGTCAGAGCCTTCAACATATGAAATGGGGTTTGGGAAGAGAGACTGCGTCTGTTGCTGTTTCCCTTCCTGTCCGGTAGGGGGTACTATAATTCTTCTCAGGAACTCCTATCCATCTGCTGTGCCAGAGTCACCACTTGCCGAACCCACGAACAGAACGTTGCTCTTGCTCTTTGTCGAACTGCAGCAATGGCTGCAATGTTAGCGTGAGGTCACCGCCACCACCTCCCTCAATCTTTTACCTCTGTCAGTGAAGTTGAGTAAGTCCTGAACCTGTCACAATGCAACTTTCCCTCAGCCCTGACCCCTGTCAATGTAACGCTCCCTCAGTCCTGACCCTCTGACAGTGCAGAGCTCCTCCAGTCCTTGCCTTCTGACAGTGCAGCGCTGCTGCAGTCAGGACCCTCTGACATTGTCACGCCCCCTCAGTCCTGACCCTCTGACAGTGCAGCCCTCCCATTTTCTTGGCCCATTGACGGCCCAGCTGTACTCAGTCCTAGCCAAATCACAGTGCAGCGCTCTTTCTATCCTATACCTTTGACAGCGTAGCGCTCAATCATTCCTGACCCTCTGACAGTGCAGCGCTCCCCGTGTCCTGATCACTTAACAATGCTGCGCTCCCTCAGACCTACCACATGGCACGGCAGTGTTTCCTTAGTCCTAGCCTCTGAGTGAAGCGTTCATTCAGTCGTGACTCTCTGACAGTGCAGCCCTCTCTCATCCTGAACATCTGACAGTACAATGCTACCTAAGTCCTGTCCCTCTGACAGTGAAGCGCTCCCTCATTCTGGTCCTCGGGCACTGTAGCGCTCCCCCAGTCCTGACCGTCCGACAGTGCAGCGCACCCTCAGCTCTAACACTCTGACAGCGCAGCCTCCCTCATCACTGACAGTCTGAAAGTGCAGCGCTCCTTCCGTCCTGACCTTCTGACAGTGCCTGTTTCCCTCAGCCCTGACCCTCTGAAAGTGTGGTTGTCCGTAAGGCGGCTTCATTGCTCAGAATCTATCTGCAAGTTTATCTCTCACTGCGGTGTCTCTTCCTCTGCAACTATTATGGCGTTCCTCGTCGCCGATGTTTCAACCCATCGAGTAAAATGATCTACTATTACTGAACAGTCAAACGTCCATTTGCTTTTTGGCGGATGTCCTGCAAAAAACGCTTTGTTAATATCCCCGAGCGCCCCTCGGCCTCGGTTGATCCCCCATACGCGCTCTTATGCACTCCACAGGGTTGTGCTGAGCTCAAGTTATATTCACTGATAGTATTTATCTCCATCGCGGTTCGTGCCGTGCCAATGCCCTTGCAGCGAGTCTAAAATTTCCTTCCCCTGGTATGTGTCCCCCTGATAGATTGTCTGTAAGAACTACCTAATTCTTTCTGTTGTCACTACAAGAACTGTCCTGCGTGCCTTCCAAGTAAACTTGGTATGCTGTTCTTCGCTTTAACTCTACCTCTCCTTCGCTCCGGTGGCATTAGGCAATTCTAGTATTTTAACTTCTTCGGGTCCGACGTTTACCTGAAGCAAACTGTTCATTGCACTCCCCAAATAGTTTGATGTTCCTTCGCTAAATCAGCACTGCTTGAGTTCCTGAATCGTGACTTTGCAAATCTAGCTTATTTTTTTTAAACCTTTCTGCTACAAAGCGGCGAGAGGGAACCTTTGCCACTGTACAGCAAACGAGCAATGAAATTTCTGCAAAATGACAACGAGCGATCCCAACCGTGAAGGACAAATGACAAGGCCACTCGGCCTGTTATTTCTACTGTCACTTCCTGCTTTCCCAACTGGCTCGGAACGCCTAAATTCTTTGATAGAGAGACTGGCGGCGATATGCTTCAGGTAGCAGCAATTGCATCGACGACGAACAGCAGTGACAAATTTAAAATTGAACAGGCACTTGGTCATTTGACAATAAGGAAACCATCATCAGTTTGCAATTACGTGATCGCCTTACCTCTCATCTGATATTCAGTTGCAAATTCGAGCTTCAATTGAGACAGCCTGAGTATACGACAACACTTCACGGTTGTCTGTTTCATTATGTTTTGAAGATCTTTCCTCCTTAAATGAAGCAGTTATTTGAATGAGCATCTTTTATGACCAAAGGTTTAGAAAAAGCGGGATCCAATCACATTTCTGCCTGTTGACGGCTAGAAGTCTTGCAGCTTTTGGTTTGCTTTAGCATACTGTTTCCCACATTGAGAAGAAGGAGAACATTGGTGCTGCTGAGAAATTTTGTGTAGAGCAGAACAATCAGAGAGCTGTGGGGAAAAGACCTGTTTCCTGGCAGCTCGACGGTGCCGTGAAGAATTGAATTGCCGCGAAGATTTGATTTTCCAATTCGGACCTTTCTAACATTCCCACTGGTGAGGGATCAGCCAGAAAGGTGGAATGCTGCATTGCCCACTCATCCTGGACTGTATTGAAAACAACATGAGGTCACTGTAAGGCCTGGGATGCACCGGCCGGTTAGCTCAAATGGTTAGAGCGTGGTGCTAATGCCACTAAATTCGCGAATTCGATAACCGTACTGGCCACGGCGATTATATTGAGCAAATTGCTCGTTTCCTTCCCAGAAATCGTTGATGTCCCTTTGTTAACTCAACTGATCTAGGCTTACGGTGTTGTGATTTAACAAATCTAGCTTATTTTATACAAAATCTGATCTGCCACAAAGCTGACAGGCAGGCGAGATCGAACCTTTTCCACTGTATAGCAACCGAGCAGTGAAATTTCTGCGAAATGTGTCCGTGCTTTTCGTTCGCTGCAATGTTGCAGGCAAATTCACTCGAGCAAGCTTGCAACCATCATTTCAAGCAATCACCAGCCCACCAAAAAATGATTGCACTAAAGCGATGAAGAGTCGGGAACATAACGAAATACATAACTGGTTTGCCAACGAACCCACGCAAATTCTGCCGCTGGCAAGTCCAAAATCAAAGAACCTCTAACACTCCAAGTGTTTTTTTTTTTACAAAAGCTACACAGCTTACTCCGAATGTGTTTTTGATTTCTTTCAATCACGGCCGGAAGGAGAATAAAATACTGAAACGCGCAAAGTCTGCTTCATCGCTGTTACATTTGTCAGTAGAGCATTATGCAAATAATTGGGAAGCCTATGTTTTCAAGGAGGAAGTTGCGTCATGCCAGGCCCTCTCAGATTAAGCCATCAGGACGACACGCTGCAGAGTGTAAACTCACGGCAAAATGACAACTAGCGCTCCTCACCGTGAAGGACAAATCTCAAGGGCACTCAGTCTGTTATTTCTACTGTCAATTCCTGCTTTCCCAACTTGCTCTGAACGCCTAAAGTCATTGATTGAGGAGCTGGCGGCGATATGCTTCAGGTAGCAGCAATTGCATCGAAAACGAACAGCTGTAACAAATATAAAATTGAACAGGCCCTCGGCCATTTCGCAATAAAGAAGCAACCATCAGTTTGCAATTCCGTGATCGCCCTTTCCCTCATCCGAAATTCAGCTCAAAATCCGAGCTTCAACTGAGACAGCGTGAGTATACGACAACATTTCACGGTTGCGTGTGTCGTTAGCCTTTGAAAATTTTTCCTTCTTAAATGGAGCAGTAGTTTGAATGAGCAACTTATACCGCTTTTACGGGCATGCATAAATCCCATGAAAGGTATAGAAGCAAATCTAGCTTATTTCTTGAAAGAAAACCTTTTCTGCCACAAATCTTATCGCTAGGCGAGATCGAACCTTAGCCACTGTACAGCAACCGAGCATTGAAATTTTTGCCAGCTGTGCCCGTGCAGTCGTTCGCTGCAATGTTATAGGCAAATTCATTCGAGCAAGCTTGCAACCGCCAGTTCAAGCAATCAGACCACCTCACCTAAACATGATTGCACTCAAGCAATCAGTCCGGTACACGAGGAAAAACCTAACTGGATTGCCAACGAAGTCACTCAAATTCTGCTGGTTCTGGGCGTCGCACTTTTGGACGGGTTTGAAATGTGAAACATGTTGGAAATGGGACGGAATCGATTTAGGTGAGTGGAAATTCATTAAGAAGATCGGTTGCAGAAGATTGGAATTTTCCCCCCTGAGAGTCTGGGTGAATAGAAGCCTGACAAGAGGTTTGATAATGGATTGAAATCGCGAAGAACCTGGACAGATCAGACGAGAGGATGTTTTCCCGTTCGTGCAACGATCTAGATCCAGACTGCTTACTTTAAAGTGGTTGGTTTAATAAAAAAAAAACAAAAGTGATACAGAGACAAACTATTTTATTTACTTTCAAAACGTGACTAAGGTCTCGAGTGCACTTCCAGTGAGAGCGGTGGATACAGGTTCAAGGGAAGCCTTAACAAGAGTGTAAAACTTATCTGGAGACGAAGAGCGTTCAGACGGGAAGAGGGTTGGGAATGGCACTGAGTGAGTCGCTTATTTACAGAGACGCCGCAGACACAATGGGTCGAATTATTTTTCATGCATTGTTACATGCCTGTGCTTCTCCGGGTACAGTGAAGAAACAAATGATTTATCCAGATGAGGCTGTGAATGGCAGCTTAGCAACTGTCCGCAAGTAACACGAAGGATAAAAGAAGAAACGTGGCAAAACCAATCCCGAAAATAAATCGCTGCTTCGGGCTACATTTAGTTCCTGGAAAATATTCCATTATGTTGTGTCTGATTGGAGACTAACTCTATATGTTTGCCTTTATCTCACACTTAATCTCCTCTTAATACCCTCCTCTAACTAAACTCTCTGAATCTATGTTTGAAAATACCGCGATAGATCAAGCATCGATTTCCTTGTACAGAATGGAGTTCTGAAGTTCTGGCACCCTTAATGTGTAGACTCTTTTCTTAATCACCATGCTGGATTCTGTGCATTTAACTTTTTTTTCGGAGTGTGGACCTTCGTTCGAGATTTGCAGGCAACAGAAATAGGTTCTTCGACTGACCACATAAACTTCTCTTAACATCTGGAGAGTTTGAATCAACACTGCAAAGATCACGAGGTTATCATCGTTACAGGAGCAATCAGTGACTTCGGCATGGGGATTGGGCTGTGGCTTAGTGTATGGAATTAAGAAGCCTTCGGCAGGCGTTCAAGAGACAAACATTTTTTTTAGGGGAAGAAAGCTGAAAGATTGAAAAGGTGGAAGATCAAGGAATATGAATGTCGTTCACCTTTTCTTTCCACAATGCTTTCAGATAGAAAAAAATAAAATAGTGTAGATACTGGTAAACCTAAAGAAGAATAAACAGGAAATTTTATAAATATTCATGAGTTCATGGAACATCCGTGGAGATAAATGGTGAACTGCTCAGTTCGATTACTTTTTTAAAAATCAGAACAGGGGAACGATGGAAATATCAGATTTTTTACACCAACGGAGTGCGGGAGGAGATGGGAAGTACAAAAGAGAAAGTCAGTGAGGGTGGTGGACGGGGGACAAGCTTTCATATTAACAATACAGGAAGAAAGAAAATGGTTACAGGAAATCAACAAAAAATGTGTCTATGTGAGGTTGTGAATGGCGGCAGCGTAACCGTCCGAAAGTAACATGAAGGAATAAATAAAGAAACGTGACAAGGAAACAAACAAACATACAAACAAACAAGCAAAGCAAAGGAAAAAAAGAAGAAACAGAATCCAGGCAGGATTTTTGACTTACTGAGCCCAGAAGACTGTACTGTACACAGCTGGAAGGTCAGGGGCTGTTCCTCAAACTTTTCTGCTGTCATTCCTCCTCTGTTATTCAGTGAGATCGTGGTTGTTTGGTGACTATCTCCATTTGTTCGCTTACCCTCATATTCCATAATAGCATCGTTTAAAAAAACTTTTCGAATCTCAGTCTTAAAATAAAACAATGGTTTAAATATTAATTGGCGTGAGTAGAAGCTCCAGCACCATTTGTGTATGAAATTATTTTTAATTCCCGCTCTAAAATCTCCGGGTTTAATTCTTTGACTGTGGCCATTAGGCTAGATTCCCAGACAGCAAAATTAGATCTAGGCTGATCCTGCCTCTTCATCAATGCGGAAAAAGAAGTGTCGATTTTCTCCTGCAATTATGAGGACGGACGTCGGTAATGGGACAACCTGGGCTTTAATGTAGGGAATGGGCTGTGGTTCCATGTCTGAAATTAAGGAGCGTTCGGAGGGAGTTCATTACGGAAACAGAGTCACAGAGGAAGAAAAATCAAGGATTGGCGAAGAGGAAAAGCGAGGTATATGAACAGCGTTGGCAATCGTTCTTTTTTACTCAACCACCGATCCAAAATCATTGTGTCAAGAAGCTCTTGATTAGTGCAATGAGCAGAAAATAAGAAATAAAATCAATACAACCATGATGTTTACTTACTGGTGATTGGCATTAGTTTGGCCATATGTGAATTGGCCGCATGGTCCAATATATATCTGTCTGCAGTGTGAATCGTGATGTTATCTGAAGATTGCATGGATGAGGGTTTCCGGAGCAGATGTGCTGAGGCAGGCTCGGAGTTGGACGATGTTTATGATGTGGCGGTTCAGTGTATTAATCTGATAACATTCTGCCAGCCTGCCTACATCATGCAGTTTAGTCAAAGATGTTGGGGGTGAAATAGCTACAGCGTCAGTCATTATTATTTTATATAAAGTTTGTCACTGTACCTGTATCTCTGGTGCATTATGTTAATGCGGGAACTATTAACATTTCACTGCAATCAGAAGCTGAGCAAAATGTTCCCGACTGAGGCAAATGACTGAGACCCTTTGCAGACGAGGTTTGCTTTTTGAGAAGCTCAGTTGGGTTCACTTTTTGCAGGATGTTTGCTTCTCACGAATTCATTAATATCAGTCATTCGTGGCTGTGGTTTCACTGAGGGTGGTGAAGAATCAATGAACTGGAGTGCCACAGCTATTCTGCTCCTGCCTTTCCTGCTGCCAGTCTGTTAGTGAGGACTCGGTCGCCCAGCAAATGTGCTGCCCTGAATTCAACACAATTCCCACTGTTTAACAATGGGTGAACTAACAGCTCATGATTCACCTCCAATATCGGGTTCCTGGTAAGGTCACAGCTGGACTGTGATCCGATTGGGGAGGATTCAATAATGATTAAACACCGTGATCTGTTCACTACCTATTTCACCTCAAACAGGATTAGTGCGGCACCTTGCAGTTTTCAGGAAGTTTCTGACCCTCAGTAAATCATACAATAATAGAATGATTCAGCGCAGAAGGAGGCCGGTCGGCCCATCTTTCCTGTGAAAACTCTCTGAAAGAGCTATCCAATTAGTTCCACTCCTCCTTCCTTTCTCCATGAGCCTGTAACCTCCCAACATCCCGGATTTAGTGAAGTCCATTATGAAAGTGATGATAGAACTGCTTGTGATCCTTTCCGATAGTGAATTTCAGATCAAAATAACTTGCCGCATCAAAGAAACTCTTCTTATTTTCCCATCTGATTATTTTATCAATTTCCTACCCTCTCGTTACCGCCTCTTCTCTCAGTGGAAACAGTTTAACCTCATTTAATTCAGAATGCCTTCAGCATTTTTATCAGCTTCTGTTAACTTCCTCAGCTGGATGGAGAATACTCCAGATTCCTGCTCTTTCCAAATAACTGTAGCCCCGAATCTCTGGTGCTATTCTAGCAAACACCTTCTGCATTATGCCTGGCAACTTGTCGTCTTCCCTGAAGTGTGGTGGCCGGAATGGGTGACAATAATCCAGCTGGGCTCTGACAGGTCGTTCGCAAAGGTTTCACATATCGTCCCTGTTTTCCGATTGTAGTCCCATTCCTGAATTTGAACTCATTATGGGCACTAAATTTTGAAGCCAACTACCTGTCCAAAAAAAATGCTCACTGGCTGATCCTGACTCTGCCTTCCACAGTTATACAATATTTGTATCCATTCACTGTTTCCTCCATATCAACCAAGGTGAAATTCTAAAGTCCATTTCCTATTTTTGAACTATTGTAAATTGCTGCTGTGTCGGGAAACTAAACGCCGCCCCGCACCCCCAACCACACCCCACCCCCTGCGCCCCCCCCCCCCCACTCCCCCCAAACCCCTGCCCCCACCAATATGGCAAGTTGGAAACTCAAATACTTTGCTAACGAGGAACAACTTAAGTGTCGGACTTCACGAATCATGAGGCAATTCAATACACCTAGACTTTTGTTATTATCGTTATGCATGATTGGTTCTTTATATTTTTCTTTAATTTGCACCACACTTCAGAAGGTAGTCTTTCAATAGTATTTTGATATGTTAACATACAAGTAGTTTTCCATCTCCTGTATGAACTATTTCTGCTTAAACGGGAAACCTTGAGACTGTCAGTTTTAATCAGGTAACACGTGTACCTTCTCATCAAGTGGTGAAGCTAAATGAAATAAACACAGAAAATGTTATAAATACTCAGCAGATAAGGCAGCATCTGTGGAGAGAAAAACAGAGCAAACTTTTCAGGTTGTTTCGCCTGATGCTACCATTACCTCTGTCCTGAACCAATAACTCTGTTTCTCTCTTCAAAGATGCAGCCTGATGCGCTGATTATATGCATTAGTTCCTATCTTTATTTCAGGTTTCCAGCATCAACAACATTCTTCTTTTCGGTTAGTAAACTACCTAACGGTGAACAGGATTGCAAATAACATTGCAACTTTGAATAGAATATCGTGACGTTACTGCCTCTCAACTTGTATCTTTCAATTTGCTATTCGATTCGGTGCCCTGGGTTACTTTTGTGAAATTGATACGTCCAATTGAATCTGATAGTGGGTGTGTTTTGGGGGCTGGGATGTATGTATATACCTGTCAGCGGGACTGAGATGGAGTGAAACAGAAACTACATGTTTCCCTCCTGCGCTGTTTGAATGTTTAGATTAAATCTTTGTTCCTGGAATCCTTGCTGTTTATGTTATCTATTAACGATTTGGCCATGAACGTGGGGGGCACGATTCCGAAATTTGCAGATGGCACAAAGATTGGCCGAGTGGTCGATAGTATAGAGGATAGCCATAGTATTCAAAATGATATAGATGGGTTGGTGGAGTGGGCGGTAAAGTGGCAGATGGATTTTAACATAGAGAAGTGTGAGGTCATAAATTTAGGGAGGTGAAACTCTTACAGGGATTACAAAAAAATGGGAATATACTAAGAGGGGTAGATGAAGTGAGAGATATTGGCGTACACAGGCCCCTGAAGGCACCAGGTCCAGTACACAAGGTTGTAAAGAATGCATATAGAATGCTCTCCTTCGTTGGCACAGTTATAGAATATATAAGTAAGGATATAATGTTGGAATTGCATAAAGCACAGGTGAGGTCACAACTGGTGTATTGTGTGCAGTTCTGGTCCCTACACTACAGTAAGAACTTAATTGCTCTGGAGAGAATGCAGAGGAGGTTTACAAGAATGTTGCCAGGTTTGGAAAATTGTAGCTAGGAGGAGAGATTGGATAGGTTGGGGATATTTTCCTTAGAATAAAGAAGGCTGAGATGTGAATTGATTACGATGTACAAAATTATGAGGAGATTAGATACAGTGGACAGGATAATTTTTTTTCCCTTGATGGAGAACTCTAGAACCAGGGGACATAGATTCAAGATAAGTGTCAGAAGGTGCATGGGGGACATGAGGAAGAACTGTTTTTATGCAGATAGTGGGTGTCTGGAATTTCGCTGCCCAAGTTGGTGGTAGAGGCAGGAGCATTAAACTCTTTTAAAAAGTGGCTGGATAGGCACCTAAAGTGCTGTAAGCTGTAGGGCTATGGGCCGGATTCAGGAAGGTGGAATTAGAAAGGGCACCAGGCTGTCATCGGGCTGGCATGGAAAAGGTAGGCCGAGTAGCCTCCTTCTGTGGTGTAACCTTTCTATGGTTCTAAGGAACAAAGGGATACTGGATGCTTCTGCTGTCTGAAGCAGAAGCGATGTTCCATCTGTGTCTATGTGAGTGGTAATATCCTACTGTGTGTGAGATGGAGCTGTCTGCATTGTTCCTTGTATCTCAGGTGGAGGGTGGAAAGAAAAACAAAAGAGAAATTCTGTGATGGGGCGGAGGGCAGAGCAGTTTAAATTACAAAGGGAACAATAACGCTAAAAAGTACAAGGCCAGATGGAAAGCAAATGGGATAACTCAAGAAACAAAGGATGGGTGTGGGGGCTGGCGTGGGGGTCGGTGGGTGGCGAGAGTTGGGGGGTGGGGGTGGGGCGGGGTGAGCTGCGATGTTGGAGGTGGGGCGGGGGGATGGTGGTCAATGTCACAATCCTGAATTGCTGCCGTCAGAAGCAAAGGAAAGGAAATAAGAGGGAAAAAAAGAGAAAACTAAAAAGAAAGTATGCAGAGTGGAATTTGCCATGCTACACGCACAGCATGCACGTTTATTCTCATCTTGTTAATGACTTCTGCCTTTTAGCTTACTACTACATCGAGTATGGTCAGACCCCCTCTGTTTCAGGTATATTGTTTGAGCAAACTGTCCTGGATTCAAGCTACATAATTGTCCAGTAACTCCAATTCAGGCTAGTTTAGGTGAAAGAGCCAACTGGTATGTTTAGACACTCGCGGGAATATCGCCTGGAGGTTGTTGTGAAGGGACTCGCCTGTCAGGGGAATCTCATATTCCTAGGTCTCTGAAAAAGAAATGTTGTGACTGACTCTGCCTGCTACTGATAAATAAGGCAGAATTTTAAGACCCCATCCGGCTGTTTTGTAGGTGGGGGTGGTTAGGGGCTTGCGGGGTGGCATGTGTGGGGTGTGGGGATCAGCATAACATTTCTCAGTTTGTCTTCCTAACAGGTTGCCGCCCATCACATCCTCTCCGCAATTTTACACTGGAACCCCAGCCTCTTTTGCCCCAATTAACCACTTAAGCTTGTTTTCCGCCCAGCCCGAATTTTCAAGTTGGTGAGAGACATTTAACCGCAAGGTAGGAGCCCGAAGCTTGAACCTGTTCAGCCCTCAGACATGGAAGGGAGCGGTGGTGGTGGTGTGGGAAGGGTGAGTGGCTGGATTGTTGGTTGTGGCCTCCATCAGAAACCTCTGTTTAGCATTGGGTGGTCCACCCAAAAAGATCTGATCCCCGTGCCATGTCGCCCAGCACCCTAAAACTTCACTGTCCAGCTCCCCATCTTGAGGCCACTGAAAGCTACCTGTTCTTGGACTGCTGGACTTAGGGTTCAGCGAGTTCTTGCGTCCCAGTCCTGGCCGCTGAAGACCCTGGCGCTGGAGAGACTAGAGAGCTGCTGGCTAGCCAGAATTGCAGGCAGTTGAAAGAGATCGGACTCCCTCCACAGTGACGGTCAGATAATTGGCCTGAAGTCAATTAATGTGTAATGGTGCTTTAAATGATTGCGGGCCAGGCCGTATCAGCAGTGTTGTGTTCTCAGTTGACTCTTCGTATGGATGGAGGGAAACCCAGCATCCAATAAAAAATCCTGGCCCATAAGTGTGTGGAGTGGTGGATTAGTTGGAAAGACTTATTGCATGTAAAATGTTTTTGGCAACGTATTGCGTATTGGTAATGTATTAAAGGTTTTTTTCTGATTCAGTGAACATGAACTTCCTGGGGCGAGGGGCGAGGTTGGGGGGGGGGGGGGGGGGGGGGGGGCGGGGTGCAGGGGAGAGCAGAGGGATCGGAGGAGGAATGGTCAGTGGGTTGGACAATTGATAATTTTATACTTGCAGTTGCCTCATTCCAAATGTAGTTAAAATTCACAGAGAGACCCATCTAACCCCACACCCATAAACTTACTTTACAACAAACCTGAAAAATATCATGAAATTGTTATACTTTCATAGCAGCTTGAAATGTCTATCAGATCTCTTGGTAAGTATTTCATATTGATCGCTTCTAGTAATGCACCTCCCCATTAGAGGGAATTTTCTCTCTGTTTCCAATCTATCGAAAGTTTTCATAACTTTAATATCCCAGCTAGCCCTCAGCCTTCATTTATCAAGAAAAAATATACACAGCCTGTCAATCCTTTTTGGATAAATATACACACGCATATCTGAATACGAGTCATGTAATTTGTTTTTCCACATTTTCCAGGACCTCTATATCGTATTTTTAAAAAAAGCAACCGACAAAGACTGTATGTAGTACTCAAAAAGTGATACAACCCAGATTTGATACAGGTTCATCACGATTGTTCTACTTATCAATTCTTTGCCCCTAGAATTTAACCATGTGCTTGGTCTTACTAACCTGATAGATAAACTTTAGTGATTGACGAATTTGTATTCCGATTTCCCTTTCTTATTCTCGCACAACTAGACTTGCACATTTGAAGCAACAATTAATCTCCCCATTTTCAACACTGAAATGTAGTTTTCATATTTATCAGTGTTGAACTTCATTTGACAATTTTTTTCCCGTTCTCTAATTTTACAAATGTCCTCCTGAAACCTGTTGAAGTCCTCTTCAGTATTGACCATAACGCATTTCAATTTGGTGTCATCTGCAAATGTTTAAATTAAGCTTATGGTTCCAACCTCAAAGTCATTAATGGGTTGTGAACAACCATGATCACCGCACTGAACTTTTTGGAACACCACTTCCCGCCTTCTGCCACTCTGAAGAACTACCCTTTAATGCCACTGTCTGCTGTCGGCTCTGAAAAGACCGAAGAACCTATTCGGCCTCTTGTCCCCTGATTCCACTTTTTGTGACATTATTCTCTAGTCTGCTTTGCTCTCCTGTTTATCAATCCATAAATTACTGTTTGTGTTGCAGCAGTTCAATAGGAGACAGAACAATATCAATACATTTCACTGTATAAACTAATAAACAAAGGACTACAATAATCTACCCATTTGAAAACGGTTACAAATGTGCAAACAGAGAGGCAGCTACATGGAGTAGAGAGATCAGTCACCTAAAGCAATGACTTCAAAATCGAACCAGCTTCTTTTATTCCATTCATTGATTCAAATTCAGGAGAAAGGTACATTGCCAGCTACTTCCAGTAATACACGGTGACCTGGGTGAGGTATTCGCCTCCAGTGGGCGCTCCACGCTCAGCACAACTCTGCTGTGCCAGATTATTCCCGTAATACATTTTCTATATGAGTTTCCCGCACTGATGTCTGATTTAGCAACACTTGATATTCCACTAAAAAGTAGAGCTAGGTAGCTCAGTGTGTATGTGAGTATTAAGCAGAGGTTGTAACCTCTGAATGAATCGGTAGAGATAATTCACGTCACCTGACTGTGGACAATGCTACCACTGGTAGGATGTTCATATAACTCCACCAGTAGCTTGATGGCTCATTTTTCCATATACACGGCTGTGTCATGAGAGTGTAACAATGTTTCTATTTTTCTTTTTAATTGTGAATTAGGGTTATGGGTGTGGGAGAATAAACTACATCTACAGGATAACAAAGGGTTAAGTGGTTAAACCATAGTGGAATACTACAACGAAGTCTCCTTGCACCAGTAGCTGAGAAACCTGCACTGTCAGCTATTGTGAAGGAAGAAAAACAAGTATCATAAACAAACTACCAAGAGTCCTTAAAACAAAGTTAGGATGTCTGTTATGAGCACATGAGACAGGGCCTAGTCATGCTATCTATTGTCTGTCCAGATGGCTAGTCGCCAGAAGGGCTATTCAAGGTTTTGTGTAACTACTCAAAGTTTGTGCGTAATTATAAACTAAGACAGAACAATTGTTTGCATGCCAAAGGTAAAATTTCAATATTATAACTATGTGTGTATTCTGATGCTTCTGCTCAGCTCTCCATGATATCACAATTCAATAAATGCTTCCGAGACAAACCTCCTGGGTCTGAGTTTTCCGTGACAAATTGGCAAACGAGGATGGGATCTGACTGAAGTCCAGCTATCTCTTAAGTCGGAGAGGTGATAATTAGCGTCCCAGCCATCACTTAAGTTAGAGAGGTGAAAGTGGGACGATAAGGGATTTTGTACCGTCGGATCTCTGAAAAAAAGAACTCTCGCAGAAACAGGGAGGAACTACTCTCCCAGGTTGGGGAGATTACGAACTGCATCCTAGCTGAAAGGCCGAGTGCTGTTAAAATAGCGTCCCAGCTACCTCTAAAGTTGGAGAGGTGGCCTCTTAAGTTGGAGAGGTGTAAGGGGGACGAAAAGAATCCTAGCTGAAAGGGGGAGGCTTGAAAAAGGGTAGCTATCGACCAGACTCAAACGACCCAAGGAACTGGAGGACTTGTTCAGGAACTCTTAAACACCAGTGAGTGCATAGGGTAGGAAACGCGCCATGCTGCTAATTGTGTTTTCAGAAAAATGGGAGGTCACAACAGCAGAGCAGGCTCTGCCACTCTCCCCGCTTCTCAAAGTACTAAGAACAAACTGAAACTGGCGAAACCTGAGCTTAAATCAGGAACTTTGAAGATGGGTAAGGAAACGAAAAAAAGTAGTAGTTGTATACCCAGGCGTTCGAGTCCCCTGGAGCTGAAAAGCAACTAATTTCTGTGTTTTCCTTTGTGTATATTATTAAGTAAAATGGGAAATATGACATCAAAGAAACCCCAGGTTCCCCCTTTGAAGGGAACCCCAAATGCTTATATGTATATCCATTACGGTCCTGAAATTGTCCAATATGTTTCTGATTGGGTTAAATGGACTCAAAGTAAAGGAGAGAACTTCCCACCAGCTGGAACCTTTAATCGGGACAGATTTGAGCGCTTATAATATGTTTTAAGGGAGGTAGATAGTCCGCTACTGAATTTTCTGTAACTTAAAAAAAATTGAATTGACCTAATTACAAGAGCTGTTAGTGCTGAAGAGAGAGAGAGTGAGAGAGAAAGGGTACCCCTAGGGGATTAATGAACAATTGACAAGCAGCAGCAGAGAAAATGTGAGCTTTCGTCAGTTTGAAGTTCCCTATAGGTGGAGCCTTCAAAATCACTTTATTTCCCCCACTGCTACTCGAGGATTCGTTTAGAGTTATGTTCAGTATTATAGGAGTATGGATACATACCTTTATCTACGTGTTTGTTTGTGTGCAGTGAAGCATTTGTCTGTGTTTTCTTCCCTGAATTGTCTTTTGTGTGTGTAGTTGAGCACTTTAGAGTCGAAAGCCCCATATTAGATTTTAGGAAAAGTTTATTCAAATATTCCAAAGTTTTGAGTATCAGGTTTGAGTAGAGATTCCTGACAAAAAAAAATCTTAATTTGAAGGTAGTGTAAGGATTAAATAGGGTTTGCCTTTTTTGAGATGCACCAACGCTTGTACCACCACCTGGAAGACTAGTAGGGAATAACCTTCATCATCAGCTTCCAAGATGTTTGGGATTAATACATACGAGTTAGTATTCTAAAATTCTGAGAAAAAGAAGTTACTTGAAATTCAGAAGGATTCCAGGAAAACCAAAAGACATAAACCAAAGTTCTAGGTGGTTCCAAATGATAAAAAAGGGTTTCTTATGAAGAGATAAATGAAATATTAAAGGAAATATGCTTTCCAAAAACACTGGAATTTGAATTTGGGACAATTTTGAGATCTAAAGTGCAGTGTAATTTAACAGGTTACTTTTGAATCACTACGATGCTATCTATGATAAAGAATGTGTCGACAAACATACCGAAATTATACTTTGGATGCAAATCATAGCACATGAGAAAGAGGTTGTTTGAATTTTGATAGTGTAAATTACAGTTCTTACAAAGTTTAAAAATTTGAGGTTTGGTTCTTGATAAAGTTCTCAAAAAGGGAATTTTCATTTTAAAAGGCTTGACAACAATTGGCACTAATTCAAATGCTACATTTTTTTGTTTTTGTAAAGTATGCTCCCAAAATATGAAGCTAAGCTCAAGACCTTGGCATAGTTTGGCAGAAATCCATTTTTTTGACCAAGTTAATGAATCTGGGACAATTCTAAAAGAAAAGGGTCAGACACAATTTTATGGGTTACTTTTAACACAATAAAGTCTTTGAGAAGAAGAAAATGAAGAAAAACATGTCAATACCTGCTTTCTGTTTTTAAAGCTGTTATGAGAATATTTTATTTATTTTAAAGTCTCTCCAGGCAACCTGAACAAGATAAAATGGTAGCTGATGCATATGGAAACTGGTATGAGGAAAGTAGGAGAAACAGTCAGGGAAAGAGGACATAATGTACAAACTGTTTTAAGAGAAATGAATTTGATAATCTGGGCATCAACTGAGGCATTGGAACTGCACAGGGAGAGATAAGCAAAGATCTAGAGAGAGAGATCCTCGTTGACATGTAATAGTTAATGTGTCCTAAAGAATAAGGAAACATTTTAAACAATCAAGACAATAGAGAAACTGAACTCAAGAGAACCTTAAGAGGATCATGGTCAGGAAAGAAAACTTAGAGGTAAAACTACGTGAAATCTATAGTTCAGGAATTGAAATGTAAGGAGAAATAATACTTAACAACAAATTACTTCAGGAACGTTACAGGTAAAGGGAAAGCTGGAAAAAAGCTAAATAGATGTATTACTGACTATATTAACGTGCCTGCAAGGTACAAAGAGTAAAATCACAGGATTAACACCTTGATGACAGGCAGAGCTAAGCGGTTCCCAGACAGAACCATCACTGGAAGTGAAGATACTGAGCCATTTAAAGATAGGATGAGAGGGTGCATTGTAGAGTTGTTCAAGGAATTGAGGCCTGACATGAGACAGCAGCAGGAGAGAGTAAACTGGTAGGAGTGGGGGTACCTACCCAAATGGATTCAGATCAGGGAACTAATTTCACAGGGAGAGTCATTAAAGAAGTGCGTAATTTTGTGGAGATTAAACAGAAATTCCATATTCCTTACCACTTCCAGAGTCCAGGGATGGTGGAAAGGATGAACTAAAAACAAACATCAATGAAAAGACAGGGAACAGCCCAATATTGCAATGCACTGTGGACGACCCCAAACAGGACCGACAGGTTCACCCCATTTGAAAGGATAACAGGAAGGGCCATGCAATTACCTGAAGGTATTATAGTAGGAGGTGTAGGGCCACTGAAAGGAAAAATACAGGACAATGTAAGGGAATTAACGAGGCAATGACATGAGTTGAGAGAGGAAGTCAGAGACCGACATGTGACAGGGCCTAGTCATGCTACCTGTTGTCTGTCCAGATGACTAGTCGCCAGATAGGCTACTCAAGGTTTAGTGTAACTACTCAAGGCTTTTGCGCAATTATAAACTAAGACAGAACAGTTGTATGCATGCCAAAGGTAAAATTTCAATGTTATAAAATTCTGTGTGCTCTGATGCTTCCTCAGAGTGCCGGTTAGTTCCGTTGTATGCTGCTGGGCTCTCTATGATATCACGATTCAATAAATGCTTCTGACAGAAACGTCCTGGGTCTGAGTATTAGCTCTGTTTTCCACGAAAATGGAGTAAGTGCAGTTCAGAGTATCTCTGTGTGATTTAGATCCATTTGTACTAAAATAGACTGAAAATTTAGATATTCGAATGAAGGCAGGTGCTTAACATACTAATGAGCAAACACGCATACTAGTTTAGCATGTAAGCAATAAAGGAAAGATGCATTTCTAGTTAAATGATGGGACATTTGGGTTTCAACGGGATCTCAGTCTGTTTCAGCAAGTTGGGATAAGCAAGGTTAACAAATGCATTTATTTTTTCCAACGGTTACTGGCAATATTGGCATCATGAAGCATTTTAAATTGTGGTGAAGATAGTTTCTAAGAAACTGGAAAATAGAATTTACATATTAAAAAAGAGATAAACATAAATAAATGAGATTGAAAGGCGATGTGTCAGAAGTTCCTGTAAGACAGGAGTTGTGAAAAGCCTTAATGAAGCCTCCAGCATCAGTGCATAAGTTTGATCTTTAAAAAGCTGAAGCTGGAGAAAAGTCATTCAGAACTTCATTCTCCAAGGTGTTGTGTTATCTTGTTGCCTCTGCTTTAAATGTAGAAACTATTTCGGACCATTGCCTTAAAAGGAGTGTAACTAGGATTAATTTAATTTGGAATTTTAGGAGTTATTATAATAATAACTCTAGCCCTCTGCATGTGTTTGAATTCATTTATATGTGTTGTTAAGAAATGTTTTAGTTAAATTTTAAAAATCTTTAGTTGACCTCGTGGACTTATTACTTATGAATCCAGAATAGAATAAATGCAAATTGAGAAACTGCGATCATATCAACCAAGTTTCCACCATGGATTTTGTCTGCTTGGTACACATCATCTGCCACGTCAAAACACCAGTCTTTTCAGCTGTCCAAAATTATGGACTAACTAAGTTGTGAGGAGCACACACCAACAGTAGCAAATTTATATGTGGCTGCGAATTCGGTGTTAACTAAGTGTAAAATGGAATTGGACACGTAATATTGATGAAATATTCACTTGAGTGAGGAGAAGAGATTAAAAACTGAATGCTAGAGTTCGTAGAGAATTGTGTATCCTCGCACAGAAAGTTCAAAAAAGTAAGCAATTTAGAAAACAACGGACAGCAATTAGGAAAGCAAATTGTTTGTTGGCCATTTGGGGATAGGAGAATATAAGAAAAACTTACTCATATTTTTAAGGACTCTGGTGGTAACACGCCCGGAGTACTGTGCACTGTATCATTCATGCGTGACTGAAGTGAAAATTGTTCCTTTCTAATGTGTATACATGTCATAGAAATCGTATACATGTCATAGAAATATATTACATGTGGAAGTCTGCCACAGGTCGGTTTAAGTTTCGACATTCCAGATACCTCATCAGCATTGCAACATGCCTTTGGGAAATCGAACATTCATATCCTGACTTATTTATTCACACTTCACGAGACTTTTCCTAATTTTCTGGTTTCCATGAAATTCCACCCATACAGACACTGGCAGACAAACGCATATATACACTTACAGACACACATACGTGCATGCATGCACACATTTATGCACGCATGGAGGCATTCAGGCACAGGCACACACATGGGCACACATACATAGATACATGCAAATGCACACACACTCACATGCACACAAACATTCATGCATGCACGTATGCAAAGTTGCATGCAGGCACACAAACACTTATGCATACACGTGCACACACACACACATGCCGACAGACAAAAACACATGCACGTGCACATGGCAGACAAATATTGGCACACACACAGACACACGCACACACACACACACACACATACTTACAAATATTAAGAATCGCCAACCTGTACTTATTTGGGGTGGCCAGGGGCAGTTGGACGGCTTTCCACCTCCTATTCTCTCACCTCATTAATTGCCTTCCCCAGAGTCTTACCTACCTCATGATGGCGGTTGGGCTGAAGATTCCACATAGGCACAGGATCATGCCAGGCAGTGATAAAGAGACAAAGGCTTGTTGGGGCACAGGCAGGCGATGGCAGGCTCGGAGGGGTGAATTGAAGGTGGACGGAACAGAGACAGAATCTTAGATGCACACACTGACGCACACAAACACACACCCGCACACACACATGCTCAGAATCCCATGTGAAAACAGACACTGATAAATTCACTGATGGACATGCAGGAACTCAGAAATACTGACACACGTAGGGTCAAATATGAGGTGTTAAGACATAGCATTTTTTTAATTCTGTAACTATATTTTTCGTATTCTGTTTGCTGTGTCAATACGTTTTCTGTTGTTAATATCCCATGGTAAATTTAATTAACATGGGGACAAGAAATGGACTTGATCCCATCCATCCATGTAGCCACCAATATTATGTGACTCGGAGTGTTTGTGTGTGAGGCAGGGAGGGAGAGGGAGAAATAGAGAGAGAGAGAGGGAGAAAAAAAGAAACAAAAAAGAATAGTGTGAGAGATAGAGAGCGGTAGAGAGAGATAGGGTGAGACAGAGGGAGGTGGTAGGAGCCTGGCTAGTGGAATAAAAGTATGGCAGGCTTAGCCAAGCATCTGCAAAAGTACATAAAATAAGAAACAATTCACACAAAAGTGATTACCAGCATTTTCAGCATTGTTCCCTCGGAATGTATTATTATATAAAGCATTTATTATATCCAGTGCATTAATTTTCCTATTGTGTGAAGTTTATTATGAGCCAGTCTTCGAAACTGAAACTCGAATAATTGGAGGAAATACAGTGTCTGCCTCGTATCCTGCTCTGACTCTTCTCCCTCTCCCTTTAGGTTCATTCCTCATGCCCTTTGTGCACTGCTATTTGGCATGTGGGGCTCTTCTGGTCAGTTCACTGCCAGAAGTTGCAGCCCTCTGCCACTCCTTGCCTGTCCTCAATAGCTTTTGCTTTACTCCTTCTGCCTCGTCCCTTCCAGTACTTCAATGGACACCCCTTTCCCCATATCGGGAGGATCTATCATATGTGTCTCCTCATCTGAAAATCAGAGATAGTGCCGCATCCTTAGCACAATGTTGGATTAATACTGAAGCATCACAACCACTGGTTGGATTTCCACGTCACAGCGATTATACTGATGATCTCTACGGTAAAACATTTCATTCATGGACAGGAAACTCTCTGCCTTGTTGCTGGAATGCCCTCAGTATGTATATTTATTAATTAATTTAATAATTGCTACAACTGGACATTTCAACGCTCTCCAGAATTGCTGTATGAATTTGCACTGAGTTGCGGAATAATTAACTGTGTTTGTGCAGAAACTTAAGCTCAGCAACATAAATCCGTCTTGAAAAAAATGTATAAACAACTTAGGTGATACATGGTATTTGTTCCTGTTATGCTATCATATGAGAAATATTAACACAAAGAAAACCCAGATGTATAAAGTTGCCGGCTCTGCTCAAGAGTAAAATCGAAGAGTTCCTTCTGCTCTCCGGCTCTGGATCACTACCATTCTCTCATTGTTCTGACCCCTCAGCCCTTTACGGAGTCGGCTGGAGACTAACATGTTTACAACTATAAGAGTGTTGAGAAACGGAACGAAAATGAATGGGAGCAATTGGTTTAGAAACCTATCAAGCCAATCTAATACCAAGAGTATATGAACATATGCACATATGACATAGGATCAAACGTACGCTAATAGGTCCTTCATGATTGTTTCCCCCATTGAATAAGGGCTCGATCTGTTTGTGTTTTTAATCTCACTTTCCCATTTACCCGATAAACCTTGACTCCCTTGCCTAACAAGAATCTACCTCCCTCTGCTTTCACTATATTAAATGACATCCACAGAACTTCCCTCACCCCGCTGCTGCCTCCAACACATTCTCAGCTGGAGAGCCCTCAAGTCTTTCAAGCCTCTGAGCGACCAAAAAAAACTCATCACTGTAATAAAAGAGCGACACCAAATTTTAAAACTGTGCTCCCTAGTTCGAGACTCATCCAGAAAAGGAGCAACACTTCCCATGTCCAACCGATCCAGATTATTCAGGATCTCATATAATTCAATCAAGTACCAAATAAAACCCGAGAAAAAAAGTAATGAAAACGCAATGCACAACACACAGCTCAGAAGTGAGAAGTTGATTCCAAAATTAAAGTTACAAAATGTATACCGATCATTCTTTGGCTTGTATGGGAGGCGTAAATGGTGAATAATTGTGGCTGTTAAATTGGCTGATTCCGTTTGATCTGACTTCGACAGTTCAACAGTTGGTTTGAAGGCACTTGGTTCCACGGGCTAGCTAACTCAGCTATCCTGTTTCCTTTTCGATTTTGCATTTGCTGACAGGCCTCCAGCAACATGAAGCCACGAAGGAACCTTTATCTACAACGTGAAAATCCGCGCATAGTCGGCCTTCTGTTGCTGTGACTTTCACTAGCACACACTAGAACACCAGAAGTAGAACACACAGATCAGGTCTGCAGCAGGTTTTTAACCCATCCCTGTGTTTTCCTGGAAGTGAAAAAAAACATATCTTTCACCCAAAGTCCACTTTTTTTCAACTCATGTTCTGAGATATAACTCAACAGGAGATTCGTTATGGATGTCTGCTCAGATGAAGCAATTAGTTTGATTTTTTTCCACATGCACAGGAGATTCAAGATCCGTCTTTTTCATTTCACCTGTTCCTTTGAAGTAACTCTGCCTTGAGACATTTGCAGGTGCAACATTCCAGGTTCTCTCTGGACTAGTCGGTCAACTATTTTCTACATTTGAATTTTCCAGAAACTGGTTACGTTACATTCTCAGACACCCTTTGGGGTGCCAGTTATTGTATTTTAAATATAACACGTCTCCTTATAATTTCCATATGCACAGCAGTAATTAGAGGCTGTAATCCACTTTCATGACACTTAACCAACACAACAAATGAAAGATGGCTCATTTTCATTTCATTACAAAGGGGGAAAATATATAAATCAACAACCACACTCTCACACATATTAATTCTCCTGGTCTTGACCAATATTATCTCTTCAGTTCGAACCAGGCCTTTTTAAGGCCTGGACAGGGCGTCTGAGATAACATTTGATTTCCTGGTAATGTGGATGAACTTTAGATGGTATGTTCAGAGAAACAAACTTCAACGGAATAAACTTATCATCTGTTTGAACTCTTTCCACTAATGATACACGCATTTACAGATTAACATGGCAACACACTTTCAATGTCGCTTTATCATAGAGTCGTCCATGGTCAGTGACCCTAATTTCTTCCCTTTCTGTGATGCCGGGTTACGTATCAGAAATGAGGTTTGGATATTTTGCTCGACAACTAGCCTCCAGATTGCTAACAACAGCGAAACTGCGCTCGGAGCATTTTAATTGTCCGTAGGCAACTTAGAGACTCTCATAAGATGCTCCTGAACACTATCATGTAGTCTAACTTAGAGATGTCTAGATCTGGGGAAATTAGGGGCTTTACCGTTTTGAAGATGTATAAGTGAATCATGCTGGGTGATTGTTCTCACAAATCACATATCTAGGGAAGGGGAGGGCTTTAAACTGTATAAGACGGGTAAGGGATCATGTATGGGTGCAGCTAATAATTCAAGGTGTAGAATCAAGGCAGCAGAGTAAATAGTATTATGAGAAATGAAGGCTAGAGAATGCCAGGAAGGGAACGAGGGAAAAAAAAAAACTAAGAATACATCAACAGTCAAGCCCGGATGTTACAAAGCTCACAAAAAGACAAAACTGATAGCTCTCTACCTGAATGCGTGTAGCATTCATAATAATTTAAATGATTGATGATCTACATTGAGACAAATTGATGTGACCTGACAGCAATTACGGAGACGCAGCTGCAGGGCGACAAAGATTGTGTCTTTAAAATTGAAGGTTACATGAAATTCAAGAAGAATAGTAAGCTAGGTCAAGGTGGAGTGGTAGCACTGTTAATCAAAGAGGGAGTTGGTACAATCGCTCGTGATCACCTTTGTTCAGGAGTTCAGAGTGTTTAATTAGCTTGGGTGGAGATGAGGAAAGTAGGAAGGAAACGTCATTAGAGTGAGTGTTCTACAGGCCGCCTAACTGTAGTAGCCACAGCATAGGATGTGTTATTCAAGAGCAAATATTGTGTGTTTGTGATAAAGGGACGGTAATAACCATGGCTGATTTCAATCTGCACATAAACTGGAAAAATCAGATTGAAAGAAGACTGGTGAAGATTTCTTAGAATACGTTCGAAGTATTATTTTGGAGCAGCATGCTTTGGAAACAAATAGAGAGGAGGTTATATTAGACTTGGTATTATGTAACGTGATAGGATTAATTAATGACCTCAGAATGAAGGCACTCCTTGGTATCAGGGACAACAATATGATTGAATTTCAGATCCAGTTTGAAAGGGAGAAGATTATCTTAAATTTTAATCAGGGCAACTGTATTGGTATGAAGGCTAAGTTAGCTGAAGTGAGCTGGGAATCCAGGATAGAGGATAGATCAATCGAGAAGCAGTGGAAGATAGTTAAATGGATAGTTCAGAGGCTTCAGAATAAATAAATTCCTACTATAAAGAAAAATTCTAAGGGGCGGACCCAACACCTGTGGTTAACTGAAGATGTTAAGGAAAGCAACAAACTTTGGGGAAGAAAAAAATACAGAACTCCGCAACGATAAGTGGCAGGACAGGTGATTGGACAGAACGGCAGAAAATGATGAAAATGTCAACCAGGACAAAGGAATCAGAGTATGAGAGGAAGCTAGCTGTAAATGTAAAAACGGATAGCAGGAGATGTAGAGTTATTTAAAGAAGAAAAGGGTAAGTAAATTGAGTTTTCGTCCTCTAAAGAGCGTCAGTCGGGGGTTAATAATAGGTAATAAGGAAATGGAGGGAAAAAATAACAAATATTTTGCTTCCGTGTTCACTTTAGAGGATACAACAAATGTGCCAGTGATAGCTGCAAAAGAATGGATGAGGGGGGAAAGGAACTTGATGAAATTGACATTAGGGGACACGTACTCAGCAAATTGATGAGGCTACAGTCTGGCAAGTCACAGGGTCCCGATTGATTTCTTGGGTCTTAAGTGAGGTGGCTAATGATACGCTGATGTTAATTTCCAAAATTTGGTACATTCTGGATTTGATCAGTCAGTTTGGAAAGCAGCAAATATAACCCCTCTATTCAAGAAGGGGTCAGAAGACAGGCGAATTAGCTTGACGTTTGTCGTGGGGAAGATATTAGATTCACTCATTAAGGAGATTATACCTGTTCTCTTAGAAGAAAAGTCAATCGGGAAGAGACAGCACAGCTTTATGAAAGGAAATTCATGTTTAAGCAGTCTTTTGAAGGAGTAACATGCACATTGGATAAAGGGGAGCCTTTTACGCTATTTGGTTTAGATTTGGATTTCCTGAAGGCGTTTGATAAGGTTTAACATCAAAGATTATTATGGAAAATAGAAGCACTTGGTGTTTTGGGAAACATATTTGCATGGACAGAATGTTAGCTATCTGGCAGAAAGCACAGAGCATGTATAAATGGGTGGTTTTATGATTGGCAGGATGTGACGAGTGGAATCCCACAGCGGTCTATACTTGGGCCTCAACGTGTTACGATTTACAACAATAACTTAAATGAGGAGAGTGACGATATTGTCGTTAAATCTGCAGATGATGCAAAGATAGGCAGGAAAGTATGTTGTGAAGAGGGCATGAGGATGTTGCAAATGGATATTGATAGGTTGAGTGAGCGGGCAAAAAAGATGGCAAATGGAGTTTAATGTGGGAAAATGTGAAGATTTTCACTATGGCAGGAAGTGCAAAAAGCAGAATATTTCTTAAATAGAGATCAGCTGCATAATTCTGAGGTACAGAGGGGAGAGGTGCTCTCGTACATGAGTCAAAAAAAACGTTAGGATGGAGGTACAGCAAATAACTAAGAAGGCTAATGAAATGCGATACTTTGTTACGAGAGGGATTGAACATAAAAATAATCCACCTATCACTGGCCCTCTATCCAGCTGTACCTGTCCCACCCCTCTCAACCAGTTATACTTCAACTCATTTATACATTACCTGAGCTCTGATGAAGAGTCACACAGACCCAAAACGTTAACTGTATTCCTCTCCGCAGATGCTTTCAGACCTGAGTTTTTCCAGCTTTTTCGATTTTGTATGATAAAAAATAAGGATGTTATGCTTCAGTTATGGAAGGGATTAGTGACACCACACCCCGAATTCTGTGCATTGTTTTGGTGTCCTTCTTTAATGAAGGATGTAAATGCATTGGAGGCAGTGCAAAGTAGTTTACTGGATCAATTAAACAGCACCTCATCTTCCGATTAGGCACTTTACATCCTTCCTGGCTTAACATTGAGTTCAACAACATCAGATCATGCACTCCCTCCTCCATCCCCACCCCTGCTCCGACCCCCCTTTTCTCTAATATATTGCTTTATTTTTCAAATATATTTTTCTTTTCCCAACTCTTTCTATTACTTTTAAATTTATTTCCATCCATGTGATCATCTCCACCTTTTCACCTGTTTCTATCCCTTCCCCGCGCCCCAACCCCACTAGCGCTACGTGTAACTTGCTCGTCCTGCTTCCTACCCTTAATGTCATCATTCGCACCTTAACTAATGTCACCACCGTCAACACCGGTCCTTTTACCTATGACATATTTGGTAATCTCTTCTTTGCCTCCACCAATAACTGGCCCTGGATCCATCTCTACCTGTCCTACCCCTCAAACAGCTTATATTTCACCTCATTTATTAGTTCTGATGAGGAGTCATACAGACTCAAAACGTTAATTCTGTTCCTCTCCGCGGATGCTGATAGACCTGCTGAGTTTTTCCCGCTTTTTGTTTTTGTTACTGGATTGATACCTGGAATGTCTTGCGAGCAAATGTTGGACAGACTGGGCTTGTTTTCACTAGAGTTCAGAAGACTGAGGGATGATTTGATTGAAGTACAGAAAATCCTGAATGCTATTGACAAGGTAGACATTGAAAGCATGTTTCCTCTTGCGGGTGAGTCCAAAATGATGGGGATCCTTTTCAAAATTAAGGGTCAAATTCAAGACAGAGATTAGTAGAATTTTTTTCCTCTTGTAAGTTTGTGCGATTGTGAAATTATTTGCTTCTGTCATTGGCGAAGATGGCGTATTTGAGTATTTTTAAGACAGAATTAAATTATTTTTATGCAAGGGAGTCAAAGGTTTTCGGCTAAGATCGGCATATGGAAATCGAAGCACAAGGACATCAACCATGATCTTGTTGAATGGTGGGGCAGGCTCGAGGGGCAGAATGGTCTACTCTTGTTCCTATTTTTAATCTTTTTTTAATACTTTTTTTCTAAAAGCATCTCCTTAATTCGTTTCAAAGGATCTCACACTTGGTACCTCGAAACTAATTTGAACAGTTTAAAACCGGTGGGCTCATTGGGTGATTCTCTGCCACAGGCCTCATGCTCTCTTTCACTGAAGCTGTCACTTCACTTCTCTGCTGAGCTGTTCTTGTCAGGGAGAAAACTTTACCTGCCTCTGTAAGCCATGGCTCTACTGGCTGGAGATGAGGCATGTTTACCTGTCTAATTGCCAGGAGGTGAGTGGGTCGTGCTCTGACGTCCACCCTCATAGGGATTCTGATTCCAGTCTTTCAGTTTTAGTGACTTTATCAACAACACAATCATGTGTGAGACTTAAAGATTGTTGATTCCATCTGCTTTATCAGGGCTACCCTCTGCAGCGGCTTGCCTGCCATTCTGCATGTGATTTCCACACGTTTTTCCTACCTTAGGGTAGGCACTTTGCCCTTCTTTTTGGCTTCAGAAGTGGTCTTTCCATAATTTGACTCTCACGTTCAGGAGTGGTACTGCCTTCATGTACACCGGAGAAGGGAGGGGGCGGGTGGGTGGGTAGGCACCAGCTGCATTTCCGTGCATTCCATCAATTAGGATTGGCCTCCGTCTCACCATATGCATATCTCCCTGGGACACTTCTTGTTTTCCATCTAAAGTCAGATCAAAGATATGGGCTAGACAAACTTGCTGCTTATCCCACCTGGGCATTGGCTCCATTATGTTTATGTTATCTGGCCTGGTCTGGTGAATTTCCGAGCACCTACTAATTTCCATCGTGCATAATTTTACCAGCCCCTCGTTGACAGCATCATCTCGAACTTTTGCCACTCCCATCCCAGCCTTCTTTCTTCCTCCTAACTCCCCAAAAGAGTGCTGGCCAGCCGTTGTCGATTCCTGGGGTTTAAAGGCAACGCTTCCTCTTCTTCCTGGGTGCTGTTAAGTGTGGTCTTTCTCACGACGTAACAACATCCCCTGTGTGGTTACTGTAGGGATGGCCACTCCTTATTCAGTCCATTTGCCTCTGGGACCGGCCGGCTCACATGGGGCTTGTTAGCTATTACTGCTCTGCCATCTGGACCTTTGATTGTGTGAGGCAGCTACCTCATTACCAGTTTCTCTGTTTGGATACGCTCTCGAGCCCACCTAAAGCTCCTAGGCGACTATCAATCAAACAGAACGTTGTTCCAATAGCACCCTTTATTATTTGGCAATTTGCATTGCCTTAACCGGTTCACGTCTCCTGGAATGTAACCACCTCCAAGTTGTTGTTTGGCTCCTGACATAATCCCTTGTGGCTCTTCAACCGTTTGAGGCAATGCCCTCACTACCTGCCTTTCAGTTTGGGAACGCCCCTCGGCTGCTTTTTAGTCTGTCATGAAGTTGCCCACCAATAGGATCGTTGCCCTATTCTTAACATATTTTACCCTTCTAAGTGCTTCACTACCTTCTGTCATCTTAACATTCTCTGGTTTGAACTTGTTTCTTTGTTCTTCTGCAGGCCTGTCTTTACCCCTTTTAATTTCAACGGGCTCTGCAGCCGTTCGTGGCACATCTCTCACTGTTTCCTTACTTGGGTTGGAACTCTCTGGTGCCTGCTAGTTCTGCAACAAATGTATCTACCATCTCAATTTACAGGTCATTCCCTCTGCCTGGCTTTGTTCCCACTGGTCTCTTCAGTGCCCTCGTTAACTTTACAGACCTAACCTTCGCCTTTTAAAATTCAGGAAACTGTTTAACTGCTCTGGTCATCAATGATTCTATTCCCTTCATTTGAGCCCATAAACACTTTTCAGCTCTCTGCCTCTCTGCAGACTGTGGATGCTTGTACAGTGCCTCTTCACTAGCTAGTAGCCCGTGTCCAGCTCCTCCAATCCCTACAGGCTCTAATGTCCCGTTTAACGCCTCTGTACCATGCTGCCTTCCTTGAATTCCTAGAGATCTTGGCTGGCTTCCACGAGCCCTTTCAGCTTGACTCAATGATTGTTAGCGTCTTTTCAGGACTGTTTTCTGTTTCCCGGCCTTGGTTGCCTTTATCTTCCTTTTTATGTTCATGTAGTCTTCTTTGCAAAGTTTCCTCAGTTCGCGTTCTCTTTCCTGTTTCTCTTTCTCATCTCTTAGGAAAACATTCTCTCACTTTCCCTTTCTTTTTTCTCTTTCTCATTGTCCCTTTCCCTTTCCATTCCTCTTTACTAAAACTCTAATTTGAACTACTTCAATTTTAACTTCTCTACCACAACTCTATCAGTTTCATCGTTCTTAATTTCCACCTGTCGACCATTGATCACCCTTTTAGATTTTCAGTTTTTCTTTCTTTCGGGTGAAATTCTGATCCCAAATTCGCCAATAGCACTTTTACCGTACAAGAGAAAGAACCATTAAATCTTTCATAACAAACGGCTATTCCATTGGTTAAAAAAAAAACGTTGACATCAAACGTGGACACTTCTACACTTTTGTAGTACAGGCTAAGCATTAACCTTTTTGATGTTTTAAAAAATCTTTTATTTCATCTGTGGAAACTATTCCAATATACATCTCCCAATTTGTTACGACAGGTCCCTGGGCGAGGCCCCCCAAATTGCTATGATATTGGACGAGATAGCCAAATTGGTAATTTCCCGAATGGACCCCCATTTTGACATGTTCCCCAGTGAGGAGGGAAGAGCTGCCTCCCGTTTTTATTTAACCCCCCATTCGTTTGTCGCAACAAGAGTAATGTCGAAGAGATATTTTCCCTCATCGATACTTTCTCCCAGTTCAAATGCATTTAGGTTTTAGAAGGAGACAATTGAAGCAGGCATTCTTGAGTCAAAGAAACAGTAATTTTATTAGTTACTAAAAACCCGAGAAAAAGAATACTACAAACCCAACTCATATTCATTCAGGCCAGGCATGAGAAGCTGAGTTCAGAAAATGAGAATTTAAACAAATATACAAATCTGTCATTGTCTTTTCCATGCATTGTAGAAGAAATTGCGTTTCTGCCATTAAAGTATTTGATACCGGTAGAGCTGACTTTGGCATTGTAGCAGTTCGCTTGTGTACATCTGCTTCTGCAAGCTGACATGCCTCCTGCAACAGTGAGAGATAGAGTGAGTGAGAGAGAGAGAGAGAGAGAGAGGAGAACGCATTTGCCTGCAAGCTGCAATGCGGTGCCTGGTGCAAATTACTTCTGTTGTCACTTTCAATATCATACACTGGCATAGCTGACCTGTAATATAGAGATAACGCCTGCAGCTAGCTTTTTAACCCATTTCCTTGTTTATTTCTGGAAGAGGGGAAAACAAAGAAACACGCCATTTGCTCAGAGCCCAATTTCTTTCAACTAAGATAATTTCCACAACCTGAGATATAGTTCAAAGGAGTTAGTTTCGGCTGAGATTTCACACTTAATCTCCATTATCTCCACAACTACAGGGCATTAAATTCCAGAGGTTTGCATTGCACCTCTTCCATGCAATTGTCTCTGTCTGAAGTAGACCTGGAAACCTTTTTAGCCGCAACATTCCATGTTCTCTTTGGACTAGTTGGTCAAATATAATCCACATACGAATTTTACAGGAAATGGTTAATTTTCATTTTAAGCCAACATTTGCTTATATGTCTACCAAAAAGAAGATGTCTTCCTTAAAAGTGAAATATGCCCGTAAGCAATTTGGGGGTGTAATGAACTATTGTAACAACGAAGAGGACACTGCTGAGGCGATGAATGAACATTTTCCATTTGTCTTTAACACGCAAGAAGATTATGCCCAACCCATTCTGACTAGGTTTCAAAGTTGATATGAAACAGTTATTTGAAAGCTTGCCTGGATTTAAGGTTGATGAGCCACCAGGACCAGATGAGGTGCACCATGGAAACTGAGGGACGTGGGAGTGGAGATTGCAGAGGCACTGGCCATAACATTTAGTCTCTCCTCAGGCTGCTGAGTGGTGTCAGAGGGCTGGAAAATTGTGAAGTTTCCACCCTGTAGGATTTTGGGATTCGAGGCCACATATACCTCAAGAAGCAGTCACGCAGTCATATGTAGATTTAACATAGTTTATTGAGTTCATTAAGAAGCAAAGAAATATATGAAATGTTAACTAATTGGACAGAAAATAAATAACCGACCCATAACAGTGGAGAACATTTACTTATTCTGATGGATAAACAGATGGTTGAGTGAGAGTTTGTTGATATCTGCAGTTTATGACAGCAACATTCTGCTCTTCAGTTGAAGTGTTAGGAAACACTTGCTTCTGTCCTCCTTCTTCTCCTGCATTGTTCCAACTTCCATCTGAAGAACGCAGCTGCCCAACAATCACCGCCATATCACTGGCACTCAGCAGCATTCCTCACCAAGATGCCAACAATATATGAGCTGGCCCTCCTGTGCTGCAGCCCTTGTTGATATTATTTTTTTTCTGGGGACTGTTGCCTTACCTTACTCAATTATCTAATGATTCTTACAATGCGCAAAAGACAGCTATCCACATTGGGAGGGTAGTTACTACCCCTCCACTGTTGGTAATCCCACATGGGATTAGCTTTTTACGTTACATCTTTTGAGAATCATATCCTGGTCTTTTCAAAAAAACGATTGCATAGATAAGGTTGTGCACTATGTGCTATCCTGCCCTTTATGAATATCAACATGGCCGCCAGAACTAAGACTGCTTTAAGGTCAATGAGTTTAGAAATCCTACTCCCAGGGAAATAATCAATGTTTATTTTGGAAAATCCTATAAAGGTTCCATATAAGTAAAAAATAAAGTATTTATTATAGACCCCGATTTCTTTCACCTTTGCTTAAAAAGGTGTGCAAAATAAGCTCAACTAATGGCGGCCTATTTGGGTCAGGCTTCTTGGAGGGTGTAACAGAGGAGGGTTGATTTGGACAGTGCTGCTGATGTGATGTACCTGGACGTCCAAAAGGCATGTAATACAGTAATGAACAGAACAGACAATGAGCAAAGTTATGCTTCATGGAAGAAAATGGAAAGAACAGCATGGATATGGAATTGGCTGAATTTTAGGAAAAAAATATGTAGTGGTCAATGCTTTTATTCGGGCTAAATGCAGAATTGTAGTGCAGTTCCCCCTGGGTCAGTGTTAGGAACCCTTAGAATCATTATGATTTTACGTGAATTGCAAGGAGAATAGTGTAAAACTTCAAAATGCCATAGACAAACTTCTGGACTTGTCACAGAGATGACAGAGAAAGTTCAATGCAGAGAAATGGGAATAAATAAATTTTTGGAGAAACAACATAAAGACACAAAATTAACTAAAGCAGCAACTCTGGAGGTGCTGCAGCAGCACAGCTACCTGGGTGCATATGTGCCTAATTTATTGAATGTATGAGGACAGGTTTTAAGCGTGGTTATTAAATCATACATTGCCTTAGACTTTATTAATAGTTCCTTAGAGTACAAGAGCAAGGAACTAAACGCACAATGTGCTGTTGAAATTCAGGTCTTGCAGTATCAATGGAGAGAGAAACAGAGTAAATATTTCAAATTCAAGTCTTTGGAACTAAAAAGAATAGAACTGTGATGGATTTTATGCTGTTTAACAGGGCATGGAACAGATGGAGTAACCTACACTGCATCGATTGGTGGGAGCTATGCAGAGATTGACAAAGATGTCACCGGACATTAGAAATAAAAGTATCGATTTTGCCTCCAATTTCCACCCTTCTCTTGCCTTCACATTGTCTATCTCCAACGCTTCCCTTCCTTTCTTGACATCTCTGTCTCCATTTCTGCTGATACACTTTCCAGCAATGTTCATTACAGTCCAAGCGATGCTCACAGCGGCCTTGACCAGAGCTCATCGCAAGCAACTTCCTGTGGGGCCCCATTCCATACTCTCACTTCCTCCACCTCCATCACATCTGTTGAGATGATGCAGCCATCTCAAAACAGCTGTTCTGACATATCTCCACTCCTTTGCCTGAACATAGAGTTACTGCTCCGATCATATAGTGATTGACAAGGCCATCAACTGTGTCTGATCCATCTCCTGCAGTTCTGCTCTCACCCCTTCTCTTCGCTTCCAGAGCCGTCACAGGGTCCCGTGTGTCCTTAGTTTTCACCACACCAGTCACCACATTCTCAGGTCCATTATCCACCATTTCCGTTGAATCCACCATGATGCCAACAGCAAATGCATCTGCCACTCACCCCACCATCTCCCGCCATCAATCCATAAGGACATGCTGATCCATTTTTCCATCGCCCCCTTAACCTCATTTCCTTCCCACGGCATCTTTGCACCTTCCCATGCATCACAGAAGGTGCAACACTTGACCATTTACTACTCACCTACTCACCGTCCAAGGGCCAAAACACTCCTTCCAGGTGAAGCAGCACGTCACAAGCACCTCCTTCAATGTTGTCTGCTGTATTTACTGCTCCCAATGCGGTCTCCTCGACACTGGGGAGGCTAACTGGAGACGAAGTGGCCATTTTGCAGAACACCTTCTCTCAGTCTGCAAGCATGACCCAGACCATCCTGCTGCTCGCCAAATCAACTCAACAACTTGTTTTCGTGCCCATCTGTCCCTCCGTGGCTAGTTGCAACGTTCCAATGGAGTCGAACAAAAACTCGAGAAACAGCACCTCTTCAATTTAGGCACTTTGAACACTTCCGGAATTAACATCGAGTTCAACAAATTCCGACCATGATTACACGTCTCCGTCGTTTCCTCCTTTCAATCTAATTCTTATTTATTCATTTAATATTTTGTTTTTTATTTGTTTATTTATTTATCTCTACATAGGCTTCTTTATATATTTACTTGTTTATTTATTTAATTGTTTAATTAATCGTTTGTTTGTTGTTTACAAATTTGTTCATTTTTTTAAAGATGCTGGTCACAATTTAGTCAATTTCTCCTGGTTTCATCAGTTATCTGTTAAAGATCAAGAGCTCTGATTTGATGACTCCCAGAGTTAGAAAACTTGCGATGCCCGATTGGCTGCAGACACTGCCAGTAACTGAGTGCAAGTCGCAAATTGGCTGAAGTGGTTGTCAAAAATCAGCTTGAGCTCGTGACTGTCAGTCACAGAAGAGCATTCCCGATTTGCCAATATTTCAGTGAGTCACAGTGGTCTCTGATCACATGTAGCTTCTCACTCTCTCAGGGTGGCATAGACTTGGGTGACGAGTTTTTCAGTTTCTGCTCAAATCTTCATGATTTTTTGACGTTAAACTCATCAGGTGTTAATTCCTAATTGTTCCATCACCGACGATCCTCCTTGATTGTGTGACGAGTCATGCAGATTTTGGGTGGCTTTGAGTCAAAGGTTATAATTTCCCGATTGGCTGAGGAGGTGGTCAGGCATCTTAACTTGGACCACCCTCATTGGCTAAGTGACTGTCAGCGACTGGCCAAATCTTTCCGACTGGCTGAGGTAGCATTCAGTGAATGGCTGGAGCTGCCTGATTGGCTGAGAATGCAACCATTGGAGTTAAAGTGTTAGTGTGGCTCTTCCAGACGTTCAATGACTGTGTCGTATGTCTGTTGGGAGATTGAGGATACATATTCCATTCATGGACTGGAAGCACTGGGTGCCACGTGTGGGCTGTCCTGTTTTGTTTATTAACTAATTGAATAATTGATGTAACTGAATATTTCACCCCATTCTTGACCTGCCCTCTGAGCTTGTATTTTTGCAACAACTTTAATTATTAAAAGTGTATCCAACATGCGAAAGTATATATTCAGAATCGGTGTCATCCCCGGGACCTGTTCTTGTGTTGTTATAATGTAAGAAATGTATAATATACACCAACTGCAGGGCTGTAGATCTGCAGGATATGATGAAGAGTAAAGTGGTAGAGTTCCTTCTGCTCTCCATCTCTCGGCCATTGTGCTTCTTTCCCTTGCTCTGACGCCTCAGATCAAGCGAGAGAATTGCTTATGGACTTGACTGGCCGCAATCATGCACCTGACTGTCACAGCATTGATCAACAGAATTAAAGCGAGTGGGAACAATTGGGTTAAAACCATCTCTAATCAGTCGAACCCCAAACAACCTGGCTCTGTATAATAGGTTGCTTTGGTGAAAAGAACTACGGTACCTTCCCGATTATGTCTCCAGGTTCATGCACAAAGTAGAAGAGGATTTAAAAAAATATATATTTTAAAAAGGAAACTGAACAGAATGCAGGTTGTTGCTAGAATCACATCGATAGCTTTCTCATCACAATGCTTTGTTTTCTACTTCAGGCAACAAATGGCCACAAATTGATTAAAGGAGAAAGCGATGTTGAACCAGACAGAACAGCCAGATAGCTGAAAAATGGACAGTGTTAACACTACACAGAGGGGTGATGTGCAGTAAAGACCTGGAAAACGAAAATAAATGATACAACACAGTAGAACCTCAGAGATAGTGAAGAGTAGAAAAGCCAGTGCCATGACCAATAGTTATCAAATGGTCCATGTGGAGAGTCCACACTTTTCCTGGGAATTTGCCACAATTGTCATTAAATTAATGGACTGAGAGCGAAAGGAAAATGAGCAGTACTGATCCATCATATTCCGTGCCTGACTCAGGCAGCAAGTGCGTGAATTTAGCATCAAATAACGGGAGGGGGAGGGCGGGGGGTGGTGGTAGGGCGTTGTAAATAAGTCTGAGTCAGAGTTTAGTGCAAACCAACTAATTGCTGGTTAACTTCATTTTCTGTTAACTGTAATAAGCTAACAAGGTCAGAAAGCCATGTTGTGTTAACACTGAGGTAATAAGCTATTTTTGACGTTGTTAATAATTTTCAAGAAACCAACTCAAAACTTGCTTATAAATAATGAAGTCCGATACCTGCTAGGTACTCATTCTAAAATCACAGCCGCTGACGAAGAGAGCAGTTCAGCTGGAATGGAGCCTGAATAAATCTGAATGATTCCATTCCAATTTGGTTCTTGGAATGCCCCAGAAGGATATATTGGAGAGTAACTGTCTGTGAAATGGCCTCTTGGTGTCTGCAAGGCAAAATCTCATCCATTGTGTGTTTAAGGGCACGTCCGGCCTTGCTGAGCTTTGGAGAAGAGTGAGAGATAGGCTGACATGGACAGAAAATGCAATTGACTTCGGGTGCACAGCTCCATGCGAGAAAGGGAAGAGGTCACTCGTGTTGTTGGACTGTCGGGGTTTGACGAACCAGCGGATGAACTTTCAGAGCTTGAAGGAGGCAGAGAGAGCCCTGATAGGAGGAACTAAATTGTCCAGTAAAATGGAATAACATCAAACTCAAAACTTCAGCTTATTTAAGGCACATATTCCAGAAATTAATCAAAGGGTCGCTAAATTATCTGGATTGGATAAATTACATCCAGAATTCTTTTTTTAAAAATAAAGAGGGAAATCGTTCTGACATTCATAGTTGCTGATTAATAATCATCAGAACGTCATCATAGGACTGATTTGCAGCTAATGTTATTTTTTGTATTTAAAATAGGAGGTCGAAAAGATACAAAGAATGAAAGACAAACCATGAACAATATCACATTAAAAGTAATGGAATCAGGAGTATATTCGAAAAAAAACAGCTGGAACACAGAATAGAATAAAGAGTAGTCAGTGCATATTACAAAAACAAGACCATATTTGACTGCCTTTATTGAATTCTTTGAATAGCTATTAGAAATTGCAGATTGGACTAGAACGATGGATGCAAAACCTGTTGATTTTCTAAAGATGTTCAGTAAGTTACAACATCACAGGCTAATGAATAATCTCAGAATAAATGGATTTCAGGGAGAAGCAGCATAATGGACAGCAAGTTGGCTTCAAAAACATAAAACACGCAATAGATGTTCAGGAGGTTTACTCAGGTTGGTAGAAGGTGGGAAATGTTTTTCCAGCAGAATCAGCGCTGGGATCATTGCCTTTCAACATTAAGATAAATTAAATCCAACTGGGATGCAGAAAGATAACTTCAAAACTTACAGACACATTCTAAATGAGAGTACAGTGAGTACAGAGGAAGAATAAAGGAAAATACATAACGGCATTAATAAGAATTAATAGACTTAGACAGTGGTCAGTTCAATGAGAAGATAAATTCAGCATAGCTATGTTTCAGGCCTTCACTTTCATTGGAACAGTACTTTTCCGAAATACCGCTTGGAAAATAAATATCTGAATGGGTTTGAAAGGGTTAGGGGCTCAGGGGAACACATTCGCGGACCATTTAAAATTACAACAGAGGTTAACGTGAACATTAATACTCAAACAATCGAGTCGGGTTGACCTCTAAGTGAAAGGGAGTGATGAAAGACAAGAGATGCTTGGGATAATAGTAGTCGTCCTGTTGCCTTTTTGTTATATGTCAATTCATTTAAATCTGATTCTGTCAGACAAGATCAATAGAAATAAATAGAAATATCTCCATATTTCGCTTTACACGCACATTTAAAACACGTAGAACCAAAAACAAAACACTTCCTGATTTCAATATATTACATTGGCAAAGCACAAAGGAATCTCAATTAAATGGGAAGGTCATTCAACAAAAATGAAAATGATTTCAAGGTAGAGCCAGCTTATTTCATTCCAACTAGTGATCCACACCCCGTAAATTTCTACACTGCTAGTTATATGTGGAGACTGGGGCCAGTTACTCCACTTTGGTTATTGACTCACACTCAGTACAATTCTACATTCATAGACACTCCCAGAAATACAAGGCCCCTGGCATTTGGTATTCCACGGTGTTTTATGACCGACACCGAATACAATTCGACACGGACATGTACCCCCATTAATGCACAGTAACTGGAGTCAGGTATTCTGCACTGGTTAGAGACCCACATTAAGCGTGATCTTACACTGACTCCCACTAGCAACTTGCATCAGGGCGTTTTCCTTCACTGAGGTCTGGATCAATATTACACAATATTCCACAAAACAAAATAACTTGATGATTCAGCGTGCCTGCGAATTACAAACAAAGGTCTATTATCTGTTGAGATTCCACAGAGGTCAGTTGTGGAGCCCTGAAAGAAACCATTAATTTGAGCGCTGTGCTGAGGAAATAGAGTGAAATCGCAGTTCAACTGACTTAGGCAAATCATCTGTCCACATAATGGTGACCACTGGATCGGTTTCACTGTAAAGCCAGACAACAGCTCACACACAGATTTAAACAACTTCAATGGTGATTTCCACTCACCCAGAACACGAATAACAGCAAATGTCATGTAACATACTTTCTCACCCATTTGATTTGGAATGTGCATTTCCAGTGTAAAATGATATGTCCCCTTCGTGCTGCAGGCAATCTCTGTTTTGAACTCTGGGATGACGCATTCTCAACAGCTTTAACTTATGTTCTGCAGAGTCCCCTCTGGGATATTGAGTTTTCCCCTTTGTCCAGCTTAGTTCTTGATAAGTAAATTAATAAACAGATTATGTCCTCATGTACGGTGATGGTGTATGATTATTTTTGCGATTGAGTTGCAATGTTCCAAAGACTAAACACCTTTAGGAAACCAGAGATTGGGAAAATCCAATTGCTCTTACATCCTGGCTATCCTGGTCCCGGACAAATACACAAATTTGCCTGCCCCCGCGAAAGTGTAATCCATGACTTTATGAATGCATTTGTTGGCGGAGGCTAGTGAGATTCCACAGAGGTCACTAGTGAAGCCCTGAAAGAAACCATTAATTTGAGCGCTGTGTTTGCTTCCACGGCGACTGGCAGTGGATGACCTCCATTCCTCCTTCGTGCCAAATACTGCAACAGCTTGCAGATGTGACTGAACATTTCCCTACACAGGCAAAGACTTCAGCGAAACTGGTTCTTGGTCATCTGCAGGAATGAAAGTCGGCATAATAGACCACAGGCCACCCCTGTTTCCAAAGGATGCTGTTCCTCCCTCAGCTCAGCTTGATGTTTCCGTCACTGCCTCTTTATTCGTCTCCACTCTCTGCACCTAATGATGCTTACTGCTATGTCACCAGGGCCCATGCTCTTGATGTACTCCTCCTGCAGAGTGAAAGGCTGGGATGTGTGAGTTAGCTTGGCTGCTCAAAGAACCTCTCTTGGTAAAGTCTGAAGGCTCCATAAGGAATCCCGGAGAGTGCTGGCCACTGGTTGGCCAGAATCTAGCATGCTGTATGGCTGTCTGAAATCCGAAATTCCTCCGCCCCACTCCAGCTGACGGATTTAGACCAGCAAGGGACCTTAGCAAAACTAGGATCATTGGGAATCAAGGGGAAAATCTCCGCAAGTTAGAGTCATACTTAGCACAGCGGAAAATGCTGGTGGATGCTCGAGGTCAATCACTGCAGTTAGAGGATATCACTGCTGGAGTTCCACAGTGAAATGTGCTATGTCCAACCGTCTTCAGCTGCTTCAACAATGACCCCCCTCCATCATAAGTTCAGTGGTGGGAATTTTCATTGATGATTGTGCAATGTTCAGCAACTTCATATGTGTGGGTTTCAGGTTATGTCTGTCTGTATCTGTGTGCATGTTTGTGCATGTTTGCGTGTGTGTGTGCTGACACATGTGTGTGTTTGTGTTTGTGTATGTATGTGTGTGCATTTGTGTGTGTGTGTGTGTGTGTGTGTGTGTGCGTGCACTCATGTGCGTGTCGCCATTCCTTCACTGATGTCAGTTCAAAATCCTGGAAATTGCCCCCTAACAGCATAGCCGTTGTACCTACAACACAGGGACTGCAGCCTTTCAGGAAGGCAGCTTGGCACCACCTTCTCAATTGCAATTTGGGGTGAACAACAAATGCTGACGTGGCCAGCGACTCCCACATCCCAATAATGGAACATTTTTTAATTGCGTTCTACATTCAAGACATATTACAGAGTACTCCATTTGTGATCTCGCTTGAGGCCTTTACAATATAAGCATTTTTTCCCTAATCGATCTTCATACCTCATTATAACAAAGGCCAACATAGTTTTCCTCATAAAGACAAAACAAAACTGCGGATGCTGGAAATCCAAAACAAAAACAGAATTACCTGGAAAAACTCAGCAGGTCTGGCAGCATCGGCGGAGAAGAAAAGAGTTGACGTTTCGAGTCTAGTGAACAACCTCACAATGTCCGATGCTTTATTCCATCTCCCCCTTATTCATCCACTGAATTAACCCCTCCATTTCCCTTTGCTCCCAGTTGTCTGTTCTCCTCACAACTTACTTACCCCATATCTTGGGATGGCTGACAGGCCTGGATAGCTTACATTCGACCCCTTCATTGGAGTCACTGATATAGTTGCAAATAGCTTTGGTTTTTGCAATGATCCTGGAAGAATCCCAGTACCTCAACTTGCCAGGTTTAAAATGGCTGCTTTATTCCAATTGAGATATATAAGCTGCCCTATTTTTTCTTTTAAAGGCCTAATTTGAACAGCCGAATTGGATTACAAAAAAAATAGCTTTCATAAATCTGTAATTCTTAGTGACACATTCTTTATTTGGTTGGATAATTGCAGGTAAAGTGGGCAGATTCACCCCTGAGAAGGAGAGAGAGAGAGAGATGGAGAGAGAGAAGTGGAGAGAGAGAGTGAGACGGAGAGAGAGAGGGACAGGGAGAGAGAAAGGTCGGGATTGGGTGTTTGGCCGGTGGAGAGTGAAGCATTTTTATTTCAATTAATGAATTGTCACATGGATTTTTGTTGTTTTCGAACTGATGTCAATTTTGAGTGAATTAAAACAATTCTGGGCGAATGAAGCTTCCAATTGCTTTTGTTAGCGAACTGGTGTGACTGGAATTATGCAATGGAACCTCTGTACTAATTAGGTGCTGCCACAACAGGGACTTAATGCATTTTGGTAGTCTGTTGCTGAAGTAAAAAAAAAAAATAAACGAAATGCAACCTCATAAACACCAAAGTGATCTCACGGTGTATAAATGAATTGCTTTGTGAATGTATCGCCCACATTCTAATGCAGAAGGATTACTTACTGCATAAAGGGACAGATCACACCACAGAGGACATGCTTGGAACATTTAACAGCTTCAGGGAAACCTATTACCTGCTCCTGGCAATTATTTGTGTACCTGGTAAGTGAATATAAGCTTTCAATAGACGTAAATACATATGTGAGATGATCTGCTTTTCTTAATGTTCCATGCTAACCTCGTGGCAGACTTACGTTGACACCTGATCAGAGGTAGCATTTGTAATGGTCTAATAACCTGAATTATCTCTACCGATTCATTAGATTCCTTCAACTGAAGATTAATCCTTGCGTATAACTCACATATACACCGAAATATCAATTTGTACTCTTTAGTGGAATATCAGGCGGTGTTGAATCAGACATCAATGCGTGTAACTCACCAAAATAATATATTTCTGTGACTATCTTTCAGTGCACAATTGACTCAACTGTGGCACTGGTCGGAGAGGAATACATTACCCAATTCAACATCTCTGACTGAGAGTATCTGTTCTTGTAGAATTGTACTGAGTGTGGATCTCTAGGCTGAGTGTAAAACCTGACCTCAGTCACTGTGTACTTTTGGGGTACCTATACATCTACAATTGTACTGTGTAGTGGTTCGGTAACCATAGTGGAAGGTCTGACCCCATCGCCCATGTATCTTTGAGATAATCTGTTGATATTGATTTACACTGAATTTGGTTCAATAACTGTTATTAAACAATTCGGTTCAATGTTGAAATCATTGTTTTTGTTGACTGATCTCTCCAATCCAGATAGCGGTGTCTCTTTTTTTATGGATGCAATCGATTTAACATGTATAGATGATTGTTGATGTTTCTCTCTATGTGCAAGAAATGAAAATATTGAACTGCTCCAGCAGAAACAGATATTTACTAATAGGTAAACAGGAGAGCAAAACAGAGTAATGAATAAGGCCAGAAAATGGTGGAGCCGAGAGACAAATGGCCGAACGGATTGCTGGCTGGCTTCAAAGAAGAAAGCAGACTTTCGTAGAAAAGGGTGTTATTTAGAGTGGCAGCAGGTTGGCAGTGATGTTCCACAAGGTTGATTGCTGGAAACGAGTTTGCTTACAATGCATTAATGCCCTGGATAGTGGATTACTCCAGATTGAGGTGGACTGTGGTCAATACTGAAGAGGAGTGCAATAAATTACAGGAAATGATTTCTAAACTTTCAGAGTAGGAAATAATTGCCATATTAAGTTCAACAGAGTTTAATATGAAGTGCTGCATTTTGGTAGGGAAATATTGAGGTCACTTAGCATGGAATGTGGAAGTCTAGCTGTGGTAGAGTAAGAAAGGGGCCTCAAAAATCAAATGCATCAATCACTGAATGTTACGCCGCAGGTTAGCAAGAACATAATAGCAAACCAAGTACAAGGCTTTAATTCTAAGGAGAGAGATTTGAAAAGTAGACCAGTTGTGATAAACCGTTATCAAAACTTGGTTGGACACCTTTTTGTGGACTGCATACAATTCTGGTCAGATAATGTAAAAACAAACGATATAGCGGGGCTGGAGGACGCGGAGAGACAACTTACATGGATCATATCAAATACTTGTGAGTGCCTATGTCAGAAAAGGATTAAACGGCCCTGACTCTTTTATTTTGAAAAAAAAGGATTGGTGGCGAGCTAATTAGAAATTTAAAATCAGGAATGGTTTTGACAGAGGCGGTGCTTGTTGAATATTTTTCCTTTTGTGGAGGGGCCATCAGTATAAGATAGTTACCAAGAAAGCCGATGGGGCATTCAGAGCATACTGCCTCACCAAAAGAGTAGGGAGAATGTGTACCAAAAGACAATGTGTTTAATGTGAATAGATTAGGTTCATTTACGAAAATTAAAGCAAGCATATGGCAGGAGGGGAGGGGGGGGTGGTGGGGTGATAAATTAATGCAGGGTTCCGATGTAAGATTTAGCTGAAGGAGTATGGGCGGAGCCTCCAGTGCAGAGCAACAACTGAAACAAGCTGGTTAGGGAGAATGTCTTATTTCTGCTCCGTGTATCAGAAGTAATCATATTCAATGCTTCCTCGTCTGTATTTGGTAAACGCCGAATTATGCAGGATGGCAATGGGTTGGTCCGGAATGAGTTTTTATTTGTTAAATCTTCTCCCCTTAACGGTCCCAACCGGTCTCTTTTGGAGCTTACTGCCTGAGTCAGACATCGAGAATGTTTGATCAGTTAATTTCCTGTCTCTATTCCCTTTTCTCTCTTGCAGTAAATTTACTGGCCATTGTGATCCTATTCCGAGGAAAGTGTGGCCTCTCCACCTGCACCACTTGCTATCTGATAGGCATGGCAATGGCGGATCTGCTGGTTATTATCACTGAGGTCATACTGTGGAGGGTTACTTATTATTATTTCCCACGGACTTTCCTGGACATAATCCCTGTGTGTAGTGCAGCCACATCCTGTTCTGTCTGGCTCACCGTCATTTTCTTCCTTGCTCGATTTGTGGCCATTTGTTGCCTGAAGCTCAAAGCAAAATATTGTACACGGAAAACTGCGGGAGTGGTTATAGCAACAACCGGCATTCTGCTATGTTTAAAAATATCCCCTTCTACTTTACCGTGGAACATGGAGAGGTGATCGACAATGTACCCTGGGGTTGGTATACAAAGTCAAGGCTTCCTTCTGATCCTGGATGGGTTGGATTTGACTGGTCTGATATGATTTTAACCCTATTGCTCTCATTAGGTTTAATTCTGTTGCTCAACGCTCTGACAGTCAGGCACATTTTACTAGCCAGTCGAGTCCGTAAGGGACTGAGGGTTCAGAACAAGGAAGACAATCGCAAATACCCAGAGATGGAGAGCAAGAGAAAGTCTGTGATTTTACTTTTCACTATATCGGGCAGCTTCATATTCCTGTGGATGTGCGTTGTTATACAATTTTTATTTTATAAAATGACAGAAGCAGATCGCAATGAATTCACCGATTCTGACTATATATTTAGAGAAGTCGGAGTTATGTTGCAGGATTTAAGTTGCTGCACAAACACATTTATTTATGGGGTGACTCTATCCAAGTTCAGATGGCACGTCAGGAACGCGGCGAAATATCCAATTAAAACAATTATTGAATTAATGAATAAACAAAATTACTGAGGACAGCCCAGAGGCGGCTGCCAGTGTTTCCACTTCATGAATGGTATATTTATCCACAAACTCCCAATAATCACAGGACACAGCGTCATTGATCTCCCGCGCCGGGACGATAGATGGCGGCGGACCCAACGCCTCTACCGCCGATGTTTGAATTCGCAGCCAATCAGTGAACTGCAGTCCTTACTGACAGCAGATGCAGGAAATTAGGGGGCTCGTGCCGTGATCGACAAGGGCTTCAACAAACCAGGGAGCGTAATCCAGTGAACAACAATTGCCCGAGCCAATCAGGAATCCCGTTGTGACTTAGAGATCTTTGAAAATCAGAAAACCAAAGCCACTCAGTGAAAGAGATCTGAACCAGTCAGCGAGCTTCACCGAGGGACTGAGATCGGACTCAACCAATCGAGAACCCCAAGCAAACATCGCAGCCTGTACATCAGACAAGAGCGGCCGAGCTGCATCTCAAACAATGTAATGTACGAGCAACTTGCATCGTGTTCAATCGGGGCTTTTCTGAGTCTGTCTGGCAGCTGCTTTAGCCATTCAGGGAGCTTCGATAGCCCTGGAATGTCCTGGGTCAATGGAAACGACACTTCAGTTTCCGACCAATAGTTGAACAATTTCCACAGCTCAGAAATGCTTATCCCCATCAGCATTGTGATTGACAGTTCCTCAAGCCAATCAGTTTACAGCTTGACCATTTGCGTTAACCAAATGCAATTGAGCACTGCTTTGATGTCCTTTATTGTCAGTCGCAGCCCGGCATCATGACGTCTGGTTCCTGAAAGTGTCGTAGTCATACAGACAGCACAGAAAATGGACCTTCAGCCCATCGAGTCTGCGCTGATCAAACAAGTAGAATCCCATTTTCCAGAAATAGGCCCAAAGCCTTGCATGCCATGGCATCACAAGTGCACATCCAACTACTTCTTAAATGTTATGAGGGTTTCTGTCTCTACCACACTTTCGGAAAGTGAGTTCCAGATTCCCACCGCCCTCTGGGTGACAAAAGTGTCTCAATCAAATCCTCCCTAATCCTCCTGCCCCTAACCTTAAATCTATGCCCCTGATTATTGATCTCTCCACCAAGGGGGAAAGTTACTTCCTTTCTACCCTATCTATGACCCTCATAATTTTATAAAATTCAATCTTGTCCCCTCAATCTCCTCTGCTGCAGGGAATATAACCCCTGTCTATCGAATCTCTCCTCATAACTAAAGCTCTCCAGCCCAAGCAACATTCTGGTAAACCTCTTCTGCAGTCTCTCCAGTGCAATCACATCCTTCCATTCATGCAGGTTCCAGAACTGCATGCAATACCCTCGCCGTGGACTGACCAGCGTTTTTTTTACAGTTACAGCATAACGTCCCTGGTCGTATATTCCACGCCTCGGCTAATAAACACAAGTATCCCATATGCCTTTCTCACAACCTTATCAACCTGTCCTGCTAACTGAGGGACTGCTGCACATGCACGCTAAGATGCCCCTGATCCTCGGCACTTCCCACGGTCCTATCATTCATCGTGTGCTCCCGTGCCTTGTTTATCCTGTCCAAATGCATCACCTCACACTGATCCAGATTAAGTTCCATTTGCCACTGAAAAGCCTATCTGGCCAGCCCATCAATATCTTCCTCTAAACTAAGGCTATCCTCTTCACTTTTTACTACCCCAGCAATTTTGGAGTCAACTGCGAACTTACTGATCAACCCTCCTACATTTAAGTCCAAAGTGTTTGTATATATCACAAACTGCAACAGACCCAACACCAATCCCTGTTGAACCCCAATGGACACAGGAATCCAGTCACAAAATATGCCCCTCGACCATGACCCTCTACTTCCTGCCACAGATCCAATTATGAATCCAATTTGCCAAGTTCCCTTTTATCCCACGGGCTGGTGGCTTCGTTATCACCCTCCCATGCGGGGCCTGATCAAAAGCCTTGCTGAAGTCCAAGTAGACTACTTCAAATGCATTCCCGTCATCTACACATCTGGTCATCTCTTCCAAAAATTTAATTAAATTGGTCAAGCATGACCTCTCCTTCGCAAAACCATGCTGAGTGTCCTTGCTGAATCCCTGCCTCTCCAAGTGTAGATTAATACTGCCTCTTCGAATTGATTCCAGTAGTTTCCCCAGTATTGAGGCTAGACTGACTGGCCTGTAGTCTCATGGTCTAGCCCTTCCTCTCTTCATGAATAACGGTACAACGTTGGCTGTCGCCCAGTCACCTGGCACCTCTCCTCTGGCCAGAAAGTTATTGAAAATGTTTGCCAGCGTCCCTGCTTTCTCCTTCCTGGCCTCGCTCAACAGCCTGGTTGCATGTCACCCAGGCTTAGAGATTTAACTACTTTTAAGCCTGCCTGACAACTTAGAACATCCTCCATTTCTATGCTAATGTAAAAAATTATTTCACAGTCCTTTTGCCTCATCCCTCTCGCTTGTGAATACAGACATAAAATATTAACATATTAAAAGTATTAAAAGTATTTCTGGTCGGAGGCCTGGTGATGATCCTTAAGGCAGAGACGCACTTAGCATTATTGTAGTCAAAATTTATTTCACTTTTAGCAGTTGAAGCCACAGCCACAAGGCACAAATTCAGGGGGTGAAAGAAGAGGAAGGAGGAAATAAAATCAGCCACAAGACTGTTAGAGCACAGAATGGTATCATTCAGCCCATCGTGTCTGCACCAACTCTTTGAATGAGCAAATAACTCAGTCACAGTCACCTTCTCCACATAACCCTGCACAGGTAAAATTTAATTCCCCTTTAAATGCTCCCTTCGAACCTACCTCCACCACACACTCAGGCAGTGATTTCCAGCCCTTGACTACTTGCTGTGTGAAAACGTTTTCCATGCTGTCCTTTTTTTCTTATTTTACTATTTATATTTGATCTGTGCGCTCTCGTTCGCAGTCCTTTCAAGATTGGAAAATGTGACCAGATGAGTTCCCGGTTGAATGCAGCTCCAACAGCATTCAGGAAGGTCGACACCATCCACCTCCTGCGAAAGCACATTCTAAAACCGTGACCTCCACCATTTCGGAGGACAAGAGTAGCAGATGCAAAGGAACACAAACAATTGCATCTTCTTCCCCACACCACACACCATCATGATTTGGGATTATTTTGCCATTCCTTCACTGTCACTGGGGGAAAATTTTGATCTCCCTCTTAAACAGCTCTGTGAGTGTACCTGCACCATATGGGCTGCAGCATTTCAAGAAGGCAGCTGACCTCTACCCTCTCAAATGAGAAATGGGGATGGGCAACAAAAATATTGGCCTAGCCAGCGATACCAACATCCATGAATTGATAAAGACAAAGGGAAAAGAGCAAATATCTTACACAAGTTTGTCATAATCCCCTTGCTATTGTACTGCATGCAACTATTAAAAAAGCCCAAAATATTGTATGGCATACAAACTTGTCTCTCAACCTGCCTTGCCATTTTCAATGACTTATGCAAATGTACAATCAGGTCACTCGACACAGAGATTAAACTTTTATTTTTTTGTTTTATGCCCATGTTTTTCCGAACAATGTGGGTTCCCTGAAATTTGTCTGCACCGCCCCCCAATTTAATGTGGCACCACAATTTATGCAGTCCCACCCCAATTTAGACGAGACCCAAAAAAATTTATCACATGTTCCCACAATCAAAAGCTATGCACCCTCCCAATTCATGCGGGCTCCATCAAATTTATGCACCGTTCCAAAATTTATGTGCTTCCCAAATTGATGACCCTCTACCACCAAGATATTTGCATTCTCCCCCAAATTTAAGCCGGCCCAACCCCCAAAAATTATATGCTTGCCCAAACCAATTGTGCCCTCCAAATGATTATGTGTCCTGTAAACCTCTCCTACCGTTTCCAATTTTCATTCGCTGCAAATATCACAACCATCTGATGCCCCCTGAACTGCAGCCATCTGAAACCGGCCAGTCTGTCCCTACCTCTCTGACCATCAGTGCAAATGCACACCCACATCATCAGACAGACGAATAACTCACATTTACATTCCTCATTTGTACTGCTCATCAACTATGAACACCCTCTTGCCGAACTCCCCCACATAACACCCGAGTATAATAAACAATCTTCTTAATTCTCACTGAGAATTCCCCACTTAGTAAGCACACCTCCGCCCTTCATCTACACTCCCACCTTGAACAGATCTCGCTCTGAAATCAACCCTCTGATCAAGCCGTCATGGAATATCCTCACACTGAACAGATCACCGATATATCCACCGCAACCCCCGCTTTCTACCCAATGAAGTTCTTAGTGGATATATCCTTCCATGCACAGTAACGCTGCCCCTATTCCACAAATGAGGTCCACCACTTGTGAAATACCCCCATTTCATAACAGCTATCAACATCTCGCGGTCCCCTACACAACGTGAAAAGCCCCCTCCATGTACTCCATAATCCAGACACCAACGGTAATGGCCTGGGGACGCGGGTTTGAATCCAACAGATAGTGGAATTTCATTCCAGTAAATATCTGGTATTAATAGTCTAACCTTGACCATGAAACCATGGTCGATTGTTATAAAAACCCATCTGGTTCTCTAACGTGCATTACGAAATGAAATCTGTCGCCTTTACTTGGTCTGACCTACATGTGACCCCAGACAAACTGAAATTCGGTTGAGTCTTAAATGTCTGATGAAATGACCTAGTAAGGCACTCAGTTCAAGCAAAGCGCTACAAAGTCTAAACAAAAGTAATGGAACCCGAAGGACCAAGCAGCACCGTCTTAGGCACCCGAAATTACAATGTCAAATTCAGCTCTGTTGACACAGCAATTCCTGTGAACACACATCTGCAGACATGTGCCAAAACTCGGAGCGCTGCCTCACAGACCAATCAAGAAGCGGTCTGGCATATTCATTCTCACAGATCATGTCTTACTGATATTGTCCCTGGCGCCACCATAACTATCCCTGCATATGTCCTGTCCCACCTGCACATTGTTATACAGTCGGGAATGAATTGCGCAGGGAATCCTCAGCATCTGCTCTGGACCAAATGAAGTCTTATTGCATCAGGTCAAACATGGACAAGTAAACCTCCTGTTGATCACCACGTGCTGCCCGCCATTAGATGATGAATCAGTGCTCCTCCACGCTAAAGGACATTTCGAGGAAGCACTATGGGTGGCAATGACGCAGATTCTACTCGGGGTGAGTGATTCAATGTGCTTCACCAAGCGTGGCTGTGTAGTACTACTACTGCCTGAGCTTTCCGTGTCCTAAATGACAAAGATGCTGAACATTTTGTCCGGCATGTGGTGAGGGCACAGACAAAAGTTAAAGCATACTCATACTCGCCAATCTCCCTGCCGCAAATGCATCTGCCCACAACTGGAGTGGCCACCACACACTCGTGGTGGAGGCGATGTCCCACCTTCATACTGAAGATACCCTCCATCGTGCTGGTGGCACTTCCACCATGCTAGATGTGATAGATTTCGAACAGATATAGCAACTCAAGACTGGGCATCCATGAGGCCCTGTGGCCATCAGCAGCAGCAAAAATGTGCTCGAACACAATCTTGAAATGCATGGCACGGCATATATTCCACTCAACCATTCCCATCAAGCGAGGGGAACAAGGCTGGATCAATGAACAACAGGAGGGCATGCTAGGAGCAGCATTAGGCAAAGGTAACGTGTCAATCTGGTAAAGCTATAACACAGGGCTATATGCGTGCCAAACAGCATAAACAAGAAGTCATAGACAGAGCTCAGCGATGCCAGAACCAACACATCAGGTCAAAGCTCTGTACTCCAGCCACATCCAGTCGAGAACGGTGTTGGACAATTAAACAACTCACTGGAGGAAGAGGGTAAACAATTATCCTCGTTCTCAATGATGGGGGAGACCAGTACCTCCTTGCAAAAAGATGTGGCTGAACATTTTGCTACAGTCTACAGACAGGAGATCAAAGTGGACGATCCAACTCAGCCTCCTTACAGATGCTGGCCTATGGAAAATTTGATTCATTCCACGATACATCAGGAAAATGACTGAAGGCACTGGGTAGTGCAAAGGATATGGGCCCTGGCAGCATTCGGCAATAATACTGAAAACTTGTGCCCAGAATAGTCTGTGCCCCTGGCCAACTTGCCTAGTACCGCTCAAAATCTGGCACTTTCTCAGCTTTGTGGAAAATTGTCCATCCATTTCTGAACACAAAAAGCAGGAAAAATCAAGCAGGTCAAATACCGCCCCATTAGTCTACTCTCGATCATCGGTAAAGGAATGTAAGAGTTCATCAACAATGCGATCAAACGACTCTTGCTCAGCTAGAACCTGTTCATTGCCGTTACGTTCACTTAGCTCCTGACCTCATTGCAGCCTTAGTTCAAACATGGGAAAAAGAGATCAAATCCCGAGGTCAGCTGAGAGTGACTGTCCTTGATATCAACACCACATTTGAACGAATGTGGCATCAAAGAGCCCCTGAAAAACTGGAGTATATGGAATTATGGGGAGAGCTCTCCACTGGTTGGAATCATACTTAGCACAAAGGATGTTTATTGTAGTTCTTGGTTGTCAACCATCTCAGCTCCAGGACATGAATGTAGGCGTTCCTCAGGGTAGTGTCCTTGGCCAAAGCATCTGCAGCTTCTTCATCAATGGCTTTCTTTCCACCATAAGGTCAGGTGCTCGATGATTCCAGCACAAGGATGAGCACAATTCGCAACTCCTCAGATATTAATGTAGCACATGTCCAAATGTAGCAGTACCTGAAAAATATCCAGGCTTGGGGTAACAAGTAGCAAGTGACATCCCCGCCAATCAAGTGTTAGGCAATTTCCAACACCAACAAGTGACAACCTAACATTCTCAACTTGTAGTTCAATGCAATGGCCCGCACTGAACCCCCACCAATCCCCACCCACCCCCTGCCCTAGTATCAACATCCTGGGTTTTACCATTGACTAGAAACTGAACTGGACTAGTCATGTAAAAACTGTGGCTATAAGAACAGGCCAGGGACTGTCAACTCTATGAGGAGTACGTCATCTCCAGACTCCCCAAATTATGTCCATGCTCTGCAAGGCAGAAGTCAGGAATATGATGGAATACCCCCAGTTGCCTGTGTTAGTGCAGTTCCCACAACTCTGAAGAAGCTTTACACCAGCCAGGATAAAGCAGCCAGCATGATTGGCACCACATACACAAACATTCCATCGCTCCACCACCGACACACAGTAGCAGCAGTTGTATGACCTACAGGGAGAATTGCAAGAAATTTACAAGCACCTTGCACAATGACAAGCACTACCAACTAGAATGGCAAAGGCAACAGAAACATAGGAACATCACCACCTGGAAGATCCCCTCCAAGTCACTCACAACCCTGACTTGGAAACATATCGTCGTTCCTTCAGGTTCTCTGTGTCAAAGTCCTGAAACTCACTTCCTCACAGGCCTATTTGTGGACTGCAGAGATTCAAGAAAGCAGCTCACCACAACCATCTCAAGGGATGGACAAGTACTGCTTCATCAAGCAAAGCCCACATCCCGTGAATGAATAAAATAAACATAACTGCTGTGAACATCCTACCATCTCCTACCCCTGTTACCAGCCCCCATTTTATTCCCCGGATGAACATCACACCATCCCATACCCCCGTGAACAAACCGAATTTCACACCCCCTGTGTACATTTCCTACTCATAAAAACAAAATCACAGAATCTTAATAGCTCAGAAGGAGACCATTTGGAACATCTTGTCTACAGCGGCTCTCCAATGAGAATTATTATCTAGTGCGTTTGTCCTGCCTTTTCCCTGTGCCTTGCTTCTATTCAAATAACAGTCTAATGCCCTGTCATATGCATTGATTAAACGTCTCTCCACCAGACATCGTGGCAGTGCATTCCAGACCCGAATGACTTGTTGTGTGAAAATGTTTCTCTCTCATGTCATATTGAATTATTTTGCCAATCACTTTAAATCCGTGGGGCACAGAGGGCCTCGTTGTTGTTCGGTTTAAGAATGGATGCAGCTTCTCCCTATCTACTCTATCCAGCCCCCTCATGATTTTTAATATTTCTGTCAAGTCTCCTCTCAGCCTTCTCCACTTCAAGGAAAACAGTCTCAACTTTTCAAATCTATCATTAGAGCTGAAGTGTCTCATGCTGGGACCAGGTTTGAAAACCTCTCTTGCACTCTCCCCAATGCGTTCACATCCTTCCTATAATATGGTGCCCAGAAGTGTACACAATATTACAGCTGAGGTCTAACGAAGATTTTTTTTAACAATTCAACATAACCTCTCTGCCCTTGTACTTTATGCCCTTATTAATAAAGCCCAGGACAACTTATGTTTTATTAATAGCTCTATTCACCTGCTCTGCCACCTTCAATGGTCTATGCACAAACAGATCCAAGTATTTCTGTCCCTGCATTCCCTTACAAATTTAACTCCTTATTTTATATTGTCAAGTTCCTTCTATAAAAATGCATCACCACACATTCCTCCATATTGAACTCCATCTGCAAGCTATCTGCCCATTCCACCAACTTCTCCATGTCCTCTTGAAGATGCGAATCGTCCTCCTCGAGTTCATGACACCACTCCCAAGCATTGCATTGTCTGTAAACGTTGAAGATGTCCCCGCACATCAAGATCTAGATCATTAATATATATCAGGAAAAGCAAATGTCCCAATCCTGACACCTGGACAATTTCACTGCAAGCCTTCCTCCAGCCCGAAAAAAAATGTATTGACTATTAGTCTCTGAAACCTAATTTTCGTCCAATTTTTCATCCAAGTTGCTACTGTCCCTATTATTCCATGAACCATAACATTTCTCACAAGTCGGTTGTGTGGCACTGTATCAAATACCTTTTTCAAATTCCATGTACCACCACACAGTGAAGATTACCTGCATCGACCTTATCTGTTACCTCTTCAAAAAAACTTCAGGAAGCTAGTTAATCACACTTTCCGCTTTTGAAATTCATGCCATCTCCTCCTTTCCAACCCATGCATTTCCATGTGACTACAAATTACGTATTATGTCCCAAATAATTGTTTGCACAATCTTGCCCACCACTTAAGTTAAACTGAGTGACCTGTAATTGCTGTGTTTGTCCCTGCAAACTTTTTTTTCAACAAAGGCTCAAGGTTTGCAATTCTCCAGCCCTCGGAAATGACCGCTGGGTCCAGATATGGCTGAATAATTACAGCTCATGTCGTAGCACTGTTTACTGTCACTTCCATCAGCACCCTTGGATGCAACTCATCCGGTCCTGGTGCTTTGTCATTTTAAGTACTGACTTCAACACTTCCTGCTTATCAGTTTGGAACCCTTCTTGTGACAGTCTGTCACGAAGGCCTGGGAAGCACCTACTCCCTTGGCAAAGAAAGATGCCAAGTATTCACTTAATATCTCAGCCATGGCCCCTTCATCCATGTGTAATTCCCCTTTTAGGTCCGTAATCGGCCCTCTTCCTCCTTTTACCATCGTTTTACTATTAATCCACCGATTCAAGACTTTGAGATTCTCCTTTACGTTGGCTGACAGTCTTTTGTCCTAATCCCTCTTCGCTTCTCCAATATGCTGTTTCACCTGCTCCCTGAGCCTTCTGTATTCCTTTTGGTTCTCAATTGCATTTCCTACCTGGCACCTGTCATAAGCGCACTTTGTCATATTTATCTTAATTTCACACTCCATTTTCATGCAGGGACGTCTGGATTCGTTACCTTGCATTTCACTTTCGATGGAATATACCTTGACTTTGCCTAAACCAATTATTTTTTGAAGGAAGCCCATTGTTCAGCTACAGTTTTTCCTGCCAGCTGTTTGCTCCAGTCTATCTGCCATTTTCATGCAGGGACGTCTGGATTCGTTACCTTGCATTTCACTTTCGATGGAATATACCTTGACTTTGCCCAAACCAATTATTTTTTGAAGGAAGCCCATTGTTCAGCTACAGTTTTTCCTGCCAGCTGTTTGCTCCAGTCTATCTGCCTCAGCTCTGTTCGTGCCTCATCGAATACAGCTCCTGCCCCGATAATTATTTTTACTCCTGATTGCCTATCGTCCTTCCCAGTTGGCAGCCTAAAACATGCAATACAATGATCACAGTCTCCTAAATTTTCCCACACTGACACATGATTGAATTGACCCAACTCATTTCCAAGAACAATGTTCAACTGTGGGCCTTTTCATGTTGGATTGAACACATACTGCTGTAAAAAAAATTCTGTTGAACATGTGAACCCCGTGATCAACCCCCATCTCATAGCGTGTGAGCAACCCCATCCTGAAACCTCAATGAACAGTCTCCATATCCTATTCCCTGTAAGAAAACCCAATTCATTACTCAGTGTGAACATCCATGCCCGCAATCCCAGAGCCATTCTGGACACCCCCATTTCATTCTCCGTAGGAAGATCACGATCTCATACCCACTGTGCACAACGCCCATCTCATAACAATTCTGAACACCCCCGCTCATTTACCCACTGTGCACAAGTCTCATCTTTTGCCTGGCATGTACACAACCCAATTCATGCCCCATGTGAACAAACCTCAATTCATACCGCCTTGTGAGCCTCTACCCGACCTCATCCCTCCTATGAACAACCACAATCTCATACCCATTGTGTACTCTCCTATCTCAAACCCCTGTGAAACCCGAACTCTCATACGCACTGCAAACATCCCCTGCCTCATGCCAGCTGATAACTCCCCCAATCCCATACCCGGTGTGATTACCACTTTATATCAGACCCGCCGAGACCCTTCCATCTCATACCCCTGTGAACTTTCCCCCATCTTTTACTTCCTGCGAAGACACCTCATGTCATATCCCTTGTGAAAACATCCCCAATCCATAACCTTTCTGAGAACAGCCCCATCTCATTCCCATATGATCACCAGCAAATGTCATACAGCCTGTGATCAACCCCATCTTATACCTCCTGTGAAAGGCCCCAATCTCCTGGTCCCTGCGAACAGCCTCCATCTGATACCTCATTTGAACAAACTCATCTCAAATCTACTGTAAGCAGCCCCTAAGTCTAATCCCCATGATTCTCCCCATCTCGTACCCACTGTGAGCAATATCATACCCCCCAGAGAACAGCACAAACGTCCCTGCACAACACACACCGTTTATGAACATCAATCACTCCCTTATCTGTTGTGAACAGCCCAGTCTACCAGCCCCTGTGAACGATCCCCAAATCTTGCTCCAGTAAACACCCACTAACACCCACTGTGTATAACAAACATCTCTTTCGCACTGTGAAAATCCCCCACACCATCTCATACCCCCAGCGAACAATCCCCATCTCAACCTCCTTTGAACAGCCCTCATGTCATTCCCCCTGTGTTCTCGACCCATCCCATAACCCGTGAACAGCCCCCATAACATAGCCCCACGGATAATTGCTCCATCTCATATCCCCTGTGAGCAGACCCCATCACCTACACCCTTGAACAGCCCCTGCCCCGTACACCCCGCGTGAAATGACCCCATACCTTTCATGCCAACCTTCAACAGTGCACTTCTCAAACTCTCTGTGCACATTCGCCCATCTCCAACGCTCTGTGAAAAAACTGCTTCTCCTAGCCCCTGTGAGCATCCACATATGATCACATATTCCCTGTGAACAGTCTGATCTCATGCTCCCTGTGAACAGCCCTTATGTCATACCTTCTGTGAACATCCCCCCATTTCATTCAAAGCCATGGACACCCCACATCTCATATCCCTGAGAGCACACCCAGCTCATACACCCTGTGATCATTCCTACACGTCAAAACCTGAGAATATTACCATCCCATAAACCCTGTGAACAGTCCCTCGCTCATAAGCCTGTGAACAGCCCCCATCTCAAACACCCATTAAACATTTCCAATTCATACCCACTGAGCACATCCCTCATCTCCAACACCCCCCCCCCCCCCCCCCCCCGGTATCATCCCGCACCTTTTACACCTTGTGAATACCCCGCTCATTGCATATGCCCTGTGAACTCCCCATCCCGTTTCCTCTGTTAACAGGCCTAATCACCTACCCTGTAATCAAACCCCTCCCCGTAACTCCTTCGAAAATTGCCCCAACTCATACTGCACTGTGAACAAGGCCCATCTCCCAGCCCCTGTGAAAAGCCCACAGCTAAAGTCCCTCATGAAAACCCCCAATCTCATACCTTCGTGAAAAGCCCTCATCTCATACCCCAGTTAAACGACCCCCACCTTCCTCAGCACACGCTACTGACTGAACGCAGTCCACAAATCCTACATCAGTGAAGAGCCCCACCACTTAACCCCTGTAAACAGCACCCCATCTCATAGCCATGTGAACAAAGCCCCATGTCATACGTGCTGTGAACAGCTCCAATATCACACTCCATGTGAAGAGTCCACATGTCTTACAGTTGAGTACACCACACAATTCACGTCATTGTGAGCAATTCATATCCCATACGTCCTGTGAATAGCCCCCATCTCATAACCCATAGCAACAAAGAAACATAGAAAATTTGAAAAGGTACAGCACCGAAGGAGGCTATTTGGGCCATCTTGTCCATGCCAGCCCGAGAGCATACGCCCTTTGAACAGCTCCATTTCACAACCCTAGTAAAAACCTCCCGTGTTATACCCTTGTGAAAACAACCAGTCCCAAAGCATATTGTGAGCACCTACTCATCTGGTATGTTTTGCGAACATATCTCCACAAACACCCCCAATCCAGTATTCAAGCCCCTGTGAAAGTCCCCCGGATCGCATACTGGTTGTGAAATCGCCCCATCTCATATCACATGTGAAATACGCCCATGACATACCCTCTGAGAAAACCTTTCTTCTCATCTCATACTCCCGGGTTATTATGCCGCCATCCCATAACCCCTGTTAACATTCTCACATCTCATACCCCCTGTGAACAGTGCCCATCTCATAACACTGTGAACACCTACTACCCATGTCGTACTCACTGTGAATAGTCACTGTGAACAATAAACCTCCTCATGCACCTGTGAATAACGCCAAATCAAATCCACAGTGAACTTCCCCCATCTTTTCTCTCCTGTGAACAGCCATTATCGCATACCAGCTGTGAACAGCCCCTATCTTATACCCCAAGTGAACATCCTCCCATCCAGCAGCCTCTGTGAGCAGACCCCATCTCCTACACATGTGAAATGTTCCAACCCAATATCCCCTGTGAACATTTCCCAATCTCCTAGCCCCTGTGACCATTCCGCATTCACAGTTCCTATGAACATTGCCGCATCTCATACTGCCATGAGCACCCCCATCACATACCTCCAGTGAACATCCCCTATCTCAAAGCCTCTGTGAGCAGCCGCTGACTGGTAACCTCTGTGAAAAGCAGCCCCCCACCCCTCCCCCCCCAATATCATACCCCCTGTGAACAAACCCTATCTCTTAACCAATCTGAAAAAACACAATTTCATATGGAACGTGAACAGCCGCTGCCATTTTATACTCCCTGAGAACACCACTCCCCCTTTGATACCTTTTGTGATTATCACATTACAGGTTGTGAACAACCCCCATCTCCTACTCCCTTTGTAGAACCTCCACCTCGTACCCAATGTGAACTTCCCCAAATCTAATACTCCCTGTGAACTGCCACTACAGAGACCCAGGAAAATGATCTGGTGATCCACCTTGGAATCCCGCTGCTACAGATGGTGTAATTTGAATGGATGACATATTGGTAATTCAAAGTCTAATGAAGATCATAAAAACATTTTCGATTGTTTTAAAAAACTATCTCATTCATTAATCCGTCGTCTTTACATGGCCTGGCCCATCAATTGACTCCAGACCATGCAATGTGGTTGAATCTTAAATGGCCTCAGAAATGGCCTAGCAAGCCACTCAGTTGCAATAAACCAAAAAATTTATGAAACCGGATAGACCACCTGGCATCGCCCGAGGCACCAGAAATGACAATGGCAATCTCAGCTATTGATGCTGCAGCACCCTCCTTACCAGGGTCTGACGGCTAGTGTCACAATTAGGAGAGCTTTCTCACAGAATAGCCAAGCAGCAGCCTGACATATTCACCTTCAAAGAATCATACCTAACAGATAATGTCCCAAACTCGACCATCACCTTCCAGGGTATGGCTGTCCCACCAGCAGTACAGGTTCAGCAGAGCTGGCAGCACAGTGGCAGATAGTCGGCAGGGAATTGCCCTGGGAGACCTCAACATCAAACCGGGACCCCGTGAAGTCTCATAGCATCAGAGCAACAAGTGCAAAGATAACTTTTGCTCATTATCACATACCACCCTCCCTCAGCTGATGAATCATTGCTGCTCCATGATGAGCACCAGTTGAGGAAGCAATTAGGGTGGCAAGCGTACTGAATGTGCTCTAGGTGGGGGACTTCAATGTCCAGCAGCAGGAGTGGCTCGTTAGCACCACTACTGACCAAGATGCCCAAGTCCAATATTACATAATTGCTATACTTGATCTGTGGCAAGTGGAGAGGGAAGCAACACGAGGGAACAACATGCTTAACCTCATCCTCATCAAACTGCCTGCCGCAGATGCATCTATCGATGCTGGTGTTGTGTTGCATAACCACTGTGCTAAGTGGGATAAATTTCAAACAGATCTACTAACTCAAGTTTGGTCATACCTGAGTTGCTGTTGCTCATTTGCAGCAGCAAAATTGTACTCGAACACAGTCTGTAAACTCGGCTCAGCATATTCCCCACTCTAGCATTCCCATCAAGCCAGGGAATCAACAATGGTTCAATGAACAGCGCAGGACGGCATGCCAGCAGCAGCACCAGGGATATGTAAAAATTAGGTGTCAACCTGGTGAAGCAATAGCACAGGACAACTTGCATGCCAAACTGTATACGCAGCCAGTGATAGGCAGGTCTGAGGCTTTCCACAACCGACGGATCAAATCTAAAAGCTGTAATTCTGCAAGGTCCAGTGGTGAATGGTGGTGGACAAGTGAACAACTCACTGGAGCAGAGGGGCCCACTAATATACCCATCCTCAGTGTTGGAGGAGCCCAGCACAGCAGTGTGGAAGATAAGCCTGAGGCATTTGCAACAAACTTCAGCCAGAAGTGCCGAGTGGATGTTCCATGTTGACCTCCCTCGGTGGGTAGCCATAAAGATATATGCCAGGCTACGGCCAATTCTCTTCACTCCAAGTGATATGAAGACAGGGCTGAGGCATTGGGCACTGCAAAGACCATTGGATCTTACAATATTCTGTCAAGAGCACTTATGCTCCAGAACATGTTGTGCCCTTCACCAAGCTGTTCCATTGCACTACAACACTGTCAGCTATCTGGCGATGTTGAAACTTCCCCAAGTATGTCCTGTAAACACAAAAAGGACAAATTCAACCCGGCCAATTACCACCCCATCAGTCTACTCTCCATCATCATTAAAGAAATGGAATGAGTCTGCAACTGTGCTATCAAATGAAACTTGCTTAGCCGACGATCGCCAGTTCCACTCAGTTCCAGACCTCATTACGATCTCCGGTCAAACGTGGACAAAAAAGCTTAACTCCCATGGTGAGCTGAGAGTGACTGCCCTTAACATCAAGGTCACATTTGGCACAAAATGGCATCAAGGAGCCGTATCAAAATTGTAGTCAATCAGAATGAGGGGGAAAACTCTACTGCTTGGACCCATACCTTAGCACAAAGAAAGATGATTTTTTTTTTTGGAGGCCTGTCATCTCAGCCCCTGAATATTACGGCAGCAGTTCCACAGGGTAGTGCCCTGGGCCAAACACCTGCAGCTGATTCATCTTTCATCTATCATAAGGTCAGAAACAGGGATGCTCGCTGACGATTGCATGATGTTCAGCACCATTTGTGACTCCTCATATGCTGAAGCAGTCCATGTCCGAATGTGAGGAGACCTGGACAATATCCAGGCTTGGGCTGAAAAGTGGAAAGTAACATTCACGTGACACAAGTGCCAGGCAATGAGCACCTCTAACAATAGAGAATCACTCCAACTCTCATTGATTTTCAATGGTATTACTATCAATTATTCCCGCACTACCAACATCCTGGGGGTTACCGTTGACCAGAAACTGAACTGGACTAGACATATGAACACTGTGGCTGCAAGGGCCAGCAAGAGGCCAGGGATCTATGGTGATTAACTCAGCTCCCTACTCGTCAATTCCTGTCCACCATCTACAGAGCAAAAGACAGAAGTGTGATGGAATCCTCCCCACTTGTCTGGATAAGTGCAGCGCCAGCAACACTGAAGAAGCTTGACACCGTCAAGAACAAAGCGGCCCGCTTCACCACATCCACAAACATTAATTCCCTCGACCACCGACGCACTGTAGCAGCACTGTGTGCCATCCACAAGATGCATAGCAGCAATTCAACAAAGCTCCTTAGACAGTGTCTTCCAAAACCCGGCCACTGTGATCTGGAAGGACAAGGGCAGCATAAAGATGGAAACACAACAACATGCAAACTGCTCTCCAAATCACTCACCAAACTGACTTGGAAATATATCGCCGTTGTTTTACTGTCGCTGGGTCAACATCCTGGAATTCCCTTCCTGAAAGTACTGTGGGTGTAGCTGCACCACATGGGTGGGAGCTGTTCAAGAAGGCAGCTCAACACCACCTTCTCAAGGGCAACTAGGGTTGGGCAACATATGCTTGCCCAACCAGCTAAGCCCACATCCCATGAATGAATAAAAAAATACAGTCGCTCCATGCAATTGCTCGGCAATAACTATCTGCAGCATGAAAGAATCGAGAACCTGCCCTTGACATTCAAAAGACCTGAGCATCGCTAAGAATTCTGCTCAGACTAATTTACCTCCTGACTCCCGAAGGACTGCCCACTATCCAAAAGGCACACTTTATGATATTGATGGGATACTTTCAACTTGTCTGGATGAATGCTGATGCAACAAAACTCAGGAAGCTGCACTCTGTGGAAGACGAATAAGCCCACTAGATTGGCACTCAATCTATAACCGAAACATTAGTTCCCTCCACCACCGATGCACAGAGGCAAAGTAATTTTATTAGTATATGTCCACATGTTGCAAAGTTTGTTTTCTGTCAGAGATTAAGTAACTGACCCTGATATCTCTATCTTCAAACATAACTCAATAGAAGCAGAATTCATACTACTATTTTTTTTGTCTCTAGAGGAGATCGGGGTGGGAGAGGTCGAATGCAATCAAACTCTGGATACTTGCTAGATTGTATCTCCTAGCATCGTCCAACAGGACACATCATCCAGGAACAGGTTGCAACACCTCTTTTTCAAAGTTTCATATCCTCATTGGATGCTGCAGCCCATTTCAATGCCAAAATCATAGTTACATGGATGGGGCTTAAGTTAAGCCCGGGAAGCCAGAAACAATGCTGAGCCCCGCCACCACTGCGCTCAAGCAACTGCCGGTAAGCAGTTAATATTGCGGCCACTTAACATGCTCAACTGAACGATGCAAACTATGTTCTGATGAGCTATCAAAAAGCATGAATACTGCTTCCAGGTAATCCTTATATCCTGCGAAAAAGCGACAAGATGACCACAGAGTTCCCATAATTCAATTCGAAGACAGCTCACTTCCTAGGGTCTTGAGGAGTTTACAGAGATAATGCGGGTTGTTGGTGTCGAAGGAGTTTCAGAGATAGGGAGGTTTGTAGTGGCTGGAGGAGGTTACAGAGATAGGGAGAATGTCAGGGCCTTAGGAGGTTCAGAGATAGGGAGGTTTGTAGTGGCTGGAGGAGGTTACAGGGATAGGGAATTTTGTAGGGGCTAGGAGATGATGGTTACAGAGATAGCGAGGATTGCAGGGGGCAGAATAATGTTACACCAATAGAGATGTTTGTAGGAGGATGTTACAGTGACAAGGAGGTTTTTAGGGACTGGAGGAGGCTACAGAGATTGGGAGTGTTATAGGACTGGAGGAGGTTACAGATAGAGGGATGGTTGTGGGGGCTGGAGGAGCTTCAGAGATAGGTAGGGTTGTAGTGGCTGGAGGAGGGTTACAGAGATAGGGAGTCTAGTTTTGGCTGGAGGAGAATACAGAGACATGAGATTTGTTGGTGCTCAAGGAGCTTACAGAAATAGGGAGGGTTGAAGGCACTGGAGGAAGTCACAGAAATATGGATGTTTGTATTGGGTTGGAGGAGACTGCAGAGATAGGGAGGGTTGAAGAGATAGGGATGTTTGTAGTGGCTGGAGGAGGTTACGGAGATAGGGAGGGTTTTAGGGGCCGGAGGAATTTACAGAGATAAAGTGGGTTGTAGGGGCTGGAAGAAGCTACAGAGATAGGGAGGGTTGCAGAGACTGAGGGAGTTTACAGATATACGGAATGTTTTTGGGAACTGGAGGAGGTTACAGAAATAGAGAAGGTTGTAGGGGCTGGAGAATGTGACAGAGATAAGGAAGGTTGTAGGTGGATGGAGGAGTTTACAGAGATAGGGTAGGGAGGGTTGTAGGGGCTGGTGGATGATACAGAGATAGGGAAGGGTGTAGGGACTGGAGTTGTTTACAGAGATAGGGAGGCTTGTAGGTGTTGGAGGAGTTTCAGACTGGAGTTGTTTACAGAGATAGGGAGGCTTGTAGGTGTTGGAGGAGTTTCAGAGATAGGGAGATTTGCGCGGGCTGGAGTAGGATTACAGAGATAGGGAATGTTGTAGGGGCTTGAGGAGGTTACTGAGGCAGGGAGGATTGTATTTTGCTGAAGGAGGGTAAAGAGATAGGGAAGGTTGTACGGTCTCGTGTACGTTACAGTGATAGGGAAGATGGTAGTTGCTGGTGGAGGTGATGAGATAAGGAGGTTCATAAGGGCTGGAGGAGGTTATATAGATAGGGACGTTTGTAGGGGCTGGAGCAGGTAACAGAGATAGGGAGGGTTGTAAGGGCAGGAGGATGTTACAGAGATAGGGAGGGTTGTAGTGGCTTGAGGAGGCTACAGAGACAGGGAGGTTTGTAGAGGCTGGAGGAGATTACAGAGAGAGGTAGTGTTGTCGGCGCTGGAGGATGTTATAGAGACGATTGAATTCCATTTGCCAATTTTCTGCCCACTCAACCAAGCCTTTGAAATCATACTGGAATCGACAGATACCTCTTCCCATCAACCACACGGCCAATTTTGGTGTCACCTGGAAATTCCTCAATCATACCTCACACATTTAAATCTAAATCAATGGCATGTAAAACATGCAGCAAGAGCCTCAGCACTGAACCCTGTGGAACAGCACTAGAAACCATTTTCCATTTGCAAAAAAACATCCATGGACAATTTAACTTTCTTTTCTGTCATTGATTCAAGTTTGAATCCAAACTGCCACCTTCCCCTGTCCCATGAGATATCACTTTCCTGACCAGTCTGCAATGTGCGAACTTTTGAAATGCCGTATCGATTCCATGTGGACAACATCCACTGCACTACCCTTACCAATTCTCCTTGATACCTTCTCAAATGCGTCGTTCAAGTTAAGAGATGATCTTTCCATAATAGAATGCTCCTGATTATCCCTGAACAATCTATGCCTATCTAGGTGACAGTATGCCCTGCCTCTCAGAAATGGTTCAACTACTTTGTCTACCATCCCCTTCCATTACACTTTCCAAGTTCCTAAACTTTCCACCCAGCTGAAATAACGATTTAATTGAACTACTTACAATTCAATCACTGTATTCACTGCTCACGAGGAAATCTCATATGCATCGTGAAAGGAACAAACACAGATTGGGTGACCTTTGCGCTGAACATCTCTGTTCAGACAGCAAGCGTAGCCCTGAGTTTTCCCTCACTTTTCACTGTAACTTTACATCCCACTCTGACCTCTCTATCCTCAAACTTCTACATTCTCCCACTGAATGTCAATAAAGATCAGCACTGATTTTTTCTATCCAACATGTTATTGTTTGTTGGACACAACACTAAGAGTAAACATTTCGGATTATATGCCTCATTCCCATTTTATAGGATGGCCTGTGCTGATAATGGGAGAAGGTTACACAAGCGCAACTGGGAGTTGAAGGGATGTTAGCTAGTGGTTGTGTGGTGGGGGAATTCCCGATTGTAGTCATCTGGCAGTTTGGTACAGACCCCTGGGGACGACACCCCATTCTCCATCACTTTTCCAGGCCACTGGGGTCTTCTCTTCTTTTCGATGTTTCCTTCCACCTCCCTGCTCTATAGTTCTGCTGTAACACTTCACACCTCTTTTGAAGAGAGTTCCTGATTCCCAGACGCTGAAGTGGCTGTCTCTTATACTTGATCATGTTCCAAATCCTGAGATGAGTTCGGGAGAGGGTTTGATCAAACCCTAATGGGTAAACCTCATCCCATGAACAGGGTTCAGTTGCAGCATTACAGAGGCAGAGATGATCAGGTCCCAGGGGGGTGGTCTGAAGCCGTAGGAGATCTGCTGGCATGGAGCGAGTCTGATCATGTGTGGGTCTGATTCTAGGTGGTGGGTCATAACACAAAGTGTGCCTCATCCCAGGCGAATGTCCGAAGGGAGTATAGGTCCAATTCCAGCCGCCTGTTCCAGGGTAGGAACCGAACCATGGTACTGGTGCAATCATGGGCATCCTTCAACCACGGCCGATTGGCGACCCTAAAATGGATTTGATGTTAGATGGGAACTAATACTGCGGAGTATGCAAAGCTGGAATGGGTCCAACACTGGGGATGCAAGTTGCATACAACCCTATGGTGTGGTCATAATCTGGTGTGGGTCTGAACTTAGGGGCGGCCCGAAATTGGTGAGGGTCCAAACGTGCTGAGGGTTTCAAATGGTGATGTCCACATTCAGGGAGAGTCTGAATCTACTGAGGTTCCTAACCTAGTGGGGGCCCCAATCTGGTGAAAGTCCGAACTCAGCAATGGTCCCAACCTGGCGAGAGTACCAAAATTCTGGATGTTCGAATTCAGGGATGGTCTGAATCTGATGATGGTCGCCACCTGGTTAATGACCAAAATCAGGGACAGTCCGAAATTGGTGAGAGTCCTACCCTGGTCCAAAATTCTTGAGTGTCCAAAATCATGGAAACTCCAAAAGTGAAGAGGGTCGGATACTGGTGAATGCCCAAACTCAGGAATCTGGGAATTATCCAAACCTCGTGATGGCCCTAACCTCGTGTGGTCCAGGACTGGTGAGGGTCAGAGCCTCGTGATTCTCTGAATTCTTCGGTTGCCCAAACCTGGCGAGATTCCAAAACTTGTTGATTGTCTGCAATTGGGGTGGTTATGAATCCTCGGAGTATGTGTTCCTTCAAGGCTTTGCTGCTAGCATGTGGATGGGTGCCATAATATTTTGGTTGTGCACATTCAGGATGCAGACCAATGATGTGGGTGATCAATGTCATCTAATCAAGGCTCGAATCTAGGGAAAGTTCAGTTCTTGGTGATTGTGAAGCTGAGGCTTGGTCGAATACTGTCAAAGGTCTGAATCCTTTCGTAGATCCAAAATTTGGTGGGGCACTGGGGGAGTAGATAGTCACCATGTTCAAACCATGAATCCCAGATTACTCTTATGGCGTGTAGGGCCCGATGAGGATACACAGATGGTCAGATTTAAGCCTGGAAGGCAAGTTCATTAAACATATTTAATATCGTTTGGAATGGTGTCCTGATGTTTAAATTTCACTCCAGAAACTCCCAAGCCCATTCTATTCCAACTCACCCCACTCCCTACCGCCCATTATTTGTTGCTACATTCTTGCCTTCACTGTCTGGGTCAAACACAGAGAACGTTGGAGCAGTAATATACAGTGTTTCTTCGCTTCTCTCTCTTACAGTTAACTTCCAGACAATTGTAATACTGTCCAGAGGAAAGTGCGTCCTCTCCACTGCTCGATACTCGGTGGTCATGGAAATGTCGGGTCTACTGGTCATTATCACTGAAGTCATACTCAGGCAGATCATTGCTTAATATTTGCTACATTAGTTCTCGGGCATCACACTTATGTGTAGTGTTAAGGTTGAGCTGCTTGGTGCAGCCAAAGTGTTTTCTGTCTGGTTTACCGTCACTTTCTCATTTGATCATTTTGTCGTCATTTGTTGTGAGAAACTAGAACTAAATTACTGGACCGGGAAAACTGTGCCCCTGGTTTTAGCAGCGTCTGGCATTCTGTCCTGTTTGAAAAAAAACATCCCCCCTTCTACTTTACATATGAATCCTGATAGATAATCGACAAAGTCCCATGTGACTATTACACAAAACCAAGCATTTAAACTGATCGCACATGGGTGGGATTTGATCGGTTTGATACGGTTTTAACCCCATTGCTCCCATTTGGTTTCATTGCGTTTTTCAGCGCTCTGACAGTGGGACACATGTTTTTGGCCAATCAAGTCTAGAAAAGAATCGCTGTGACCCAGAGATGGAGAGGAGAAGGAAATCTGCGATTTTATTCTTCACCATATCCGGCAGCTATATGCTCCTGGGGCCGTGTATGTTATAGATGTTTTTGTATTCTACCAGCACAGAAGCAGATCCCCTGAGTAATATTGTTTCCGTATATATGCTACAACAATTCGGGTTTATGGTGAATAATTTAAGTTGCTGCACATTAATTTATATGGTGACTTGGTGCAAGTTCAGAGAGCAGGTCAAGAACACGGTGAAATATCCGTTTACATCAATTATACAACAAATGAATAAATGAAACAAGTAACAGTCAAGGACAGGACCCGCTATTTCAGTCCATGATTCAAAAAAAAAATATCCACCGACTCTCAATAGAAAGAAGGCAAAGGGTCAGTGTACCATCGGGCGGCAGGAGGTAGCTGGATGAGCTGACAGAAATTGGTTAGCTTATCAGCCAATCAGGGAGCTCCAGCCGATCGCTGACAGTCTTGGCCAGTCGGAGTGCAACGTCCACTTATGGAGCTTTATTAGCCAATCAGTAGAGTCACAACCTGTTGCCTTGCATCAGTCAATCAGGAACATTCATTCTTTCAGAACAGCCTTAGCCAATCAGTTAGCTCCACCCGTATCTCCACGCCTCAGCCCATCAATGTGCACCGATGGTAATGGGCAGCCTGCTCAGCTAATCTATAATTATTGACCGTTGATGTCAACCAATCAGGAAACTGTGCAATGACTGAAAGGCACATCTGCCCAACAGCTCATGGCATGGTGAGACGGCAGTGGCCTCCTTCAGTCAGGGAGCTTCACCCAGTAACTTAAAGAAGACTCAACAAATCAGGAATGTCTATCCATGCCAGCTAGTAGCATAAACCAATCAGTGTGCTAAAGTTCACTACAGGCACTCGCATTAGCAAATCCTCAAGATCCACCCAAGTTATTGGTTGTTGGTGCAGCCAAGCTGGCGTCCCAATGCAATGCCCCAGCAGTGACAGTCACTCAGTCAGAGCGCTCGATATTTGCAGACATCATATGAAGCCAAACAGCTCATGGAGCAGTGAAACAACCAGTGCTCTCATTCAACCAGGAGGCTTAACCCATCCTGTCTGCAACGGCTTTCTGAATGAGCAATTCGCTCAGTTCCATTCTCCCATCTTCTCCCCATAACCTTGTACACTATGCCTTTTTTCCAAAAACTCAATTCCCTGTTGAAGGTCTGCTTTGAACTTGCCTCCACCAGAACCTCAGGCAGAACATTCCAGGCCTTGACCCTTCGTTGCCTAATTTTTTTCCCTCCTGCCGTGATTGCCTCTTTTACCAAATTCCTTCCATCTGTGCCCTCTCGTTCCTGACCCTTCCAGGCGTGGGAACTTTTCTGTCCAGAAACTTCAGGATTTTGTATAATAGTATCATGTTTCTTATGCACCTTCATTTCCTGAAGGAAAACTCCTAAATTCACCAATCTATCTTCAGAACTAAGGTTTCTCTTTCCTGGAAATATTCCCATGAATCATTTCTGCGCTGTCTCTCGAATGCCTTCACATCCTAACTTAAGCGCAATGCATAGTGTTGGATACAATGCTCCAGCTGAGGCTCAAATAGTGTCTTATACAAGTCCAACACAGCATCCTTGGTCTTCTAATCCAGGTTCCTACCAATAAGGCCCAGGAAAACTCTCAACCTGTCCTTCCACCTTCAATGAATAAGAGACATATACACCTACGTCATGCTGCTACTGCACCCCTAATAGAGTTGCCCCGTTTATTTTAATTTGCCTCTCCATTTTCCTCCTACCAAAATGAATCACTTCACGTTTCTCATCGGTGAACTTCTTCTTCCATTTGTCAACCCATTTCACTAACTGGTCACTGCTATTTTGAAGATTTGCACTATTTTCCTCACAATGCACAATGTTTCAAAGTTGCACATTGTTTGGAAATTTTGAACATTTTCCCTGTACACCAATGTCCAGGTTATTAATAAATGCCGTGAAAAGCTCTGAAGAAGATTCGTACAGGCTCATACCGATAACTCAATTTCTCTCTCCACAGATAATTTCAGACCTGATGATTTCACCCAACATTTCTGCTTCGATTTCAGGGAAACCAGAGGTCCCGAAACTGAACCCTTAGGAACTCCATTACCAACCCACCTCTCGCCCCAAAAAATCCATTAACCACTGTTTGGCCTTTACTGTCTCTTAGCCAATTTCAATCCAATTTCCGCTTCATTCCATGAGCACCATCTTTGCTCACATGCCTCTGATGCTTCTTAACTGATTAAATGATTTTGGAAATCCATGTGTACAATTTAAACACCATTTCCATTATCATCCTTCTCTCTTCTCAGTCCTGGGCGCCCAGGAAAAAAATAGGTGTGGGCTTATCAGGGCGGACTGGACAGTTGAGTCCTCACAAGTTCAACGGATGAGGATGAGGTTTTTGTTTGAGACGCCAATAGTGAACTGAGAACATTCGCGACCTTTTTGGGGTATGAGCACAACGTCAATACAAGATGCTGAAGGATGTGTTCTGACCCCTTCCCACCTCGGGACTAAAATGTGTGACCATTCAGGCTGCCTCACTGCCCCTGTACTCACCCCAGCCAGTTGGAAAATCAACCTGAGTGTCAACCGGGCCCTGAGTGGTGAATGACTGGCCAATTAAAGGCTTCAATTTAGTTAATAGTGAGTGAGCCGTCCTGGGCCTCGTCCGTCCCAATGCTAAACTACAGAGCGGTCGGGAGCCCAGTGCGAAGGCGAACCGAAAAATATTGCAACCACCACCCGCACCGCCCCACACCCATTCCCTCCACGCCCCATCACCCCCCAAACCGCCCCCCACCGGCTACAACAACGGGGAACATAAGAATTTTCGTCTGATAAAGATTTTCAACTATTGGTTTACTGAGAGGAATGAAAGGCATTCAAAAATGTGGAAGCTGAGATAGAGGTGAAAAGTGAGTATGATATTATTAGCCGTGTTTCGGACAGAGATCTGCAAGGAGAGAGAAAAAAAGCCAGACTATCTAAATTGCCTAAGGAAAAGTTTTGATTAACGACAGGAAGGAGAGGTAGTGGTCCAAAAAAGCAGTTGGTTGTACTGAGGCTTTTTATTTAACGAAAATATTAATTTCGTTCCAAAGTTTACAAACGATGGAGTTGAAAAATATTTGCCCTCACTTGACAAGAAAACCTTGACGTTGTAATTGCCAAACGATCTTTGGACTATAATGTTACAGAGTGGATTTCCAAGTGCACCAGTCACTTGTGTGTATGACACACATGTGAGAAGAACAGTCTGCAGGCTGTGAATCAGATCAAATGGCCATGCTCAATGATTATGAGATTTTCCCTGAAGCTTATCAATTAAAGTTTAGGGCCATAAGGGAAAAGACCAACCAGAACTTCGTGGAATTTTCAAGGGAAAAACAAATGTTGTGGGATTAGTTGTTTTCATCACTGAAGTTAGACAAACATTTTGGTACGTGAGGGAAGTTATGGTTATGGAAGAATTCCGAAACAATGCAGGAAGAGGAAGAACGTATTAGAAAGGGAGATTGCAGAGGAATTCAGTTACCTGACACGATTTTCAAAAAGAGAAAGATAACAGAATGAGGCTGACATGTTTAGCCTATGTTTTTATTAGCAGAAATGCGAAAGGCTGACACTCAGCTGAGAGAACTGCATCAACGAGCATGATCAAAGACTGAATCAGAAACAATAGCTGAGCGTTAATGTTTAAAACATAAAGTGCTAATGAGGAAATGTAACCAATTCAAATGCCAGGCAATGATAATGAATGGACAATCGTTCATCAGCTCCTAGTTCATTCTGCATTTCCTAACGAACTTTTACGACTGGTTCGCAAAATATCAAAGGCAGGTACCGTAGGTGTTGCAAAAGGGCACGCTAATTCACTGAAGCATTTTTATTGGCCAGCATTGCCTAAAGACATGGCTAAATTCTGGCAGACATTTCGCACATGTTAGATAGTGGAAAAAGCCCAGTTATCAACTAAACTTGCATCTTTAATTCCGGCCCCAGCTTTTGAATAGCCGTTGGGCAGGATCTCAATAGATTATTTAGGACCCATACCTAAAACCAGAAGTGGGAATCAGTATCATTTAACAATTATAGATGCTTAAGCAAGATTTCCTGCGGAAGTGTCGCTGGGGAAAATAACGGCAAAAATGGTCATGGAAAAGTTAGTTCATTCTTTTCACGATATGGATTACCAAAAGAAATACAGTGAGACCACGTTTCAAATTATATGTCACAAATATTCGAATTAAATAATGAACTGCTTGAGAATAAATCAATTTAAGTGTTCAACTTATCATCCACAATCGCATGAATCATTGGAAAGATGGCATCAACTTGAAAGACCATGATAGAAGCTTATAATCAGAAACGTCCTCATGATTGGGATGACCATATTGCACTTTGACTGTTTGCAATTCGGGAAGCCCCTCACGAGTACGCAAGATTCAGTCCTTTTGAACTGATAGATGGACCTGAGTTGAGAGGACCTCTTGAATAAATTAAAGAAATAATTATATACCAAAGCTCAGGGACTACTCTCTTAATTTATGAGCCAGATTTCTGGGAAATATTATCAAAACATGTGAGTTGGACAGAGATCATTTGAAAATCGCTCAACGAACAATAAAAGTTAGAGAAGATAAAAATACCAACGCTCAAAATTTTGTCGCTGGAGACAAGGTGTCTCTGCTAAACTGATAAGGAAGATGTTCACAGAAGCTTATCAAATCGAAAAGACACTGAATGATAAAGTGATATAGTTAATATTCCAATACAGGAGGAAAAGACAGCGAGTCTGTCGCATTAACATGGCAAAGCGACATTATGGCAAGAAAGATAGTCAGGAGTGGACGGTGTTTACAGTGCAAAAAAGAATAGGGATTTCAAAAAATAATATCAGTGTATTCCAAAATGAATGAAAAATAAAAATTTCTGAATTTCGCCCTATAGTGGTTAGGCTGAATAATAGAGGGGTGTTTAAAATGTAGTTGTGGTATCACACTATCTACCAGAAAACTGTCGAAGTGTCTTACAAAAGTCATAAATGGATTTATGCAAGTATACCAGCGAAAAATGTAATTGGCTGTGCATCATGTAACTGTAGGGGATGTGTTACCCATAAAGCATAAGACCATAAGACATAGGAGCAGAAATTAGGCCATTCGGCCCATCGAGTCTGCTCCACCATTCAATTATGTCTGATAAGTATCTCAATCCCATTATCCCGCCATCTCCCTGTAACCTTTGATCCCGTTACCAATCACAAACCTATCTATCTCGGTCTTAAATGCACTCAATGTCCTGGCTTCCACAGCTTTCTGTGGCAATGAATTCCATAGATTCACCACTCTCTGGCTAAAGAGGTTTCTCCTCATCTCCATTCCATATCGTCTTCGCTTTACTCTGAGGCTGTGCCATCGGGTCCTCGTCTCTCCAATTAATGGAAACATCTTCCCCACGTCCACTCTATCCAAGCCATGCAGTATTCTGTAAGTTTCAATCAGATCCCCCCTCAGCCTTCTAAACTCCATTGAGTATAGACCTAGAGTCCTCAAAAGTTCCGCATATATTAAGCCTTTCATTCCTGGGATCATTCTCGTGTACGTCCTCTGGACCCTCTCCAGGGTCAACACATCCTTCCTGAGATACAGGGCTCAAAATTGCTCACAATACTCTAAATGTGGTCTGACCAGAGCCTTATAAAGCCTCAGCAGCACATCCCTGCTTTTTTATTCTAGTCCTCTCGAAATAAATGCCAACATTGCATTTGTCTTCCTAACTCCCGACTCAACCTGCAAGTTAACCTTAAGAGAATCCTGGACTAGGACTCCCAAGTCCCTTTGCACTCCAGATTTCTGAATTCTCTCCCCATTTAGAAAATAGTCTATGCCACTATTATTCCCACCAAAGTGCATGACCTCACAATTCCCCACATCGTATTCCATCTGCCACTTATTTGCCCATTCCCCTAACCTGTCCAAATCCTTTTGCAGCCTCCCCACCTCTTCAATAATACATTTCCCCCACCTATCTTTGTATTATCTGCAAACTTAGCCAGGATGTTATCAGTTCCTTCATCTAGATCATTAATGTATAAATGAAAATGTGTGGTCCCAACACTGAGGCTTGTGGAACTCCACTAGTCACCCGCTGCCATCCCCTTATCCCCACTTTCTGCCTCCTGCCAGACAGCCAATCTTCTATCCATGCCAGTACCTTGCCTCTAACACCATGGGCTCTTTCTGTGTAGCCTCCTGTGCAGCACCCTTTCAGACACGATGGAGAGAAGTTAGCACAATTGAGGGAAACTATCAAATTCACGATGGAAAATTACATTATCAAACCAAGTCACAGTAGCTGGAGCTCACCGATTGCAATCGTACAGAAACCAGATTGGTCACAACGGTTATGTATTATTGCCACAAAGTTAATACAGTCACAAATTCGGAGTTGTATCAAATTCCAAGGTTAGTTACAAAAATTTACTTATTTAAGGGCTATTGGCAAATTCCTTTGGCCGATACGGCCAAAGAAGCATCACCTTTTGGGACCCTGGATGAACGTTATCAAAGTTAATGGTCAAGCATTTCCGAATGAAGAATGCACCAGCAAATTTTCAATGATTAACCAACAATGTTGCCAGGGCTTGAAAATTACAGCTCTGAGCAAAAATTGGATAGGCTAGGATTGCTTCCTTTAGGGGTTACCGAATTGAGGTGTACAACAATACGAGGTGCCAACATAGGGTAGGCAGGAAAGCAATATTTCCCACAACTGGAGGGTAAATTACCAGGGGTCATAGATTTAAGGTGATTTCTGGAAGGATTAGAAGGGGCATGACAAAGACTTTTTCACAACAGAGTGGTGCACAACTGGCATTAACTGCATCTGGTGCTCAACAAATTTCAAAGGTTTCTGGGTCTGCCTCTGAAGCATTGTAACCTGCAATGCGACCGACCAGGTTCTGGAAAGTGGGATTAAAATTTGTGGTTAGTCTATTTTTCATCTCTGTTTTCTGGCCGGCACAGACATTATGGGCTTAATGGCCTGTTTCAATGCAGTGTGTTTTCTATAGTTGTAATGTTCTAAGGCCATTAAAGGATTATGCAACTGTGGTGTGCCTCCCTATTTGACGGGGCAGTATTAGGAAAGGGAACCCCATCGTTGGCGGTCAGCCCCGCCATTGAGTGTGGGGACATGGTAAATTTGAGGCAGAGGAAAGGCAAACATAAAGAGTCAGGAAGAAAAAACTAGAAAAAATATGAGGGGACAGGTATCAATTAAGGTAGCGTCAAAGTTGCAGACATCTGCACAAATTGAGGGGAAATATTGAGGAGAGGTACTCCAAAATTTGAGGTGTGCAAATCAATAATTCAGTAGAGGGTAAAATTGAGACGCTGTAGAAAAACTGAGATGACTTTTAAAAAATCATGGCTCCACCCCGGAAATGAGATGGGGGCACCCCAAAACTGCCTTGGGAGATTACAGTTGGGGGGCATTCTAACGGGGAGACCAAAATTAGGGTGCATGCAAAAATATATTGACAGGAGCCACCCCTATATTGAGGTGGGGGCACAACAAACTTGAGGGGCAGGGCATAAATTGTGAGATATAAAGTCAGGGAAAAAAAGCTGCGGAAATTCCAGAAAAAAAATCAGGAAGAAAAAATCGTGGGAAAAAAGTCAAGAAAAGATGTCAGCAAAACAAAGTCAGAGAAAACGTCAGGATAAACTCAGAGAAGATTCAGAAGAAAATTGAGAAGGAAAAAGTCAGGGGGAAAAAAAGTCAGTTTTAAATAACATAGTTGGATGGTCTGAACCAGTTGGAGTGACTGCATCCGTTGCTGCATCTTTACCAGTTCTTGGGCTGTACCTCTGTTGTGGTCTTTGTCATCCGTTGGAGAGACTGCACTCTTTGAGGTGTTTAATTGGGTTAAAGCCTCTTTAGCCAGTTTGAGTTGCTATATTATATTGAGATGTGGAAGCATCTTGTGCTGTTTAATTATTTTCCGATAGTTTATTATTTGAATTCTCAATGAAAAGTCAAAAATAAGGAATTTTCATCACTTTACTGAATTTAAAGAGGGCAGCCACATCCTAGAATGCAGTTGTACAGCGCTGAGAAAGACAGTATAACATTTTAAATATAATTACTAAATGAACAAAATCAAGTGAAGGCAGTCACTGAAACAATACGCCATGTTAAGAAGGAACTATTATAGTTTTTGTGATGCCATTGCTGGGAGAATGCAGATTCTATTTTTATTAGTGAAACAATGTGATCTGTTTTGTCCAGTTTTTCGATCATGGAAATTCATTCCCAAAAGGATACATATTCCATCAGCAAACACGATGCCGTGATCTCTTTCTTCATATACAAAAAACAAAGTTAAATGATGTTGCAATCTGAATATTCCCGAGTTGATGCCACAGGGTTTAAATTAAGTGCTTTGGGAATGTATCACCTCAGAGTTTAAGCGAGCTTGCCTGGAGCAGGAAAGTGCACATCACTTTACACTGACGATGCATCGTCCATTTCAAATGGTTAGCAAAATAGGTTATATGATCCTGGTTATTATCGGTGTTCCTGGTAATTGACTAAAACCATTGAAGTTGTGTAAATCTGTTTGTGAGCTGTTCCCTGGCTTTACTCTGTGACGGATAACGTTACAAGCTGATCTCGTGGTCACCATTTTACAGACACCCGATCAGTTTTACTAATTGCTTGAGACAAATATCTTGAATTATCTCTGCGGTTTTACTCTATCTCCTTAAAAGCTACTAGAATCCAATTGAAACTCATAGACTCTCTGAATTATCAACTTATTGAATCTAGTGGGATATCGTATAATGTTGAACCTGACCTCAGTGAAGGCAAACTCTCTGAATGAAAACATTAGTGGGGGTCAAAGTAAATTCACACTGAGTGTTGGTCACTAACCAGAGTGGAATACCCGATCCCAGTGAAAATGTATTACTGGGGATAACTGTGAGTGTAGAATTGTGCTTAATATGGGTCACAAGGCAGAGTGGAAGACCTGACCCGAGTGATTATGTATTCCTGGGAACATCTGTCAGTGTGGAATTTTTCTGAGTGTGGGTTACGAACTAGAATGAAAATAAGTTGGTTCTATTCTAAAAACATGCTTTGACTGGTGAGTGAACTTTGCGTTCTATGGTGCTGCCTCTGTGCTTTACCAATGTAATAGGTTGAAAACACAAAATGTTTCACTGTTCATTGAAGTTAATGAGTGCATTACGTGCCATGCCCTGATATTGCTCTGTTTTCTATTGAAATACTTGAACGAAAATAGGCTTCAACGAGTTACTGACATTTGAACAATCCGAGAGCATTTTTAGAATATTCCAATCCTCTTTGTGTTTTTTTTTTCTTCTCACTGTCATTCCCCTCGAAATCACTCCATTGGTTTGCTTGGAATTTTGATCTACTTCTTCCCTATTGCTATTTTAAATATTTTTTGAAACTGTCCCCTTGAGCCCCTGAGCTTCTAAACCTCATTGCAACACGTAATACCCAAGGAGAATTCGAGACCTTGATTGTTCCGATCTAACTACAGCACCTGACAATTAGCTGACAATTAGTTGAAATGAATTTACCATTGAAATGTGCACTGGGAAAGTGTATTAATTAAATTAATTATTATTTTTTTAGAGTGTTCAGGTATTTTTGTCGTATTCTTCCTTTGTATTCACAGTACTCTCAAACTGGATTTGTCTATAAATTTTGAAATTATCATCAAGCTTTGCGATTTTGTAGAGTTTATGTGAATATTGATGTTCAGTGATCCCAGCGTTGATCCCTGTGGAACACCACTTTCCACCTTCCATCAATCTTGTTAAATTCCTTTAACGCGTTTTCCCTGTTTTCTGCTTCGTAGCCAGCTTGTTGTCTATTCTGTTGTTTGTTCCCTAGCTCCACTTGTTCTCACATTGGTCATGAGTCTGCGATGTTGTAACTTACTGAAGGCCTTCTGAAAATCATTGCGTTTTCCAACTATTGCACTGACCTCATGTAAGATTTTTGATCACTTTTCAAATAATTCTACAAATTTAGCCAAGTATGACTTCGCTTTTGCACTATGTGCTACCTACTGTTTGTTATTCAGTGTGTTTCTAGATTTCTTTTTCCATTATATTTTTTGATTCTATTAATTTTTCCCATTACTGGCATTGAGCGAACTGGCCTATAGTCCTTTTGACTAGCTCTACGTTCTGTTTTAAATGCAGTATTTATATTAGCTGCATTTTGGTCCTTTAATCAGGTATACAGACCGTTAATGAACACATGATAATGCCCTTGCTGCCTAACCCAATCATTTGTTTTTGAAAATGCATCCATACATGTCATCCAACCCAAAGATTTTATCTTACCTTTCATAGCCTTCTCAAAAATCGACATTAAACATGTTACAGGTTTGGGGCTGAATGTATTTATTAACATTTGATTGTTTATTGCATCCCCTTGGAGGTCTATCTCCTTCTTCAGGCTCTGAATCCTCATCCACTGCCTCATTCTGCCCGCGTGTTCCACAATGCGACTGATTTTCCTTCCTTCGGGGTGCAGAGCTGTCCTCCAGAATCAGAGTTCCCTCTGCACCAAATTCCAGTAAAACCCGAGCTCTGCCTAAACACACGGTGGATGAAATTTTTCCAAACATACATGACAAGGCCTATTCGCGGCCAGTACTTCTCTGGCACCTCATCCTGGGACGCCATGAGGCCCATTTGGAATTGAAATGTTCAGTTTCAGTCACTGTTCATTCCATCAAGAAATCCTTTCCTCCTCACTGGCTCTCATCTATGAATGAAAACCCTCGCAGTTTCATCATCCTCATTTCAGTATGAATGCTAGCCTTTGTTTAGTGTTTATGGATCATTATTTGCTCACATCCTTCTGAGGTTCCTGGGTACTTTGATGACTAAGCTGGTGCCATTTCATTCCTTTCATTTCACCTCGAAATATTTACCAATGCTGCTGCTCTTTTCCAGGACGCATCTCTTCCAATGATCCATCATTCACTTCTTAACTTTTATTTATTTAGTCGAAATCTCTACCTCCATTTTAGGGAATGAGTTGTCTACCAATACCTTCTAAAAGCTCAATAACTCCCACATCTCCCTTCATTGTACTTCCTCCCTCGCCATTTCCTGGAAATACTATGTTTTCCTATCACCTAGTTTCCACTTCTTTGTTTCATCTGCTGTGATGGTGCTACCTTTCACACCAGTGCACCTGAATTTCCTTCATTTTTCTTCAGCCTATACTCCCATTAACTGAAGCTTGGAAGCCTGAAAAAATTCTGGACTGCGAAAGGTCCCAATTTGGGAGCATCTGAAATAGTCAGAGTCCTCTTCTGATGAGGGACCAAAGTCAGTGCGGATCAGAACCTGGTGAACATCAGAAACTGGTGAATATCTGAAACTTTGGGAGGGGCTGAACATTGTGTGAATCAAAACTTACAGGGAGTCCGAATCCCAGGAGCATCTCAAGATGGGAAAGGTTCCTACTTGGGACGGTCTGACCCTTTTATGGTCTGAAACTGGGACAGTCCGTATCTGATGGGAATGCAAACCAGTGTGGGGTCCAAAGCTGCTGAGGGCCTGCACTTGGTGTGGTGCAAACATGGTGACTGTCTAAAACTCGTGAGGGTCCAAAACTGGGGAGGTTACGAACGTAGTTAAGGTCCAACCCTGAGAATGGGCTATACTGACATGGGGCGGAATCTGGGGGGAGCTAGACCTGATGAGTGTCTGCTCCTGTTGAGGGTCCGAAACCAGGCAGAATACAAACCTGCTGAAAGTTCAACCCCAAGGAGTGTCTGGAACCGGGGTGTGTCTGACTATGTGGGTGGCTCAAACCCGGCATGGCTTTGATCCTAGGGAGGGTGTTAACCTGGTGAGGGCCTCAGCTTGGGAGGGCGTGAACCTGGTGAGCTTCTGAACCTGCAGAGTGAATGAACCTGATGAGGGGAAATATCAGATTCGCAAAGTTTGGATAAATGCAGAGCTCATGGACTGTTTTCAGGATAGGTTCTTCGAACACCACTCTCTAGAGCCAAACATAGAGCAGGCTATACCAGGCCTGGTATTGAGCAAATAGATAGGATTAATTGATCAACTCATAGTGAAGGCGCCCCTAGGTAGCAACGAGTATCATATAATTTAATTTTATATTCATTTTGAGAGAGAAATGGATGCACCCAAGACTAGTGTTTTAAACATAAGAAGAACAATTATGAAGACATGAAAGCGGAGCTCGCTAAAGTGAACTGACAAATGAGGTTAATGGCGAGTGTAATAGAGGTTGTGCGGCAGACATTTAAAGGGATCCTTCAGATTGTACAAAATAGCTACATTCCAACGTGAAAGCAAAAGTCCAAGGGGAGGACCAACCATTCGTGGCGAACTACAAAAGTTAAAACCATTAACAAACTTAAATTATTATATATATAAAATTATGCAAAGACTGGTGCCAGGTCAGAAGATTGGAAATAATAGAATGAACAGCAAAGAATGACAGAATGATTAATAAGGAGAGAAAGCCTAGCGTATAAGAGACAGCTAGCTAGTAATTTAAGGACATAAAATGTACAGGATTGTAAGGGTTTTTGTAGATATTGAAACGGTAAGAGTTAATAATGTGAACGTTCACCCCATACAAAATGTGTCTGGGCAATTGATAATGGAAAGTAGGGAGATGGCAGGTGAAATAAACAGGTATTTTGCTTCATCCTTCATTGCAGAGGACACAAGGAAGATCCTGGAAATAGTTATAAATCAAGATATGGAAGTGAGGGTGAACTCTGGTAAATCATAATCATCAGAGCGGTGGTATTAAGCAAATTGTAGGCCCACGGGCTGAGAAATCTTCATGTCCGGCTGGACTTCTCCCTAGGTCTTTAAGTAACTGGCTAGTGAGAAACTTGATGCATCGGTGTAAATTTTCCAAAATTCCCTAGATTGGGGAAATGTCCATTAGTTTAGAAAATAATAAATGTAACTATTTTAAGCAAAAAAGAGAGGGAGGCAGAAAGCAGGAAACTAGAGGATAGTTAACCTAACATCTGCCATTGGGAAAATGTTAGAAGCCAATATTAAAGATGTTATATCAGGCTACTTATAAAATCTCAAGGCAACCAAGCAGAGTCAACATGGATTCGTAAAACGGAAACCATATTTAACCAATTTAATCGAATTGTTGAAGGAGTCAAAGTTACTTTAGATGAAGGCGAACCGGTGGATATACTGTACTTGGATGTCCAGAAGTATTTAATAAAGTGTTATCTCAATGGTTATTGCAGAAAAACAAAGCTCACGTTCTAGGGCTAACATATTGGCATGGTTAGAAGATTAGCTAGTTAAAAGGAAACAGACAGTTGACATACCTTTTTTATGGTTTGCCGGATGTAACCAGCGGTGTGTCACATGGATAAGTATTGTGGCCTCACATTGTTGCAATATACAGATGACTTTGGTGGAGGAACCGTACGAGTAGCTGCTAAATTTGTTAATGACACAAAATATGCGAGAAAGAAAGTTGTGAATAGGACAAAAGGCGACTACAAAGTGGAATATATAAATTAAGTGTGTGGGCAAAGACCTTCAAAAAGTTGTATAATGTGGCAAACGTGAAATTGTTTATACCGGCAGGAAAAAAAAAAGCTTATACTATACATGGTGAGAAACCGCAGAGCTCAGAGATCCAAAGGGATCTGGATCTCCTATTGCATGAACCACTAATGGTTTGTATGCAAATACAGCAGGTAATTAGGAAAATTAATAGACAGTTATCACGTATTGCGAGTGGAATTGGTTACAAAAATAGGGAGATTATACATCTGTTGTACAGGGCATTACTGAGACCAGATCTGGAACATTGTTTACAGTACTGGTCTCCTTATCTTAAGAAAGAATTAAATGTGTTACAAGGAGTTCCGAGAAGGTTTGCTAGGCTAATACCAGGAATGGGCAGGCTGCCTTCTGAGGAATGGTTTAACAGGCTGGGCTGCTATTCACTGGAACTTGGAAGATTAAGAGGCAACGTCATTGAAACCTTTAAGATTCTGAGGGGTCTTGACAGGGTGGATGTGGCGAGGGTGTTTCCTCTAGTGGGAAAACCTAGAACTAGGATTCAGCGTTTAAAAGTAAAGAATCGCCCATTTAAGACAGAGATGGGGAGATATTTTTATTTCTCTTAGAGGGTTCAGTGTCTTTGACACCCTCATCCTCAGAAGGCGGTGCAAGCAGAGAAGTTGATTTTCTTTAAATGCAGAGTCCGATAGTTTCTTGATTAACAAAGGGGTGAAACATTTTCGGGAGCAGGCAGGAATGTGGGATTTAGCTTACTTTCTTGTTGAATGGCGCAGCAGGATCAAGACACCATCTGGCCTACTCCTGCTCTGAATATGGAAAGGATCTGAACCTGTGGAGGGTCCGCACATGATGAGGGTTCAAACCCAGGGAAGATCCAATTCTGCTGAATTACGAAACCAGGAAAACGTCAGAACCCGAGGATACTCCAAATCTGTGGACAGTCCACTGATTGACCATGAATAATGTCTGAATCTGGTGAGATTACAAACGAGGACAGAGTCCATAGCCAGCAACGGTCTGAACGTGGCAAGTGTCCAAAAGTGGGCAGGGTATAAGCCTCAGGAGGACCGAACCTGTTGATGGTCCAAACCTGGTGAGGGACCGCACCTGGTGAGTGTCCGACTCTGGTGAGAGTCTGCTGCACATGAGGGCCTGAACTTGGGCAGGGTTTGAATATGTTGAGACTCTGACTCTGCTGTTCATGAAAGCCTGACACTAGTCAGGGCCTGATCCTGATGAGAGTCCATCAGTTCTGACTGCAGCTGGTGAGAGACAAAATTGGTGAGGGTCCGACCACAGTGAGTGTCCAAGTCGGAGAAGGTCCTAAACTGATTATTGTCCCAACCTTCAGGGGAGGCCATGGGGAGGGGTGGCAGTAGTTGTGTTCCGAATCTGGGTTGCTTATAGCCCTGGTGGGGATCCAAATGTGAGAAATATTATAAAAGTAGGGAGGGTCCTTAACTGGATAAGGTACTAGCCCAGAGAGAGCCTGAATCTGGTGAGTTTCAAACCCAAGGAAGATAATCGAAGTGGAGAGATAGGATGAAGCAGCGAGGCAGTCTGAACATCGTGAGGGTTCGAACCCAATGAAGATAGTAAAAGTGGGGAGAATTCGGCCCAAGACAGGTTGCCAAAACTGAGGCAGTCTAAAGCTGGTGAGGGACCATACTTGAGGTTCAACACTGGTTTGGGTCCAAAGCTGGTGAAGTTTCGAAATCGGAGTGGGTCAGAGCCTCTTGAGCGCTGGAATCTGCTGATAATCTGAAACCTGTGAAGATCCAAGCCTGGGAATGGGCTTAATGTGGGGATTGTCCAAGGATACGAAGCCATGGCCAATCCAAACCTAGTGAGGGTGAATGGTCAGTAAGGCTATAAAACCGGGTGTGTCCGAATCTGGTGATCATACAAGCCTGAAGAGTTTCCGAACCTGGGTTGGGTCAAACCTACGGATAAGCCAAACCAGGTGAAGGTCCTAACCTGGCCAGGATCTAGATTCAGTGAATCTCCGAAACTGCTGAGGGTCCAAACCTTGTGGGTGTCAGAACACGGGGATAGTCAGATGCAGCTGAATGTCCAAAACCAGGAAGAGTACAAATCCAGGAAGGGTCTTAATCCGCCCAGGGTGCAAAATCGGGAAGGATCTGAGACTGTTGAGATTCCGATCGCAGGGAGGTTCTGAACCTGGTGCGGGTGAAGACTAAGAAGCTCCATGGCTGGGAAGGTTCCTAATCTGCAGAGTATCAAAACCTAGTGAGAGTCCACTCCTAATGATGAATGGAACCCACGGAGAATTAAATCATTATGGGTTCCAAACCCAGGGAGGGCCTGAACATCGTGAGGGTCTGAACTTGGCGAGGGTCCAAACCTGAGGATGGCCTGAGCAGTCGAACATTCTAAACCCACGGTGGGTCCAGAGCTGAGGAGGCTCCAAGCCTGATCAGGATCCAAACATCGGGAAGCTGCCAACATGTAGAGTGTTCGAGCCCGAGGTGGTGGTGAACCTGATTAGTGGCTGCACAAGCTGCATGTTCGAACATGTTAAGGTACAAATCTGGGGATGTTCTGAAACGGGTAATGATCCTACTCGGAAGTGGAGGAAGTGGGGGGCGGGGGGGCGGGTGGGTGGGGGATTGGGGGGGGTGGGTAGTGGAAGGCAGTCCGATCATGGGCATTGCAAAAATCTAGTGAGGGCGCGAACCCACGAGGTTCCAAACTTGTGGAGGTTTCGTACCTACAAAGGGTCCAAACATGGGGAGGGCAGAAACCGAGGAAAGGTCCAAAATTCTGCAAGGTATGAACCTAGAGACAGTAGATACTTAGCGAGCGCCCAGACCAGGGAATTCCATAGCTATGGAGGGCTCGAACCTAGTGAGGGTGTGAAATAAGGGAAAGATTCAATGCTGTTGACGGTTCGAACTCACGGAGTCTGAGTCCTCGTGAGGGTATGAACAGGGTGAGCATCTGAAACTGTTGAATGACCGAAATTGTTGATCATCCCAAACTGTAGAGAGACAGAAAGTTGTGAGGGTCTGAAATTGCTGATTGTCTGACTCAGAGATAATCCAGACCTGGGGATGGCATGAACACAGGGATAGTCCATACCTGGTGAGGGTCCGAACACAGGGTGCTTCTGGACATCGTGAACATTCGAACCTGGGGAGAATACGAATCTGGGGACTGTCCAAGTATAAGGAGAGTCCGAATCTCTGGGTAATGGGAACCTCTTGAGGGCCCGGGTCTAGGGAGAGTCTGAAACTGGGCAGGCTCCAAACATGGGGAGTATCCAAATCCGGTGATGTTCCAAACCTGGGAAGGATCCAAATCTGATGATAATGTTAACTTGGTGAGGTACTGAACTGGATGAGGCCCCGACACTGGTGAGAGTCGGAACCTGGTGATGATCCAAATCTGGTGTTTGTCAAAATCTATTTTCATAACCAGGCGCGGGTCTGAAGCGTGGGAGAGGTCAAATCCGAACCCCTGGGAAGCTCCAAAAGTCGGGCGGGGGCGGGGATGTGGGAAGGTGCTAAGTTTGCGAACGTAAATTCCAGATGTCTCTGTTAGGGGTGTAAGGTCCGATGAGGGAACACAGGTGGTCCGAGTTAAATCCTTGAATGCCCTTAATTAAAATATGTAATTTCGGATCAGGTTGCGGTTGTGACATTTAAATAACAAACTCTGATAATACATAGTATCAAACCAACACGCACTGCCACCCTGAACACCCCCCGCCAAACCCCCCGGCCCCATATCCTCCCCCGCACCATCCCTCGCTACCGGCACATGCATACTCTCTCACGCAGACACATGCATACACACACATGCAAACGCTCACACACCGAGGTGCACATAGACACCTGAGTGCACACAAAATTCGACTCACACACGCACATAAACTCTGACACACATACACGCAAGCACGTGCACACACATAGACCCACACAAGCACGCAAACTGACACTGGCACGAACACAGAAACACACTCACACACACGCAAACACATACATAGGCGCCCTTTCTCTCTCCCCCACCTTTCACACACATGCACACACATATATTGACAGGCACATGCATACATAGGTAGACACACATGCACATACACATCAGCCATACCACACGTTATGTGGAACTTAATTTTTGTCCTTACTGTTCTGGTCAGGCACGAAGAATTGTGGATCACTGATTTCTGGTCTTCTTTCCCTTCTCTCTCTTACAATTAATTTGCTGGCAGTTCTGTAACTTTTCCAGGGAAAGTGCGGTCTCTCCAACTGCACCACTTGCTACCTACTGGCCATGGCAACGGCGGATCTATTGGTTATTATCACTGAGGTCATACTGAAACAGATTAGTTTTTATTATTTACTCATTTCTTTCCTGGACACCGCCCCTGTGTGTAGTGTTAACATCGTCCTGCTTCGTGCGGCCATAGACTGCTCTGTGTGGTTCGCCGTCACTTTCTCCTTTTTGGATTTGTAGCCATTTGTTGTTAGAAGTTGAAAACAAAATATTGCACCGGGAAAACTGCAGCTGTATTTCTAGCAACAACCAGCACGCTGTTGTGTTTTTTAAAAAAATTCCCTGCTACTTTTCATATGAACCTGCAAAAATAATCAACAATGTACCGTGGTTCTGTTGTACAAAGCAAATCTATTTTAATGATCACGGATGGGTGGGACTTGACTGGTTTGATACATTTTTAACCCCATTGCTCCCATTTGCTTTAATTCTGTTGCTCAATGCTCTGACAGTCAGACACATTTTAGTGGACAGGCGAGTCCGTAAGGGACTGAGGGGTCAGAGCAGAGGAGAGGATCGCAGTGACCCAGAGTTGGAGAACAGAAGGAAGTGTATGATTTTACTCTTCTCCATATCCGGCAGCTTCCTCCTCCTGTGGTCTGTTTATGTCATAGAATTCTAATTTTATGAAATTACAGAAAAAGATCCCAAGGATTACAACGATTCTGAATGTATTTTTAGACAAGTCGGAGAGATGCTCCTCAATTTAAGGTGCTGCACAAACACATTCATTTATGGGGTGACTCAGTCCAAGTTCAGACAGCTGGTCAAGAACGTGGTGAAATATCCGCTTACGTCAATTATTCAATTAATGAACAAACAAAACAACTAAGAACAGCTTAGGGGAGGCTCCTTGGGTTTCCAGTCCATGAACGGAATTTTTATCAACTATCTTCCAATTAGTTCACGTCAGCCTGAGATGGACAGCAGTTCCAACCAACCAGGGATCTCCAAAAGTTACTGACAGCCGCCTCGGCCAGTCTGGATTGAACGCCCGGTGACATGCACAAAAATCTCAGCCAATCAGAAATCAAATCATGATGACAAACAGCAACTTCAGCCAGTCAGGAAACTGTGAGCAGTGACTGATTAGCGACTGAACTATTTAGTTCGTGCCAGGATGAGATGGACAGCAGCCCCATCCTATCGTCGAAGGAGAGATACATACGGGAACAGAGAAGGGGTACACATGGTAAGGCAGAGGGAGGCCTGGTAAGGAGAAAGAGACTGCTTGGGATAACAGTGAGAGACTAGGAGAGCGATAGGGAGGAAGAGATTTAAAGAGAAGGAGAGAGACTGAGAGAATGAGAGAATGAGAGGGAGGGACAAAGAGACGGATGCATTGAGAGAGAAACAAAGCGTGGGAGAGACTGAGAGACACTGGAAGAGAGAGAGATGAGACCGGAGGGGAACCAGGGGAGGCTGGGTGAGGGAATCATAATCATGGAATTGTTACAGATCAGAAGGAGACAATTCTGCCCATCGTGTCTGCATTGGCTTTCTGAATGAACAGTTCACTCAGTTCCATACTCCCTATCTTTTCCCCGCAACTCTGCACGTTGCCCCTTTCAGGAGCTGTCAAATTCTCATCTGCATGCCTGGGTTGAACATGCCTCCACCGCACTGTCAGATCTTGCAGTCCTGATCTTAAACTCTAGCTGCCAGTTTTTTATTTGTCCCTGTCGTCATTGCTTATTTTACCTTTTTTTTTAACATCTACACTCTCTCAAGTTCAATTCTTTCACTAATGGGAATATTATCTCCATAACAACTCTGTCGTGGATAGTCATGAGCTTGAATTCTTTGATCAAATCTCCTCTGAGCCTTCATTTCCCTAAGGGGAAACTGAAGTTCTTCATTCTTGGCATCATTCTCGTGAGCCTTTGCTGCATTTTCTTGAATACCTCCATATCTTTCCTAAAGTGTAGGGCCCAGCACTGGATGTAATACCCCAGCTGAGGCTAACAAGTGTCCTTTGCAGGTTCGACATAATCTCCTTGTTCTTGTACTCTATAACCCTAGTAATAATGCCTAGGATAATGCATACTTTATTAACTGCACTCTCAACAAGCCCTGCCACCTTCATTGAGTGAGGCATATATACACACAGGTAACTCTGCTGCTGCACTCCCTTCAGAGTTGTACACTTTATTTTATTTTGTCTCTCCCTTTTCTTAGTACCAAAATGCTTGATTTCAAATTCCTCTGCATTGCACTTTATCAACAAGTCCCTGTCCATTTCTCCAACTTGCCTCTCACATTTTGAAGTTGTACACTATCCTCCTTTAGTGATTGAATGTATAGCCTTTTCTGCTTCCTCTTAAGGGTCATGTAATTTACCTTGAAAAATGAGTCCTACGCGTGGGTAATCGGGGGTGTTGGACAGGGGTTGGGGGTTATGGGTGGTGGCGGAGCTTTCTATTCCTGTACCTGGTTCAACCATGTATTTTCTAAAATAACTCTGTAAAAGATTATCGATTTCAACTAAGAAAGCTGTCTGGTAAATCCATTCATTACTTGTTGCGACGAAGATAAATAGCTCAGGTGCTGCACCTCACCTTGAGAATGTGAGGACATCAATGCTTAAGGAAGGAAAGAAAATTATATTCTCTAGTCATGCCACTCTTCTGCAGAATCGGCCCTTATGACTAGCCCATGGAAGATTGGAGCCAGTGAATGGAGTGCATAAGTTATTATTTTTGTGGCAAACGCAATAAAAGCAGAGGGGAAGCCGAAAACAATTCATTTGAGTCTCTGTGTTAGCAAGACACATAACCCCATCCACAGTCTGACAGCCCTAGACGAGTCTAATTCTAAATCTTTTAATGAATTGTTAGACCTCGTGAAGACGCATTTTTTTGGCCGAAGCCATCGGTAATAATGCAGAGGTTTAAATTTAACTCCAGAGTAAGGCCCCGGGAGAGTCCATGACAACCTATATCGCGAAGTTGAAACTGTTGACTGAGCACTGCGACTTCGGAGAGACACTCAATTATATGTTGCCTAACTGCATTGTTTATGACGTTCACAAATATACCATTCAGAGCCTTTTGATTGAAGAAGTTAAAATTGATTTGAAGTGTGCATGAAACCTGTTGCAAGAGAGTCACAGGATTTCCATAATGTGCAACATGTTGCAAGCCTTCACCTAGGGTGGGAATGCCAGGCGTGTCGCGAAAACCATAGTGAAAGCAGGGAAATGAGAGACAGCCTTTGCTGCTCGAGAAACGAAAAGGCCTAGTGGAAGCATTTCAGTAGCGATTCTGAGGTTAATCTGTTTCAGGTGTGGGCGCAACAATGCACCATAAAACTACATATTTTAAGGAGGCAGAATACCATTGCTGCCTCAAAAAAGGACACATGATAAAGCAATGCAGGACGAAATCAAGTCAGCCAGTCGGACCTGCTGTATATATCCCTGTGCAAGGTCAAAACAGAAACTGTACCAATAACAGTCACAATTCAAGTGAATACGAAGCCACTAGTCATGAAGATAGATACGGGTTCCTCAACCACACTTTTGGGAAAGCACACGTGTAAATGTCTAAATGAGGGGACTCATCCACTGAATCTGGAGCAAACCAAGGCTCAATTGATGAGATATGCTGGAGAATCCATACAGTAAAGGGCATCACTACAATACCTGTATCCAATTGGCAACAGGTAGCCCAGCTTCCAGTGATCATGGTGAAAGTTGATGGACATAGACTTCTGGGCCAAGACTGGTGACAAAAAATAATTTAAACTGCTCTGATATATTTAATTTGAAAACAGGAATAATTCCTGAGCTTTTAAGCAAATACAACATTGCATCGTGACGAATTGGAAAAGGTAAAATTCTTACAAGCAAACATGTGTGTAGATTCGGAGGCAACATCCAATTTCTTTCAGGCAAGACGTGTGCCTTATTTCCTGAACAAGAAGGCGGATGAAGAATTGTGCCATTAAAAGGTGCAAGTCCTCAGTTATCCAGTCCAATTCTCGGGGTGGGTTGCACGCATATTCCCTGTGATGAAACTAAATCATGCTGTTCGCATTTGTGGGTACTACAAACTGACTGGGAATAAGGCAGCCAAACTAGATAAATATCCTATCCCAAGGATAGGCGACCTGAAGGCAATGCTAACTGGTGGCAAATTGAAGTAACTGTCTCCTGAAACCACGTGGATCATTTGAGAATGGACTTTGCAGTTTCCTGTTTGAATATAAAACTGCTCTCCTCAATACTACAGGTTCAACCCCTTCAGGATTGCTCACGAAACGCCAACTTTGTAACAGACTAGGCCTGGTACTTCCCAGTTTGGGGGGGAATGTAGAGAACAGTCAAAGGAATCAAAAAGTGACTAATGATCGGCATAGTCGAGAGGAAGCAATTACTGCCGGTGAAACAGTATCTGTACGAAAACTCAATGGTGTATTGATTTGGTTTCCTGATGCAACAGTGTGTGAAGTGGTGGGATGGGTTACTCGAAAACACGTGGACCATTTGAGAAGAAGGGAGATTCTCCAACAAACCAAACTTCCACCTGTAACTTGAAAAACCTATGGTCCGCGTTGTGATTAATCAGCCAAGGATAGACATACCTGATGTATCTGTCGCAGTGGATAATACTGAACTGTCTGTGCCTAAGGAGTTACCTGATGTTGCTGCGGTTCCAGAAAATGAACATTTAGTAAAAGATTTTAAAGTCATGGAATTACGACCTTCCACCCGGATCAGGGGACCACCTGACTGACTGAACTTGTAAGTTCAAAACCCATGTATATACTTTCAATGTCATGAATGTAGTTGTTCTTATAAATACGAATTATGAACAATAAATAAAGGGCGAGGCATATAATAACTGAAGGTTAAGGAATGTAGGGACTGCAGCTTTAAGACTTAGTGTACTTTGTAGTATCACGTGGCAGTGGGAATGCATCAGCCCGAGGCACGGGGACACTGAGGAGTGGAGTTGTGTCTAGTAGTGGTTCTTGATGGAAGCATGCACCTGCTGCTGGAGCCCTGTAAATAATGTTCACTGTTTCTTAGGAAATATTTGGCTGGAACTCTATAACACTAATCTTATACAAAACTGGACAGAAACCATGCATACAACAGCTGGAGCTGGATAGCACATCTGATCTAATGCTATCATGAACACGCAAAAGGAGATATATCAGTATACTCGCCTACTATTTGCAGTGTCATCGCCATGTGCAGTCTTCCAAAGGACCATGGAAACTCTATTGCAACGACTTCCCCGAGTATTAGTACATCTAGATGATGTCCTCATGACAAGGCCAATGAAAGGTAAACATTTGGCCAACGTGGGAGAGCTTCGAAGAACATTTTTGGAAGCAAGTGTACAAGTAAAGATAAATAAATGTACATTCTAGGCACCAGAAGTTACTGAGTTGGCTCACCAAGTGGATGCAATGAGGTTGCATCCAGTAGAAGATCAAGTAAGCGCAACAAAAGAGGTGCCTTCTCCTTCCTGTGCCTTTGAACTCAAGTCGTTTTTTGGCATGATTCATTCTCATAGCTGCTTCTTGCTGATCTTGGCAACATGCATTAGCACCTCTACACTTGTTATTGAAAATGAATCATCACTGGTCATGGAATTCGCTACAAGGAGAAGCATTCAAGTAAGTTAAGAAACGATTGCATTAATCATGCCTGCTGGTGCATTATGACGAAGCAAAATAATTAATATTAACTTGTGATGCATCTCCTTACAATGTCGGAGCTGTGATATCGCACAGAATGCAAGACCAATCGGCCATGTCTCCAAAACCCTCTCTGTAGCCGAGCAGGATCACCCACAGCTTGAAAGTGAAGGTTTATGAGGGGTAACTGAAAAGAAGAAATTCCACCAGTATCTGCATGGGCGACATTTCAATTTTCCTTCAAACGATAAACGGGTTAATTCAGTGAGATTAATGACATTCCGACAATTACCTCAGCAAGAGCTCAATATTGTGCTTTGATATGATCTGCAAATGGTGATAATGTTTTGCGCTGCCCTGGCAATAATTTTGCAAATGCAAATGTATACAGTAATCTTGTGTTACCAGATAGCATTGTACATGTTCACTGGAGGCTTTGTGCTTGTGTTAAATTCCTTGGACTCTTTCCCGGTCTGTGTGAAGATTTTTGGGAATTGGAAGAACACAGGTCCAACTTTGTCAAATGTCTGAGATCAGGTATTGCAAGGATTGTCAAATTCAACAGTGTTTGAAGAGATGTGAGCATTCCATATGCGAGAAACAGAGATAAATTGTCAATGTGGAACAGTGTAGTTGGGAGCAAGAGTCGTCATCCCTACGCAAGGAAGAGAACCAGTCTTGACAGAGCTTAACAGTGCACATACAGGTGCATTGAAGATGAAGACCCTTATAGGAAGCTAGATCTCTTTGCAAGCATAGACAGTGACGTTGCAAGCGTGGTCAAGCACCGCCTCCAATGTCAGCAACAACAGAAGCTGCATATTTCAGCTCCATTGCACTTGTGAGTTTGGCTTGGTCAATCATGGGTTAGAATACATTTTGAATATGTAGAGCCATTCTTAGGTACGTATCTTTATTGACCGTCGATATGTATCGTAAGTGGACAGATGTGTATGAAGTTAGAACTGCCACATAGCATGCAAACATTGACAAGCTGCACCCGTATTTTACTATACATGACCCACTGGAATTTATCATTTCAGATTATGGTGCATTCTTTACTAGAAGAGAATATCAGAGATTCATCTGTTTAAATGGAATCAAACATGTTAAAGCAGCAGTACATCATCCCTCATCAAATGATTCAGCTGATAGAGCTGTTAAAACTTTCAATTCAGGATTGAAGAGGCTACCCGAAGTTTATCAACTTTCCTGCTTTCTTCTCAACTATCGTACTACTTCTCATTCAACTGCGGGTTCAATGGCATCTGGATTATTGATGAAACGCTACTTATTTAAATGTCAAGTCTGGTCTTTCCAAACTGTGAGATGAAGGTGGAAAGTGGATTAGATAAATCAATAATTGAATCACAGTGTTCATAGCAAAGCTGAAAGTTTTACTGAAGAAGACAGTTTTCGTGTGGAATTTTGGAAATGGATCTAGTTGGGTTCCTGGTACAATTGCTCCAAAACTGGACTCTTGTCATTCTAGGTGGATGTGGAAAACCAGATTGTTCAAAAACATATGGATCATCTAAGGAATTGAGAGGCATCCCAAAAACCAACTCTTGCGCCTGTAATTGATTACCAACATTTAATCACTAGGTGACAGGTCGACCTAGGAAGAAATGCCGAAGTCTCTGTACAGTTGCCTGACCTGCCACTTTCTAAGGCTGAACCTAATGCTATAGTTGCTGTCCATGTCGATCCAGTGGGAGAGCCTTAGGTTTTAGAGCTATGCTGCTCTAATCCAATAAGAAAACCACTTCAGAGCTGTAATCTTTAATCTCCTGATTTGTACGTATGTATATGTTGTGACTTAAAATATTTGAGCCTCTGACCTGCTCTTGTAGCCACAGTATTTATATGGTAACTCCAGTTTTGTTTATGGTCAATGTTGACCCCTAGGATGTTGATAGTGCAGGATTCAGTGATCAAAATACCACATAATGTAAAGGGGCGATGGTTAGATTTTCTCTTCCAGGAGATGACCTTTGACTGCCACTTGTTGGCGTGAGGTTACTTACTTTCACTTGTCAGCCTAAGGCTTCATATTGTCTATTTGGACATTGACTGCTTCAGGAGTCGCAAATAGTGCTGAACATTATGCAATCATCAGCCGACATCCTGACTTCTGAACTCATGATGGAAGGAACGTCATGGAAGACGCAGTTGAAGATGGTTTGGGCCTAGGACACATACTGAGGATCATCTGCAATGGTGTCCTGGGACTGAGATGACTGACCTCCAACATTCACAACCTCTTCGGGCTAAGTATGACTCCAACAAGCAGACAGTTTTCTCCCTGATTCCTATTGACTCCAGTTTTGTTACGGCATCTCGATAGGACACTCAGTCCAAGGCAGATTCGATGTCAAGGGCAGTCACACTCAACTCAACTCGGCAGTTCAGCTATTTTGTTCATGTTTGAACGAAAGATTTCATGATGTCAGGAGCAAAGTGGCCATGGAGAACCCAAACTGGGCATCAGTAAGCAGGTTATTTCTAAGCAAGTTCCCCTTGATTGCGCTGTTGATGACCCCTTCCTATACTTCACTGATGATCGAGAGCAGTTGGATTGGGCGGTAATTGGCTGGGTTCGATTTGTCCTGAATTATGTGTACGCAACATTCCTTGGCAATTTCTAAATAGCCAGGTAGATGAAAGTGCTGTAGCTCTACTGGAACTGTTTGGCTTGGGCTGTGGCAAGTTCTGGAGTAGAAATCTTCAGTACTATTGCTGGAATATTTTCAAGGCTCATAACCTTTGCACTATCTAGTGCCTTCAGCCGTTTCTTGATGTCACGTAAAGTTAATTTAATTCACTGAAGACTGGCATCTGTGATTCTTGGGACGTCCAGAAGAGGCTGAGACGGATAATCTACTTGGAATTTCTGGTTGATGATTGTAGTAAGTGCATCAGCCTTATATTATTCGCTGATTTGCTGGGCTCCTCCAACGTTCTGGATATTTGTTGAGCCTCCACCTCCGGTGAGTTGTTTAATTTTTTACTATCATTCATGACTGGATGTGAAGCACTCTAACACTTTGAAATTATCAGTTGGCTGTGAGATCTCTTAGCTTTGTCCACGAGTTGCTTAGTATGCTGTTTGGCATGCAATTAGCCATGTGCTACAGTTCCACCAGGCGGACACCTCATTTCTAGGTATCAATGGTACTCATGATCGTATGCCCTCCTGCACTTTCCAATGAACAAACGTGGATCCCCTGGCTTAATGGTAATGGTTGAGTTGGTGATATTCCGAGCCATGAGGTTACAGATTGTGTTTGAGTGCGATTCTGCTGCTGCTGATGGCCCACGGAACTTCATGGATGTCCAGTCTTCAGTTGCTAGAATTAATAAAAACCTATACTATTTAGCACGATGTTCATGGTGTATAATCAATGTGAAGGTCGGTCTTCCTTTTCACAACGACTCTGTGGTGGCCAATTGTACCAATGCTGTCATGCATAGATGGTGAGGATGCATGCCTTTTTCGTCTTTTTGGTTTCCTCACCATATACCACATATCAGGTTGAGCATTTATGCCCTTTATGGCCCAGACAGCTCAGTCAGTAGTGGTGCTACTACCGAGCCACTATTGGTGATGGACATTCAAGCCCCCAACCCAGAATACATTCTGCGCCGTTTCCACCCTCAGTGTTACCTCCAAGTGATGTTAAAAATGGAGGAGCACTGTTTCATCAACTGAGGCTGAGCTGTACTTGGTAATCAGCAGGAGGTTTCCTTGTCAATATTTGACCTGATGCCATGAGATTCAGCGGGTCTGAGTTGATATTCAGTACTCCAGGCTGCATCCCGACTGCATGCCACAGAACTCTGCTGGGTCTGTCCTGCTGGTGCAAAAGTGCATGAGCAGGGATTAAAATGGTGGTGTCTGGGACATGATCTGCAATATATTATTCCGTGAGGGTGATTATTTTGGGCTGTTGCTTGACTAGTCTTGTGAAACAGCTCTCCCAATTTTGTCACCAGCCCCAAGATGCTTGTACGGAGGACTTTGTAGTGTGTGAAGGCTGTGTTTGCCGTTGGTATTTCCGGTGCCTAGGCCAAAGCAGAAGGCTCTTTCGGTTAGATTCCTTTGTTGAGGCAATTGTAGATACACCTGTGTGGCTTGCTAGGCAATTTCAGGGGGCATTTAGAAGCAACCCTCATGCTGTGGGTGTGGAATCAAATGTAGGCCAGGCCAGGTAAGGACGACAGAATCCGTTCCCTAAAAGACAGGTTTTTTATGACAACGGAGAGTGGTTTCATTGTCATCATTGGACTCTGAGTTACTGATTTTTCAAAAAATATTTTTGAATTCAAATTCCACCATTCACCATGGCGTTATCCATATTCGGGGCCCCAGCGCATGACCCTGGGTCTCTGGATTACTATTCCTCACACACACGCACAAACACACACACACACACACACACACACACACACACACACACACACACACACACACACACACACACACACACACATTGGATAATTAGTCCTCACTCACTCTCTCACAAAAATATTCTCTCTTTGTCTCTCTCTGGCTCACAAATGCTTTCCCTCCCTCCCTGAACATCTCACTCATCCACTCTTCCACTGACCCCACACAGTTTCCTATCTCAACTTGCCCTCTGTAAAATCCCCTGAGACACTCAGCCACCCACCACCTGCCCTCTGAACTGCCCTCTGTGTATCCCCGTACCTGTGCTATTTTCACCCTCCATACATATAAAGTCCCCTCTATATCTTCGTCCATGTACTATATTCAAACACCCCGGTTAGTTATGCACCTGTGAACAGCTCGATCCCCCGCAACACACCTCGTGCATAGCCCCCTAACTTTCAAACACACAAAAATACAATCTTCACTTTTATGCCTGTCAGAATGACTGATCATGTTAATACTGGCTAATTCAGGTCCGGGAGTGACACCGGACTTGTTAGATCCTAACGTTGTTTTTAATGTTTGAAAGCGTAGTTTTCTTTTACTGAACACATTCACAACCGTCTGCCTGCATCATTTTAACAGAAATAATAAAACTTTAGCGAACATCCTCACTTGGAAATATGCCGCCCTTCCTTCACTGTCACTTGGTGAAAATCCTTGAACTCCGTCCCTAACAGCAGTATGAGCGTACCTACGCCACAGGGACTGCATGTGTTCAAGAAGGCAGCTCACCATCACCTTCTCAAGCGGCATTTGGGAAGGGCAGCAATTGCTAGCCGAGCCAGTACAGCGCACATCCCTTGAATGAGTAAAAAAAAAAAGAACAATGAACTATCTTACACTTGAAAAAATAGGCTGGAAAGATTTCAATACAAACATCAGAAAAATGATTCAAACACATGCTATTCTTTTTTTGTCCGAGCAATTGTACTACAGACAGAAAACCATTGCTGAAGGTTAACCACACTCTCAGCATCGAAGCTTCTTGCTGGGCTGGTCAACACACGGTTTCCTTCCTTCAGATTTCTGATCATTTGTTAAATGCTTTTCATCAAGTTCGTTTCTCTCCTTGAGATGCCCAGGAACCAAAATCTAAACCACTGCCCATTTTATTTCAGAGCAGATATATGAGCTCACTAAACTCAGTTACCCAGCAGTCTAGCAGCATTTTTTACTAGAAAGTGTAGAGCCTCTGCTTCTGCCCTCTGCCTTACACCCATAAAGGCTTGTTGTCTGTTCTTCCAATTTTATTGCGTCTCTGAGCGTCCCTGGACTCCTGTTGCTCGGCCAAAGCCCAGTTTCCCACCCCGTTGCATTAGGTTTTTTTTCCTTGCTTCACGGCAAGTGTTGTAAAACCTCATTAAAAATGTATGTCGGTAAATAGGGCCTTACGGCTTCCTAGTACCCAGCTCACAGAGAAACAAAAACTAACCGCTACCATTTCCTTCATCTATCTTACCCATAAATATAACTATAAAGTAAACGTAAAGTTTTACATTGGTCCGAAAACCTCCATGCAGATTTTTTTTTAAATGACAGGCATCTTTAAGAGGCATTTTGTTTTTCCATCACGATCTCTAATTTACTGATAAATATTATACTTGGCGAGTAACAATGAATTTACGTCAAATTCACCAGGATTTCCTCCATAAAAATCATGTTCTACATACGTTCATTTAATTCACGATAGTCTTGCTCCTCCGTGTTTAACTCTCCATGAAGCATCTGTTGGGATATTGTCCGTTCTCTCTGCAAGGATGATTTTCAAATTGAAGGTTTGTAGCATTAAACTCCAATGAAATAGTTTCATATTATTTCTAAGAAACTTAGATTTCAAAACGCTAAGAGTGTTATGCTCTGTGTAAATAACATTCTCTGCAGAATTGTTGGGTGTGTAGACTTCAAAACGTTGCAAAGCCAACACTATCCTCAAAACTTCTTTGTCTGTCCTTGAGTATTTCAGCTGACAAGCCTTTAACTTTCATGAAGAAAAAAATAACTGGCTGGCCTTTCGATCCACATTTCGTCCTCCTGTAATAAATCTGCACCTGCACCTAACTCGCTGGCGTCAAAAGCCGGCTTAAATGACAGCCCAACTCGGTGCTGCGGAAACCGGTGCGGTAGTCGGTACAGATTTCAAGGGGTCAAAGGCACCTTGACACTACTCAGTCCATTACAATGTCTTGCTTTCCTTTAACAGACTTGTCAGAGGAGCCGCCACAGTGTCAAATTCGGAAGAAATTCCCGAAATAATCCACTCAGCCTACTTACCACAGAAACTCTCGTTTCGTCTTAGGCATTGGAAAATCCAAGATAGTGCTTATTTTCATTTTCTAGGTGGTAATTGGCCTTGTCCCAAATGTGGCCCAGATAGGTTGCTTTTGCTTTGGCAAATTCACTTTTTAATCAAGTTTATGACCAAATTCACTCTTTGTACTCGATCAAACAATGCATTCAAGTGTAGTAAATAATCGCTCCACGTTTCGCTGAACATAATCAAGTCATCGATAAATACAACACAGTTATATTGTCCTTTACTGACTTTGTTGGTTAATTATTGAAAAGTTGCTAGCGCATTTTTCATTCCGAAAGTCCCGAATTTAAGTTGACAATCTCCATCCAGTGTTCCAAAGGATTATATTTATTTTGTTGTATCATTCAATGGAACTTGCCAATAGCCCTTTAAAATATCAATTTTTGTAACCGACGTTGCTTGTCCAGGCTTCTCAACGGACACCTGTACACACAAACACGCGCACACCCAGAAACACACATGCAAACATACCCACACGCAAAGAGACACAACAAAGATACAAATACCTACACACACAACATACACACGGACGCAGAAACACACACAAACGCACACAAACATACACAAACATACACACACTTCATGCACACACACGCACACCCAAAAGCACGTACATATTGCACGCACAAAAACACAGAAACACACACGAACAAACACACACACACATCACACACACTGCTTACATACACTGCACACGCAGGCGCACGCACACGCACTCACACATACAGCCACAAAAACACACACACACACACACTGCCTACACACACTGCACATACACGGACACAGAAACACCCACACAGACGCACACTCACACACACACACATACACTCTCTCACAGACACACTGCACACTCACACACACAGAAACGCACACAAGCGCCACTCACAGACTTCAAGCACACAAACACAGAATCACACACATACTGCTTACACAGACTGCACACACAGGCAGAAACACAGACACATACAGAGACACAAACAGACACTAACACACACACACACACACACACACACACACACACACACACACACACACACACACACACACACACACACACACACACACACACACACTGACCTTTAGCAAGTTCCCTCCGTCCCTCAGGCCTCCTCCACCATTCAATAGGATCATGGCTGATCTGATTTTCATCTCCCGCCCACCTGAAAAAATTTTCACCACCTTGTTTATCAGGATATTCTCCACCTCCGCCTTAAAATCAGTCACAAAACAAAAACAGAATTATCTGGAAAATCTCAGCAGGTCTGGCAGCATCGGCCGAGAAGAAAAGAGTTGACGTTTTGAGTCCTCATGACCCTTCAACAGAACTAGATGAATCCAAGGAAGGGGTGAAATATAAGCTGGTTTAAGGTGTGTGTGTGTGTGTGGGGGGGGGGGGGGGGGGGGGGGGGGTGGCGGGAGTGGATGGGGGTGGTGTGGTTGTAGGGACAAGCAAGCAGAAATAGAAGCAGATCATCAAAATATGTCACAGACAACAGAACAAAAGAAAATATAGGTGCTGAAGTTGGTGATATATATCGAAACGAATGTACTAATTAAGAACGGATAGTTGGGGAATTAAGGTATACCTCTAGTGGGGGTGGGGGGAGCATAAAGATTTTAAAATATTTAAAAATAATAGAAATAAGTGGGAAAAGGAAAATCTATATAATTTATTGGCAAAAAAACAAAAGGAATGGGGAAGAAACAGAAACGGGTTGGGGTTGGAGGAAGGTGTTCAGGACCTAAAGTTGTTGAATTCAATATTCAGTCCAGAAGGCTGTAAAGTGCCTAGTCGGAAGATGAAATCAATCGGCTGCTCTGATCCATCGCCTTTAAGGGAAAGCAGTTCCAGAGACTCACTCACCTCTGAGGAAAAGATAAAACTCCTCATCTCTGTCTTAAATGGGCGAGCCCTTATTTTCTATCATTGACACCCTAGTTCTAGATTATCCTACAAGAGGAAGCATCGTTTTCACATCCAGCCTGTCAAAACTCCTCGGGATCCTACATGTTTCAATCAATTAAATGTTCAGGAAGTCTTAATCACACAAAATATTAACAGTACAAGACAAAAGGTGAGACACAAGAGTATAAGCTGCTACTCAATTACTAAATTTGGTTCGATAACCAATGCAGAGGAATACATTTGTTCTACTGGATGTGATAGCTTATCTAAAGGGTCTAAACCTAGAAGTTCTTTATTGAAGCGTGCTTGTTAGCCAACACACAGGGATAACGTTACTGTAAATTGTGACGTTGTTTTGATGATTATTGCACAGAATATAAAGTTAGAGCTAAATGTCATATTTGGTTTCGAAACACCACATGGGAGCAAATTACCTGTAACTCTGACCTGAACATTATATGTAAATAAAATTGGAAGCGTTTTGAAATGTGAAGAGGATAGTGTCGAACTTCATAAAGATGTTGGCAAGTTGGTAGAGTGGCGTACAGCAGTCATTTGAAATCCAATGGAGAGAAATTTGAAGTAAATCAACTTGTTAGAATCACGTGAACAGATAATATAAAATAGATTGTTCACCTCAGAAGGGGATGCAGGAGCAGAATGACCTAGGGTAGATGTTCGGAAGTCTTTGAAGGTGAGAGAAAAGTTTGGAAGTGCCATCAATGAAGCATGCAGTATCCTGGGCTTCATTAACATTAGTGTGGAATACAAGAGAAAGAGGGTTATGCTGAACTTGAATAAGTCACTAGCTCTTTCCGGTTTTTTTATTCCTTCGTAATGTGTGTGTGTCGCTGACTAGGTTAGCTTTTATTGCCAATACGGTATTGCTCTTGAGATGGTTGTGCTGAGCCGCCTTCTTGATCGACTGCATTCCCTGTAGTACAGATACAGCCACAGTGCCGTTAGAGAGGGAGTTCAAGTATTTTCACCCAAAGAAAGTGAAGGAATGGCAAAATGTTTTCCAAACCAAGTGGTGAGTGTTTCGGAAGTGAACTTCAAGGTTGTGCTGTTCCAATGGGCCTGCGGTCCTTGTCTTCCTAGGTGGTAAATGTCATGAGTTTGAAGGGGCTGTCAAAGCAGACTTGGTGATTTCTTGCAGTGCTTCTTGAATATGGTACACTCCGTTGCCTCTGTTCGTCGATTGTCGAGGGAGTGGACGTTCAGGACAGTGCATGGGATGCCAGTCAACGTGTAGCTTTGTCTTGGATAGAGTCGAGCTTCTTGAGTATCGCTGGAGGTGCACTCATCCAATCAAGAGCAGAATATTCCATCAGAAACTGTTCCTGTTGGTGGAAAGTACGAGGGCAAGAAGGTACAAATTGAATGAAATTAGTAAAATAAGCAAAAACGACATGAGGAGAAACGTTTCCACACAACGAGTGGTCAAGGAGTAGAAAGCATTGCCAGAGAGTGTGGTGAAGGTTGGTTCAACTGAAGCATTCCAAAGGGAATTAGATCGTTAACGGCTCGATTACAAAGAGAATGTGGGATAATGTCACCAAACGAACTGCAAATTCGGAAGCCAGTGCAGGCACGATGGATGAAATGGAATAATTCTGCACTTAGTCATGGCTACGGACATATATTTTTAAAGGACCTACAAGCATAGCTGGCTGTGACTGCAAGGTAACCTCTCGCTGAAAAATTCCTATGTGGCTTACAGGTGACCAATTATCCAGAGAATGGAATGTTGCACATAAAAGCTGTCAATTCCTACTCAGGAAGAGATACTTCAAAAGGAAAAGATGCAATGCAATGAAAAAATCTGATTACCATCTCAGCAAAATCCATCTTCTGTTGAGTTTTCTCCCAGCCTGTGCACATGATCTGATTTAAAAGAAAACAGTTTCTGGGCGAAAGGCATGTCTGTTTCTCCCCATCCAGGAATACACAAGAAAACGTGTTAAAAAACAATTGCAGGCCTAGTCTAGTTCTGTTGGCTTTGGTGTTCCAGGCCTGGCGTGCGCGGAAGTGTTGTGAAGATCACAGCTTCAGAACATCAACTAGGCATCCCTGTGCTTGCAGGAAAATAAAGCCTCGCTCTCTCTGATTGCTGGAGACAAGTCACAAGTCAGCAAAGTCACAGTCGGAAAGGAAAGAGGACAACTTCTTTCAGCTCACCAGCAGAACCAAGAATTTTCAAACCCACTGATCCGCAGCCAAAGTCAGCTCTCCCAGATTCAACTAACTCTATTGTGGCAACGATTCACCAATCTATTCCTCACGAACAAGCCAAAGACTGATTCATATATATTTTAATTCAACTTTTATTTTTGGACTGATTTCTCGTTGCAAATCTTTGCATATGTGCTTTCCGTTCTTCTTTTTTTCTGGCGCTTTAATAACTAATACATTCAATCTTTACTTGATCAAGACAGTCACATTAAATTGGCTGCTTTTAAAACATAGATACGTTTCGACTGGGAAGGATCCCAGGAGGAAAGAGATCATTTTTAAATTGATCTTTTTGCGACCAACAGAGGTGTTGACTAAAGGACCGGGGCCAATTCATCCCTCCTCACCCGTGAATACAACAATGTTTGCTACCTCGTCCGGGGTCTAAACCAAGTGGGCGCATCTTGCCCTGGAACCGTAAGTAATAGCTTTAAGAATTCCGTGATTAAGTGATTTTATTTTCTCCTTACTCTTCCCTGTTCCACCTTCGCTCACTCTCTGAATTTCTGCATCCGGATGCCGCGTTAACTGAAATCAGTGAAACAAAGATTCACCGTCGTAATTTTCAATGCGTCTCTGCTTTAAGGTTCATTTCCCCTTCTACCGCCAGGAACGGGCAGCATGAGGTCATGACGTTTGGCAGGAAGTGACGCTGCGGGAACCAACATCAGGGGTGCAATATGATTGGTCAATGAGCTGCACGGATACTCACTGTTTGTTTTCAGGGGCTTTCATTAACATTGCGTCGGGTGCAGATGTCACTCAGCAGACGAAACTGTTGTGTTGTTGTTCGGCCTCGTTTGCAGTGCTCCGGTTGTTTCCGTGGCTGTCAAATCCCACTGTTTGATAATGGAGCACTCAGTTACCGAACATCTCCAATTAGACATGATTGATATTGATCACACTTTCCAATCGTTAAATCACATATCACTCACATCTCGTCCCCTCTGTTTGGCCTACAATCCGCGCTGGATGCAAGAATTGGCTTGGTCTGCCTTTCTTTTTGCAACACTCTGTTGAAACCGCCTTTAGAGGTTGCTCAAATACCATAGGCATCCACATTTGCTATCCAGCTATATCATTACCCAGAATAAATTTAACCCTTGCAATTAGCATTTTTCCACCACTCCAACTATTATTTCACCTGATGTTTATTTGCTCTTTAAATTTATCTTCAAAAATTGAATAGATGTAGCATCTCCATGTACCCCACTTTTTATTACCTGCTCCTGCATCTCTGTTAACATCAAACATCACTATGCCACAAAATTAATGATTGATTAGCGCCTGTGCCTCTTTCGATTACAAATATCCCATGCCGTACACATGCGAAGGCCTTTCTTTCACACAAAGTCTTTAAACATTACTGCAACATGTTCCTCGGCATCCTCCTGAGTAAACTCATAGCACATTCCCGCTTCTTCACATATCGCTTATTCCCGTTTTAACTGTAAACAAGACATTATTTTATCCTCTGCCCAGACCTTAGAATCCCCCGCACTACTTTTGCTTCCAGAGCATTTCTGTCCCCCAACAATTACAAAAGAATTCCCTTCAATTTCCAACACGTTGACATCGTGTGCCCCATTTTATTAAAATGCAAACATTTTTTTTTACCTTCAATGCCTTCCTATTTATTCTGAGAAAAAGAAAAAAAAAACTTTCTGCGAAATTCCAACAACTCATTCTCTTCCATGGCAACCTATCATCCTTTCACGTCCCACTTTTTAACCTTTTCCAGTTTGAAAGCTGACAAAGAAAAAGTTTAGTTCTATGAAGTAAGTCATAATCACCAGCTATCCCTCCTGCTTGTCTTACAAATTCAACCCTCTGTTCCTCCATATAAGTTCTCGCTACTGAAGGGGTTGAACCTTTAAAGCTTGCAAAATAATTGCGTCCCTAAGAACTGCATACATTGTATTTATTTTAATGCCCATATCCACCGGTCAAAGTTATTTTGTTTTGCCCTTTCATATAAGTTTGACCAGGCTGATTTCTCATATTCCTAAATTTCTGTCTGTGTGCTTCAGGAACCAACTCACATGCAATCAAAATAGCCTTTTTCACCACGTCATAATTCACCGGCATTTCTCCTGAGAGCGAAGCATATGCTTCATGCGCTCGACTAACCAATTTAGACTGTAATAATAACGTCCAGTTTTCATGCGCCATTTCATCTGTTTAGCTAACTTCTTAAATAAAATTTAAAAAGCTTCAATAGTTTCTTCCTTAAACTTTGGAAGAGCTTGTAGAAATTTTAATGCCTCCCCACTCGGTTCAACTCTGGAGATATGTCCTACCTCACTTTTTGGCGTCTCTTTTAAACTGCCAACGTTTTCAGTTGGAATTTCTCTCTCTCTATCTTTCTCTATCTTCACATTTTCTAATCCCCTTCCCTGTATTCTTTCTTTCTCGTATCTTCCTAATTTCCCTTTCAAAAGCCATTCCTCTGCCCTTTGCTCCTAATCATTTCTTCCCGTCCCTTTGCTTGTCCAAATCCAAGCTTCTCTTTGTGTAACTGTAGTCTCACTGCCTCCAGCTGTTACTCGCCAGTGTGAGGTTTCACTTCCAACTGTAGATGCTGTGCAATACTTTAAATTACATCTGATTTCCTCGCAGCCTCAGTTAACACCAAGTTTACTTTATCTGCCTCATTCTTGGTTATTTTTCCAAACCCAATCAGATTTATATTTACTGCTCCTAGATAAGTCTTAGGAATTACCAAAACAACCTTGTAATCTCACGACTTCTAAAATACCTTACCAACTCCTGAATTCAAACTGTTTTTCGTACTTGTATCCTTAAGATTATTTCATTCCAAACCAATCAAGGAATTATAATTTTTATCGCGCCAAGAGTCCCCGATTATTATGAGACAACAGTTGGTAAAGACTGTTATTTTAAATCCCAGTGTGAAACTGTGAAAAACTGTCATTGGTATGTCAGTTGGTAAATTGGTATATTTGAGATGCAAATCTGAATTCAGAAGTGAATCCATCAAGCATCCAAAGGATTTTATGTCTAACTAAGTGGGAGACTTGTTAATGTATAACAAATTAAATATATATGTAAATATAGCTACAACTTACTATTATCATAACATTTAACAACTACCCAAATTAATCTCCATTAAGGCAACAATAACCAATAGACTTAACCGGACACCAGGCAAGGCACTTTCACTTTTTGAATTCATAATGAGTTTCCTTTCAATTTGGTTCCTTGCAGAACGCTGTAGGCTGACAGGTTTTTATCTTCCATGCCTCTGACTTGCACGCACATAACTACTTTCTGTAATTCACAGCCTGCCTTTTGAAAGAAAGTTATCATTGCATCACCAGGCCCTTTATACTCAAATTATTTTAACATGAAAGCTACTTTCACTGTAAAAATTTTATTAGTAATGTACATTTCGCTTTGTGTCTCCTAGCTAGGTGCAAGATTTCACCCCCACTCTTGAATGTTCTATTCAACAAAATGTAAAAGGCCCCTCTACCGACTGTTTACATCCCAAAACTATTGGTTTTAATCCAATTACTGCACACACGGAGTAAACCTCTATTAAAATAATAATAACCAATGATTAATAATAATTTCCAATTACATTATAGACATCAATATATTTTCCAGACACTCATGCCCCCTCTAATACTTGTACCAAAAATATTAAATCTATGCCCCCTAGTAATGGCCCAAACAGCTAGGGGTGACAAGTCTTTTCTGTCTACCCTATCTCTGCCCCTCATAATTTTAGGCACATCAATTACGTCAGCCCTTAGCCTTCAAAGTTCTAAGGAAATCAACACTAGCCTCTATTATCTCTCTGCAATTTTAACCCCGGCAACATTCTTGTAGATCACCTCTGCACTCTCTCTAGAGAAACGATGTCCTTCTGTAACATGGGTGACCAAAACTGCACAAAGAAATTCCTGTTGTGGCCTATCCATCATTTAACACGGCTCCATCATTGCATCCCGGCTTTTGTATTTAATCCCTCGTCCATAAATGAAAGCATTCCATATGCTTTCTTGACCTACTTGTTCATCTGTCGTGACACTTTTAAGGACCTATGCCAATGCAGAACAAGGTTTTCGACCTCCTTAAACTCTATCCAAAACTTTCCGTTCATGAAGTATCCTCTTGCATTCTTTTCCCTCTAGAAATGCATTTCCACTCACTTTTTCGAATTGCATTACATTTGCTACTTCTTTTCCCACTCAGCCAAACTATTTAAATAATTCTCTGTTCGACAGATACCCTCATTCCTACCAACCACACAGTCAAGTTTGCTGTCAGCTGTAAAATTCCAAACCATGCCTCCCACATTTCACGCTAAATCATTGGTATATATAACAGACACAAGGACTCCAAAACAGATCCCCATGGACCACCACGGGAAACCTTTTTCCGTTTGCAAAACAGTACCTCGACCATTGCCCTTTTTTTTCCTGCCACTCATCCAATTGTGAATCCAATCTGCCACCTGCCCCTGTATCCCATGAGATTTCACTTTCCTGACCAGCCTATAATTTGCGACCTTCTGAAATGCCTTATCGAATTCACGTGGGCAACATTCACTGCACTACCCTCATCAATCCTCCTTGTTACCTTCTCAAAAATGGCTTGTACGTTAGGAAGAGATGATCTTCCCATAACAATGCTGACTGCCCCTGAACAATCCATGTTTTTTCCATATGCCATGTCTCAGAAATTTATCCAATTTTGCTGACCTCTGCTCTCTGTTTCACTTTCCAATTTCCAAAACATTTCACCAGGTGAAATGACAAGTTTCTTGTACTACTTATAACTCAGTAATTGTGTTGGTTGCCCACGATGGAGTCTCACGTGCATTGGGAGAGGATCAAACACAGTTTGGGTGGCCAGTATGCTGAACTCCGCCATTCAGTCTGCAAGCATGATCCTGAGTTATCCATCACTTTTCACTTTAACTCTACATCCCGCTCCCACTCTGACCACTTTATCATCAATCTTCTACATTCTTCCACTGAATGTCAATCAGGAACATCACTGTATTTTTCATCTCAAAAAGTTACCGTCTGCCAGACTGGACACTGAGAGTGAATGGTTTGGATTATCACCACACCCCCTTTTTCAAGGATGGCCTGTGCTGATCATAGAAGACGATTATGCCAGAGTAACTGGGAGTTGAAGGGGTGTTAGCTGGTGTTTTTGATGTGGGGGAATTCCCGCTTGTTCACACCTGGCAGGCTGCTGCACATCCCTGGGAACGGGACTGCATTCTCCATCACTTTTCCAGGCCACTGAGACCTTCTCCTCTATTCGATGTTCCCTTCCCCCAACCTGCACTTTAATTCTGCTAAAACACTGTAAACCTCTTCTGGAGAAAGTGTCTGTTTCCCAAACCCTGAATTAGCAGTCTCTCATATTGATCGTGTTCCAAGTCCTGAGATGGGGTAGGGAGAGGCTCTGATCAAATCCTGTTGGGTAACCCGTGATTCCTGGAACAGGGTCCATTTCCAGGTTACAGACGCAGAGATTATCAGACCCCAGGGAAATGTTCTGAAACCGTGGGCTATATAACGGTAGGGAGGGAGTCTGATCCTGAGTGGGTCTGATTCTAGGAAGTGGGTGGTTTCCTCAAGTGTGTCTGATGTCCGGTGAATGTACGATGTGAGGTCAAGTCCCATTCTAGCCTGCTGACCCCAACCAGCGAGGGGTCTGTTCCAGGGAAGAAACCGAACCATGGTTGGGTGACAATCCATGGGTTGTGTTCAATCGTGGCCGATTGACGACGTGACAAGGGCTTTGATTTTAAATGGGAACCACTTCTGGGGAGTATCCAAAGCTGGAATTGGTCAAACACTATGGAAGCAAGTTGCATCAAAGCCCATGTTCTGGTCATAACCTGGTGAATGTCTGAAGTCAGGGACAGTCTGAAATGGTAAGGGTCCAAACATACAAAGGTTCTCAACTGGTGAATCTCGAAACTCAGGGATATTCCAAAACATGTGATGCTCCTAACCTAATGAGGGTACTAATCTGGTGAAGGTCCAAATTCAATGATGGTCCGAATCTGGTGAGGTTCGCAACCTGATAAATGTCCAAACCCAGGGATGTTGCAAACCTGATGATGGTGCCAACTTGATTGAGGACAGTAATTAGGGACCGTCCAAAACGAGTGGGGGTCCGACTTCATGGACCATCGAAAACTGTTGAGTGTCCTCACCTGCTCAGCGCCCAAACTCAGAGACGATCCAGAACTGGTGAGAGTCCTCAACTGGTGATGGTCCGAACTCAGGTTCAGTCAAAAATTGCTGAGGGCTCGAATCAGGGACACTCCAAAGTTGGCGAGGGTCTCACACTGGTGAATGTCCAAACTCAGGGATTGGCGGAAACTAGTGAGGTTCAGAACCTCGGAATGATCCAAACCTCGTGATGGTCCAAACCTCAGGTGCCCGAAACTGTCTGAATGTGGTGGGATTCCAAGCCCTGTTGAATGTCTGGGACTGGGGATGGTCTGAAAGCTCGGAATGTGTTTCCCTTCAAGGGAATTGCTGATAGCATGGGGATGGGTGCGATAACAGGATGGTTGTGATCAACCAGGGAGCAGACCAATCATGTGGGGAATCAGTCCAATCCAGTCGAAGCTCGAATCGTGGGAAAGTTCTGATCCTGGTGATCATGAACCTGAGGAGTGCTCAAATACTGTCAGAGCCCAGAACCCATGGGAAGATCCAAAATACTGGTTGGGCGGTGGGGGTGTGTGTAGGTGCTATGGTTCAGGCGACCAATTCGAGATTTCTCTTATGGAGTTTAGGGTCCGATAAGGAAACACAGATGGTCAAATTTAAGCCTGTAAAACAACTTTGTTAAAAATATTTGATATTGTTCGGATTGTGGTGCTCATGTTTAATATTTATTTCAAAACCACCTGCTCCACTTCCCATGCCAATCCACCCCACTCCATGCCTTCCATTATTTGGGGCTTGATGTTTGTCGTTACTGTCTGGGCAAGGCACAGTGAACGGTGGATCATTAATTTCCCGTCCTTCTTCCTTTTTCTCTCTTACAGCCAATTTACTGGAAACTGTGATATAGTGCTGAAGGAAGTGTGGCCTCCCCACCGGCACCACTCGATACCTGATAAGCCAGGACAAAGGTCATTACCTCTGAGGTCATACCGAGACAGATCAAAACTTATCATTTGCCATGATGGTTCTTGGACATCACATCTATGTGTAGTGTTAAAGTTGTCCTACTTTGTGCCACCACAGAGTATTCTGTCTGGTTCACTGTCACTTTCCCTTTTGAACGACTTGTGGCTATTTGTGGCCAGAAGCTGAAAGCAAAATATTACATGGGGAAAACTGTGGCCGTAGTTCCAGGAACATCTGGTTTACTGTTCTGTTTGAGACACATGGCCTTCTATTTTACATGTGAAACTGGAACGATAATCGACAATGCCCTTTGGTGCTTTTACACAAAAGCAAGGATTTATGCTGATCCCGCATGGGTGGGATTTCACTTGGTTGATACAGTTTTAACTCAGTTGCTCCTCAACGCTCTGGCAGTCAGGCACATTATACTGGCCACTCTAGTCTGTAAAGGACTAATGCGACAGAGCAAAGGAGACAAACCCAATGATCCAGAGACGGACAGCAGAAGGAAATCTGTAATTTCACTCTTCATCATATCCGGCAGCTTCAAACTCCTGTGGTCAGTATATCACAGAATCACGCACTGCTGAAGAGGCCCTCGGCCCTCGGCCCATCGAGTCTGCACTGACACGTAAGAAACGCCTGATCTACCTACCAAATCGCACATACCAGCGATTGTCCCATTGCCTTGAATGTTATGACGTTCCAAGTGCTGATTAACGTACTTTTTAAAGGATGTGAGGCAACCTGCCTCTTCAACACTCGCAGGCAGTGCATTCCGGACCGTCGCCACCCTCTGGGAAAAAAAGGTTTCTCCCACATCCTCCCTAAACCTCCTGCTTCTCACCTTGAATTTATCTCACCTTGTGACTGACCCTTGAAATAAGGTGAACAGCTACCCCTATCCATCCATTCCGTGCCCCAGATAATCTTGTACACCTCGATCAGATCGCCCCTCAGTCTTCTCTGCTCAAAAGAAAACAACCCAAGCCTATCCAACCTCTCTTCATAACTTAAATGTTTCAGCCCAGGCAACATTCTGGTGAATCCCCTTTGCACACCCTCCAGTGCATTCGCATCCTTCCTATAATGTGCCGACCAGAACTGCACACAGTACTCAAGCTGTGGCCTCACCAAGGTTCTATGCAACTCCAACATTACCTGCCTATTGTTGTAATCCATGCCTCGATTGATAACGGCAAGTCTTCCATATGCCTTTTTCTCCACCTTACTAACATGTTCCTGCTCTTTCAGAGATCTGTGGACACACAGACCAAGTTCCCTTTGTTCCTCAGAACTTCCTAGTGTCATGCTATTCATTGGATACTTCCTTAGCAAATTACTCCTTCCAAAGTGTGTCACCTCACACTTTTCAGCGTTAAATTCCATCTGCCACTTATCTGATCATTTGACCATCGCATCTATATCTTCCTCTAGCCCAAGACACTCAACCTCACTTTTAACCACCTGGCCAATCTTTATTTCATCCGGAAACTTACTAATCCTACCCACCATATAGTCATCTATGTTGTTTACATAAGTAATAGGGGATAGAGCACAGATCCCTGTGGTACACCAATGGACTCTGGCTTCCAGTCACTACTATCATCACGCTCTCTCTCCTAGAACTAAGCCAATTTTAATCTATCTTATCAAATTACCCTGTATCCCATGTGAATTTGCCTTCTTTATAAGTCTCCCACGTGGAAACTTGTCAAAGGCTTTGCTGCAATCTGTATAAACTATATCAACTGCACTACGCTCATCTGCACACCTGGTTAGCTCCTCAAAAAGTTCAATCAAATTTGTTGGGCATGACCTCCCTCTGACAAAGCCATGTTGACTATCCCTGATAAAACTTTGCCTCACTAAGTGGAGATAGATTCTCTACTTCAGAATTTTCTCGAATCGTTTGCCTACCACTGACGTTAGACTCACTGGCCTGTAGTTCCCTGGCTTATCTCTACAACCCTTTTTAAATAGTGGAACAACATGAGCTGTTCTCCAGTCATCTGTCACCTCCCCCGTGGCCAGAGAGGATTTTTTTTTCTTGTGTGATACCATCACAGGAGCAGATCCATTGGTTTACTCCAATTCTGAATTTTTATTTCAATAAGCCGGGTTTATGCTGAATAATTTAAGTCGCTGAACGAGCACATTTATTTGTGGGGTGATTCAGTCCAAGTTCAGAGAGCAGGACAAGAACACAGTGAAATATCCGCTAACATCAATTATTCAATTAATGATTAAACAAAACACGTAAGAAAAGTCCAGGGACATCTGCTAGTATTATGGCCCATTAATGATATCCGTATCCACAAACTCCCAGAAGAAATGGAACACAGACTCAGTGACCCTTCTGGCAAGAGGAGATGGCTCGAGGGGGCGAACCAAAATTGGTTAGATCCTCAGCCAATCAGGGAGATTCGGTGGACCTCTAACAGCCCTGGCCAATCAGAGATCAACATCAACTCTTGGATGCCTTAGCCCATCAGGAGACTTTCCACCTGGTGCCTTGCAACCACATCAGCCAATTGAATACTTTTGTTCTTTGAGTAAGAGCCTCCTATGCTAATCAGATAGCTCCCCCCGATGCTCCACTCCTCAGCCCATCAACGTGCTCCGCTGCTGATGGACAGCCTCCTCAACCAATCTGCAATCAATGAGCTGGGCGCGCACACATTAATGTCAACCCATCAGGAAACAGGGTAATCAATGAAAAACGCCTCGGCCAAACAACTCATGGCACACTGAGGCGGCCAGTCGTCTCATTCAACCAGGGAGCTTCACCCAGTAACTCACAGAAGACTCAAAAATCAGGAATGCCCACCCGTGCCAGATAATAGCATAAACCTATCAGTGTGCAAAAACTCATTCCGGGCACTTGCATCAGCAAATCCTTGAGCTCCACCAAAGTTACTGGTTGTGGGTGCAGCCATCGCAATACTCGCTCTCCAGCACCGACAGTCACCCAAACAGAGCTTTCGATATTGGACTGACATCTAATGAAAGCAAACAACTCATGGCACAGTGAGGTGACCAGTGGTCTTATTCAACCAGGGGGCTTCACCCATCCTGTCTGTACGGGCTTACCGAATGAGCAATTTGCTCAGTCTCATCTTCTCCCGTAAACTTACACAGTGTTCTTTTTTAGAAACAGTTTAATTCCCTTCTGAGTTACCGAATTGAATCTACCACAACCACACTTTTTGGCAGAACATTCCAGTCTTTGACCCCTCGTTTCCTGATTTTTTTTTTCTCATGCCGTCATTGCCTCTTTTGCCAAATCCCTTACATTTGTGACTTCTTGCTCTCGATCCTTTCACATTTGAGAACGTTTTATCCACAGCTACTCTGTCCAGGATCATCATGATTTTGATTCGTTATATCAAATTTCCCCTCAGCCCTCATTTCTCCAAGGACAACAGGGCTAAATTTTCCAATCTATCTTCATATCTGAAGTTTCTCATTTCTGATAACATTCTCGTGAATCATTCCTGCGCTCTCTCGAGTGCCTTGACATCCTACCTTATTTGCAGTAGATTCTAGTGCATGCAATACTGCAGTTGAGGCTGAACTAGTGCCTTATATAACTCCAATATAACGCCCTTGTTCTTGTTCTTTAGGCTCCTATTAATAAGGCCTAGGAAAGTTCACACTCTCATCGTGCCATGCCACCTTCAATGACTGAGGCACGAATACACCCAGGTCACTCTGCTGTTTTCCCCCCTCAGAGTTGCCCCGTTTATTTTAATTTGTCTCTCCAATTTCTTCCGGCCAAAACTCTTCCATCAGTGAACTGCCTCTGCCATCTGTCGACCCATTTCACTAACTTATCACTGTCGTTTCGGCATTTTACGCTATTCCCATCGCAATTCACAGTGTTTCAAAGTTGCATATCGTTTGGAAATTTGTAGATGTGTATTGTACACTATGGTCAAAGTTATTAATAAATGTCAGGAAAAACTCTGAAGAAGAGTCATAAAGACTCCAGATATTAACTCAATTTCTCTCTTCACAGATGTTGCCAGACCTGCTGAGTTTTTCCAACATTTGCTGTTTCGATGTCAGGAAAACCAACGGCCTGACATTGAACCCTCAGGAACTCCACTACAAATATTTCTCTCGCCCACAAAAATCCATTACCCACTGCTCAGTGTTTCCGGTCACTTAGCCAAGTTCAAAGCAAGTCCGTCTTGATTCCATGAGGATTAAATTTGCTCACACGTCTCTTACGTGTCTTAATTTATTAAGTTATTTTGGAATTCCATGTATACAATTTTTAGAGCTAATCAATCTTATCTCGTCTCATTCCTGGCAGTCCTGGGACAAGTAAGTCTGGGCGCCTCAGGGCGGACTGGAGATTTGAGTACTCGCAAGTTCAGTAATTGGGGAGGGGGCATTTGTTGGACAGGCCAGTGATGAAGCGAGAACATTCCCAAACTTTTGAAGGGTGAGCACAACGTCAGTAAGTGGATGCTCAGGGAGGTGTCCTGGCCCCTTCCCACCTTGGGACTAAAAAGCGTTATCTTTCAGGCTGCCCTACTGCCCCTGAACTCCTCCTGCCAGCTTGAAAGCCAACCTGGGTGGCAGCCGGGCCCTGAGTGTTGAATCATTGGCCAAATTATGGCTTCGATGTGGGCATTAGTGAGTGAGTCATCATAGACCTCGTCCGTCCAAGTGTTAAGTTGCAGGGCGGTCAGGAGCCCAGTGGGAAGGCGAGCCAAAATAAATTAAAATTATTCACCCTCCGTGCCCCTTCACCACACCCCTAACCCCCACACCTCCCTACTCGCACCCAGCCATCGACTACAACAGCGCTGAAGGGGATCAAAAAATCCCGTGCCTGATAAAGATTTTCAACTTTATGTTTACTGGGGGGGATTGACAGGTGTTCAAAACATTCGAAGTTGTACAAGAGATGGAAGTTGAACTGTAATGCTTTTGAACTGTGTTTCTGGCATAGAGATCAACAAAGAGAGAGAAAAGAAAGCCAAAAAAGCATTAATTAGCTAAAGAAAAGTTTAGGTTAAAGACAGAAAGGAGAAGTAGTGGTCCAGAGGAGAGCTTTGATTGCACTAACATTTGATTTAACTAAAATTCTTCATTTCGTGCCTAAGCTTGCAAACAATGGAGTTGCAATATGCTTCACCTTAGTTGAAAAGAAAGCAATTAAGTTGTAATGGGCAAACGATGTTAGGGCTTTAATGTTACAGACTGTCCTGACAGCTGGACCAGTCACTTGCGTGTACGGTCGGTGTGAAGAACAGTCTGCAGACTGTGAATCAGATTAAAGGGCCATTAATCAATGCTTAAGATATTGCCCAGAAGGTCATCAATTGGAGCTCAGGACCATAAGGGGGATGCCTGACCAGACATTTGTAGAATTTCCCAGGGAAAAACAAATGTTGTGGGATTAATGGTTTTCATCACTGAAGTTATACAAACATTCCAGAACGTGAGGGAAAAGGTTGTTATGGAAGAATTCTAAAATAATATCCCAGTAACCATTAAAGCTTACTTAGACGATCATGAAGTATCAAAGATCTGATAAGCTGAAGTTCTGGCATTTACCTGTGATATCTGATACGACAGTTACATGTGGGGAAAATCGTCATATTGAAATCAACAAGCAAATTGGAGGAATAGGAAATCCGAGGATGGAGAAAGTACTAGATCTAGAGAACAAACTAAAGTATGGCAAAATAATAAAGGAGATAGGCTGGAACCTACAAGTGGTAAAAAAAAAATAGTATGTTTCCATTACAATATGACTTGGCATACAGAACTTAATCACTGGAAATTAAATGGGAGGCCTATTGCAGTAGTAGGAATGCCAAAGGAAATCTTCGAAAAAGTTGTACCAGGAAAAGAAATGGCGAATAAAATGGAAACAGTGGTACAGGTGAAACGGATTACCTCCAACACATAGTAGGAAGGAGGATATGGCTCAGGATAGGCAAGACAATCCTTCCCTCATAACTGCAAAAAGGAGCGTGGCTATTGGAGGTTCTCGATGTTGTATCTCGAGCAGAGATAAGTTCCCTCACTCTTCCAACGAAATAAGTGAACAAATTAAGGTAAGGTTTAAATATGTTGCTTACAGAGGAGATGTACTCCCTTATCCTTCCAGGAAAGGAGGCATATCATTAACGATATTGAGTTTGACTGGAGCAAGTCATCACTGATGCTGGTTAATGACACAATTTGCCTTCCAAATCGGCCAATAAAGGAAAACTATTAACTGGAGGTATACGCAGAGGTTACAAACTGTTTCAATTATATAATTATCCATTAAAGAGTGATTCAGTGAATGGAGAGTTTGAAGTTGGAGCAGTGCATAAAATTGCAGTAGAAGGAATTTATTTTATCTTGGAGAATGATCTGACTGCTTCATCATGTTAGCCTCACCAAGGGCGTTGGAAGAACTAGTGGAAGTCACAGAATCATAGAATCACACAGTGCAGAAGAGGCCCTTCAGCCCATCAAGCCTGCACCGTCAAGTGAATGAAGCTGAGCTGCTACAAGAGGAACATCCTGGATTGTTCCCCAACAGTGTTGTGACTAGTTCTTTGGCCCATTAAAAAAAACACAACACATGAAGAGGAAGAATCGACTGGAAAGGGAGATAGTGTAGGAATTCAGTACCTAACACGATTTTCGAGAACTGAAGCAAAAAGGAGGAAGCTAAACAGAATGAGGCTGACATGTTTAGCCTATGTTTCTTTTTTTTCAGCAGAAATGCAACAGGCTAACATGAAGCTGAGAGCTGCATCAACGAGCATACTCAGAGACTGAATCAGAATTAATAACTGAGCGTCAGTATTTGAAAGGCAAAGTGCTAATGAGAAAATGGGACCACCTCAAATGTCAGACGATAATGAATGGAAAATAGTTCATCAGGTTCAATCTCGGTTTCCCAATGAAACTTTATGAGTGGATCAAGTAATTTCAATGGCAGCTCACTTAAGTGTTATGAAAAGGCACGCTAACTCACTCAAGCATTTTTGTTGGCCAGTATTGCCTAAAAACATGATTAAATTCTGAGAGATATTTGGCACACGTTAGATAGCGGGGGAAGCCCAGTCATCAATTAAGCCTGCACCTTTAATTACGGTCCCAGATTTTGTATAGCCATTTCACAGGATCACAATAGATTATGTAGGGGCCCAACATAAAACCAGAAGTGTGAATCAATATTATTTAACAATTATAGATGTTTAAGCAAGATTTTCTGAGGAAGTGCCTTTGGGGAAAATAACGGCCAAAATCGTCGTGGAAAAGTTAGTTCTATTTTCTTTAGAAGATATGCATTACCGACGAAATACAATCCGAACAAAATTCATAATTTATGTTACCAATATTCGAAAAAATAATGAATAGTCTGGGAATAAATCAATTAAAGTCTTCAAATTATCATCCACAACCGCAAGAAGCAGTGGAGAGGCGGATCAACTTTAAAGATCATGATCAAATCTTATAATAAGTAATGCCCTAATGATTTGGATGACGGTATTGCATTTTTACTGTTTGCAATTCGGGATGCCCCTAATGAGTCCGAGGGATTCAGTCCTTTTGAATTGATATATGGACCTGAGGTGAGAGGACCTCTTAAATTAATGAAAGAAATAATTATAAACCAAAGCTTAGAGACAACTCTTTTGGTCTCTGTGTCAAATTTCCTGAAAAGCGTGTGAGTTAGCCAGAGAACATTTGAAAATCGCTCAACAAACAATGAAATCAATAGAAGATAAAAATGCCAAAGCTCGAACTTTTGTCGCTGGAAACTATGTTACTCTGGTGAACCGTTAAAGGCGATGTTCACTGGAACTCATCAAATCTAAAAGGAGCTGAGTGACATAAGGGATATAAAGAATACTCCAGACAGGAGGAAAAGTCTGCGGGTCTGTCACATTAATGTGTCAAAGCGATAATATGACAGGAAAGATATTCAGGAGGGGACTGTGTTTGCAGTGGTTAAAAGGAATAGGGTGTGCAATGAAAATATCAGAGTGATTCCAAAATGAATGAGAAATCAATAATTCTAAATTTAGCCCTATAGTGATATAAAACAGAGGTGCTTAAAATGTAGATTTGATATCACACTGTATTCCAGAGAGCTGTCGAGGTGCCTTAACAAAGTCATAAATCGATTTATGTAAATAAGCCAGGCAAAAACATAACTGGCCGTACATCATGTTACTGTAGGTGATTTGGCACTCATTAAGCAACGTCCATACAGATTCCATCCAAATACATATAGTCAGTTGAGGGAGGGTATCAAGTTGACGATGGAAAATGGCATTTTTGGACCAAGTCACAGTAGCTGTTGTTCACCTATTGCAATGGTACCGAAGCCAGATGGGTCACAACAATTATGTATGTCTATCACAAACTTAATGCAGTTACAGAGGCGGATTCAAATCAAATTCCAAGTTTCGTTACAAAATATGACTTATTAATGGGCTACTGGCAAATTCTAAATGCTGACACGACCAAAGAAATATTAAATTTTGTAACCTCGGATGAATATCATCAACGCCAGTTCAAGCATTTCCAAACGAAGAGTGCACCAGCAACTTTTCATTTAAAAAAATTGCTGCCAGTGCTGTAAATTGTAGCTTTGAGTAAAGATTGGATTGGATAGGCTAGGCTTGTTTTCCAGAGGATAGAGGACGCTGAGGGGTGACGTAATTGAGGTACAAAATATTACGAAGTAGACAGTAAAGGCATGCTTCCCATAACTGAAGGGTCAATTAGCTGGAGGGCATTGATTTAAGGTGATTGCTGGAAGGACTAGGGTAGACATGAGGAAAACTTTTTCACGCTGAAGGTGGTGGGCATCTGGCATTAACTACATAAATCGATATTTTAGGCTGATGCACTCCACTAATTTAAAAGGTACCTGGATTTTCATCTGAAGCGCTGGAGCCTGCAATGCTACGGGCCTGGTGTTGGAAAGTCGGATTATAATGATCAGTTAGTCTATTTTTCATTTGTTTTCTGCCAACACAGACATGATGGGCTGAATGGCCTCTTTCAACGCATTATTTTTTCTATGGTTCTACTGTTCTAATGCCATTGAAGTATTAGAGAGCAGGGCTCTTTATTTGAGGTAGTGGTGGTGGTGGGGGGGTGGGGGGTAGGGGTGGGTGGTGGGTGGGCAGTATTGAAGAAGTGCACCCAATCGTTGAGGGGCAGTCCCATCATTGAGTGTGGGGACATGGTAAAATTGAGGAAGAAGGGAGACAAAAGTAAAGAGTCATGAAGAAAAAAGTCAGAAAAAATATGATTAGGAATTGAGGGAACATCAAACATGCAGACTGCTGCACAAAATGGCCTGGGGTATTGCGATGGGGAACCCAAAAAATAAAAGTGTACGCCCCAAGAATCGAGTGCAGGGCAAAGGTAAGAGGCTGTCCAAATATTGCAGTGCCTTAAAAAAATGATAGCGCCACCCTGGAACACTGATGTGGGAGCTTACATTTTGGGAGCATTCCAAATATTGAGGGGAGGGCAAAATTGAGAGAGTGGCCTAAAATTATGTGGCAGGCAAAAAATATATTGACAGGAGCCACCCATAAATTGAGACGGGGGTACCCCAAACTTGAGGGGCAGGCCATAAATTGTGAGAGAAAAATCCAGAGAAAAAGAGTCGCAAAAAATCCAGGAAAAACTAGTCAAAGAGAAAAAGTCAAGACAAAATGAAAAGACAAGTTGTCAGGGAAAACAAGTCAGAAAAAAGATTCAGAGCAAATGTCAGTACAATAGTCAGAAGGAATAAGTCAGAAAAAATTGCAGAGAATTCAGTTTAAAATATCACAATTGGATGTCTGTATCAGTTAGAGGGCTTGCATCGATTGTTACATTTTTACCAGTTCATGGGCTGTATCTGTTGAGGCGTTCGTAATCTGTTGAAGAGACTGTATTGTTTAAGGTGTTTAATTGGATTGAAGCCTTTTGTCAGTTTCAGATGCTGTATGAGATTGAGATCTGGAAATATTTTCTGGTGTTTAATTAGTTTCATAAGCTGTATTATTTGAATTCTGCAATGAATAGTCAAAAATCACGCACTTTCATTACTTAGCTGAATTTAAAGAGGGCAGCTACATCCCGGAATGCAATAGAACAGTGCTGAGAGAGACAATATAACATTTGGAATGTAATTACTGAATGGTCACAAACAAGTGAAAAGTGTCACTGAAACAATATGAGATCTAGAGGGGTAACTGATATGTGTTTGAGATGACAGCGTCATGGGTGGGAGAATACAGCTTTTATTTAATTAGTGAAACATTGCGATCTGTATTGCCCAGTTTTTGGAACGTGGCAATTCATTTTCAGAAGGAACCATATTCCATCACCAAACTCGATGCCGTCATTTAAAAAACAACAAAGTTGAACGATGTTGCAACATCAATATTCCTGAGTTAATGCCACAGGGTTTAAATTAAAGGCTTTAGGAATATATCACCTCAGAGTTCAATAGAGCTCGCCTGCAGCACGAAGGGAGTCATCACTTTACACTGACGATGCATCGCCCAATTCAAAAGGCTAACAAAATATATTACATGATCCTGGCTGCTATCGGTGTTCCTGGTAAGTGACTATAACCATTGATGTTATGTAAATCTGTGTGTGAGCTGCTTTCTGGTTTTACTCTGTGACAGATAATGTTACATGATGAGCTAGTGGTCACCATAATAAAGATATCCGATCAGTGCCACTATTGGCTGAAGTCAAATGTCTTGAATTATCTCTGTTGTTTTACTCAATTTCCTTAAAAACTACTAAAAGTCCATTTGTAACTCATAGACCCTGAATTATCAACTTATTGAATCGAGTGGAATTTCGTGCAATGCTGAAACAGACCTTAATGAAGGCGAACTCGCTGAAGGAAAGTATTTGTGGATGTCAGAGTAAAGTCAAAGTGAGTGTTGGTCACTAGCCAGAGTGGAATGATTGACCCCAGTGACGATGTATTACTGGGAGCATCTGTCATTGTGGAATTGTTCTGAGTGTGGGTCACGAAACTGAACGACAAAAAGATGGTTCCATGTTGAAACCATGCTTTGTGTGGTGAATAAACTCTGCATTCTATGGTGCTGCCTCTGTGCTTTACCAATGCAATAGGTTTTCAACAGAAAAAGTTTCACTGTTTTTTGAAGTTAATGTGTAACGTGGCAACTTTCAATATTTCCCTGTTTTCTTTTGAACTACTTGAATAAAAACAGACTTCAGCAAGTTAGTAATATTTGAACAAGCCAAGAGCATTGTGAGAGTATTCCAATCCTCTTTGTGGAATTTTTTCTTCTCACTCCAAATAAACTCCACAGCTTTGTTTGGTATTTTCATCTTCATGTTATCTGTATTGTTATTTTAAATGTTTTGTCAAGCTGTTCCCCTGACCCCCTGAACCTCTCAACCCCATTGAGACATGTAATTCCCAAGGACCATTTTGGGACTTTAATTCTTCCTATCTAAATGCAGTTCCCGACACTTAGCTATGTTGCAATGAACTTACCAAAGAAACGTCCATGTAAAAGTTAATTAATTATTACTAATGTGTTATTTTGTCATATTCTACCTCTGTATTCACAGCAATCTAGCATTGGATTTGCTCATAAATTTTGAAATTATCACTCTGCTTCCCGATTCCATAAAGCTTATGTAAATGTCGAAGAGCAGTGTTCCTAGTGTTGGTCCTTGTGGAAAAGCACTTTCCACATTCCAGCAGTCTCAGTGAATTCATTTGGCCCGTGATCCCTGTTTTCGGCCTTTATAGCCAACTTGTTGCCCATTCTGCTGCTTGTTCCTTAACTCCACATCAGCCATGGGTCTGTGATGTTGTAGTTCACCCGAAGCCTTCAGAAAATCAAAATATTTTCCAACTATTGTACTGATCTGATAAAAGAAGTTCTGATCACTATTCAAATAATTTAACAAAGTTAGCCAAGTAATGCCTTAATATTGCAAAATGTGCTGACTAATCTTTCTTATACAGGTTCTAGATTTTTCCTTCTATTATATTTTTGATTCTGTTATTTTATTCCACTACTGGCAAGTTCTGTGGACTTGTTCTATGTTTTGTTTTAAACGCAGCCACTATATTGGCTGCATTTCGCCCTCTAATCAGGCCTAGTGATCTTTAATGAACAGATAATAATGTCTTTGCTGTCTATCCCTAAGATTTGTTTCTGAATAGATATCGATCCATTCCATCCAAGCCAGGGGTTTTAACTTCTTTTTCATTACCTTATCAAAAATCAGCCTTAAACATGTTAAAGTTGTTGGGCTGAATGCATTCTTTATCATTTGATTTTTTATGTCATCTCCTCTAAGATCAATCCCCTTCTTCAGGCTCTGAATCCTTATCCATTGACTCATTCTGCCCAAATTTCCAAATTGTGACATTACTTCCTCCTTTCTAAGTTCGGAGCTGTGCCCCAGAAGTCAGGTTTCCTCTGCTCTAAATTCCAGTAAAATCCGAGAGGATCTAAATCTGGCGAGATGATGAGGGGCCAAAGCAAAAGCAGATCCCAACCTGGTTAATATCCGAAACTAGTGAATATTTGAAACTGGTGGAGGGTCTGAACATGGTATGGATCCAAACTTGAGGAGGGCCCGAACCCTAGGAGGATCTCAACATGGGGAATGTTCCAACAGTCCTAATCTGTTTGGCTCTGAAATTTGAAGAGTCCAAACCTGCCGGAAATCCAAACCCATGTGGGATCCGAAGATGCTGAGGGCTTGCACCTGGTGAGGTCTAAACATGGTGAGTGTTTGAATTTCGTGAGGTTCCGAACATGGATAGTGTCCGATCCTGGTGAGGGTCTAACCCTGACAAGGGTCTACACTGAGACGGGAGGGAATCGGGGGAGACATGAACATGGTGTATGTCCATTCTTTACGAGGGTCGGAACCCAGGGAGGATCCAAACCTGCTGAAAGATCAAACCCTGAGACTCTTTGGGCCCGGGGAGGGTTTGAATCTGTGGGTTTTCCAAAACAGTCATGGATCTGATCGTGGGAAGGGTCAGAACGTGGAGAGGCCCATAACCTGGAGTGGTCTGATCCTCGGGAGCGTCTGAACCAAGTGACGACCTTAACCTGCGCGGGTCTGAACCTGCGGAGCGTGTGGACCTGGGGAGCGTGTGAATCTGGTGAGGGCCCGATCGTGATCAGTGTCTAAAGCCAGGGAGGGTTGAAAACTGATAAAATTCCTATCCCGGGGAGTGTCTGAACCTGTGAGGGAAACAATCAGATGGGCAATGGTTGATTAGATGAGGAGTTCAAAGACTGTTTTCGGGATAATTTCTTCGAAAAGCATGTTCTGGAGCCAACCAGAAAGCAGGCGACACCGGACCTCTTATTGAGCAACGAGATAGGATTACTTAATAACCTCATAGTGAAGTCGCCCCTAGGTAGGAGTGATTATCACATATGTGAATTTTACATTCGTTTTGAGAGAGAAACGAGTGCATCCAAGACAAGTACTTTAAACCTAAATGAGGGCAATTATGAAGATATGAAAGCGCAGCTAGCTGAAGTGAGCTGGCAAATGAGGGTAAGGGATCATTTAATAGAGGTGCAGTGGCAGATATTTGAACAGATATTTCAGAAGATACAGAATAGATGAATTCCAATGAGAATGAAAAAATATAAGGGGAGGCCCATCATCCATGGTTAACTGCAAACGTTTAAGTCAGTAACAAACTTAAAACAAAAACATATAATTATGCAAAAACGGGTGGCAGGTCAAAAGATTGGAAAGAAGATAAAAAACAAACAATGATGACAAAACAATTAATAAGGAGTTAAAACTTAAAGTATGACAGACAGCTAGCTTATAATATAAAGGTATAAAAATACAAATGGTTGTAAGGGTTTCTGTAGATATTTAACTAAGACAAGTTAATAACTTTATATAGCGTTGGCCCGCTACAAAATGTGCGTGGGGAATTGACAATGGAATGTATGGAGATGGCAGATGAAATAATCAGATATTTTACTTCAGCCTTCACTGCAAAAGACACAAGTAACATCCTGGAAATCCTTGTAAATCAGGAAATGGGTGGTGGTATTTAGCAAATTGTTTAGGTCATGGGCTGAGAAATCATCAGGTCCGGATGGACTTCACCATAAGGACTTGAAGAAGTGGCTAGTGAGATACATGATGCATTAGTTTTAATTTTCCAAAATTCGTGAAAGGTTCATTTAGATTGGAATATATTTACTGTAACTATTTTAACAGAAAATGGAGGAGGCAGAAAGCAGGAAACTATAGGACAATTAACCCAACATCTGTCAATGAGAAAATGTTATTAAAGATGTCCTGGAAGCGTACTTAGAACAAATCGAGGCAGTCAAGCAGAGTCAACATGGTTTCATAAAAAGACTATCATATTTAACCAATTTAGCCGAGTTGTTGAAAGAATCATATGTTCTGTGGATAAAGAAGCAGCGGAGGATGTACTCTATGGAACTGCCCTGACGTATTTGACAAACTGATACATCAACGTTTATTACAGAACCTCAAAGCTCATGTTCTAGGGGTAACATATTGGCATGGTTAGAAGATTGGCCAGATAACAGGAAGCAGACAGTTGGCACAAATTGGCCTTTTTTTCTGGTTTGCAGGGCGTAACAAGTAGTGTGTCACAGGGATAAGTACTGTGAACTCATCTTGTTACAATTTATATAAATGACTTAGATGAAGGAACGGACTGAGTGGTTGCTAAATGTGCTAACGACACAAAGGTATGTGGGAAAGAAAGCTCTGCATAGGATATAAGGAGGCTTGAAAGTGGCATAGATAAATTGTGAGTGCGCAGAGGCCTGGAAAAGGCAGTATAATGTGGGCAAATGTGAAATTGTTTATTTCGACCAAATAAACTAAGAAAGAAGCTTGTTATCTAAATGGTAAGAAATTGCAGATCTCTGAGATCCAGAGAGAGCTGGGTCTCCCATTGCATGAGCCATTAAAGGTTAGCAGGTAATAGGAAATCTAATGGAAAGTTATCTTTTATTCTGAGTGAAATTGGTTACAGCAATAAGGAAATTATTCATCTGTTGTAGCGGGCATTATTGAGAACACACCTGGAGTATTGTGTACAGTGCTGGTCACCTTATTTTAAGAAAGATTTATATGCGTTAGAAGGAGTTCTGAGAATGTTTATTGTCAAATACCAGGAATGGGCAGGTTGCCATCTGAGGAAAGGCTGGACAGGCTGGGCTTCTATCAATTGGAATTTAGGAGAGTAAGAGGCCACTCACTTGAAACCGTTCAGATCCGGAGGGGTCTTGACAGGGTGAATGTGGAGAGCACCTTTCCTTTTGTGTGAAAACCTAGAACTATGAGTCGCTGTTTAAAAGGAAGGAATCGCCCATTTTAGACAGAGATGAGGGGATTATTTTTTTTTAGCTAAGAGGACCTTGAGCCTTTGGAAATTTCTTCCTCAAAATGACATGGAAGCAGAATCATTAAATACCATTAAGGCAGACGCCGATAGTTCCTTGATTAACAAGGGGGTAAAAAGTTATCGAGGGGACGTAGGAATCTGGGGTTCAGGTTACATTCAGAGCAGCCAAAATCTTATTGAATGGCGGAGCAGTCTCGTAGGCCCGAGTAGCCTACTGCTATTCCTAGATCGGCTATCCGATCATGATGAGAGCCTGAATCCGGGAGGGTCTGAACATGGAAAGGGTCTGAACCTGGGAAGGGTCTGATCTTGATGAGGGCCCAAATCCTGGGAGGATTAAAACCCGTGGAATAGCAAAACCCGGAGAGCGTCTGAATCCGAGGTGGCTCCAAATCGGTGCACAGTCCAAAAATGCTTAGGGCCTGAATCTGGTGATAATCCAAACCTAGTGAGGGGCTAAAACTGGTGAGTGTCCGACACTAGTGAGCGTCTGCACATCGTGAGGGCCAGATCCTGGGCAGGGCTTGCACCTGCTCAGTGTCCACAATTGGTGAGAGTCCGAAAATGGTGAGTGTGCAAGTTGCGGAGGAACGAGAAATGTATTAATATCCCAACACTTTTGGGGGGGGGGGGGGATGGGGATGGGGTGGGGGGGGGGGGGGGATGTTGTGTGGGGGTCGGGGGGCGGTAGTTGTGTCCCAAACTTGGATAGGATAGAGATCCGCTGAGGATCTAAATCTGAGAAACGTTATAAAAGTGGGAATGATCCGTACCTGGATAGGGTCCCCACCCACTCAAAGTCTGAGCCTGATGAGTTTCAAATCTAGGAAGGTAATAGAAGTGGGGAGAGTCTGTACCTAGATCGAGTGAAACACTGAGGCAGTCTGAACTTCGTGAGGGTCCGAATCCAGTGAAGATAATAAAAGTGGGTAGGGTCCATACCCAAACAGGGTGTCAACATTGAGACAATCTAAAGCTGATGAGGTGCCAAAATCGAAACGGTCCTAATCTGGTTTGGGTCCAAATGTGTTAAAGCTGCGAAATTGGGCTGGGTCCGAACCTTTGAGTGTCTGAATCTGCTGATGGCCTGAACCATCAGAAGGTTCAAGCCCGGAAATGGACTGAATCTGGGAATTTATTCCAATAAATTATAAAGATGTTCCTTTTCCCACCTAGTTCCATTATTTAAAAAAAAAACACCCCCACTAGAGCTATACATTGAGTGCCCTACCATCCATTCTTAATTAGCACATTCGTTTAGATAATATCACCAACTTTAACTTTAACACCTATGTATTCTTTTGTACCATTGTCGCTGACATCTTTTGATGATCTGCTTCTATCACTGCTTGTTTGTCCCTCCAACCAGCCACCCCTTCCACTTCTCTCTCTCTCTCTCTCTCTCTCCGCCCCCCTCACACACACCCTAAACCATCTTATATTTAAACTCTTTCTTGGACTCGAACTCAAGTTCTGTCGAAGGGTCATGAGGACTCGAAACGTCAACTCTTTTCTTCTCTGCCGATGCTGCCAGACCTGCTGAGTTTTTCCAGGTAAATCTGTTTTTGTTTTTGTTTTGGACTTCCAGCATCCGCAGTTTTTTTGTTTTTATCTCTGTGTTTAATTGACTGCCGCTGCTCTTCAAGAAATGCCTACCTCCTTGAAGAAGTTCTGTTCTTTTCTGCGACAAGATTTCTGTTCCTCTCTTTTGCCCTGCTCACCTTCCTTGCTTTCCATTTCCCTCCTGGTGTTTGACAAGGTGTTTACTAAAACACGCTTTCACAGCCATATCTCCTTTCTCAGTGACTGTCTCCATCTCCGACTTACCCCACGTGGATTTCAACTGAAATTCCACCCCTCATGTTTCGAACCCACCCAGGATTATAGGTATCTCCGGGACATAAAACGTTTCTCAGACTGCTGTTCCTGTCACATTCTGAAATCCACACTCAGTGCCATGCGCCGCCATATGAACACAGTCAACCTCTCCCTGCAGCAGCACCGCCGTACCCTTTTTCAAAGCTGCGCGTGCCCCCAGTTTCATTTTATCCTTTGGTTCATCCGACACCTCAACAAGAAACTTTTTCTCTTTCGCTCAAGTGCTAAGGAACGCAAGCTCCAACAACTCATCGACACCAACACCCATCTAGGACAATCCACCCCTGCCTGTCCCTCCGTCCCCACCCTTTCTTCCAATCCCAACCCCAGCCGTGTATTCACTATACCCCCTGACCTTCCCCTCTCCTATGCTGAACGTTCAGTGCTCAGCAGAGGACTTTGTTTCATACCCTTACGCCCTCACCTCAATGAATTTCGGGCTCGGCATGATGCTGAACTCTTCTTCCGCCGTCTTCGTCTCCGGGCTCACTTCTTTGGGCAGGAGTCCTCTCCCATTTCAACAGATCCTTTTACCCTTCTCCAATATTCTCCCTCCACCTGGACCCTTCCCTCTGGATTCTTAACTTCTCTTGATCTTTTCATTGAGAACTGTCGGCGCGACATTAGTCATCTCAATTTCTCTGCTCCTCTCACCCATTCTAAACTGTCTCTCTCTGAACTTACTGCACTTCATTCTCTCAGGTCCAACCCTGACATTGTCATCAAACCCGCTGACAAGGGTGGTGCTGTTGCTGTCTGGCAAACTGACCTCTACCTTACGGAGGCTGAGCGTCAACTCGCAGACACTTCCTCCTACCTCTCCTTGGACCATGACCCCACCACTGAACATCAAGCCATTGTTTCCAGGACTGTCACTGACCTCATCTCCTCTGCGGATCTCCCTCCCACAGCTTCCAACCTGATAGCCGCCCAACCTCGGATGGCCTGCTTCTATCTCCTACCCAAAATCCACAAACAAAACTGCCCCTGTTGACCGATTGTCTCAGCTTGCTCCTGCCCCACAGAACTCATTTCTCGTTATCTTGACTCCCTTCTCTCTCCCCTTGTCCAGTCCCTTCCCACCTACATCCGTGATTCCTCTGACACCTTATCTCATCAACAATTTCCAGTTCCCTGGCCCCTACCGCTTCCTCTTCACCATGGACGTCCAATCCCTGTACACCTCTAGCCCCACCAGGATGGTCTGAGGGTCCTTAGCTTCTTCCTCGAACAGAGGCCCAAACAATCCCCATCCACTACTACTCTCCTCCGTCTGGCTGAACTTGTTCTCACGCTGAACAATTTCTCCTTCAACTCCTCTCACTTCCTCCAAATAAAAGGTGTGGCTATGGGTACCTGCATGGGCCTCAGCTATGCCTGTCTCTTTATGGGGTATGAGGAACATTCCTTGTTCCAGTCCTACTCTGGCCCGCTTCCACAACTCTTTCTCCGGTACATTGATGATTACTTCGGTGCCGCTTCATGCTCTTGTCGGGACGTGCAAAAATTTATTAATTTTGCTTCCAATCTCCAACCCTCCATCATTTTCATGTGGTCCATCTCTGACACTTCCCTTCCCTTCCTTGAAATCCCTGTCTCAATCTCTAGTGATTGACTGTCCACCAATATCCATTACAAACCCAACGACTCCCACAGCTATCTCGACTACAACTCCTCACACCCCGCTTCCTGTAAGGACTCCATCCCATTCTCTCAGTTCCTTCGCCTCCGTCGCTTCTGTTCTGATGATGCTACCTTCAAAAACAGTTCCTCTGTCATGTCCTCCTTCTTCCTTCACCGAGGTTTTCCACCCACGGTCGTTGACAGGGCCCTCAGCCGTGTCCGGCCCATATCCCTTGCATCCGCCCTCACGCCTTCTGCTCCCTCCCAGAAACATGATAGGGCCCCCCTTGTCCTCACTTATCACCCCACCAGCCTCCGCATTCAAAGGATCATCCTCCGCCATTTCTGCCAACTCCAGCATGATGCCACCACCAAACACATCTTCCTTTCACCCCCTCTATCGGCATTTGGTAGGGATCGCTCCCTCCGGGACACCCTGGTCCACTCCTCCATCACCCCCTGCTCCTCAACCCCCTCCTATGGCACCACCCCATGCCCACGCAAAAGATGCAACACCTGCCCCTTCACTTCCTCTCTCCTCACCGTCCAAGGACCCAAACACTCCTTTCAAGTGAAGCAGCATTTTACTTGCTTGTCCCACAACTTAGTCTACTGCATTCGTTGCCCCCAATGTGTTCTCCTCTACATTGGAGGGACCAAATGTAAACTGGGCGACCACTTTGCAGACCACCTGCGGTCTGTCCGCAAGAATGACTCAAACCTCCCTGTCACTTGCCATTTTGACACTCCACCCTGCTCTCTTGCCCACATGTCTGTCCTTGGCTTGCTGCATTGTTCCAGTGAAGCCCAACGTAAACTGAAGGATCAACACCTCATCTTCCAACTAGGCACTTTACAGCCTTCCGGACTGAATATTGAATTCAACAACTTTAGGTCGTGAGCTCCCTCCCCCATCCCCACCCCCTATCTGTTTCCCCTATCCCTTTTTTTTCCAATGAAGTATAAAGATTTTTCTTTTCCCACCTATTTCCATTATTTAAAAAAAAACACCCCCACTAGAGCTATACACTGAGTGCCCTACCATCCATTCTTAATTAGCACATTCGTTTAGATAATATCACCAACTTTAACTTTAACACCAATATGTTCTTTTGTACCATTGTTGTTGACCTCTTTTGATGATCTGCTTCTATCACTGCTTGTTTGTCCCTACAACCACCACCCCTCCTACCCTCCACTTCTCTCTCTCTCTCTCTCTCTCCGCCCGCCACACACACACCTTAAACCAGCTTATATTTCAACTCTTTCTTGGACTCGAACTCAAGTTCTGTCGAAGGGTCATGAGTACTCGAAACGTCAACTCTTTTCTTCTCCGCCGATGATGCCAGACCTGCTGAGTTTTTCCAGATAATTCTGTTTTTGTTTCTGTTTTGGATTTCCAGCATCTGCTGGTTTTTTGTTTTTATTTTTTGAATCTGGGAAGGGTCCACTTCTGATGAGGGTCCAAAACCTAGGCGGATCCAAACTTGATTGGGGTCAAAAGGGCTATAAACCTGGGAGTGCCCAAAGCTGGTGGTGGTCCAAAACTGAACAGTTTCCGAACCCGGGTTGGGTCCAAACCTGGGGATGAGCGAAACCATGTGATGCTATTTACGTGGCCAGGATCTGGATCTAGATATTGTCCGAACCAGTTGAGGGTCCAAACCATGTGAGGGCCCGAACACTGAGGGGGGTTGGGGGCAGTGTGGGCTGCTCAGAAGCTGTTGAATTTCCAAAAGCAGGAAGTTTCCAAAAAAGGACAGGGTTGGGTCAGAACCTGGCAAGGTTCCGAAATCGCGAAGGGTCTGAACCTGTCTAGATTCCGATCCCAGGTCAGGCCTGCACCTGGTGAGGGCCTGAACACTGACAAGGTTCGAGACTGGAAAGGCTCCTAATCTGAAGAGGGTGTCAACCTTATGATCGCCCATTCATTATGATGGTCGGAATCAGTGCACAATTGAACCCGGCAAGTATCCAAAACATGGGAGGGTAGGCAGCTGGAGATAGTAGAAACCTGGCGAGGACGCGGACCCGTGAACCTTCACAACTAAGGAGGGCCCGAACCAAGTGAGGGTGAGAAACAGGGACAAGTCCGATGCTGTTGAGGGTTCAAACTCACGGAGGCTGAGCCCTCGTGAGGGTTGGAACGGGATGAGCATCCAAAGCTGGTGAGACCCCGAAATTGTTGATGATCCCAAACAGCGGAGAGCCCGAAAGTTGTGAGGGCCTTAACTTGGTGATGTCTGAACCAAGAGACAATCCAGACCTGTGGATGGTATGAACACAAAGAGGGCCCATACTTGCTGAGGGTCTGAACACAGGGTGTGTCTGGAGCTGGTGAGTATCTGAACCTGGGGAGAGTCTGAACCTGCTGACTGCCCAAGAATAAGGAGAGTCCAAACCCGGGGTTGTTTCTACTTGGTGAGGGCCCAGGTCTGAGCATGACCTGAATCTGGTGAGGCTCCAAAAATGGGTAGCATCCAATTCTGGTGATGTTCCAAACTTAGGAAGGATCCAAATCTGCTGAAGTTCTTAACTTGGTGAGGTTTTGAACCGATTGAGGTTTCAACATTGTTGAGAGTCCAAAACTGGCGAGGATCCGAACCTGGTGATTGTTCAAATCTAGTGAGTGTCATAACCTTGCGTGGTCTCTACCTGGCAAGGGTCTGAAAATTTTGAGGAAAGTCCAATCCTGTGGAGATTCCAAACCTCCTCAGGCTCCAAACCTAGTTAGGGTTTGAACCCACTGAATGCCTGGTTTCTGAAAGTGTTTGAATCTTTTAGGGTCCGAAACTGGAGATGGTCCGAACTCAGGGATGTTCACAACTTGGGGATCTTCTGTAAGACGAGAGTGCCTGACCCTGGGGAGTGTCCAAACTTCGTAAATATCTGAGTCCAGGGAGTTCCCGAAGCTGGTGAGGGCCTGAAACATGTGCCTTCTCCGCAACTCATGACGGCCCGAAGCTTGTCAGTGTCAAAACCTGGGAATGTCCCGAATCTGGCGAGATTCCAATATCTGCTGAGTTCAGTGTCCGGAACTCAGGAAGGTCTGAAACTGGTGCAGGCTTGATCCCTGGGAGTGCTTTCTTCTGGTATGGAGATCGTTCTGATCACAGGACGGTGGTGCTGATTTAGGTGGGATACTAATGACGGGGGACAGCAGCCCAATGGCATAAACGTTCCGACCCAGGCGAGGGTCTGAAGCAGCGGAGAGATCAAATCCTGTGACAGGTCCAAACACCCGGGAAGTTCCATAAGTGGGATGGGGCGGGGATGTAGGAAGGTGCTGAGTTTCCGACCGCCAATTCCAGATGCCTCTGTATGGGTGCAGGGTTCGAAGAGGAAGCACAGGTGTTCAGAGTTAAAGCTGTAAGGCACCCTCATTGAAATATTAATTTTGGTTCAGGTCGTGGTTGTGATTTTTACATTTCAAACCCTGATAATGCATTATGGCAACCCAACCCCCACACCGGCGATACAAACATGCTCTCTCACGCACACACACACACACAGATGCTCACACACACGCACACATTGAGGCACACACAGACACGCACATAGATACGTGCGTGCATGCAAACACACACACAGTCATGGAGACAGACACATACGTAAACACACATAGTCACACACACACACACACACACACACACACACAGACGAGCACAGGCACACACACACATAGGCCCACACAGAGGCAAACAGACACAGCCACGAACACAGACACACTCACACATATGCAAACGTGCACACAGATGCTCTCTCTCTCTCACACACATACAGACAGACGCATTCACACACACGCGCACAGAAACGGAGAGGCACACGCACAGACAAACGCACATAAACAACACCCATACCACATCCAATGAGGAAGTTAATTCCTGTCTTTACTGCTCGGGTCAGGCATGGTCAATGGGGGATTAATAATTTCCAGCCTCTTTTTCCTTTCTCTCTCTTACAGTTAGTTTGCTGGCAACCCTGATACTTTCCCAGGGAAAGTGCGGCCTCTCCACCTGCACCACACGCTATCTAGTGGCCATGGCAACTGCAGATTTGCTGGTCATTATCACTGAGGTTATACTGAAACAGATCAGTTTTTATTATTTACCAGTTTCTTTCCTGGACATCACCCCTGTATGTAGTGTTAACATCATCTTGATTCGTGCAGCCACAGACTGCTCTGTCTGGTTCACCACCACTTTCTCCTTTGATAGTTTCATGGCCATTTGTTGTGAGAAGCTGAAAACAAAATATTGCACTGGGAAAACGTTGGCTGTACTTCTAGCAATAAGCGGCATGCTGCTGTGTTTAAAAAACATTCCCTTCTACTTTTCCTATGAACCTTCAAAAATAATCGACAGTATACCGTGGTTCTGTTCTACAAAGCAAAGCTACTTTAGTGATCACAAATGGGTGGGACTTGATTGCCTTGATACAGTTTTAACTCGATTGCTCCCATTTGCCTTCATTCTGTTGCTCAACGCTCTGGCAGACACATTTTAGTCGCAAGCCGAGTCCATAAGAGATTGAGCGGCCAGAGTAAGAGAGAGAATCGCAGTGACCCAGAGTTGGAGAACAGAAGAAAGTCGATGATTTTACTCTTCTCCATATCCGGCAGCTTCCTACTCCTGTGGTCTATGTATGTTATAGAATTCCTATATTATGAAATTACAGACAAAGATCCCAGAGATTACACCGATTCTGAATATACATTTAGGCACATTGAGGCGATGCTGCTCAATTTAACTTGCTGCACGAACACATTTATTTATGGGGTGACTCAGTCCAAGTTCAGGCAGCGGGTCAAGAACGTGGTGAAATATCCGATTACGTCAATTATTCAATTAATGAATAAACAAAACAACTGAAAACAGCCCGGGCGCTGTTCCTTGGGATTCCAGCCCATGAATGGAATATTTATCCAATATCTTCGAATTCGTTCATGCCAGCCTGAGACGGGCAGCAGCTCCAAACAACCAGGGAGCTCTGCCTGTGACTGACAATAGCGTCAACCAGTCCAGAATGATCGCCTTATGACACGCACAACAACGTCAGCAAATCAAGAATCAACACTCGATGACAAACAGAAACGTCAGCCAGTCAGAAAGCTGTGAGCAGCGACTAATTGGCGCTTCAGCCAATTAGTTCATGCCAGGCTGAGATGGGCAGCAGACTCATCCCATCAGAGAGCGAGAGAAAGATTGCAGAGGAGAGAGTGGGTAGACATGGTGAGGGAGATGGAGGCCTGGAGTGGGAGAGAGAGAGACATTGGGGTGAAAGTGAGAGACTGGGAGAGAGATAGAGAGTGAGATATTGAAAGAGAACGATAGACTGGGAAAACAACAGCATTTGAGACATGTAGGGAGGAGACTGACGAAGAGAGAGAAAGACAGAGTGAGAGAGAAAGAGGTTTGGAGAGAGAGTGTGTATCTCGGAGAGAGGGGGAGAGACAGAATGACAAATTCTGGAAGAGAGAGAGAAGTGACCAGTGGAGAACAAGGGGTGACTGGAGAGAGACTCAGGATCACAGAACTGTTACATTTCAAAAGGAAGTCATTATTCCATAGTGCCTATATTGGTACTCTGAATGAAGAATTCACTTAAGTCCATTCTCCCAAATTTTCACCGTAACTCTGCACATTCTCCCCTTTCATAAGCTGTCTAATTCCCTATTGAATGCCTGGATTGAACCTGCACCCACCACACTCTAAGGCCCTGCATTCCAGAGCTTAACTCCTCGCTGTCTGATTATTTTTTCATCATGTCGTCATTGCTTCTTTTGTCAATTTCCTCAAACCTGTCCCCTCTCAATTTCAATCCTTTCACGAATGGGAATATTATCTCCATAACTGTTCTACCGAGAATCATTATGACCTTAAATGCTTTTAACAAATCTCCTCTGAGCCCTCTTTTCCCATAGGAACCTGTCCAATCTATCTTCATAACTGAAGTTCCTCATCCTTGACACCATTCTCATTAGCCTTTTCTGAACAACTTTATACATTTCCTAAAGTATGGGTTTAGCAATGGATTCAATGTTCAGTTTGAGGGTAACTAGTGTCTATCGAGGGTCCACATAATCTTTTTGTTCTTGTACTCTATGCCCCTATTGATAATGCCTAGGAAAGTGCACTTGAATTTTGCAATGAACACTGTGATTCAAGTGTGATTGCTCTGATTCGTCTCTACCTCCCTCTCTAAGTTTACAAATGTCAGAATTAACATTTACGCAAGTGATGCTTCATTAATAATTCAGACGGCATTGAACCTGTCGTTGAATGAGGAGTCGCACTATAATTGGGAGGAAAGCCGGAAAGTCGAGCATCAAAACTCTTGAGGTTCTCCCACTGGATTGACATGAGAGCTACTGCGCCATCAGGTTTCCACTTCCATTAGGAATGACAACGGTGTAGTTTTGGAGCAATTATAGCAGGAACCCAATAAAATTCATTTCGAATGTGCCTGGATGTGCACAGTGAAGCTCTTTAAAGAGTAGTTCTCTTCTTTGCGAAGGGATAACGACTCTTGATCCCCACTACAAGTTCCCATTATGACAACTTAACCATGTGTTTTTGGGCAGGAATGGCCCCACCTCATCAGACACCATTGAATTCGACAATCCTTGCAATGCCTGGTCTCAGACTTTTTACAAAGAGGGACCTCGGTTCTTCCAATACCAAATTCTCTTTGCACAGGCTGGCAAGGAGTCCAAGAGATTCAACACAAGCACAAAGCCTAGCTGTATGTGAGCACTGTTAATTGAGCCAGGGTTGGTCCTCTGGCAAATTCAAGAAGAAGATGCTTGCATGAACGTATGTCTCGTTGCCAAGCATAAACAGTGACATAGAAAGCATGGTCAAGCACTGTCCCCAACAACAGCAGCTGCCTGTTTCAGCTTAATTTCATCCGAGCGCGTGGCCTAGTCGACTCTGGATAGACTACATATTGATAATGTAGGGCCATTCTTAGGTATATGTCTATTGATCGTCGATATGCACTCTAAGTGGATGAATGTATATGAGGTTAGGTCTCACACATCGTCTGCAACTATTGAAGAGCTGCGCCAATATTTCAGTATGCATGGCTACTGCTGCTGATGGAGATGGAAATCTCCCACCCAGAGTAAGTTCTGCACCATTGCCACCCTCAGTGTTTCCTCCATGTGATGTTAAAAATAGAAGAGCACTGATTCATCAGCTGAGGGTGGGCGTTACGTGGTGATCAGCAGGAGGTTTCCTTCTCTGTCTTTGAACTAATGGCATGAGATTCATGTGGTCCGGTGTCAATGTTCAGGCATCCAAGGGCAGCAACACCCCCACCCCTCCCACCCGCACTGCATACCACTATTCCGGCATATGTGCCAGATCTGTCCTGCTGGTGGGCAAGGACATATCCAGGGACTGTGATGGCGGTGTCGGGCCATGAGCTATAATGCATTATTCTGTAAGGATGAATATTTCTTTACTCGTCTCTGAGACAGTTCTCTCAATTTTGCCACCAGCCCCAAGATGTTAGTAAGAAGGACTTTGCAGCGCCTAAATTCTCAGGTTGCTTTTGTCATTTCTGGTGCCTAGGTCGATGCAAGATGGTCCGTCCGGTATCATTCCATTGTTGAGACTTTATAGCGGCTTCTGACAACTGAGTGGCTTGCTCGGCAATGTCAGAGGGTATTTAAGAGTCAACCTCATTGTTGTGGGTCTGGAATCAAACGTTAGCCCGAACAGTTAAGGCCAGCAGAATCCGTTCCCTAAAGGGCCGATTTTTTTTTTTACAGCAGCCGAGAGTTACTTCCTGGTCATCATTGCACTTTGAATTAGAGATTTTTATATTTGAATTCAAATTCCACCATCTGCCATGGCGAGATTCATACTCAGGCTCCCAAGGTCTCTGGATTACACACACACACACACACACACACACACACACACATGTTCACACACATTCATACTCACACACAATGGGCTATTAGTCCTCACACACTCTCTTGCAAAATTCTTCTCTCTCTATCTCGCTCTCTCCTTTCCTAAATGAACACCTCACTCATCGGCTCTTTCTCCGACCTCACACAATTTTCTCATTGAACTGTCCTCTGTAGAAACCCCTGAGACAGTCAGCCACCCGCGATCTGCTCTCTGAACTGCCCTCTGTGTATCCCAGCACCTGTGATATTTTCAGCCTTCATAAGTATAAAGTCCCCTCTATATCTTCATCCATGTACAATATCACCCAAAGCCGGTTAGTCCGGCACATGTGAGCAACCCTATCCTCCGCATGCCACTCCATGTATAGACCACTAATTTTCAAACACACTGAAATACCTTCTTCACTTATATGCCTGTCACGATCATTGCTGATGTTCACACTGATCAATTCAAAACCTAGAGTGACACTGGGTTTGTTAGATTCTAACATTTTTTTTTATGTTTGAATGCGTAGAGGTCAGTCACTAAACACATTAACAACAGTCTGTCTGTGTTTTAACAGAAAGAATAAAACTTTATTGAACATCCTGTCTTGGAAATATTTCACCGTTCCTTCACTGTCGCTGGGTCAAGATCATGTATCTCCGTCCCTAAAAGCACTGCGGTCTTAGATGCACTACAGTGACTGCAACTGTTCAGGAAGGCAGCTCACCACCACATTCTGAAGCGTAATTTGTGAAGGGCAATAATTACTGGCCCAGCCACTGCCACCCACATCCCTTGAATGGATAAAAAGAATAAGAATAAGAAACGACATTACACTTGACAAATAGGCAGGAAAGATTTCAATGCAAGCATCAGAAAAATGATTCGAACACACACTATGTTTTTTTTTCCAGCAATGCCCTTACAGACAGAAAATCAGCAGGGAAGATTAACCACTCTCTCACCACCGAAGCTTCTTGCTTGGTCTGGCTCAGTTAAAAACGGTTTCCTCCCGTCAGACTTCGAAGCATTCGCTAGATGCTTTTCATCAAGCTGGTATCTCTCCCTGTGATGCCCAGGAACCTAAATCTAAACTCTCTGTCCTTTCCACTTCAGAGCAGACACGTGAGTTCCCTGAACTCAATTTCCTAGCAGCCTTGCTGCATTTCTTACTAGAGAGCATAGAACCTCTGCTTTCACCCTCTGCCATACACACATACAGGCTGATTGTCTGTTCTGCTTAATTCTGTTGTGTCTCTGAGCATCCGTGGACTCCTGACGCAGGGCCAAATCCCAGTTATTTTGTATTCCCCTGTTTAGATTTTTGCCTTACTTCACATTAAGTGTGTAAAACCTCATTAAAATTGCAGGTAGATAAATAGGGCCTTAAGGCTTCCTGGCACCCAGCTCACAGAGAAAAAAAAACCTAAAAGGTAATGCCTGCCATTTATTTCACATATCTTACCCACAAACATAAATATTTGTTTTTTCAGAGGCATTTTTGATTTCCATCGCCATCTCTATTTCACTGATAAATATTATACTCGGTGATTAACAATGAATTTACAGCAACTTCACAAGGAGTTTTTGGATAAAAATCTTGTTCTACGTAAGTTCATTTGATTCACAATACTCTTTTTTTCTCCATTTTTAGGTCTTGATGAAGCATCTGCTGGAGTCTTGTCCCTTCCCACAGCCAGAATGATTTTCAAATTGCAAAGTTGTAGCATTAAACTCCAAGGAAATAGCCTCGTATTCTTTCTATGAAACTTAGACTTTAAAAAACGGTAACTGGATTATTCTCTTTATACATAACAGTCTCTGCAGAATTCTTGGACATGCAGACTTAAAATGTTATAAAGCTAGCACTAAGCTCAAATCTACTTTGTTGGCCATTGAGTAATTCTGCTGGCAAACTTTACTTTCGAGAAGAAAAAAAAAATAACTGGCCGGCGGTTCGATACACATGTCGTCCCCCTATATTAAAGCTGCACCCATAACTAACTCGCTGAAGTCAACAGTGAGTTTAATGCCTTAGGATAGCTCGGTGCTGCTAAAACCGGTGCGGTAGTCCATACAGATTTCAAGGTGTCGAAGGCACTTTGACACTCCTCAGTTCATTTAATTGTTTTGCTTTTCTTTAACAAGCTTGTCAGGGGAGCCACTACAGTGCTAAATTCGGAACAAATTCCCAATGTAATCCATTCACCCTATTTACCACAGAATCTCTTGCCTTGTCTTAAACATTGGAAAATCCAAGATAGTGCTTCTTTTCCTTGTCTAGTTGATAATTTGCCTTGTTCCATAATGTGGACCAGATTGGTTACTTTTGCTTGAGCAAATTCACTTTTTGTCAAGATTATGACCAAATTCACTTTTTGCACCGGATCAAACAACTCATTCAAGTGTTGTAAACATTCGTCCCACGTTTGGCTGAACACAACCTATTCATCGATACATACAACACAGTTACATTACTCTTTAATGACCTTGCTTGTTAATTCCTGAAAAGTTGCTAGCGCATTTTTCATTCCGAGACGCCCAACTCTACATTGATAAAGTCCATCCAGGGTTACAAATGCTGATATTTATTTGGCCATATCCGTCAATGGGAGCTTGCCAATAGCCCTTTAAAAGTTCAAATTTTAAAAATGTACCCTGCTTGTCCAATCTTCTCAATAGATGTCCGTGCACACACATACGTGCACACCAAGAAACAAAACATGCACACATACAGAGACAAAAAACGCACTCACTACACACACATGGACACAAACACACACACGGATACTCACACACACACACAGGCACTCACACTGCATACCCACACACACGTGCACACCCAGAAACACACACACACACACACACACACACACACACACTGCATGCACACAAACAGAGGAACGTGCAGGAATACACACAAGCACACACACGCACCCAAACACACTGCTTATACCATTGCACACACAGACACACACACAGACATACACAGACGTACACACACACACACACACGCATTCAGATACAAAACTCATACATACTGCCTACACACATTACACACACAAATAGAAACAATCACACATATGCACGGACAAGCACAGACACACGCACTGCATACTCACACACACATACAACCACAAACACACACAGTGCACACACAGACTGGACACACACAACCACAGAAACACAAGCAAACACACACACACACACACACGCACACACTGCTTACAGACACTGCACACACAGACACTCACAAGAACAGGCAAACGGACCCTTATATTCAGCAATCTCCAGGCCCCCACAAGTCTCCTCTAACATTCAAATGGATCATAGTTGATCTGATTGTAATCTCCCTTCTCCCTGCAATAATCTTTCTTCCCCTTGTTTATTAATATCCTCTCTACTTCCACCTTAAAATCAATCAAATACTCTGTTTCCATCGTCTTTAGAGGAAGGGAGCTCCAGAGACTCACTCACCTCTGAGGAAAACAGTAAATCTCCTCATCTCTGTCTTAAATGGACGATCCAATATTTTTAAACCACCCTAGTTCTAGTGACCCCCTAGTTCTAGGTTCTCCTACAAGAGGTAACATCCTCCCCACATCCAGCCTATCGAGACCCCCCAGGACACTATAGGCTTCAATCAATCCAAAAGGATTCACACTCAAGCATAATAGTACAAGAAAAAAGAACTGTACACGAGAGCATAAGCTGGTATTTAATTACTGCATTTAGTTTGATAACCATCACATAGGAGTACAGTTGCAGTTACATGTTTCAGTGGATGTGATAATTTATCCAAAGGTTCTAAATCTAGGATTTCCTTTTTGAAGCGTGCTTATTAGCCAACACACAGAGGAATAAAGTTACCTGTCAATTTGTGAGTTTGACGTGATGATTATTGCACAGAAAATTAAGTTGCAGCTAATTGTTATATTGGACTTCGAAACACCACATAGGGCAAAAACTACTTGTAACTCTGACTCAAATATTATATGCGAGTGAAATTGGAAGTATTGTGAACTGTAAAGAGGATAACGTGCAACTTCAAAAGGACATTGACAAGTTGGTAGAATGGGTGGAGAGCTGTCCGATGAATTCCAATGCAGAGAAACGTGAAGTAAATCAGTTTGGTATAATCATATGGCCAATAATATAATATAGATAGTTTATCAAAGGAAAGTGTGAAGGAGCAGAATGACCTGGGGGTAGATGTCCAGAAGTCATTGAAGGCGGCAGATCAGGTTGGAAGTGCCGTCAATGAAGCATGCAGCATCCTCGCTTCATTCATATTAACGTGGAGTAAAATAGAAGGGAGGTAAAGGTGAATTTGTGTAAGACACTAGTTCTTTTCGGTGTTTTTCCATCACAGGGTGTGGGCATTGCTGGCTAGGTTAGGATTTATTGCCCAACCCTCATTGATTTTGAGATGGTGGTGGTGAGCTGCTTTCTTGATCGATTGCAGCCCCTGTGGTGTGTGTACACCCATAGTGCCGTCAAGGAGTGAGTCAGAGGATCTTGAGCCCGCGACAGTGAAGGAGTGGCAATATATTTCCAAATCAGTTGGTGAGTGTCTTGGAAGGGAACTTCAAGGTGGTGGTGTCCCAGGGGTCTGCAGCCCTTGTCTTACTAGGTGGTAAAGGTCATGGGTTTTGAAGGTGCTGTTGAATGAGACTTGGTGATTTCCTACAGCGCTTCATATAGCTGGCACATTTTGCAGCCTCTGTTCGTCGATGGTGGCGGGAGTAGATGTTGAAGATGGTGGATGGTATGCCAGCCAAAGGGTAGCTTTGCACTGGATAGTGTCGAGCTTCTTAAGTGTTGTTGGAGGGGAACTCACCCAGGCAAATGCAGAGTATTCATTAGAAACTGTTCCCTCTGGTGAAAGATACGATGAGAAGAGGGCACAAATTGAATGAAATTAGTAAAATAAGTACAAACGACATGAGGAGAAGCTTTCCCACACAACCAGTGGTCAAGGAGTAGAAATTACTGCCTGGGAGTGTGATGAAGGTAGGTTCAACTGAAGCATTCAAAAGGTAATTAGACTGCTATCTGCTGGGTTACAAAGGGAAGGTGAGATAATGTCACCAAATGAAATGCTCATTGGGAAGCCATTGCAGACACGATAGGTGGAAGGGCATCATTAGGCACTTTGCCATAGCCACGGACGATATCTCCCAATTACCTGCAGACATATTTTAGGGAACATAGGTGTTTTTTTTTTAAGGACTTACAAGCAAAGATAACTGAGACTGTAAAGTAACCACTCACTGAAAAATTTATATGTGGATCACACATGACCGACTATCCAGAGAATGGAATATCACACCTGAAAGGCGCCATGTCCTCCGACGGACACACTTCAAAGGAAATCGTCCAATGCAAAACAAAACTGATTGAAATTTCAGCATAAACCACCTCCTGATGAGTTTTCTCCCAGACTATGCACATGATCTGAATTAAAAGAAAGCAGTTTCTGGGCGATAGAAATGTTTGTTTCTCCCTTTCCAAGAATAAACTTGAAAAGGAGTTAAAAACCAACTACAGACCTGGTCTACGTCTGATGGGGTTAGTGTTCCAGACTTGGTGTGCGCGGATGTGCTGTGAAAGTCACAGCTGCAGGGCATGAACCAAGCATCCCTAAGCTTGCAGGAAAATAGAAATCTTCGGTCTCTCTGATTTCTGGAGGAAAATCACACGTCAGCAAAGCCACAGTCGGAAAGGAAAGAAGGCAACATCTTTCAGATCACCTGAAAAATAAAGAATCCCCAAACCAGCTGCTCAACTGCTCAAGTCAGCTCTCCCAGATTAACCTAACTTAACGGCCGCAATGCTTCACCAACCTAGTCCTCACAAACATGCGAAAGGCTGAATCAGATACCTTTTAGTCAACTTTTGTTTATGAACTAATTTCTCTTTTCTATGTGTGTGTATGTGTATTGCGTCCTTTTTTTCTATAGTTTTAGTAACTAATAAACTCACTCGTTCTTTGATCAAGACAGCCTGGTCAAATTGGCAGATTTAAAAACATAAATACATGAAAAAGGTACGAAGAGGGAACAGATCCTTTCTTAGTTAATCTTGCACGACCAACCGAGGGGGTTGAAAAAAGGAGGGGAGCCAGTTCATCGCTCTACACCCAGGAGCATAACAATTTGGGCAACCTCGTTCTTGATCACCTCCTCAAAAATGTTAATCAATATTGTGCAGCTAAATTTCCCCTTCATGGATGGGAAACAATGGGAGCTGTCTCTACGCTGTTTTCAGTTGTTTTGTTTATTCGTTAATTGAATAATTGTTGTAACCAATAATGTCACTGAGTTCTTGACCTGTCCTCTGAAATTGGACTGATTCGCCCTATAAACAAATATGTGTGTGCAGCAACTTAAATTCTGCAGCATAATTCCAACATCTCGAACTATAGATACTGAATCCATGTAATCGTTGATATTTGTTGCTGTAATTTTATAAGAAATTTAGAACATCCAGCAGCCACAGGAGTATGAAGCTGCCGGATATGGTGAAGAGTGAAATCAAAGAATTCCTTCTGCTCTCCATCTATGGGTCTCTGCGATTCTCTCCCCTGCTCTGACCCCTCAGTCTCTAGCCGACTCGACTGGCTACTAAAATGTGTCTGACTGTAAGAGCATTGAGCAACAAAAATAAAGCAAACGGGAGCAAAGGTGTTACAGTCGGAGCAAAGCGACCAAATCCCACCCATCCAGGATCAGTAAAATAGTTTGGGTTTTGATCATAGGGCCAGTGTACACCGTTGATTATGGCTTCAGGGTCATATACAAAGTAGAAGGGGATGTTTTTTTTCTTCAAGAGCAGAATGATGGCTGTTGCTAGAACCACAACTGCAGTTTTCTTGGTGCAATATTTTGTTTTCACAAATTGATCAAAGGAGAAAGTGACGGTGAGATAGACAGTACAGTCTGTTGCTACACGATGCAGGAAAATGTTCACACTACACACAGGGTGATGAGCACAAAACAACATGGGATATAATAATAACTGATCCGGGCAAATATGACCTGAGTGATAATGACCAGTTGATCCGCCATTGCCATGGTGACCAAGTGCCGAGTTGTGCTGGTAAAGAGGCCGCACTTTCCATGGCACGGCCCATAGTTCCTAGTAAATTAACTGAGTGACAGGAGAGCAGAGCGACTGGAAACTATTGATTAAATATTCTCCATGTTCGAGCCAAATATAAGGACAGGTTTTTATCACATTAGCTGGCTTGGCACTGGTTCAGTATTTGAAATCTTGAAATCTTAATCCCGCAACTACAAACCAAGTCCAGCCAGCCCAATTTCATCTTTAGTGGAGTCCAGAGGAGTATCAGGGAAACAATTCCCCCCACGAGCTGGGTTGGAGGTTTAAATATTTTAATGCGACTGCAAGACTCTTATTTTATCTGTTTTACAGGCTTAGCTCTGACCATGTGGCTTTCTCAGTCAAACCCAACATTGCACACAGAGACACCAGGGTTTGGCGACCGAAAGCCTCACCCCTCCTTCCATCCCCAAATATAGAGTGTTCACAGAATTGGACCCTTGATTGCATTGGACAGCACTCCCAGGCTATTGGAACCCTCTGGCATCAGCCCTCCATTCAGGGATCAGAGTCCTGCCAAGGAGAGAAATCAAAACTAGATAAAAACCTTCCCAGGATCACACACTCTCGAAGAGTAGATTCCCTCAGGTTAGACACTTCCCAAAGCCAGAAATCGTCTAGGATTGGATCAACACAGCTTCACACAAATGCCCCCAACACCCTGGAACTTCACCCGGCTTAGACCCTCACTGGGTCTGAACCTCCTTGGGACAAGGAACTACTCAGGATCAAACTAACCTCTCCCTGGCATGAGGTGCCCCGGGTCTTGTTTCATGCATGCCCTTGCCCATCCTAGTACTCGGAACTCGCACGAGAATCGTACACATCGTCCTTCCGTTTTTGTGATTCAGAAACTCGCTCCAGAGGGTGTATAAACAGTGACAGAAGATTAACAGATTCAGAGGGGTTGGAAAGTATGAAAAGGAGTGTAGGATCTCATGGCCAGGAAAGTGATGGGTTGTTAACCCTGGAATCTTGTTACAATGAAGTTCCTGCACCAGTTTATAAGTGAGAGCAGCTGTTACTAACTAAATGCACTATGTGTCTTTGTTTACTGTGATATTGTGATTGAACCTATGTTAATGGAAATACTTGCTAAAAACAGGTCATTTGAGTTTAGTAGGTAGACGTCGGCGTGTGCATCAGCCTGCCAGCTGTGTTACGTAAGAATTTTTACTATTATTACTATTCATTCACGAGATGTAGCTTCGCTGACCGGGCAGCAATTATTGCCCATCCGTAGCTGCCATGAGAAGGTGTAGTGAGCTGCCTTCTTGAATTTCTGAAGCCAATGCAATGTAGGTACACCCACAGTGCTGTAAGGAAGGCAGTTCCAGGATTTTGACCCAGCGACAGTGAAGGAACGGCGATATATTTCCAAATCAGGGTGGTGAGTGACTCGGAAGGGAACTTCGAGGTGATGGCATTCCCATCTAGCTGTTGCCCTTGTCCTTCTAAATGGTAGTGGTCATGATGTCCGGAAGGTGTTCTCGAAGGAGCTTTGCTGAATTCCTGCATTCCATCTTGTAGATGGTACACACTTCTGCAACTGTGCATCGGTGATGGAGGGAGTGAATGTTTGTGGATGTGGTGCCAATCAAGCAGGTTGCTTTGTGCTGCATGGCACCCATCTTCTTGAGTGTTGTGGGATTTGCACTCATCCAGGCAAGTATGGAGTACTCCATTAGACTCCTGACTTGGGCCTTGTAGACTTCGGGGAGTCAGGATGTGAGTTACTTGTCGCACAATTCCTAGCCTCTGAAGCGCCATTGTAGCCATATTATTTACATGGCTAGTCCAGTGACATGGTTTGACGAGTTTCTGGTCAATGGTAATGCCCAGGCTGTTGATTGTGGGGTAATGCCATTGAACATTAAGGGCGATGGTTGGATACTTTCTTGTTGCAGAGTATCATTTTCTGGCACTTGTGTGGCGTGAATGTTAATTGCCACTTGTCACCCCAAGTCTAGATGTAGTCCAGCACTTGCTGTACTTGGGCATGGAATGCTTCAGCATCTGAGGAGTTGCGAATGGTGCTGAACATTGTGCAATCATCAGCGGATATCGCCACTCCTGACTACATGATGGAATGAAGATTATTAATGAAGCAGCTGAAGATGGTTGGGCCTAGGATACTACCCTGAGGAACACCTGCAGTAATGCCCTGGAGTTGAGATGAATGGCCTCCAACAACCACAGCCATCTTCCTTTTTGCTAGGTATCATTCCAGCCAGCAGAGAGTTTTCCTCCTGGTTCCCATTGGCCCCAGTTTTGCTTGGTATACTTGATGCCAAACTCGGTGAAATGATGCCTTGATGGCAAGAACAGTCACTCTCACCCTAGCTTTTTTGACCATATCTGAAACAAGGCTGTAATGAGGTGAGGAGCTGAGTGGACCTGGTGGAACCCAAACTGGGCGTCACTGAGCAAGTTATTGCTAAGCATGTGCTATTTCATAGCACGGTTGATGACCCCTTCCATCGATCACTGATGATCAAAGGTAGACTGATGGGGTGGTAATTGGCTGGGCTGGATTTGACATGCTTTTTTTTGCTTTTACAGGACATACCTGAGCAATATTCCACAAAGCAGACAAGAAGCCAATGTTGTATCTGTACTGTAACAGCTTGGCCAGGGATGGAGCAAGTTCTGGAGCACAAGTCTTCACTACTATTGCTGGAATGTTGACAGGTCCCATCGCCTTTGCAGTATCTGGGGCCTTCATCCATTTCTTCATATCAGCTGGAGTGAATCGAATTGGCTGAAGACTTGGATCTGTGATGCCGGAGACCTCCGGAGGAGGCCAGGATGGATCAGCCCCTCGGCATTTCTGGCTGAAGATTGTAGCAAATGCTACAGCCTTTTCTTTTGCAGTGCTGTGCCTGGCTCCTCCATCATTGAGGATGGAGATATTTGTGGAGCCTCCTCCTCCAGTGAGTTGTTTAATTGTCGACCAGCGTTCATGACTGGATGTGTCAGGACTGCAGAACTTGGTCCTGATCTGTTGGTTGTGAGGTCGCTTAGCCATGCCTATCCCTTGCTGCTTCAGATGTTTGGAATGCAAGTTGTCCAGTGTTATAGCTCCACCAGGTCGGGACATCATTTTCAGGTATGCCTGATGCTGCTCCTGGCATGCTCTCCTGCAGTCTTCATTGAGCCAGAGTTGACTCCGTAGCTTGATGCTAATGATAGAGTGGGGGATATGCCGGGCCATCAGGTTGCAGATTGTGTTTGACTACAATTGCTGCTGCTGATGGCCCACAGCGTCTCATTGGTGCCCACTATTGAATTGCTAAATCTGTTTGAAATCTATCTCATTTAGCACTGTAGTAGCGCCACACAACGCCATGGAGATTATCCTCAATGTGAAGGCAGGGCTTCATCACCAAGACCACTGTGCGCTGGTCATTCCTACCGATAATGTCATGGACAGATGCATCTGTGGCCGGCAGGTTGGTAAAGATGAGGTCAAGTATGTTCTTCCCTCACTTCCTGCCGCAGACCCAGTCCAGGAGCTATTTCATTTACAAGTCGGCCAGTAGTGGTGCTGCCTTTTTTCTGCCCTTGCCACCCTCCATGCTCCCTCAAAGTGGTGTTCAACATGGAACTTTACTTATTCATCAGCAGAGGGGGGGAGGTACCTGTTAACTTTCAGGAGGTTTCCTTGCCCACTTCATGAGATACTGGAGACGATGTTGGGGACTTCCAGGGCAATTCCCTCACGAATTTATAACCACTGTGCCGCCTCCTCTGCTTGCCCTGTCCTGCCGATAATGATGGTGGTGTCTGGGACATTATCTGCAAGGCATGATTCGCTGAGGATGCCAAATACAGGCAGGTGCTTGGCTAGCCTGATGAGATGTCAATAAGGGGTCTTTTGAGGTTTCTTAAGGCTGTGATTGCCATTGTTGTTCCCGGTGCCTAGGTTGATGCAGGGTGGTCCATCCAGTTTCATTCCTTTTTGTAACTTTTTAGTGGTTTGTTACAACTGAGTGGCTGCTGAGCCATTTAATAGGGCATGTGAGAGTCAACCCAACTACAGTGCTGTGTGGTTTGGCGCCATGTGTAGGCCGAACCAGGTAAGGACAACAGATTTCCCTAAAGGGGTTTAATGAACCAGATAGTTTTTTTTTACAACAATGGAGAATGTGTTCCAAGTGATTTTATTGAGTTAAAGTTTCTCCAACTGCAGCGTCGAGATATGAGCCCGCGTCCCCAGAGCATTATCGAGTGCCTCTGGATTACTCGCCCAGCGACAATCCCACAATCACCTCCCCAGATCCCCAACTCAAACATCATCTCAGGCTCCCTCCATTCCCAAAGATTCTGATGTAGCCATCTTCCATTACGAGCACATGCCATCCTGGGAAATATTTGTGTTGGGTAGAATCAGAAATTTTTAGAACTCTGGTTTCAGTCCGTTAGGTATATAGCAATGGCACTGGAACCAAACGGCTCGCACCTACTCTGTAGTTGGCCCCCATGAGAGACCCCCGGACAGGTATGGGAATTCTCACAAGCTCCCGGCTGAATGCCGCACAGTTGTAGATTTTCCCTGTGGGTGAGAGGGTGACTTCAATGAGCCTTCGGGTCTCAGGGTGGGAAACTGACTGTTTTTTATGCGCCAAGCAGTCTCTTGGAGCAGTCAGCCTTATTAGAGACGCTGGGATTGATGTTCGATAGTGTGCCACCTATCGACTCTGTCGTCCTACTGGGGGAATTCAACGTTCAGATGGGGAAAGATGAGGATACCTGTCGAGGAGTAATTGCATGGAACGGCCTCCCCCATCTGCACCCGAGTGCTGAATCATTATTTGACTTCTGTGCTAGTTATTGTTTAACTACAACGAACACCATGTATGAAGGCAAGGGTGCTCATAAGTGTTTCTTATACCAGAGCATCGTGGGTCAGAGGTCGATGATCGACTTTAACATTGTGCCATCAGACCCAAGGCCAGATGTTCATGACATCTGAGTGAAGAGGGTCACTGAGCTGTCAACTGATCACCACTTTGTGGTGATAAAAGCAAAATACTGTGAATGCTGGAAATCTGAACCAAAAGCAGAAAATGCAGGATAAACTCAGCAGGCCGGGAAGCATTAGTGGAGAGAGAAACAGAGTTGCCTTATTGAGTCCTTATGACTCTTCCTTAGATCTACAGAGAAGTTAAAACGTAATTAAATTTATACTTTTTAAGGGGAGTGGAGCAGGAGAAGCTGTAGAGAAGGGCAGCGATAGGCAGGGGAAAATAGGAGATTTTCAAAGATGTCATGGACAAAGGGACAAAGGGAGTGATAATGGCCATGGTAAGGGCTGAAAAAAAAAGGTGCTGATGGTGCCATTAAGGCAAAAAAGCAGAATGTGATAACACCAGGACAAGGGTAAACACTACAAAAAGAAAAACATGAACAAGTAACAGATGAACCTTGTGTGGGTGAGGTGGGGGAGGCTCAGTGGTGGAGAAAGTCACGGAAAGGCTGAAAAATGTGATTTAGAAAAGTAGGTTAAAATGAAGGATAAATCAATGAATAAATTAATGAAAATAAAAATGAATAAAAATATTGATAAAAATAAAAATGAATTTGCTAAAAATGGGACAAAAATAGAGGTGCAGATAGAAAAGAGCGTTTATGGTCTGAAGATCTTGAACTCAATGTTGGTTCTGGAAGGCTGCAAGGTCCTTAATTGGAAGATGAGGCGCTGCAGTAACAGAAAGGTTGGGTCATGTTTGCAGACAGACTGGAGGTGTTCTGCAAAACAATCACCCTGTCTGCGTTTGGTCTGCCAAATGTGAAGGAGACTCCATTGGGATCAGCTAATGCTTTAGACCAAATTGAAGGTGGTACAAGTGAAGCGCTGCTTCACCCAAAAGGGTTGTTTGGGCCCTTGGGCAGTGAGGAGGGAGGAGGCAAAGGGCCGATGTTGCACCTTCAGTGATTGCATGGAAAGGTGCCATGAGAAGGGAATGAGGTGTTGGGTGTGATGGAGGATTGCACCAGGGTTTCCAGGAGGGAATATTCCCTACAGAATTCTGACAGAGGGAGGATGGAGGGTGGTTTGGGGGTGGTGAAGGGGGAGGGGTGGAGTGGCATCAGGCATGATTTGGCAGGAAGGGTGGAGGATGATTCTTTGAATGCTGAGGCTGGCGGGTGAAAGATGAGGATAAGAGGGACCCTGTCAAGGTTCGGGGAGGGAGAGGAAGGCAGATGCACATGAGAGAGGTCAGAGATTGTTGATGGCCCTAACAACCACCGTGGGTGGGAAACGTCATTTAAGGAAATATAGGACATGCCAGAATTGCCGAGTTTGAAAGTTTAATCATTGGAACAGGTGACGTGATTGAACTGAAAGAATATGATGGAGTCCTTACAGGAAGCAGAGTGTGAGGAGCTGTATTCGAGGTAACCATGGAAGACAGTCGGAGTGCTTGTAATGAATACTAGTGGACAGTCTATCAGCCGAGATGGAGACAGAGAGGTCAAGGAAGGGGATGGCAGTGTTGGAGATGGAGCATGTGAAGATGATAAAGGGGTGGAAACTGGAAGCAATTCTGATATTTTTTTCCAGGTCCTGGGAGATCATGAAGCAGCACCCGAAACGGTCATTGATGTATCAAAACAGAGTGGTGGAAGCAGGCCTGAGTAAAACTGTAATAAGCAATGATCCACATACCCCATAAAGGGAGAGGCATAACTGGAGCCCATGTAAGTCCCCATAGCCACACATTTTATTTGGAAGAATTGAGACAAGTTAAAGGAGAAATTTTGCAGTGAGAGAACTCAGTTCAGCCAGATGGAGAGCGGTGGTGAAATGGGATTGTTCAGGCCTCTGTTCAAGGAAGAAGTGGAGAGACCTCAAATTTATCATGTGGGGATTGGAGGTATAGAGGGCTTGGACGTCCATGGTGAACAGGAAGTGGTTAAGACCAGGGAACTAGAAACTATTGATATGATGTAGAACATCAGGGGAAATGTGGATATGGGTGGGAGGAGACAGGACAAGAGGAGAGAGAACAAAGTCAGGACAGGAAGAAATGAGTTTTGTGTGGCAGGAGCAGGCTCAAATGATCGGTCTACCAGGACAGTCCTGTTTGTGGATTTTGGGAAGAGGTTAGAAGCGGGTTGTCCATGGCTCAGAGACTATGAGGTTGAAAGGTATAAAGGGAAGATCTCCAGAGGAGATAAGATCAGTGACAATCATGGAAACAGTGCGTTGATGTTCAGTGGTGCAGTCATGATCCTGGGTGGGTGGGGGGGGGGAGCGTTGGGAGTAGGAAGTACAGTTGTTGCTCAGCTTCTGCAATGTAGAGGTCAGTAGGTCAGTACGCCAAACAAAAATAGCACCACCCTTGGCGGCAGGTTTGATAACAAAATCGGGGTTAGACCTAAAAGAGTGAAGACAAGCAAATTCAGAATGAAACAGGTTGGAGTAGGTGAGAGGAGCAGAGAAATTGAAATTGCCAATGTCACACCGACAATTCTCAATGAAAAGACCAGGAACAGCTAAGAGGAGAGAGGGAGGGGCCCAGGTGGAGGGGGAACACTGCAGGTGGGTGAAAGGATCAGTGGAACAGGAGAAGGAGGACTCCTGCCCACAGAAATCAGCAAGGTGATGATGGCGATGGAACATGTGTTCAGCACCGTGCCGAGCCCACAACTCATTGAGGTGAGGGGACGAGGTTATGAAACTGTGCCCTTTGCTGAGTAAAGCAGCAAAGAGGGGAAGGTCAGAATGTATGGTGAATACATGGCAAGCGCCTGGGATTAGAAAGCCGGATGGGCTCAGAGGGATGGAAAAAGATGGAGAGTCCCAGATGGACATTGTTATCAATACACTTGGTGGTTTTTGGATGTGTTGCATAGGGCATGGGTTGGGCAATCACGGGAGTCGCAAACGTGCCATAAGGGTAGGTGTCTGTAAATTTCTGGCGGACATTTCCATTGTGAAATTATTTCAACACCCATCTTAACATGAATTTCTCCTGAATCCCGGGTGAGGTCCGGGCATTGAGTCTGAATGGACCACGTTCATGTCCTCAATCATTGAGGTGGCCGTGAAAAGCTGTGGCTGGAAGGCGGTTGGTGTCTGGCGGACTTCAGTGATGAGGGGAGCTGTTAAATCGAAGAGGGAGTCTTTCTGGGCAATGCTCGGAGATAGGCCTCCTGATGTGGTTGAGAGGAATTGGCAGGCCAGGGGAGGCCACAGTAACGGTGATTGCTGAACCGATAGCTTGGCCTAGGGAGGTCTTTGGCGAGGTCATGGAGTCTGACTGCCGTGTGAGATTGAATTTGTTCTTGCAAAGCTGTTCTGGAAAACCACTTCAGAGGATTTGGCGGGATGTCACCCAAGCTGTTCTAAGCAAGGATGGGGAAACGCTGACCACAACCAGGGGCGTCGCCACGAGGTGGAAAGGAATGCATTGAGGAACTCCTTAACATGATTGTCACACCCGACATACAGGAGGCAGCGCCAGAACTCCCCAATGACATCAAATCTATCGCTGTTGCTGAGGGCACTGTGGGGATCAAGAGCCTCCATCGCGGTAAGGTAGCTGAGATTTGCCCAGAGATTTTGAAGGTGCTGGACAATGTCGGCATATTCTGGTTAATGCAAGTTTTCAAAGTTGCTGGAACGCGAGGACAACATCGGTGGATTGGCAAACTGGGGTGAACGTCCTCGTCTTTAAGAAAAGGGAGAAGGTCATGTGTTCCAACTACGGAGGGATCACTCTCCTCGGCCTCCCCTGGAAAATTTATGCCAGAATGCTGGTGAGGAGGCTTTTTCCATTAATTGAACCTCATATTCAGGAGGAACAATACGTTTTCCACCTGGCCGAGGAAGAGTGGACCAACTATTTGCCCTATTATGGGTATTTGTGTGTTCGTGGGAGTTGGCTTATCCGGCCTCCTTCTCTTTTGTAGACTTGGCGAAGTCACTTGATCACGTTCCTCGGGATAATTTTCGAGAAGTTCTGCGGCAATATGAGGTGCCGGTGACACTTCCGTGTGCTAACAAGTCCCTCTAGTCGTAGAGTGAGAGTTGTGTCTGCATTCTCAGTGGCAAGTCCAATTTATTCAAGTTAGTCATTAGACTTCACCAAGTCCCTCCAACGTCTTGTCTCCACTCCTGTTCATGATTTTCATCAAGGCACAGCAGAGTTTAACTAGTTTGGGGGCTTGATGGTGGCATCTCTGCTGTTCGCAGACGATGGTGTGCCTTTAACATCATCCGACACTGATCTCCAGCATGCAATCATTTTGCTGCCAAGTGTAACGTGGCTAGGAATGCGGATTGGCACCTCCAAATCGTTGATTTTGGCAGGAAGAATAATAAGTAGCTTATTATCTATATAGTGAGAGATTGCAGAACTCTGAGATTCAAAGGGACCCGTGTGCCCTAGTTAATGAATCACAAAATGTCGTTATGCAGTTACAACAAGTAATTATGAAAGCTAATAGAATGTTAACATTTATTGTGAGGAGCATTTATTAGAAAATCAGGGAGGTTATGCTTCAGTTGTACAGGATATTGGTGAGACCACAGCTGGAGTATTGTGTTCAGTACTTGTCTCCTCATTTAAGGGCGGATGCAAATGCATTAGAAGCAGTTCAGAGAAGCTTTAATAGACTGATACCAGGATTGTACGGGTTTTCTTATGAGTAATGTTTCGACACCTGAGGCTTGTATCCACTGGAATTTAAAATTGGAACATCTTAGTACCTGAGGGGTCTTGACAGGGTGAGTGAGGAGAGGATCTTTCCACTTGTGGGATAATCTAGAACAAGGGGTCGCTGGTTAAAAATAAGGGGTCGCTGATTTAACATATAGATGAAGAGATTTTTAACGTCTCTCAGAGGTTGTGAGTCTTTGGAATTCACTTCCTCAAAAGACGGTGGAAACAGCCTTTGGATATTTTTCAGGAAGAGCTAGATGGAGTCTTGATTAACACGGGGATGAAAGGTTACCTGGGCAAGCAGGAATGTGGGGTTGTGTTTACATTCACATCAGTCATGATCTTTTTGAATGGCGGAGCAGGCTCGAGGGGCTGAATGGCCTTCTCCTGCTCCTGATTCGTTTGTTCGTTATAAACTGAAATACATTTCCGCCTGGCTCTAATGTAACGACTTTAGGCGTTTAGTGTAAATCGAGATAACCTAAAAGACGGAACAAATTGTGATCTATGTTCACGCACAAGCTCGAACTCCCCTATTTGCCGAGTCAAAGCTTTTCCCTGAAATGCATGAATATTCCGTTCGTCAGAAAGTTGATCAGCAACAGTTACCTTCTCCTCCTTCTCAATGTGTAAAATTAATGCTGATCGCTAACCTCACGCTACAAAACCTCTCGTCATCAATAGGCTGATATCTCATGGAATCCCTTTTGTTCTTGGTCTTTCATGGGATGTGGGCATATCGCGCATGACCATTATATGTTGCTCATCCGTTTACTACCTTGAGAACGATTGTAAAATTTAAGAAGTAAAAGCACTTCGAACATTGACGTTAAAAAAGTGTAAAATGTTACGGCTTCCCAAGGATGTTGCAACTGAAGCGCATGGAACTTAGTGCCGAATTAAAAGTAAGGCGGTCACAGTGGTGTAAACTCAGGACGAGGGCTTCAACGCGAAATTACTGAATTTTTAATTTGGCAGTATAATTCCAGGGCGTTGCAAGCAGGAAACTGAAATATATTTCTGCCTGTGTCTCAACCAACGACTTCAGGTGTTTAGAGCAAGTGAGGAGAGCAGTAAAAACAGAACAAATATTAGACCAGCAGCCCTTGTGATTTATGTTTTTATCTCAGTAAGCTTCGTACAGCCGAGCCGGTTCACAGGCCTCTCGGCAACACTGCAGTTCTTTGCCTTGCGTTTACCCTCTGGTGGATGTCTTCGGAACGAGATTATCACCGAGAGATTGGAATTAGCATAATTTAGACGGGAAAGCACTGGATTCTCAGCTACGTAGATAATGTGTCACTTCCAAGTAGCTCTACAATGGAGTTAACGTTCAGCCAGTATTTTGTGCACAATTTTTAAAAGCCATATAGAAGCAGCAAATGTTTGGGGGATTTGTTTGGCCTAGCCAGCAGCTGCCTGTTATGAAAATTGATAACGAACAGGCTTTACTGACAGATTTTGCAGTATTTGCGTAAAATTGTTGGGAAGCAAGTTATAAATTCGTGTACAGGGCTGTTGACAGCTTGAATTCAATCACTTTAAGGTAGACTTATATGATTGGTTGCACTGGCTGTGACCTTGCCAGAGACATGGGCATAGTTGACAGCTCATTTGTTGTACAATACCAAAGGTTTGATCACATGCCCCGGCAAACTTGTGGCGCAGAAGTGTTAAAAGAAGGATAGGTTTGTCCGAACAAAAGGCAGAAACTTTCCAAAAGGCAGCAATTCGGAAAGGAAAAGGAACTAACCAGCAATACTACTGAAATAAGTTTCTGCTTTTGAAATTTTGGCACCGTACGACTCCTATGGGCACAGGGAGAAGAGGCCAGCAGAGCTCATTGGGGAATCAAAAGCTGACTCAGCATGAAGGCCAATCATATCACGAGTTGTAAGTTCGAAATGAGTTACTGGTGAGATGACGTGCAGGGCAGCCCTTGTATCGTTTCTACCCAGGCAGGGGCTTGATGCCAAGTGATTGATATGGATCATATGGGACGTCGTGCATTTGTTGCACTGTTTGTAATTTGCAAGACTTCCAAGATTCGGGGAAGATCCCATTAGATTGGAAGATAGCAAATGTAACTCCTTTATTCAAAAAGGGAGGAAGACAGAAAGCGGGAAACTCAGACGAGTTACCTTAACATCTGTACCAGGGAAAATGTTAGAAGTTATTATTAAAGTAATAATAGGAGGGCACTTGGCTTAGCTCAAGGTCATTAGGCAGAGTCAACATGGTTTTGTGAAACGGAAATTGTGTTTAACCAACTTATTGGAGTTCTTTGAGGAAGTCACGTGTGCTGTGGATAAAGGGGAACGTTGAATGTACTGTACACAGATTTCCAGACGGAATTTGATAAAGTGCCATATCAAAGGTCATTGTGAAAAATAAAAGTTCATGGCATAGAGGTAACATATTGTCATGGATAGAAGACAGGACGGTTAACAGGAAGCAGAGAGTAGGCATGAATGATTCTTTTTTTTTCAGTTTGGCAAGACGTAACGAGTAGTGTGCCACAAGGATCAGTGCTACTGATTCACACTTCATATTCTGCTGGAATTCACACTTGGGTGAAGGAATGGATGGAGTTGTTGCCAAATGTGTTGATGGCACAAAGATTGGTAGGAATGTAAGTTGTGAAGAGCGCATAAAAAGGTTACAAATAGACATAAACAGGTTAAGTGAGTGGGCAAAGATTGGGCAAATGGAGTATAATGTTGGAAAATGTGAAATTGCCCATTTTGTCAGGAAGAACAATTATCAAAATGGTGAGAGCTCCCAGGTGCAGATGGATCCAGGTTCCCCTCTGCATGAATCACAAAAGGCTGGTATGCAAGTGCAGCAAGTAATTGGAAAGCTAATAGAATGTTACCACTTATTGTAAGGCGAGTTGATTACAAAAGTAGAAAGGTTATGTTTCAGTTGCACAGGGCATTATAAGACCACATCTGGAGCATTGTGTACAGCGTTGGTCACATTATTTAAGGAAATATGTAAATGTGTTAGAAGCAATTCAGAGAAGGTCTCATAGAATAATGCCGGGATTGTGTGGGATGTTGTTTGAGGAAAGGTTGGAGAGGTTAGGCTTCTTTGTGCTGGAGTTTAGAAAACTAACACGTGAATTAATTGAAACATTTCAGTTCCTGAGGGGTCTTTTCAAGGTGGATGTGGACAGCATGTTTCCTCTTGTAGGAGAATGTGCAACTAATGCCACTGTTTAAAAATAAGGTGTCACCCATTTAAAACATAGATGAGGTGATTTTTCTTTTCGCACAGAGGGTCATGTGCTTTTGGAACTTTCTTCCTGAAACTGTGGTGGATGCAGAGTCTTTGAATATTTTTAAGGTAGAGGTGGAAAAATTCTTGGTAAACAAGGGGATGATAGGTTATCGGGGGTATGGGGGATGCAGATTTCAGTTTCCTATCAGATCAGCCATGATCTTATTAAATGGTGGAGCAGAATTGAACGGCTAAAAGGCCTTTTTCCTTGTTTGTACGTTCATAAGTACATTTGTGCAGTCTCTCTTCAAACCCTGATTGCTGTGGGATTGGTGGGGGAGTGGGGATTGGGGCTGGGGAGGGGGTGTGGTGGGATTGATGGGGTATGGGGTCTATGGTTGGGGATCTTCAGCCAGTTATTGTAATTGCAGTCAATATTAGCCCAGTATGTATTATAAACGCATTATCTCACCAACCATTGTAAGCACTAGAAAGGCAGAGGATTTATTTCATGAAATGATTGCCCTCCTGGAAATGGTGGGAGCCCACCTTATTGTCTGCTGTGCCCAGGCAATGTGGGGGCCGACCGAGCACCCAGAATCATTCGGTAAATGGCTTGCTGACCATTGCAAACATAATCAACGGTCTCCTCCTTTAGCAGCTTAGGACATTTTGTTACCCGTTCAGCTCTATATTAGGTGTGTCATTGTCCAAAAGCGCATCTGGTCAGAGATTCCTGGAAATACTCTCCAGCATGGAAATTACCAATATTCTCATTACCCTTCATAATCCTAGATCCAAACAATCCATTGTTTTCTAATGTCTGTATGACAACAGCACAGGACGGAAGTTCGATGGTTGAGGGGGGTGTTTTTGGGGGCGGGGCTTAGGGGAGCATGTGTTGGTGTCGAGGTATGGGATGGTCATGAGTTGCTGCAGTTGTGACAACCTGAGCACATTTCCTGAGATTTCTGCAGACTTAGGAATATTACACCGCCTTGGTTTCAGGCTTCTTAGCAGGACAGGTATGAACCATCCTTCATGGTAGTTAAGGTGGATGAGAATTTGGGTGCATAGGGAAACCAAACCATATCAACTTGCTGAATTGTGCACATGCAAGTAGGCACGGTGAAAACACAATCAGTCCCACCAATAGAGGAGCCATGATTAAACAATTAAGGATGGTCAATCTGATACAATCGGTAGTGGAGGGTCCAGCATGATGAGCGTGGATGGCCTGTGGCACCTTTCGTTATAAATGGGAGCCGATGGTAGATAATACCCATCATTGTAGGATATACGGTGACCATATCCAACAACTAAACAGCAGCAATTTCTATTTATATTTTACATTTGACAAAATAAAATGTCCCAGGGTGCTTGACAGGAGCGTTATGAATCAACATTTAAATCCACGTTTCACAAGGAGGTATTTGGGAAGATGACAACTGCCTGGTCAGATGGGTAGATTTGAACGAGCATCTGAAAGCAGAAGAGAGACTTAGAGGGGCAGAGATGTTAAGGGAAAGAAGTCCATAGCTTAAGGCCTTCACATCTGTGCTCGTGGGTAATTATTTTTCACGGTTATGATATGCACTGAGAATGGGGGATGAAATGCTGGCAACTGATAGGATGCCTCAGTCCAGTTTTTTTAGTAGATTATATTAACTCCCCGCCTCCTTCTTCGAGCAGTTTATCCGCCTATCTGTCACTTTTGCTCATTTTCTCTGTCATGCTTCAAACCAACGGGAGAATAATCTGTATCACTCATAACTGAAGCAGCTGGATTCAGTTCTAAGTTATGACCAACACGTTCTCTGCGTGCCACATCACTCCACGTAGTCCTCACAAAATCGAAGAACAGTGGAACCTTTCAAAAACCTCTACTAACTGAGCAGCAGTCTATACAAATTAATCAACACCTAACGTGAGATTTGGCAGATACCATGGACAGGGTGATGGATGTATCCAATTTCCATACTTAAATACATATGTTTGGTTGAGTAGGAGGAAATGAAGGCTCCATGGTGTTTATCCAGAATTATTCTCATGACATTATTGAAGAAAATAAATAATTGCTTTCGTTTATGAACTGTCTATCATGACATTAGAATCCCAAAGCACTCCACAGCCAAGTTCCTGTCGTCACTGTAATGATATTGGGGCACGAGGCGGCTAATGTGCACACTTCAAACCCCCACAAACAAATCAGGGGAAAAAGAAAAAACAATAGACATCTGTTGTCGTTAAGTTCATGCAGATGAATAAACATTTGCCGTGCAATGTAGGAAACTTCTCTTGAATCTTCATGAACTAGCCGTTTGGAATCATTTAGGATCAGTGAGAGGGAAACTGAAATCCTAGTTCAACATTTCACCTGAAAGGCATTTTTACTGTCTAAATATTTCATTGTTAGAACAGAAATAACTGCAATTCAGAGTTGTTTGGAATGCACAATGGAACACTATGGATAATGACGATAAATATGGAAATATCTGGACTAGAGGAATTGAAGGGAATATTTTGGGTAGATGGGTTAGCTGGGCTGAAGAGAATACTGTTGGTAGAGGTCTAAGTTGGCTGATGGGAACATTGAGATTTGGGGGTTGGATGGGTTGAGTGGCATGGTGTTGATATCTGGGCTAGATGGGCTTAAGGAATCAGTGTGTAAATTTGGGTTAGATGGGAAGAAGGGAACACTCTGGATGTGTGGGTTACATGTACTAAAGGGATTCTTTCGATAGGTGAACTGGATGAGGTGAAAGAGACATTGTAGACAGATGAGTTAGGTTTTCTGACAGAATACTGTGGATATTGGGGCTAGAACAACTGAGGGAATATCTAAATATCTTAGTTAGAGGGTTAGAGGGAAGATGGTGCATAAGTAGTTTGGATCGTTTGAAGGATAACTATGGATATTGTTGGACAACAGAGATAGTTTAAGTAAGTTATATGTGTATTTGGATGTGTTAAGAATGAGATATATCTTTCAGTTTAAGATTAATTTATATGATTTCTATTTGTGGATTAAAATTAGAAAACTACGATCCAGTTACAACTTTGATTGTAGACAACAGGTCTAAACCTGCATTTCTTATGTGACTTTTACGACTGTTGAAGAGAAGTTAAAGCAAACACTAGAGTAGTAAAAACTGTGCTGTTGCATAGAAACCGTGGTCTAGAGAGGGAAACCCAATCACCCACCCACCCACACACACAGGTGGATAGAGAGGGAGTGAGAGAGAGAGAGAACAGCAGTTTGAGTGCAGTTGTAAGCAGGTGCTAGAACAGGCAGGACATGAAATCCAACAGATAGCAGTTCTAAACTACAGACGAGACTCCCCAAAATCCACTGTTGTGGAATAGGAGAAAGTCCAAATAAAACCTTCTAGCCAAAGGAAGGTCAGGAACACGTGAAGTTAAGAGTAAGGAAGTCTCCAACCTTCAAGGTTAAAGGAAGTAAAGCTACAGGAAGCAGAGTTAAAGCAAGAGGCTAGACGTCCAAAGATACGGCTGAAGGTCTGTAACTTGTTGCTATGTGCATGTGAAGTAGTAGTGTGTTGACTGCTGAGTCTGTGAGAGAGAGTGTGTGGGAAGAAAGCTTGAAAGCATGTGCTGACCCTGGGAGGGGAACATTGGAAGGAGAGTTCGAAACCCTGGAGATGGATCCAGGCAGCAGGCGTCTGAGAGAAAGATTCGGATGGGAATAATTTTCCAAAGTAAATTCTTGAAGAGTTCAGATTAAAAACCCTTATATGGAAGACAGAGTTCAATGAGCCATTTTGACTCATGGTGCAACAAGCATCTGGGGGGAGCTGAGGAGAGGCCCATAGCTTTTGTTTGGGATGGCATCTGTCACTTGGTTTCAGAGTATCTTATGTCTGACCACAGATGCCAATTGCTTACATGGACTGTGTATTTACTGTGAACATTGCAGAATAAGATAGCTTTTGTAATTTGTGTTTTCCTTACAAATATGTGTATATCTATAAAAGTATAGTTGTGGGTGAAGGAGAAATGTACTAGAGTTCATGTAGTTAATGTAATAATCTATTTTTGTTTATTTTTGTTAAATGTTCATTAGCTGACTCCTGTGACTGTTCAGCAGCCCTCTCCACATTTCTAAACAAAAAAAAAAGAATAGGATCTATCAAGCCGGGTTCCACCCTGATTAAGGCTTATTCAGTGGTATAGTGGACTCGGATCATAACAACATGGAGGCTGCGAGGGCTGAATGTAGGGCTCATGATTGTTTGGCTAATTGGACTAACGGGAAGAGCTTAATAATTGGCTTCATTGTCTGAAGGAAGCCCTATGGATAGGAAGATAGATGCGCTGATGAGAAAACTGTGGACTGCCTGTTAGGTAGCATGAAGGGAATACTTTGGTAAAGGATTTGGTTGCCTCAATGGAACACTCATAAAAGGTGGGCTAAGTGTCCTCATAGGAATACTGAAGATTGGATGTTAGATTGGTTGTTGGGAATATTATGGAGAATAGGCTAGATGGGTGGTAGATAATGCTAGAGATATAGGACCAGGTGGTCTGCATGAAACATTATGGAAACTTTAGCTAAATGGGCAGAAAGGATTAATCTAAGTGATGGGCTATGTGAGATGTAAAAAAAAAAACAATAGATGGTCAGATGGGTTAGGTGGGCTGAAGAAAACACTGAAAATAGCTGGGCTTGATAGTTCGAAGGGTACACTGCAGACAGCTGGGCTAGATGGGCATGAGGGAATTCTGTCGAGAGTAGCTCATCTCCTGACTCCCCAATATGCCTATCCACAATTTTCATGTCAGGAGTTTGATGGAATACTCTCTCCTTGCCTGGGTGAGTGCATCTACAATACTCAAGAAGCTCGACACCATCCAGGACAAAGCAACCCTCTTGATTGGCATCCTGTTATGGCACAATAAATGCCAAGTTGCTCAAATCCCAGTGGGAAACTTGAAACAGCTGCCAAAACTGTTTTTGCAATTTGAAGGGCATGAGGAGCGGATTTGAATGCAGAAAATAACATTCTCGTCTACGTGAAATGATTTTATAGTAAAGCAAACTTTTACTAAAAGAATAAAGAGAAAAAACAAATGACTATTCCAATTATACCTAAACACATGAATGGCTTCGCACAGTAAATTGTACTGTAAAACAATTCCACAAATCTTAAACAATAATAAAAATCAAAATAAAACACAAATATAAAAATACCTGGAAAAACTTAGCAGGTCTGACAGTATCTGCGGAAAGGTACGCAGTTAATGTTTCAAGTCCACATGACTCTTCAACAGAACTAAGGAAAAATAGAAAAGATGTCAAATATAAGCTGGTTTAAAGGGGGGGGGGTGGGGGCAGTGATAAGTGGAGCTGGATAGAGGGCCAGTGATAGGTGGAGATAGCCAAAAAATTACATAGACAAAAGGGAAAAGAGGTGATTAAGGTGGCAATGTTAACTAAGGAATGTGCTACTAGATGACATGAAGGGTAGAAAGCAGGTGGAACAATGTACAGATAGCCCTAGTGGGGGTGGGATGGGGGGAAGGAATCAAAATAGGCTAAAAGGTAGAGATAAAACAATGGATGGATATACATTTTAAAATAAAGGAAATAGGTGGGAAAAGAAAAATGTATATAAATTACTGGGAAAAAAGGGAATCGGAAAGGGGGTGGGGATGGAGGAGAGAGATTATGACCTAAATTGTTGAACTCAATATTCAGCCCAGAAGGCTGTAAAGTGCCTAGTCAGCAGATGAGGTGCGGCTCCTCCAGTTTGCGTTGAGCTTCACTGGAATATTGCAGCAGGCCAAGGACGGACATGTGGGCATGAGAGCAGGGTGGAGTTTTGAAATGTCAAGCGACAGGGATGTCTGGGTCAGACCGAAGGTGTTCCCCAAAGTAGTCACCCAGTCTGCATTTGGTCTATCCAATATGGAGGAAACCATATTGGGAGCAGTGAATGCAGTAGACTAAATTTAGGGAAGTGCAAGTGAAATGCTGCTTCACTTGAAAGAAGTGTTTGGGCCCTTGGACGGTGATGAGAGGCGAAGCAAAGGGGCAGGTTTTGCATCTTCTGTGGTTTCATGGGAAGATGCCGTGGGAGGGCGTTGAGGTGTAGGGGGTGATGGAGGAGTGGACCAGGATGTCCCTGAGGGAACAATACCTGTGGAATGCCGCTGCTTGGTGGTGGGGGGGGGGGGGGGGGGGGGGGTTTGCAGGAAGGGAAGATGTGTTTGGTGGTGGCATCATGCTGGAGTTGTTGGAAATGGCGGAGAATGATCCTGTGAATGCAGATGCTGGTGGGGTTATAAGTGAGAACAAGGGGGACCCTATCATGTTTCTGGGAGGGAGAGGAAGGTGTGAGGTTGGATGTGTGGGACTTGGCCCGTTCAGGGTTGAAGGCCCTGTCAACCATCATGAGGAGAAATCTTCAGTTAAGGAAGAAGGAGGACATGTCACAGGAACTGTCTTTGAAAGTGGCATCATCAGAACAGATGCGACGGAGGTGAATGAACAGAGAGAATGGGATGCAGTCCTTACAGGAAGCGGGGTATGAGGAGCTGTAGTCGATGTAGCTTTGGGAGTCGGTAGGCTTGTAATGAATGTTGCTGGACAGTCTATCACCAGAAATTGAAACAGAGAGGTCAAGTAAGGGAAGGGAAGTGTCAGAGATGGACCATGTGAAATTGATGGAGGGGTTGAAATTGGAAGCAAAATTAATACATTTTCCCAGGCCCAGATGAGAGCATGAAGCAGCACCGAAGCAATCATTAAAGTATTGGAGAAAGAGTTGTTGGAGGGGGCCGAAGTAGGACTGGAACAAGGAATGTTCCACATACCCAATAAAGAGACACACATAACTGCGGCTGATGCCGGTACCCAGAGCCACACCTTTTGTTTGGAGGAAATGAGAGGAGTTTAAGGAGAAATTGTTCAGTGAGAGAACAAGTTCAGCCAAACGGAGGAGAGTAGTGGTGGATGGAGATTGTTCAGGCCTCTGTTCAAGTAAGAAGTGGAGAGCCCTCAGACCATCCCGGTGGGGGATGGAGGTACAGAGGGATTGGACGTCCATGGTGAAGAGGAGGCAGTTGGGGTCAGGGAACTGGAAATTTTTGATATGATGTAGTGTGTCAGAGGAATCACGGATGTAGGTGGGAAGGAACAGGACAAGGGCAGAGAGAATGGTGACTAGATGGCAAGAAATTAGTTCCACGGGGCAGTGGCCGGATGACATGATCAGTCTGCCGGGGCAGTCCTTTAGGTGGATTTTGGGTAGGAGGTAGAAGTCCGAGGTCAGGAGACTATGAGTTTGGAAGCTGTGGAAAGAAGATCTCCAGAGGAGATGTTTTCAGTAACAGTCCAATAAACAATGGCTTGATCTTCACTAGTGGGGCCTTGGTCCAGGGGGAGGAAGGAGGAAGTGTCTGTGAGTTGATGCTCAGCCTCTGCGAGGTAGAGGTCAGTGTGCCAGACAACAGCACCACTCTTGTCAGCAGGTTTGATGACAATGTCAGGATTGGACCTGAGAGAACGGAGTGCAGCAAGTCTTAACTTAACTACGCTCAGAACTAGCCTTTCCTTGTTCTTTCCAGCAACTATCCTTATAAATTTTAGAATCTATGGAAGTCCACTAATTTTTACCAGTATTTTTGCTCGGGCCTCCTCTGAGGCTGACAGAAACTGCTTCTTTAGTCTTACCTTGTTCACACTGTCTTCTGGGTGTACGGATCAGCTAACCTGCTGTCTTTTGAGTGATCTAAGCAGATAGGCTCCATACTTTCCGTAAATGCATGTCTTCACTTTGACCTCACTATTATCTTAACGAGTCTCTTCAGAAATGCTTTCTTCCAAGAATTGATAAAATCATTCTTTACTTCAGCTTTTAGACTTTTAAAAACAAACTTACCCTATCTTTAACTGATTTCTTTATGCCTCTTAACAACCTGCATATAAATGTACTTCAGCAGAAGGTAGCACACCACCATCTTCTCAAGGGCAATTGGCGCTGGGCAAGGTGAGACGGTGGTATAGTGGTATTGTCAAAGGACTAATATTCCAGAAACCCAGGTTAACGTTCTGGGGACAAGTGTTTGAATACCATCACAGTCCAGTAGCCCATTTGGTTGACTAAATCTCATTACAGAACAAAATCTATTGTCCTTACCTTGCCTGCAACTCCAGACGTACAGCAATGTGTTTGACTCTGAATGCTGAATAAACGGTGGCCTAGCCAGCGACGCCCACATCCCATGAACGAATGAAAAAAACAACTTGGGCCTTTTGGGCTGCTATCTATGGATAGCAGGTGAGATGGGCTGAATGTCACATTGTGAAATGCTGTGATAGATGGGCTGATTGAATCACAGTGGAGAGATGTTCTAAATGTTTTAAAGGATCACTGTGGATACTTGGATTACATGGGTAGAGGGAATTCTGTGGATATTAGTTAGCTGGGCTGAAAGGAGCACTGTGGCTAGATGGATTAAATTGGTTTGAAAAGAACACCACAGCCAGCTTATTTAGAGAGGCTGAAAGGGGAGATTGTGTATAGATGGGCTGAATGAATCTTAATGGATAGGAAATTTAGGAGGACTGGATGGAATACTGTGGATAGACGGGCTAAAGGGAGCACTGTGAGTACATGGACTAGAATGGTTGTTGGGAATTTCTGATTGGTTGGGCTATGTTTCTTGGTTATATATGCTGAGGTGAATTCTGTTTGTTGCCGGACTAGATGGGCTGAAGGGAATATGGTGGATAGGTAGAACATCAAGCTGGAGAAAAAAGGCGTTGAGGCCCTGCTGAGAGATTGCAGAGTACGGAAGTGCTTGTGAGGGGCTGAGTTGCTGGTGAGGGGCTCAGGTGCTGGTGAGGCAGCAGTGCTCATTGGGCAGCTGTCTTCCTCATATGGAAAATGGACCAGAGGAGGAAGATCAAGAAATCGAGTGAAGAGTTTCCTAACACTTTGAGTAGACAGCGGAATGCTCTTATCACAAGCTGTTACGTATACATTTCTCTCTGTCATTAGTTAAAATATCATCTCTAAACTGTTGCTTCTTAATAAACCCAATAACCTATCTTAAAGTTAAATATGAGCAATCGATTGCTTATTTAGGTATCTGTGGTCCCGAAGCCAAAAAAAGAATACAACACTTACCACAGGCTGAAGAGAAAACTGAGGATAGATGGCACGACAATCTGAAGCAAATACTATGGATTTACATTAACCGATCATCCTCTCCTGCCTGAAGCCACTTTGATGTTCTGTCGCCAATTGTGATGTACACATCCTGTTAAATCTGTTCCCAGGACAGCCTCTGACCAAATTAATTGTGTAGGACCTTTGCTGCTTTCCTCCTCAGACTCTAATTTTGAAACATGTCATTGACTTTAATGAACTATCATCATTTTGAACAGGCAGTGGTCTTTTGGCATCATATATGTCAAACGTTTTCATTTAAACGTGTGCTTAGGATGTGGGTGATAGAGTCAAGGCCACACTTATTACCCATCCCTCATTGCCGGACAGCACCCGTTGTTTATTCTTTAATTGTTGCAGCGGTTAAAGCTGGTGCTGAAAAAGTCCTGTTTGAAACGATCTCCAGAGGTTTGACTGGAGATGATGAATGAACAATGACATATAACCATGTCAAAATAGTTTCTGACATGAAAAGAAATACTCAAATAAATTTTGAAAAGCAAACACCACCACCAACACTCCCACTGCACCCCCACCCCTCACCATCCCACCCCACAAATTAGTTGTTCATATATCTGCATGTACAGCACCTGCTTCCGAGAAGGAGCTCAGGGGCGTGTATGCTCATTTAATCATATATGTATTGCTGACTACACATCTTTATTTTTTTTATTTTCTGAAGGAACGTAAAAACAACATTGTCATCATTTTATCTGGACTATATATTTCTTTCTCCTTGACAGTTAGTAAACAATATTAATTACAGTTATTTAACTATGTAACCAGTGCAATTGCCTCACCGGAGAGTTCCCTCGAATATAAATAGCACCTTTGTCGAGCATGCAATGTTAATTGATCAGACGGAGTCCCCATTATACTTACCTCACAGAAAATGGAATTTCCATTAATCTTTCAGATAGAACGAATCTTCTACCCTGTTCTTGCAGCAGTTGGCGTTACTGGTAAGGCTTTGAAACCAGTATTAATGGTGCTAAGCAATGTTAAAGAGTTACTATTTTCTTTTTCCCTGCCTTGTACAGGAGTTATCTCAGATTGCTCTGTCTGTTATAAACTCACAAATTCAGTGTTATCAGATTAGCCAAGAGTAATTTTACTGTTTGCTATGGGAGCGTTATTTAGAGAAGTGCTTTATTATCTTCTGTGTTCGATACAGTTATTGTTGCTGGCATCTTTCCTTTTATTGACACGTGTACATCTCATATTCAGAGCAAATACAACTGTCCGAGACTAGTTATTTAATAAATGACATTTTAAATTATTACATAATGTTCAGCATATTGAATATTCAAACCAGGTCAATGAACTTCCTATTTTAGTTATATTCTTTTGTCAAATTTTATTTTTTAGTGAATGCTATCAATTAATGTTTAATTTGTATTTTTTTTAATTCATTTGCGGCATATGGGATTTGCTGGCTTGGCCAGGACTTATTGCCGATCCCTACTTGCCCTTGAGAAGGTGATGGTGAGCTGCCTTCTTGAACCTCTGCACTCCATATTGTGTCGATGCACCCAGAGTGCTGTTAGGAAGGGAGATCCAGGCTTTTGAGCCAAGGACAGTAAAGGAACGACGATGCATTTCCAAGTCAAGATAATGAGTGGCTTGTAGGGGAACCTCCGGTGGAGGTGTTCCCATCCACCTGCTGCCCTTGTCCTTCTAGATTGTGGTGAACGTAGGTTTGAAAGGCGCTGTCTAAGGAGACTTCATGAACTATTGCATTGCATCTTGTAGATGGTACACACTACCGCTGCTATAGGTCGGTGGTGCGGGGGAGTGAATGTTTGTGGACGTGGTGTGGACTGCTTCATCCTGGATGGTGTCCAGGTTCTTCGGTCCTGTAGGAGCTGCACTCATCCAGGCAAATGGGGAGTATTCCATCAAACTCCTGTCTTGTGCCTTCCAAATGGTGGACAGGCTTTGGGGGCTCAGAAGTTGAGTCACACATCACATGATCCCAAGCCTCTGATCTGCTCTTGTAGCCAAGGTATTTATATGGCTTATCCAATTTAGTTTCTGGTCAATGGTAACCAACAGGATATTGATAGTAGAGGATTCAGTGATGGTAAGTACATTGAACATCAAGGGGCAATAGTTGGATTCTCTCTTGTTGGAGGTGGTCATTGCCTGAAACTTGTGTAGCACGAATGTTACTTGCCAATTCAAGCCTGGATATTGTCCAGGTCTTGCTGCATTTGGATATGGGCTGCTTCAGTAGCTGAGGAGTTGTGAATCGTGCTGAACATTGTGCAATCATCAGCGAACATCTGGTGAGGTGTGATTGTGGATTTCCTCTCATTTGTCGTGGTGTGATTGATTTAATTCTTTGAGAACTGATAAGTAAAATAATACAATAGTATATGGTGTCATCCTACTGTGTAACACAAAGGAATTTAATGTCACTATTAACTTAGCAATGAGAACTAGCATGTTAGCATTTCCAGTCGTATTCACAAGATATGTTATGTTATTTCATATGAAATGTTATAATCCATATTTTCTATTACTATGTGCTGTGTAATTTCAAGCCTTGAGGGATAGAAATTCATCTCAGAAAGTAGTGCAAAAGGGACAGTATTGGATCAGCTGGCTGCCATATTCAGCATCTGATGTTTAGGACCAATACAGTTAATGTAATTAAATGCCAAGCATTGCTTATAATGGGCGACTGACTTGATATAGCTCATTTTGTGCTGCTGTCCGAGATGGTTTTCTACCCCACATTATTTAACACATAAAAATATATCTGTTCTTGTTCAAATAGAGGCAAGGCAAGTGAAGTGCAAATTAGGTAAATAAAGTTATTTAAGTCTGTATAGTATACATTGTCTGTAAAAGCAGCAGAATCCAAAAGCATTGTGTACATCACAGAGCAGGATATGGTACGCAACCACTCTGCATGTTGGTTAATGGCTACAAGTCAAATTAAGGTAAGTCTTCATGTGTATTTGATGTCTCCATCGTTTCCCTCTACTGCTTAAATTGCAGATAAGAAGTTTGCCCCAGAAACAATTTATGTCTTGCTTCAGCACCTTAGTCACATCAGGAGAAATCTGCATCTTGAAAGTTTCCATCCCATTTTAACACCAGACCTAACACTTGCCGCCACACCTCACCTCATGTTCTCAGTGCCATGGATGGACCCTTTGAATCATTATCAGAAATTGTTTCATTATGAAACGCTATTACTGTAAATATTGCAATAAAATGTGTCAACTCTATCTCAGTTGGTAGCACTGTCGCCTTTGTGTCAGAAGGTTACCTAATGAAGTCTGACTCCAGCTCCTGGACACAGATATAATGGTCCAAACTTCAGTGCAGTATTGAGGGATCATTAATACCATCTTTCAGATGAGTCGGAAAATGGAGTCTCCTTCAGCTCTGTCAATATGTTGTTCAAGATAACATGATAATATTTCATAAACAAGGAGGGTAACCCAGATGCCCATGATGGTAGTTTAGGGAGATTCTGAGGAGGGTAAAAATGGGCAAAGACTAACACATTAAACCACTGGAATGTAACATTGCTGGCATTGTATAAGCATTCCAATTGTATAAACAAGCATTGTATAAACAAGCCAATACAAAGGATAGTAGCCGAGACGTTTGTACCAAACAGCTATGGACAAAGGCAGGGCTATTTTTGGCTCCTGATCTCCAAAATTGTGCTAATAGTTTGACAGTTTCCTGTTCATAGAAAATTGGGTTTCAATAAGGGTCCCGTTAGGTGAATAATTTGATTTGAAACCACTCTTTCATATAGCCGTGACTCAAAATGTTTGAATTGCTTTAATTATACAGTTTTTGGATTCCATCTGTGATCTCTGTTTAACATCAGAAGAGATTTAGGACTCCAGGCTTGTAGCCTGCCTCTGTCTACCATTTACCACTTAAAAGGTAGAAACAGAAAGAGCTGCCCAGTTTAGAATTGCCTGGTCCTCATCCACACTGTGAACCACTGGAACATCTGAACTTCTGCACGAGACTAATATGTCCCTTCTCCCATTGTGGAAGTCATTCCGCCTGGAAAATCCCTGTCACAGTTTCGGCCTACTCATTTCTGAAGAAATTCACCATTAGGCTTTTGGATTCTGATTCTAGACTCTTATTGAAAACATAATTCTTATTTTTGTCTGTGGTCTCTGCCCTAAACCCTTTCTTTCAATTATCCCCCTTTTGTTCTATGAATGCAAAGATGAGGAACGTTGTGAACTCACTTCCTGCATTTTGACTGTGTGTGTAAAAGAAAATAACCCTCTGATTTTACTCTATCTCGTTTTTTGGGGGGGTTATTAATAGAGGATTGGATCACTCCACAATTTAAGGGTTGGGGAGAAAAGATGCCACCACTCAACAAGGGGGAATTAAAAAAATCAAAAACACCTTTCTGTTTGTGGGCAGGTAGTGAGTAGGGAAATTAGGTTTGTTTCAATTAATCCCCCTCCTGTCAGTAACAATAGTTTACTTGACTCACAACTAAATTCCTATTCACTATGTCACTTCCCCTTTTATATCACGAATTTCAATTTTGAGTACAGTAGTTATTTTTAAACAAAATTCAAATTATCTAACTACCATTCAAGCTTGGACTAGTCCCACAATATTATCTCCACACTACTGTACCTATTATCATACATCACGTATCCCTAATTGCCTAAAGTAATGCCTCTCGTACGCACCTCTTGTTACCAAATCCCTTATCCATTCCCTGCCTGCAATGTTTTTTTTTTCCCCCTGGCAGTCCACAAGCAATGGACAGAAAAGGAAAAAAAGGGGAGGGGAGTGGAGGAGAGAGACAGGGGGTAGGTTTGTGATGTAGTGGAATGGGTGAGAGAATAAATGACGATAGGGATGACGGATCAAGTTGAAGAAACAGTTACTGTTGATGCCATTTCCATTTACACGTCTTCTAGTCCCATCTTTTATTCTTAACTTATACCCTTCATCTGCTTCTAATGAACACATTCATTCCCTTAGTCATCTAATCCCTCCTAGACATTATTGTGTTTTTCTCCACTCATCACTTTCCTTGCCCCTATATTTGCTTAAAACCTGTTGCATTTATAATTAGGATCAGAAGAGGAGAATTTCTCCTCTCATAGGGCTGTTAGTCTTCGGAATCCTCTTCCCTGGAGAACAGTGGAGTCTGGGTTAAAAACAAAAACCTGCGGATGCTGGAAATCCAAAACAAAAACAAAATTACCTGGGAAAACTCAGCAGGTCTGGCAGCATCGGCGGAGAAGAAAAGAGTTGATGTTTCGAGTCCTCATGACCCTTCAACAGAACTAGCTGAATCCAAGGAGAGGGGTGAAATATAAGCTGGTTTAAGATGGGTGGGGGGGGGGGGGGGGGTGAGGAGTGTTGGTTGGGTGGGGGGAGAGAAGGGGAGGGGGTGTGTGGTTGTAGGGACAAGCAAGCAGTGATAGGATTAGATAATCAAAATATGTCACAGACAAAAGAACACAGAGGTGTTGAAGTTGGTGATATTATTTAAACGAATGTGCTAATTAAGAATGGATGCTAGGGCACTCAAGGTATATCTCCAGTGGGAGTGGGGGGGGGGGGCATAAAAGATTTTAAAATAATGGAAATAGGTGAGAAAAGAAAAAATCTATATAAATTATTGGAAAAAAACAAAAGGAAGGGGAAGAAACAAAAAGGGGGTGGGGATGGAGGAGGGAATTCAAGACCTAAAGTTGTTGAATTCAATATTCAGTCCAGAAGGCTGTAAAGTGTCTAGGTGGAAGATGAGGTGCATTGGGCTTCACTGGAACAATACAGCAAGCCAAGGATAGGCATATGGGCAAGAGAGCAGGGTGGAGTGTTAAAATGGCAAGCGACAGGGAGGTTTGGGTCATTCTGGCGGACAGACCACAGATGTTCTGTAAAGCGGTCGTCTAGTTTACGTTTGGTCTCCCCAATGTCGAGGAGACTGCATTGGGAGCAACAAATACAATAGACTAAGTTGGGGGAAATGCAAGTGAAATGCTACTTCATTAGAAAGGAGTGTTTGGGCCCTTGGACAGTGAGGAGAGAGGAAGTGAAGGGGCAAGTGTTACTTCTTTTGCGTGGGCATGGGGTGGTGCCATAGGTGGGGGTTGAGGAGTAGGGGGTGATGGAGGAGTGGACCAGGGTGTCCCAGAGGGAATGATCCCAATGGAATGCCGCCAGGTGGGGTGAAGGGAAGATGTGTTTGGTGGTGGCATCATTATGGAGTTGGTGGAGGATTATCCTTTGAATGCGGAGGCTGGTGGGGTGATAAGTGAGGACAAGGGGGACCCTATCATGTTTCTGGGATGGAGGAGAAGGCGTGAGGGTGGATGTGTGGGAGATCGGCCGGACACAGTTGAGGGCCCTGTCAACGACCGTGGGTGGAAAACCTCGGTTCAGGAAGGAGGACATGTCAGAGGAACTGTTTTTGAATGTAGCATCATCAGAACAGATGCGACGGAGGCGAAGGAACTGAGAGAATGGGATGGAGTTCTTACAGGAAGCGGGGTGTGGCGAGCTGTAGTCGAGGTAGCTGTGGGAGTCGGTAGGCTTGTAATTGATATTGCTGGACAGGCTATCACCAGAGATTGAGACACAGAGGTCAATGAAGGGAAGCGGAGTGTCAGAGATGGACCACGTGAAAATGATGGAGGGGTGGAGATTGGAAGCACAATTAATAAATATTTCCAAATCCCAACGAGAGCTTCTTCATGGTCTCATCGGGACTTGCAAAAATTTATTAATTTTGCTTCCAATCTCCACCCCTCCACCATTTTCACATGGTCCATCTCTGACACTTCGCTTCCCTTCCTTGACCTCTCTGTCTCTATTTCTGGTGATAGACAGTCCACCAATATCCATTACAAGCCTACTGACTCCCACAGCTACCTCGACTACAGCTGCTCACACCCCACTTCCTGTAAGGACTCCATCCCATTCTCTCAGTTCTTTCGCCTCCTTCGCATCTGTTCCGATGATGATACCTTCAAAAACCGTTCCTCTGACATGTCCTCTTTCTTCCTTAACAGGTTTTCCACCCACGGTCTTTGACAAGGCCCTCAACCACGTCCGGCCCATCTCCCGTGAATCCGCCCACATGCCTTCTCCTCCCTCCAGAAACATGATAGGGTCCCCCTTGTCCTCACTTATCACCCCACCAGCTTCTGCATTCAAAGGATCATCCTCTGCCATTTCCACCAACAGCAGCATGATGCCACCACCAAACATATCTTCCCTTCACCCCTCCTGCCGGCATTCCATAGGGATCATTTCCTCTGGGACACCCTGGTCCACTCCTCCATCACCCCCTACTCCTCAACCTCCACCCACGGCACCTCCCCATGCCCACACAAATGATGTAACACCTGCCCCTTCACTTCCTCTCTCCTCACCGTCCAAGGGCCCCAACACTCCTTTCAAGTGAAGCAGCATTTCACTTGCATTTCCCCCAACTTAGTCTACTGCATTTGTTGCTCCCAATGTGGTCTCCTCTACATTGGAGAGACCAAATGTAAACTGGACGACCACTTTGCAGAATATCTGTGGTCTGTCCACAAGAAAGACCCAAACCTCCCTGTCGCTTGCCATTTTAACACTCCACCCTGCTCTCTTGCCCACATGTCTGTCCTTGGCTTGCTGCATTGTTCCAGTGAAGCTCAATGGAAACTGGAGGAACAGCACCTCATCTTCTGACTAGGCACTTTACAGCCTTCTGGACTGAATATTGAATTCAACAACTTTAGGTCTTGAACTCCCTCCTCCATTCCCACCCCCTTTCTGTTTCTTCCCCCTTCCTTTTGTTTTTTTCCAATAATTTATATAGGTTTTTCTTTTCTCACCTATTTCCATTATTTTTAAATCTTTTATGCCCCCCCACCCGTACGAGAGCTATACCTTGAGTGCCCTACTATCCTTTCTTAATTAGCACATTCGTTTAGATATCACCAACTTCAACACCTGTGTTCTTTTGTCTGAAATTTTTTGATTATCTGCTTCTAACACTACTTGTTTGTTCCTACGACACCCCCCCTCCACTTCTCTCCCCCCCACCCGCCCCAAACCCCCCCCCCCCGCAGCTTATATTTCACCCCTCTCCTTGGATTCACCTAGTTCTGTTGAAGAGTCATGAGGACTCGAAACATCAACTCTTTTCTTCTCCACCGATGCTGCCAGACCTGCTGAGCTTTTCCAGGTAATTCTGTTTTTGTAGTGGAGTCTGGGTCATTGAATAGATTCAAGGCTGAGTTAGATAGATTTTTGATTGAAATGGGAGTCAGCTTTTTGGAAGGTCAGGCAGGAAATTGGAGTGACAGCCACTGTCTTGTTGAATGGTGCGGCAGGTTTACTCATTCTCTATTGTTCTTATGTTAAGCCAGTTCTGATGAAAGTCCATAGACTTTCGGCTACTGATAACATGGTTGAGGCTGTAAGTGCAGATGAGACAACGGGTTTCTTGCCCTGAGGATATACTGAAGCAGTTTTCTTTTTATGTCAAGCTGTCAGTTTCCAAGATTTTGCCTCATTCCACTTCACATGAGCAGCTTTATTGAATTTAGTTTTACAGCTTGAGATTTGAAATCATAACTTTTGACTTGTTAATTATTCTGTGATATCATCCTCCATCCAAAACCTTTAACTTCGTTACAGATCATAGTTATTCTTCACCTCTGCAAATTTCTCTGTTCACTATGAACAGTTGTCACTAATCGAAAAGCTGTTCCAATCATTTAATTGAATTTTTGTACACTTTGCATAATGGCATCATAATGTATCATTGTATTGTTATGTGGAATGACAATAGTGTGTTGCAGTTTGCGCATAATTGTAACTTTTACAGTAAATCCTGTTGAACTGATATCATTTTTGTCTGGAACTTCCGACTGAGATCCTGTTGTTTAATTCTATTTCCTGCAGTTAACTTTGCGGCGATTATGATCCTGAAACGAGGGAAGTGTGGCCTCTCCAAATGTATCACTCAGTACCTAATGGCAATGACAACAGCAGATCTTCTGCTCGTCATCATTGATGTCATACTGAATCGAATCAATAATATTTATTTCCCAATAAATTTCTTATTCATTACTCCAGTGTGCAGGCTGAAAATAGTTCTGTTTCTTGCAGCTGTGAATTGTTCTGTCTGGTTCACAGTTGCTTTTACCTTTGATCGGTTTGTAGCCATTTCTTGTCAGAAGCTAACAGCAAGATATTGCACCAAGAGAACTGCAACTGTGGTTATAGTAATTGTAAGCATTGTTAGCTGTGTGAGGGCCATTCCCTGGTACTTTGCCTTTGTTCCTTCAAAAATTATCAGCAATGTACCGTGGTTTTGCATTGAAACAGAAGAGTATTACACTTCACCCTTTTGGATAGCGTGTGAGCGGATTGACAGTATACTAACACCGTTGCTTCCAATTGTCTTGATTTTGGTGTTCAACTCTCTGACAGCCAGGAACATTATTATTGTCAATCGTCTTCGGAGGGCTCTACGGGGCCAAACCAAAGCAGAGAATCAAAGCGATTCCGAAATGGAGAACCGAAAGAAATCCATCATTTTACTTTTTACTTTGTCCACCAACTTTATACTGTTGTGGATTACATATGTTGTACACTCGTTAAACTGGCAAATTGTAAACTACAATTATACAGACAAGAGTTTTAGCAATCCAATATATGTAACACAACAATTTGGATACATGCTACGGCTTCTGAGTTCGTGCACCAATACCTGCATTTATGCACTAACCCAGAGAAAATTTAGAGAAGAGTTAAAGAACGGGCTTAAATATCCATTTATTCAAATTATTAAATTATTTGAACAGCAAGGTAAAACAGAACATCATTAACAGCTGCATCTCTAGCGTTACAACTCAGTCCTCTTTCAAATTTCATCCCACACTGACACTGTATGACATATTCTATAATAACTGTGATGACGGTAAACTCCCATTATCCTCCTGCACAAACTTGCAGGCTTCCAAGCCATTAACACATAATCCATCCAAAATATCACTTTTCCATTGACCAGCTAAGTGAGGCGGCACTCACCAGGCCCCATTCTTACATATAAATTTATAAATAGAACATATCCACCGATAGCTTCTCACCTCGTCCTTGCACTGTTAACTTTGGTTTCATCCAATTATCTTTACTTGGAGCCCTCCTCTTTCTTATCTGCATGCTGCAACTAAGTGATATTATCCCAATTCATGGAGCAGATACAGCTATACGCCTCCACCATCTTTCAAAACATGAACTGCCTTTCGGTTGTCGAGTTGCCTGTTTGATATCGAATACTGGATGTAATTCAATCTCTTCTGGTTAAACATTGAAGAGACAACAGCTATCAGCCTTGGCTGCTGCTACAAACTCAGAACGCTTGCCGCTGATTTTGTCCTGCTCCATGGTCACTGCCTCATGCTGCCCCACACTGTTTACAATGCTGACATCCTGAAAGTCAGTCCACTGAGGTTCTGGTCTTCATATCCTCATCATGACATAGGTAACCCACTTCCTCGTCGGTAACATGGCCTGTCCCTGTGTCAGTCCATCTGCTGCTGAAACACTTATCCTTGGAGGTGTCACCTGCAGATGCATCTATTCCAATGCTCTCCCAGTCATATGTTTCATGAACCAACATGCACTCACAAATCATTTCTAATATTGCTGGTCTGCATTAACATCTAGTTACCACAGTGTGTCCAATTACTAACTCCCAACATCATATTTAATTCACTCAATGGCCTTATCCCTTCCTAAGTCTGTAACCTGCTCCAATCTTACAGCCCACACCCCCACTCTAAGAACTCACTGTTCCTCTACGTTTAGCCTATTTTCTCTTGCCACCACCATTTGCTCATTATTTGCAGGCATGTTGTCACCAATTACGTGGCCAAGAATCTGGAAACTTCTCCCTAAACCCCTTTCCTCTCAATCTATCTCATTTTCTTTTTAAAAAACCCTCCTTTAAACTCATTTGTTCAAACCAGTTTCTTGTTTGACAACTCTGTCAGCATATCTTCCTTTGACTTGGCATTCAGTATGTGGGATCATGGCTCTGAAGTTTCATGGGATGCTGGGATTTATTTTCCACATTAAAAACAACATATTAATGCATGTTCTTGTATTGTTACATTTCATTTCATACTTCTAAACCTTTACAGCACAGGAGGAAGTTACTTACCCACCACATCTGTGCTGGTCCCCTGAAGAAATAACATGGTACTAATTGTGTTTGTTTTATGCCTGAGCAACACGCTGAATGAAAATAGTTGTTCTTAATTGTTGTGCTGAGAATGTTAAATTTATACTCTCTAGTTTCGGCCTCCACAGATATTGGAAATAGTACCTGATTCACTTCTTCAAAAACATTTCCAACATTAAACAATTTCACAGAATCACAAAATTGTTACGGTGCAGAAAGAGGCCATTCAGCCCATCGTGTCTGCACTGGTTATCCAAGTATTTTATCTTAGTGGCAATCTCCTGCCTTTTCCCCATAACCCAGAAGTTTTCTAGTTAAAAAAATCGTCGAATGTCCTCTTGAATGCCTCAATTGAACCTGCCTTCACCACACTTCTAGGCAGTGCATTTCTCACCTCGCATTTGCTTCTTTTGTGCAACACTTTAAAACTGTAACCTTTTGTTCTCCATCTGTTTACAAGCGGAACAGATTATCCCTACCTACCCTGTCCAGACCCCTCATGATTTTGAAAACTTGTATCAAATCTCCTCTTAGTCTTCTCCTCTCCAAGTAAAACAGTCCAAACTTTTCCAACCTTTCCTCATAACTAAAGTGTCTCATCCCTGGAGCCATTCTTGTAATATTTTTTTCTTAGCAAGTTAGCAAATTTTAGCAGATCACGTCTTAGTTCTAAAGAAAGGATTTACAGTAACATCACAGTTTTGCAGATCAGTGCAGTTAGTCATGTTACTTCTTATCTTTTTGTGAGTGCTGCTAGAAAGGCCAGCATTGATGCATATCTAGTTACCCTGAGAAGATGGTGTTGTAACTCTGCAGTCCATGTTATGATGCTACTGCCATAGTGTTGATAGGGTCAGAAATCCAACATGTTGGCACTTATATATATACACACATACATCAAAATACTGTTACTTGGAAATGAATTTCTAGTCTTGATCATAGTGCTTGCAAGGCAGTGGTGGTGGTGTTGATGGTGGGGGGTGGGGGTGGGAAGGCGGCGCTGGTGGGTACTGCTGAAGCCAACTCATTGACTTGCTGCAGTGCGTCCTGTCATTTGTCCATGCTCCACTGTCAGTACTCTGATGATGGAACATGGCTGTTTGACTGGTGACAGGGGTGTCAATCAAGTAAACTGCTCTTTCCTGAATTGAGCGGAGCTTCTTGACTGTTCATGTGAGTGTACTCATCTAGGTTATTGATGAGTGCTCCATCAGAGCCCTAACCTGAGCTTTGTATGTGTTGGATAGGCTTTGAAGGGGTCAGACAGTGAAGCAATCTATGCAGAATACCTGGCATAACTTGATGTTCAAGGAATTCGCCCTGTGGGGAAATTGTCTGAATGTAGTGTACAAACATATTACTGTATCAACTAGCTTGATGTAGTGGCAAGCTTAATCTTACCAAGAGTATTTGCTGGTTCCACAGGCTGTCCTTCAGCATCCCCTCATGATGGCTAGACTCCTGCATACACTTGTAGGAAGTCTCTGGACAAAATCTTCAATGCCATTGACAATCTCTCATGTTTTGGCAGCATTCATTTTTTGGGAGCTGGGCAATGAAAATCTGATGTTATTACCCCACCAACTCTGTTGGAGGCTCTTTCACAGCCGGTGATTGGGTCTTTGGTCTGCATCTGCTACCTGCTCCAGACCTCAATGCTGTCAGTCACCTTTGATGCTCATCTGCTGCTGAGTATTTCGGGGGTCAACCTTTTGGGTTGATATCTCCAAAAATAGATTGGTAATCGTGTAACATGTATCAGAGTGCTGGTTATGGTATCACCACAACATTGCAAGGGGTTGCTCAGTGACAAAGCCAGAACTGATATGACCAACCCTGGAGCCATGGAAGACCTTGGAAAGAGGTATACAATGTTAAGAAGAAACTTAGACTAAGAGTGTGAAACTAGAGAGGAAAAAACTTCATATAGGTAGCTGCTGTTGTATGACATCCTCAGAAGCATAGAAAACTTACAGTGCAGAAAGATGCCACTTAGTTCAGCATATTTGTGCCGGCCAGAAAAAGGTGAAAAAGAAACCAGCCGTTCATTTTAATCAAACTTTCCAGCACCTGGTCCATAGCCTTGTAGGTTACAGTGCTTCAGATGCAGGTCCAAGTAACTTTTGAATGAGATGAGTGTTTCAGCCTCAATCATCAATTCAGCCAGTAAATTCTAGACACCCACCACCCTCTAGGTGAAAAAATTTTTCTTCATGTCTCCTGTGATCCTTCTACCAATCACCTTAAATCAATGTCCCATGGTAATTGCCGCCTCAGCTAGAGGAAACAAGTCTGCCTTGTCTACCCTATCAAGGCTCTTCATAATTTTGTACACCTCAATTAGGTCACCCCTCAGCCTCCTCTGTTCTAAGGAAAATGACCCCAGAATATCTAATCTTTCCTCATAGCTGCAATATTCAAGCCCTGGCAGCATTATTGTAAATCTTCCCTGTACTCTTCCCAGAGCAATTGTGTCCTTCATGTCATAAGATGACCATAACTGTACACAAAATTCTCGCTGTGGCCTAACATTTTTATACAGTGCCATCATTGCATCCCTGCTTTTATATTCAATACCTCATCCGATAAAAGAATGCATTCAATGTGCTTTGTTTACCACCTTGTCCACCTGTCCTGCAAACTTCAGGAATCTGTTGACATGCACTCCAAGGTCTCTAACCTCCTCATCCTCTCTCAATATCATCCCATTTATTGAGTATCCCCTTGCTTTGCTTGCCCTCACCAATGCCTTACCTTGCACTTTTCCGGATTGAATTCCATTTACCACTTTTCTGCCCACTCAAGCAAACCATTGATATAATTCTGAAGACAACAGCTATCCTCTTCACTATCAATTACATGTGTCATCTATAAATTTCCAAATCATTCCTCCCACATTTATGTCTAAATCATTAATATATACACCAAAGAGCAAGGGCCTCAACACTGACCCCTGTGGAACACCACTGGAACCATTTTCCATTCACAAAGACATCCATGGACCCTATGTTTCCTGTCACTGAGGCAATTCTGGATATAACTTGCTACCTTCCAGTGTATCCCATGGGATCTCACATTTCTGACCGGCCTGCATGTGGGACCTTGTCAAATGCCTTACTAAAAATCATGTGGACAGCAACCACTGCACTACCCTCATCAATCATCCTTGTTACTTCCTCAAAAGAATCTAAGTTAGGAAGACACGACCTTCCCCTGCAGAAGCATGCTGGGCTGTCCCTGATCAACCCGTGCCCTTCTAAGTGATGATCTACCCTGTTTCTTAGAATTGATTCCAGTAACATGCCCATCACTGAATTCAGCCTGTCCAGCCTACAATTTTCTCGCCTATCCCTTACACTCTTTTTAAAAAAATAGCGCTACATTTACAGACCTCCAATCCTCTGGTTCCTCTCCTGTACATAGTGAGAATTGGAAAATGATCCTCAGAGCATCCACTATTTCTTTCCTGGCTTTCTTTAACAACCTGGGATACAATGCATGCAGCCCTGATGACTTATCCACATTCAAGAATGTCACTCACTCCAGTATTTCATCCCTCACCATGCTTAAAATGTCTAAATTTTCACACTCCTCCTCATTTACTAGAATGTCTGCATCATCCCTCTCCATAATGAAGATGGAGACAAAGTCCTCATTAAGAACCCCGCCCACATCTTGATCACCAACTCACAAGTTGCCATTTACATCTCTCAGACAGGATACTAATTTGGAGTGCTCTGGAAGGGGCCTTAGAATACAGGGCTGTTCTGTCATTGATTTCTACTTGGCCACTTTCAGCCTGCTTCCAGTTGTTCCATGGCCTTCTGGAAGCATTTGAGTTCATCGCTCAATGTTTGGCTCCTCTATTACAGGGACACTTCTTTGACTATGTTATGGCTTCTCTTGTAAGGATGAAACTAATTCTATGGTCAGCAGTGTCACAAACGAGCAGACTTTCAGGAAAATGCTAAACAATGCCGAGTTGGAGGGTTATAAACCATTGAGATGCAACCAGCAATCTGTTCTTTGGTGGAAAGCATGGCCAGTCAGTGCCCTAATTTTCCACTTCTCATAAGGTGAATGAACTTCTTCCATGTACATACAGCACTCTCATTGGACATAGGGTTAGAGGGACGTCTTATGCCCATTCCTCTATTCAAGCAATTCATGCCCGCTCTACGCTTGGGCAGTTCTGTTTCATTTGTTCTCTGGATGTGGGTGCGACCAACAATTTTAACTGAATTTTTCTGCTCCTACTACCCTGAGAAGTTAGTAATTGAACTTGTGGTTGAATGGTTCTGCCACAATGGTGTTAGGAAGAAATATCCCAATTCCAGGAAATTGGTCCAAAGATCATGGATACGTCCAGGTCAGTGTATGTGACTAGGAATGGGACTTGAATGCGGTTGCATATCCACATTATGTATGTCCTTCTCTGGGTTGGAAGTCACAGGACAAGAGGATGTTAATAAATGAGTTGCTGCAGTCCGGCCTGTGGTAATGGGAGCAGGAATTTTACAAAAGATGGGTCTAGGACAGACGTTCCCAAGCTTTACCTGTTGTGTCATCACTTGCTCAGTAAATTGGATTCTGAAGCATAACAACGTTTTTCTGCACTCCAGAATGACATGAATAAAAGTATGGTTAACCCTCGGCACTAGACAACCCCCCACTCTAACCACCCCCCACCCCTCACTCCCCCCCAAGCAAACCCAGGAATATTCTACTTGGTCCGTCACCACTGTGCTCGCTTTCTGAAGGAGCAATTCGCTAGTGTCACTCCCCAGCCTCTTCCCTGGCCCCCTGTACATTCTTACTTTTCAGGGTTTCTCCTTGTTTGTATTCTCTTAAATATAGAGGAATGAAGAGTGATCTGATTAAGGTTTCTATCCTGTTAAAATGAGTTCCCTGTCAGGGTTAAAGAAGCAGGAAATGTGCAGAAATGGACTCGTCTGTAAATTGTACCCTCATGTTATTTCATATTGTTACGTTGAAAAAAAAAGCCTATTCTTAATAATAATAAAAAACGTTGTCCTATCTTGCTTGGATATTTGTGAATTTTCCCAGTGACATTTTCCTCCAGATTAAACAGGGTTTTAGTCTGATTTCTCGGGATATGATTTCCATTGCTTCAAACAAAACATTAAACTTCAGAAGCCCCCTTTTAACTTTGGGTGTCCTTAAGGTCCGGTAACCGCTTGACCTCACACCACCGCCACCACTCCACAACCCTGGCCTCACCCCTGGCACCCCAACCCCCCTGTACCCGTCGTGTCCACTGCAGCTTCTGGCACTGCAGGTTACAGAGAGCTGCTGGCCAATCAGATTGCCCAATAGATCTCTGAGGCAGGACATCCTCCCAAGCGAGGGGCAGAATCCTTGCCTGCAGTCAGTCGTTGCTCATTGGAGCCTGAAAAGGCTGCAGGGGAGGCAGAGTTGGCGGTGTTATGTTCCCTGCTGGCTCTTCCAATGGTGGGATGGGGAACCCCACCATCCTATCCTGGCCTATGAGGGGCCCAGATGATATAGATAGTAAGGAGCCATTTCATAAACAGAGAGGTTAATAACTAGGAGAATAGATTTGAACAATTAGCGGAAGGATTTGAGAAGAGTTGAGGATTTTTTCACCCACTTGTGCTTCAGCAGATCCATTTTGCTTTTCAATCTCTGCTCACAGATCTCTGAAAATGTTTCTTGGCAGTGTGAACAAGTTGATGTGTATTGAGATGGGATGACTGAGTGAATCTATTACCACACATGGAACAGGTAAATGGTCTCTCACCAATGTGGACCCTGAGTTCACATGATCACCTGAATCCAGTCCCACAGTGAGAGCTCCTGAATTGTCCCTTGTCAATGTGAACAAGCTAATGGCACATCAGCTCCACAGAACTTTTACAACATTTTGTGCAATCCAGAAACTTTAAATATCTTCCACCAGTCTGAATCTGCTGATAAGTCAACATGTTGAATGAATGAGTGAGTGAATCCTTTCCCACACATGGAGCAGATGAATGACTTCTCCCCGGTGTGAGCTCGCTGGTGTTTCTGCAGGATGGGCAATCACTTGAGCCTCTTCCCGCTGTGAGATCCTATGAAAGGAGTAGAACAGGACAGAATGCACTGGTGCACCGTCAGCTAATTTGACTTTTTAAAGCTCTTGCCAGTCTCATTTTCTAAACCCTCTCTCTCGAGTACAAACTCGCTGGTGTGCACTGAGGCTGGATGGAGAATGGTGTGGTTTCAGGATTAAGCCATGGGGGATCTTTAGGGGCAGTTTGGCCCTGTAGGCTAGTGGAAGGGAGGAAGGCAGAAGAGGCAGCTTGATGCAACTCTCTCTATCTTAGTGACAAAGAAGCTCCATGAGCTCCTCACACTTGTTGGAGGTGCAAATGGAGGAGAAAGGGGAGAGGGAGAGCCCTTCAGAAGGAACAAATTAGAGGTGTTAAAAAGTATCAATGCACAGTATTTAACACCACGCTGATTTAGTTAACTTTTACCCAGAGTATTAACTGGGCTATAACTGAGCTGGTATTAACATCGGCAGAAACAGACGCGAAAGAACATAGTTCAGTCCGAGATGTGATGAACGGCAAAATCCAATTACTGGAGCCATTTGCTCATGTGTCGGCAGGTTGAAAGAATGAGTGAAACCCTTCTCACACTCTGAGCAGGTGAATTGTCTCGTCCCAGTGTGAACTCGCTGGTGCACAGTGGGATGAGATGATTGCCTGAACCCAGTCCCACAGTGAGAGCACCTGAACGGTCTCTTGTCAATGTGAACACGCTGATGGGACATCAGGTGTGCAGTGAGGGCAGATGATGCCTTGAACCCAATGCCACAGTGACGGCAACTGAACAGTCTCTCATCACTGTGACTACCTTGATGGTGCATCAGTTCCCCACAACTTTTAGACCACTTCCCACAGCCTGCAAACTTAAAAGGCCTCTCATCAGTGTGAACTTGCTGATCTCCCAGGAGGGTGGATGACTGACGTAATCCTTTCCCACATTGGGAGCAGATGAATGGCTTCTCCCTGTTGTGAACTCACCGGCGTGTCAGAAGACTGGATGAATGAGGCAATCCTTTCCCGTATTTAGGGCAGATGAATGGCCTGTCCCTGATGTGACAGCGCCGATAAGTTTCCGGTTCAGATGGGTAATTTAGTCCCTTCCCACAGTCCTCACATTTGAATACCTCGTGAAATTGGTTAAAAACTAAACAATAAAGAGAGAGAGAGAGAGAGAGTGAGAGGGAGAGAGAGAGTGAGAGGGAGAGAGAGAGGGAGAGTTTTGTGCCTTGAGCAAACTTGGAAATTCTACATTTGGTTCTCTCACCCGAATCATTGAAATATATTGTGAATGGCTGGAGCACAAGCACTGATCCCTGCGGTATCCCACTAGTTACCACCTGCCATGCCAAAAAGGAGCCAATTAATACTGCTCTCTGTTTCCTGTCTGCTAACCAATTCTCAATGCACACCAATACATTACTTCCAAACCCATGTGTTTCAATTCTACACACGAAGTACTGGTGCTGGCACTGTGGTATTCTCACTGACTAGTATTCCAGAGACCTGAGGTAATGCTCCACAGAAATTTGAATCCAATTTAAAAATCAGAAATCAGTCAAATAATGATCATGAAACCATTGCCAATTGTCTTAAAAACCCATCTGGTTCATTAATGCTCCTTTAGGGAAGGAAGTCTGCTGCCCTTACCTGATCTGGCCTAAATATGACTCCAGAACTCAGGATGGGCAATACATTTCATATTTGGTTCCCTCACCCGAATCACTGAAATATATTGTGAATAGTTGGGGCACAAGCATTGTTTCCTGCGGTATCCCACTAGTTAATGCCTGCCACTCTGAAAAGCATAGCCTAGTCAGCGATCCCACATCTCATGAATGAATAAAAATAACGCCATCAAAACCTTTCCGAAAATCCATATACATTGGTTCTCCCTCATTTATTCTGGTTTCAAGGTTTGTCAAACACGTGGTTGGTCGCTTTCATTTATCCATGTTGACTTTGTCTAATCCCATTGATATTTTCTATATGTCCTGTTACTACATCCTTTATAATAGATTCTAGCATTTTCCCTACTACTGATGTTATGCCAACCGATCTGTAATTCACTGTTTTTTCTCTCCCTCCTTTTTGAAATAGTGTGGTAACATTCACCATCCTCCAATCTGCCGGGGCTGTTCTAGAATCCACAGAAGTTTTGACAATGACAACTTGGCCACCTTTAGTACCCTGGGATGTAGATTATCGGGCCCTGGGGCTTTCAGCCCCATTAATTTCTACAGTACTATTTTTTTAGCAATACTAATTTCCTTCAATTCCTCCATCTCACTAGGCCCTTGGCCCTTAGTATTTCTGGGTAGTTATTTGTATCTCCCTCTGTGAACACAGAACTAAAGTAGTTGTTCAATTGCTCTACCGTTTCCTTGTTCTTTTCGATAAATTCACCTGCTTTGGACTGTAAGGGAACTTCATTTGTCCACTAATCGTTTTCTTTTTACATACTTATACAAGCTTTTACAGTCCACTTTTTTGGTCTTTGCAAGTTTACTCTGATACTCTATTTTTACCCTCTTAATCAATCTCTTAGTCCTGCTTTGCTGAATTGTAAACTGCTCGCAACTCTCAGGCTTGCTATGTTTTCCAGCAATTTAATTTTTACTCCACTTTGGATTTAATACTATCCTTAATTCCTTTTGTAAGGTATGGTTAGGCCACTTTTCCTGTTCTGATTTTGTGCCTGAAAGGAATGTATAACTGTTGCAATGCATACATTCATTCCTTAAATATTAACATGCCTTTTAATGAAGTTCCCAAATCTATCTTAGCCAACTCATGCCTCATACCTTAATAGTTTCCTTTGTTTAGGTTTAGGTCTCCAGTTTCACCTAATGAAGGATTCTATCATGTTAAGGCCACTGTTCACTAAAGGAGCCAACATAACAAGATTATTAATCAACCCTTTCTCATTGCACAATACCAAGTCTAGGATAGCCTGTTTCTTAGTCGCTTCCTTGAAATACTGATCTAAATAAAATCTCATACACCCTCCAGGGATTCATCCATCACAGTATTACTGTTAATTTTGTTTTCCCACTCTATATGTAGATTAAGCTCAGCCATGATTACTGTAGTATACATTATTACATGCATCACGGTTTGCAGTTTAAAACAGTGAGAGAAGAGTTAGGAGTTTCACAGTTTAAAACAACAAGAGGAGAGACAAGATTTTTACAGGTTAAAACAAGGGGGAGAGCTGGGAGTTTCACAGTTTAAAACAGCAAGAGTAGTGCCAGGAGTTTCACAGTTTAAAACAGTGAGAGAAGAGCCTGGAGCTTCACAGCTTAAAACAGCGAGAGGAGTGCCAGGAGTTTTACAGTTTGAAACAGTGACAGGAGAGCCTGGAGTTTACCAAATTAAAACAGCGAGAGGAGAGCTGAGATTTTTACCATTTAAAACAGCGAGAGGAGAGCCGAGATTTTTATAGTTTAAAACAGCGAGAGAAGAGCAGGAAGTTTCACAGTCTAAAGCAGCGAGAGGTGAGCCGGGGGTGTAACAGTTTAAAACAGTGAGAGGGTGGCCAGGATTTTCACAGTTTAAATAAGCGAGAGGAGAGCCGGAAGCACATGGAGAGCGGACCTGCATGAGAAGCACAGCGGCGACGGGAGATAAAAACCGACGTCAGATAGGGAGGCCCAGCACATGGAGAGTGGACCAGTGGGAGAAGGGCAGTGGCAGCAGAAAGCCCCTTCAACCTGTTTTTACCTGTCAGGGCTGAAGTGTGATGCCACAGGAAAACAGGTAGGTGATTGGTGGGTATCTGTACCGTATCACTTTTCATTGGTCAATTGGTTCAAATCAGGAGACATTATGATAGTTGTAGAGTATAGTTAAGAAATTCATTTTTAAAGTACTTAACATCCAATTTAATTAATTAAATAGAATAGGGCTTGCTGGGCAGGCGATGTGTTGCAGCTGTAGTATGTTGGATCATGTGGACGACAGTCTGATCCATGGTGACCACATCTGCAGCAAGTGTTGGCTGCTCGAGGAACTTTGGCTCAGAGTTGATGAGCTGGAATCCGAGCTGTGGATACTGCGACACATGAGGGAGGGGGAGAGTTATCTGGACATTGTGTTTCAGGAGGTAACCATGCCCTTAGATTAATTACATCAAATGTGGTCCGTGGTCAGTGGCAGGAGGGTGTGACTGAGAGTGAGGCAGGTATGGGGAACCACAATTTTGCTTTGGAGGTGGCTCAGCCAGTGCCCTTGCCCAATAGGTGCAAAGTTCTTGCTCCCAGTGTGGATGAGGGCACAGGCTGCAGGGGGGTAGAGCGAACTGACCACAGCATGTTGATACACAGCACAGTTCCAGTGGGGGGGAGAAAAGGAAAATGTAGTAGTAATAGCGAATAACAAAGTTAAGAGAATAGGTACTGTTCTCTGCAACAAAGACAAAGTGACTCAGAGGCTGTGTTGTCTACCTGATGCCAAGGTTAGGGACATCTCTTCTGGACTGCAGAGGGACTTGGAGTGGGAGAGGAATGGTCCAGTTGTTATGGCACACATAAGTACTAATGACACAACGACATAGGTAGGATTAGGAAAGAGCTCCTGCTGCGGGGCTATGAGCAGCTCGGGGCTAAATTAAAAAGCAGAACCAGAAAGGTAATCATCTCCAGATTACTACCTGAGCCAAGTGCAAATTGACGAAGGTAAATAAAATGAGAGAGGTAAATGCATGGCTAAAAGATTGGTATGGGGGTAATGTATTCTAATTCATGGGGCACTTGGACCGTTACTGGGGAAGGAGAGAGCTGTTCCATTGGGATGGGCTTCATTTGAACCAGGCTGGGACCAGTGTCCTGCGAATTGCATAACTAGTGTTGTAAATGAGGTTTTAAACTAATTAGTGGGGCGGAGGGTGGGTGAGGTTCAATTGAGGGGGAGTTTAGAGAATCAAAATTAAATGAGAGAGCAGAGGTGCAGGGTAGTGAAGAGGCGAACGATAATCAATGTATGAAACGAAGGGGCAGAAAATATAAGCAGAAGAATGTAGCAGAATTTAGGACCAGAATGAGTGATAATGGTAAAAAGTCAATGCTTAAGGTTCTTTATCTGAATGCACGCAGCATTTGTAACAGGATAGATGAGTTGGCAGCACAAATAGAAATAAATTAATATGCCTTGATAGCTACAACAGAGATGTGGTTGCAGGGTGACTAAGACTGGGAACTCAAGATTCAAGTGTATTTGATGTTCCAGAAAAATGGGCAAAAATTATAAGGAGTTCGGGTAGCCTTGTTAATAAAGGAAGGTATCAGAGTGGTGGTGAGTAGTGATCTGGTCGCAATAGATTGGATGTGGAATCAGTTTGGGTGGAAATATGGAATAGCAAGGGAAAGAAGATATGGGTGGGAGTCAGCTGTAGGCCCCGAAAGAATCTTCTCAATCTAGGACAAAGTATGAATCAGGAATAATGGAGGCGTGTAAGAAGGGCGCTATAATGGTCATGGGTGATTTTACTCTGCATATTGACTGGACACCTCAAATCGGCAGCGGTAACATGGAAGGCAAATTTGTCGAGTGCATCAGGGATTGTTCCTTAGGGCAAGACGTTGCAGTACATACCCAGGAACAGGCTATTTTAGGTCTAGAAATGTGTAATAAGGTAGGATTAATAAGAGATCTCATAGTTAATGATCCTCTAGGGGGTAGAACATGGTAGAATTTCAAATTCAGTTTGAGGGTGAGCAACTCGGATTTCAAACCAGTGTCCTCAGCTTAAATAAGGGCAATTACAGAGATATGAAGAAAGAGTTGTCTAAAGCGAGCTGGGAAAATAGACTAAAGGGACAGCCAACGGATGAGCAGTGGCAGACATTTAAGCACATATTTCTTAACGCTCAGCAAAATTTATTCCGGTCAAAAAGAAGGACTCGATGAGAATGACAAACCATCCCTAGTTAGCAAAGGAGGACAAAGAGAGTATCCAATCAAAGACTATGGCATAGAAAGCGGCGAAAACTAGTGGTAGGCCAGAGGATTGGGATTTTTTTAGGAACCAAAAGCGGTTGACTAAAAGGCTATTAAAGAGGGACAAAATTGATTAGGAAAGTGAATTGGCAAGAGATACAAAAGCAAACAGCAAGAGCTTCTACGGGTATACAAAAAGCAAGAGCGTAGCTAAAGTGAGTGTGGGACCCTTGGATGATGTGACTGGAGAATTGATAACAGGGAACAAGGGAATGGCAGATAATTTAAACCAATATTTTGCGTCTGTCTTCACAGTGGAGGACAGTATAAACATTCCAAAGTTATCAGGTAAGCAAGGAGCTAATGGGAGGAAAGGTCTTGTAACAGTCTCTATCACAAGGGACAAAATATTTGACAAAGTAAAGGGACTAAAGGCAGACAAGTCGCCAGGACCTGATGGTCTGCATCCAAGGTTTTAAAAGGAAGTGGCTGCAGAGATAGTGGGGCCATTGGTGGAAATATTCCAGAACTCACTGCGTTCCAGGAGGATCCCACTGGACTGGAAAGCCACTAATGTGACACCCCTGTTCAAGAAAGAAGGAAGACAAAAAGCAGGAAACTATGAGCCAGTCAGCCTACAATCTGCTGTTGGGAAAACGCTGGAGTCCATTATTAAAGAAGAAATAGTAGGACATTTAGAAAAGGTTAATGCAATCAAACAAAGTCAACATGGATTTGTGAAAGGGAAGTCATGTTTGACAAATTTGCTAGAGGAAATAACACGCAGAGTTCGTAAAGGGGAACCAATAGATGTAGTATATCTAGATTTCCAGAAGGCATTCGATAAGGTGCCAGGTAAAAGGTTATTGCACAAGATAAGAGCTCATAGTATTGGGGGTAATATATTAGTATGGATTGAGGATTGGTTAACACACAGAAGACAGCGAGTCAGGGTTAATGGGTCTTTTTCAGGTTGGAAAGACATAACTAGTGGAGTGCCACAAGAATCAGGTCTAGGGCCTCAATTATTTACTATCTATATTAATAACTTAGAGGAGGGGGCAGAGTGTAATGTATCCACATTTGCTGACATTACAAAAATAGGTGGGTGGGGCATGTTGTGATGAGGACATAAGGAACTTGCAAGGGTTTATAGACAGGTTGAGTGAGTGGGCATAAACTTGGCAGATGGGGTTTAATATAAGAAAGTGTGAGGTCATGCACTTTGGTAGGAATAATCAAAAGGCAGGCTATTATTTAAATGGAGAGAGACTCCAAGAAGGTGCAGCACAGAGGGATCTCGGTGTTCTTGTGCATGGAACACAACAAAGTTAGCATGCAGATGCAGCAAGTAATTAAGATGGGAAATTGAAGTTTGGCCTGTATTGCTAGGGGGTTGGAATTTAAGAATAGAATAGTCTTGTTACACCTGTACAGGGTGTTGGTGGGGCTGCACCTCGAGTACTGTGCACAGTTTTGGTTGCTGTATTTAAGAAAGGATATACTGGCATTGGAGGAAGTTCAAAAGAGATTCACTAGGCTGATTACTGGGATGAAGGGGTTGACTTATCAAGAACGGCTAAACAGGTTAGGCCTTTATCCATTAGAGTTTAGAAGATGAGGGGTAATCTCATTGAAACATACAAAATTCTGAGGGGGTTTGACAGGATAGATGTTGTGAAGGCTTTTCCACTAGTGGAGGAATTTTGTACTAAGGGACATAGTTACCGAACAGGGCTTCACTCACAAAACAGAGATGCAAAGGAATTTCTTTTCTCAGAGGGTAGTGAATGTCTGGAATTCTCTACCTCAGAGAGTTGTGGAGGCTATATCACTGAAAGTGTTTAAAGAGGAGGTAGATAGATTTTTGAAATATTGTGGAGTTAAGGGCTATGAGAAGCTGGCACAAAAGAGGAGTTGAGGCCAGGGGCAGAGCAGCCATGATCTTATTGAATGGCAGGGCAGGCTTGAGGGGAAAAATGGCCCACTCTTGCTCCTATTTCTTATGTTCTAATGTTCTTCTGTTTAATTACCTATTTAATGCTGTCCCCTACCTTAGCAATAATGTTTGGAGGCTTATAGACAACTCCCACCAATTTTTGGAAAAATTCAGCAGGTCTGACAGCATCTGCGGAGAGCAATACAGTTGACGTTTCGAGTCCGTGTGACTCTTCATCAGGCTCGAAAACATCAACTCTATTCCTCTCTGCAGATGCAGTCAGACCTGCTGAGTTTTTCCAGGTTTTTTTGTTTTTGTTTCAGATTTCTAGCATCCGCAGTATTTTGTTTTTATCCCACTAATGTTTTCTGCCCCTTGTTGCTTCTTTGCTCCACCCAGACGGATTCTGCATCTAGATTTTCTCAGCCAATATTCTCTCTGACTATTGCACTAATTTCACCCTTAACTAACAAAGTCACACCACCTCCTTCTCCTTTTTGTCTGTCCTTCTGAAATATTGAATACCCTTGCGTATTCAGTTCCCAGTCTTGGTTACCTGCAGCCTTGTCCCCGTAATCATCATTAAATTGTACCCTTTTACATCAATCTGCACTGTTAATTTATCTACCTTATTTTGAATGCTACATGCATTCAGATACAGTGCTTTTAGAGTTTTCTTTTTAACATTCTTGTACATTTTATTTTTACTATGGCCTTATTCATTCCTAACCCTTGTTTCCTCTGCCTTCCAGTTTTGCTTTCTACTTTCTGTCTCTCATTTCTATCTTTGTTTCCCTCTCTTGCATCGCTCCCTTGGATCTCCATCCCTCTGACAATCTAATTTAAACCCTCCCCCACAGCACTAGCAAAAACTCCTGCGAGGATATTGGTCCCAGCCCTGCTAGGGTGCAAACCGATCAGCTCGTACAGGTCTCACCTTCCCCAGAGTCGATCCCAATGCCTCAGAAATCTAAATTTCTCCCTCTTGCACTATTTCTCCAACCACGCATTCATCAGGCTTACTCTCCTATTCCTGATCTCGCTAGCATATGGCACGGGGAGTAATCCTGAGATTACTACCTTTGAGGTCCTGATATTTAATTTATTTCCCAGCTCCCTACATTCTGCTTAAAAGAACCTCATCCCTCTTTTTACTTATGTTGTTGGTGTCGATATGGACCACGACCCCTGGCTGTTCACTCTCCCACTTCAGAATGTCTGGCAGTTGCTCAGTGAAATCCTTGACCCTAGCACCAGGAAGGCAACATACCATCCTGGTTTCATGCTGTAGCCACAGAAACATTTATCTATTCCCCTTCCGATAGAATCCCCTATCACTATTGCTCTTCCTCACTTTTTCTCCCGCACCCTGCCTCTCCCCGCCTTTTCCCATGCAGCTGAGCCACTTGCGGTGCCATGGACTTGACTCTTGCTGCAGTCCCATCTATCCCAGTATGAGCCAAAATGGAAATTCTGTTAGAGAGGGAGGTGGAGCCAGGGCTCCAGCACTATCTGCCTGGCGGTCAGCAATTCCCTTTCTGCCTGTGCACTATTTATCTGCGGTGTGACCACCTCACTATACTTGCTTTCCACTAAGACCTCATCCTTCTGGGTGCTCCACAGTGATTCCAGCTGCAACTCCAGCTCCAAAAGGTGGATTTCAAGTCGCTGCAGCTGGAGACCTTCCTGCACATGTGGTCACCGCGGACACTGAAAGTGCGCCTGACTTCCCACATCGCATAGGAGTTGCATTCCACTCGGCCGAGCTGCCCTTAAGTTACTCCCTTTAATTTACTTCCTCTAGTTTAGAGAATATTAAGGACAGGAGAAATAATCACCAGGTCGTACTTACCAAGGAAGCCACTATTCATACTGAGGGAAGGGAGAAGATGAAAGGATCCCTCCTTTCCCTTCCCTCTTCACTGAACTCCTTCTCTCACCAAACTCCAGCTTAAGCACTCTAATGAAGACAAAAGCAGCACTGCAGATGGCTTGCTTTTATGCCGTCTGAATCAAGCTTCTGGAAACCTGTTCAAGCAAGTTAGCTAATTAGCTAGCTTCAGCTACAAGCAGAGCCTGTATAAACCCTGTTTTACAGCTGGACTAAAACTCATACAAACAAGGAGCAGGAGTAGACCATTCAGGCCCTCGAGCATGCTCCACCATTTAATAAGGTCATGGCTGATCTGATAATAACCTCAAACCTTCATCCCACCTAACCCCAATAACCTATCAGTCTCTTACTTACCAAGAATCTGTTCACCTCACCCTTAAAAATATTCAAAGACTCTGCTTCCATTGCCTTTTCAGGAAGGGAGTTCAGAACCCTCTGACAGAGAAAAAATATGCCTCATCTCTTTTTTAAATGGGCGACCCCATATTTTTAAACAGCGACCCCTCGTCTAGAGTCTCACAGAAGGGAAACATCCTCTCCACATCCAGCCTGTCAATATCACTTAAGATCTTATATGTTTCAATCAAATCATCTCTAACTTTTCTAAACTCCAGCGGATACAAGCCTAGCCTGTCCAACCTTTCCTCATAAGCCCATTTCAGGTACTAGTCTGGTAAATATTCTCTGAACTGTTTCCAATACATTTACATTCTTCCTCAAATAAGGTGACCAATACTCACCTTCTCCCAGCCCAAAAAGCAGCTTTAGTTGCTAAATTAAATAAAGATTTGACATTTGATAGAAATTAACAATTAAAAGTTCCTCTCTCACCAAACTGCAACATTATTTGGGATAGACATAGTGTTAAGGGCTTGGATGGAGTGGATTTCTTGAAATGTGTACAGGAGAACTTTTCAGATCAATATGTAGAGAGTCCAACATGGGACGGCACAGAGCTCGATCTAATTCTGGGGAATGAAGCCAGCCAGGTGGCTGAGGTGGTGGTGGGGGAGCATTTTAGTGATAGCGACCACAAAATGGTACAATTTAAGCTTGCTATGAACAAAAAAATAGACATATTGCAAAAGAATGTTTTGGATTGGGGGAGAGCGGATTTTAGTAAAATAAGGCAGGATCTGCGAAGGTAGACTGGGAACAACTACTTGTGGGGAAATCTACAGACGAGCAGTGGTGGGTGTTCAAAATGGAAATGGGGAGGGTACAGGCTCAAAATGTTCCCTCTAGGGTGATAGGAAGGAGTAACAAGCCCAGGGAACCATGGGTGACCAGTGATATTCAGGATACGATGAGAAAGAAAAAAGGTTTTTAGGAGGTACAAGGGAAGCAAATCAGCGGAGGCATTAGTGGAGTACAGAAAGTGCAGGGTGGAGCTTAAGAAAGTAATTATGAGAGCAAAGAGGGGATATAAGGAAGCTCTGGCTGGTAAAAGTAGAGAAAATCCCAAGATAGTCCATAAGTATATTCACGGAAACAGGATAACCAGGGAAAGGGCAGCGCCCATTGGGGACCAAGGGGGCAATCTATGGGTGGAGCCAGAGAACATCGGTAGAGTGCTGAACGAATACTTCTCATCCATCTTCACCCAAGAGAATGAGGATGAAGGTATCGAACTTGGGGACAGAGACCATGAGGTTCTTGAGCAAAGTGATTTAGGGAATGACAAGGTATTGGAAGTGTTGGCAGCGTAAAAGTGGACGTATCTCCAGGTCCGGATGATTTGTGTCCCAGACTGCTGAGGGAAGTAGGGGAGGAGATCGCAGGGGCTCTGACCCAAATTTTAAATTCCTCCCTGGCCATGGGGGAGATGCCAGAGGACTGGAGAACAGCTAATATGGTTCCCCTATTTAAGAGATAAGCCAGGGGACCACAGGCCAGTAAGTCTCATGTCAGTGGTAGGGAACGTATTGGAGAAAATTCTGAAGGAGAGAATCCATCTCCATTTGGAGAGGCAAAGTTGATCAGGGATCGTCAGCATGGCTTTGTCAGAGGGAGGTTATGCCTAACAAATTTGATTGAATTTTTTGAGGAGGTGACCAGGTGCGTAGATAAGGGTAGTGCAGTTGATGTAGTTTATATGGATTTCAGCAAAGCCTATGATAAGGTCCCACATAGGAGACTTAAAAAGAAGGCAAATGCACATGGGACACAGAGTAATTTGATAAGGTGGATTCAAAATTGGCTTAGGAGACAGAGGGTGCTGACAGAAGGATGCTTTAGTGACTGGAAGCCAGCGAGCCTGTGGCGTACCACAGGGATCTGTGCTGGGTCCCCTATTATTCATCATTTATATAAACAACATAGGTGACTATGTGGGGGGTAGGATTATTAAGTTTGCGGATGACATAAAGATTGGCTGGGTGGTTAACAATGAGGTGGTGTCTTGGGCTACAGGAAGATATAAAAGGGATAGGCAAATGGGCAGATAAGTGGCAGATGGAATTTAAACCTGAATGGTGTAAGGTGATACACTTTGGAAGGAGTAATTTGGCAAGGAAGTATTCAATGAACGGCACGACACTGGGAAGTTCTGAGGAACAAGGGAACTTGGTGTGTCTGTCCACACATCTCTGAAGGCGGAGGGGCATGTTAGTGCGGTGGTGAAAAAAGCATAGGGGACACTTGCCTTTATCAATCGAGGCATAGATTACAAAAGTAGAGAGGTCATGGAGTCGTATAGAACCTTGCTGAGGCCACAGCTGGAGTGCTGTGTGCAGTTCTGGTCGCCACATTATAGGAAGGATGTGATTGCACTGGAGGGGCACCAGAGGAAATTGACCAGGATGTTGCCTGGGCTGAAACATTTAAGCTATGAAGGGAGTTTGGATAGACTTGGGCTGTTTTCGTTGGAGCAGAGAAGACTGGGGGGCGACCTGATCAAGGTGTACATGATTGAGGGGCATGGACAGGGTCGATAGGGAGCAGCTGCTGCCCTTAGTTGAAGCGTCAGTCACGAGTGGACACAAGATCAAGGTGAGGAGCGGGATGTTTTGGGGGGACTGTGTGGAAAAGCTTTTTTACCCAGAGCGTGGTGAGTCTGGAATGCAGGTTGCCTCACTTCCTTTAAAAAGTACCTGGATGAGTACTTAACATGTCATAACATTCAAGGCTACGGGCCAAGTGCTGGTAAATGGGATTACGTCGGTAGATCAGGTGTTTCTCACGAGTTGGTGCAGACTCGAATGGGCCGAAGGGCCTCTTCTGCAGTGTATGATTCTGTAAAGCAGTAATGCACCCCAAAGCAGCAGTCCAGTGCAGAGGGGGATGTCACATATCTACAGCTCAGCCAGAAACCTGACAAAGTATCCCAAACCACCAACATCTACCACCTAGAAAGACGAGAGTAACAGGTGTATGTGAACACCATCACTTCTAAGTCACACTCCATTCTGACTTGTCTGACATTCAGTAATGGATGAGGAACATTTTCCTCCATTTATATATTTAGAAGACGTTTTCAGTCCCTGCTATAATCTCAACTCCCTAGAGACTGATTCCATTTCTCCTTCCTGGAAAATGACTGAAGCTGTTTACAAAGAAAAAGGCAAAATGCTGCGGATGCTGGAAATCTGAAACAAAAACAAAAAACGCTGGAAAAACTCAGCATGTCTGACAGCATCTGTGGAGAGAAAGACAGAGTTAACATTTCGAGTCTGTATGGCCCTTCTTCAGAGCTAAAGAGAAGTACAAAAGTGGTGAACTGTATACTGTTTCAGTGGGGTGGAACAGGTGAAGCTGGAGAGAAGGCCAGCGACAGGTGGAGGCAAAGGAGAGATTGCAAAAGGTGTCATAAACAAAAGGTCAAATGGGTATTAATGGTGGTGATACTGCCTAAAGGAGGTGTTAAATGTGACATTAAGAATAGAAAGCACAATGTGATAATAGCCAGATCAGGGTAAACACTCTGGAAAGGACAACATGAGCAAGTGATAGATGGCCCTTGTGGGGTGGGATAGGGGGAGGGGACGGTGGTGAGAAAAAAGATTGAAAATAGGCTCAAAGATGGGGATGAAATAAGGAATAAAAATGGAAATGAAGCTCAACGCAAACTGGTGGAACAGCACCTCATCTAGCAGTTAGGCTCTACAGAGCCTTCCAGACTTAACATTAAGTTCAACATCTTCAGACCATGAACTCCATCCCCACCTCTTTTTAATCCCCTTTTTTCAATACTTATTTTTATTTATTATTTTAATTGATTTATTCCACTTATTTTTATTGTTATTTTTAAAATGTATTTCCATTTTTGTTCATTGTTTTATCCCCACCTTTTAGCCTGTGTTTGATCTTTTATCGCAACACCGTCCCCTCCCTCCACCCCACCCCCACTGGGGCCATCTGTCACTTGCTCATGTTGTCCTTTCCAGAGTGCTTACCCTGGTCCAGCTATTATCACATTCTGCTTTCCAATCTTAATGTCACCATTAGCACCTCCTTTAGACAGTACCACCACCATTTGAACTTATATTTATGGCACCTTTTTACCATATCTCTCCTTTGCCTCCACCTTTCGCTGGCCTTCTATCCAGCTTCACCTGTTCCACCTCTGCAACCACCCCCACGCCCCTGAAACAGTATAAAGTTCACCACTTCTCAAGAAGAGTTATATGTACTCGAAACATTAACTCTGTCTTTCTCTCCACAGACCTGCTGAGTTTTTCCAGCATTTTTTGTTTTTGTTTCAGACTGTTTTACAACCATGGCAAAATAATTCATCCCAAGTGAGCTTCCAAACGCATATTTGCATCATCACCAGGACACCTCAGTAACATTGTCTGTTCGACGCAGTCTCAGCTTATCTGCTGTTCAAACTGTCATCCTTTCCTTTGTTACCTCTGGGCTAATCTACCCTAATGCATTCCTGCTGACCTCCCACATTCAATCTCTCTGCAATGTTGAGGTCATCCAAAACTCTGCTGTGCCTATTCGCACCAACTCTTGTTCACCAATCACTCCTGTGCTCACTGACCTCCGATGGTTCCAGGTTAAGAAACATCAGAATGCTGAAAGTCTAATCCTTATTTTACAATTCCTTCACGGCACCTCCTTCTCTGTAATACCCTCCTGTCTCACAACCCTCCCAGTTATCTGCACTCCTCTAATTCTGGCCTCCCAAGCATTCCTAATTTAAAACCCCTGTAAAAGGAGTTTCCAACTTCCATCACTCAGTCCTGGACAGAGATTCACAATATTCTCTCCTCCACCACCTGGGACAGTGATCAACGCGCATGCGCCCTGATGTACCTGCTTTAAACGTGGCGGCCGTTAATCTGGCCCTTTCACTTGCAGAAGCGCCAATTGCCATCCCGACTGGTGCAAACTCAGGACCGAAAGTTTCTGTTCTGGATTTGGGGACTATATTGAGTGTTTATAAATTATTTCTGCCCACCCTCGCTCTTTCGGACACGCCGCAACTTTACCCACTGCAGACCCAGGTAACAAACATGTGGATCCCCAACCTCATCGTATGCGCTGCGTATGCTCCAAACACTGGTCGATACCGCGCCTGCGCTGTGCTCCCCTGTGGCCTGGATAGGCGACATTCGCCAACGCATTGAATACTGGGTAAAGTACCTGCCATCGAAGATGACAAACGGTTATTCGGGATTTCTTTGCAGTTCTCGCCTGAAATCTGGAGCTGGAAGACCATTAATAACATTACAGAAGGTATATCAAAACCCATGTGCATGGAACACTATACACTCGAGAGAAGGAAAATGGGAAAAGCAAAATACTGTGGATACCGGAAACCTGAAACAAGAACGGGAAATGCTGGATAAACTCATGCGCACTCGAAATGTTAACTCTATGTCCTTGCTCTCCACTGATGCTTTAGACCTACTGAGTTTTTACAACACTTTGCGTTTTTGTTTCAGAGGGAGAATGGGTATTGGAAATCAAGAGTCCCCCCAAAAATAGAAACAATAACGGAATCCATCCGCTATAATCAAATTCCTTATGATATACCATGATTTATCAACCAGGTGAGATGAGCAAGTGAACCCCTTCTCACACATAAGAATTGCACAGCCTCTCTCCAGTAAGAATGTGCTGATCATGTACAAAGTCCTTGATAGCATTAAATTAGGTTGTGCACAATTGTAAACACAGCTAAATACTTTCGCTTAAATGAAATATATAAACAGTGTCTGTCTTTAGTGTGAATGTGCTACTCTCTCACTAAGTGAGATGACCGAGTGAATCTGTTCCCATTTTTAGCTGTTCAGCGGTCAATTTCCGGTATCCATGAGTTTTCAGCTCAGACAGGGAACTCATTCGATTGCACGGTCAACAACTTAAATTTATATATCACTTAACATCAGTAAAAATTACCCAAAGTCCTTCACCAGAGTGTTAATATTCCCCACATTTTCCTGACATCTCTGTACATGTGTCTTTATTTTCATCCCAAAACACTGCTGTAACTTCCATACAATAAAAACATTGTACAGATTTTACCAAAATAAATCACTAGCTCTGAAAAATTATCTGTAGCATTGCATAATATCCCTATGGTTGTAAATGCACAGATCTTCTTGCTACATATAATCCATGCCTTGATTGATGTACTAAAATATGAAATAAATGGGAACTATTTGTCCCTTTCATGTTTGTTACATCACACACATTTGCAGTTGATTGTCTCCCAGATACATTTATTCCAGAGATAATAAAGTGTGTTCTTCTCCCCATTTTTTTTCGACTGCTCCCATAGTCAGCCAATCTCATTCTTATTTTTCTGGACCCCACTCACTCGTGTTTTCTCTGTTAGTTTCTTCTCTGTACTGTTTCTAAATCTGCTTCCCTTCTGCTATATGTTTCTCGACTGTTCATTTTTCCCAGAATTGTTAAGGATGTAAGATGTGCCAAGCAGCATGGTATATACTACATTTTATTTGCTATGTGTCTGCCATTTTCATCGCCTCTCTATATTATATTAATATCCTGAAGTATATTACTATACTCCTCACTGTTTCCTGTTTTTTCTGAGTATTAAATCATATACAAATTTTGAAATTCTGCCCTGTATATCTAAGGAATGTTATGAGTCTCAAAGTTGCTGACAAGTCTGTGTGGTACTGTATGAAAAACCATTTGAATGTCCATATTCAAGGCAGCAACTCCTTTACCCTCATACACACTCACCCTCAGAAATTTAGCCAAACACGATTTGCTTTTAACAAATCAATTCTGGTTATGGCGTATTAATCCATACTTTTCCAAGTGCTAACTGCTTTTGTCCCGGATTATTGGCTCAAATATTTCCAATCATGTTAAAATTATTGCCCTGTAATTACTGTGTTTTGAATAGGGGTGTAAAATTTGCAATCTCACAGTCCTTTGGCATCACTACCATATAGGGAGGAATGTGACCAGAGCCTCTACATGTTCTACCTGATGGATCCTTTCTATCAGGACAGCAGTCCGTCAATGTCATGCTGGGGAGTCAGCCTAGTTAACGTGCTCAGGTTTATTAATATTTCCTGTTGCTAATCCAGTGTATAATTAAGATACAGAGGACTCACATGATGTCATATAATCCTGGCGTGGTGATGTTGTGAAGACTATGAAATTATAGTGGAGCCTTAATGGAGAAAACAATTTTGTTCGAGATGGCAGCAAGCCAACTGCTTATACGTCTGTGCATGAAATTAATGACTAAGAAAACCAGGCAGCACATAAACATCATGAATAGTGTTGTAAATTATGATGTCAATGGTACCTGCTGGTTATGGTGCACAAGATGTCCAAGACATTTGAACAACAATGATCAAAGTCAGGTGAATATTCTACTACAGAGTCAAAACAGCATTATATTATTTCTCCTTGCAAACTGTCTTGGAATTTTCTTTATCAACTAGATGAGAGGAATCAAACTTTTCTGTAATTCCAAGAGGAAGGTTAGTGGCAATAATTATCCTGGGATTATGCCCTGTATTGCACACTATCTTCCACCGGAGTTGGTAATCCTGGGCGTCAACAGATCACTCAATCTTCATGTCTTTTTGTTGTCTCTGTCCTAGATGTCGTTCAGTGTAGATTTAAGGTTCAGAGAAAGAGGTGGAATTGGGTGATCTTAACTGTCCATAGTCTTTAAAGGATAATGTTTCCTTGAATTTTTCAATTTCATTGTGGCCCTAATATTTTATCCCCAGGATTAATTAGTTTGTTTGGTGTTAGCCAACCGATAGGGCAGGAAGTGTCCCCTGTGTGTCTGTTTGAGGGCATGTTGGTGCGTCCATGACTGTTTATGTGTGTGCCTGTGTGTGTATGTATTGCCCCACGGAACTCATTTATCGTTATCTTGACTCCCTTCTCTCTCCCCTTGTCCAGTCCCGTCCCACCTACATCTCTGATTCCTCTGACAGCTTACGTCACATCAACAATTTCCAGTTCCCTGGCCCCAACCGCTTCCTCTTCACCATGGATGTCCAATCCCTCTACCCCTCTACCCCAAAAGAATGGTCTGAGGACCGTTAGCTTCTTCCTCGAACAGAGGCCCGAACAATCCCCATCCACCACTACTCTCCTCCATCTGGCTGAACTTGTTCACACACTGAACAATTTCTCCTTCAACTCCTCTCACTTCCTCCAAATAAAAGGTGTAGCTATGTGTACCCACATGGGCCCCAGCTATGCCTGTCTCTTTGTGGGGTATGTGGAACATTCCTTGTTCCAGTCCTATTCCGGCCCCCTTCCACAACTCTTTCTCCGGTACATCGATGATTACTTTGGTGCTGCTTCTTGCTCTCGTCAATAAATTGAAAAAATTTATTAATTTTGCTTCCAACCTCCACCCCTCCATCATTTTCAGATGGTCCATCTGACACTTTCCATCCCTTCCTTGACCTCTCTGTCTCAATCTCTGATAACAGACTGTCCACCAATATCCATTACAAGCCTACCAACTCCCACAGCTACCTCGACTACAGCTCCTCACACCCCGCTTCCTGTAAGGACTCCATCCCATTCTCTCAGTTCCTTCGCCTCCGTCGCATCTGTTCTGATGATGCTACCTTCAAAAACAGTTCCTCTGACATGTCCTCCTTCTTCCTTAACCGAGGATTTCCACCCACGGTCGTTGACAGGGCCCTCAGCCGTGTCCGGCCCATCTCCCGCACATCCGCCCTCACGCCTTCTCCCTCTCAGAAACACGAAAGGGTCCCCCTTGTCCTCACTTATCAACCCACCAGTCTCCGCATTCAAAGGATCATCCTCCGCCATTTCCACCAACGCCAGCATGATGCCAGCACCAAACACATTTGCCCTTCACCCCCCCGGCAGCATTCCATAGGGATCGTTCCCTCCAGGACACCCTGGTCCACTCCTCCATCACCCCCTACTCCTCAACCCCTACCTATGGCACCTCCCCATGCCCACGCAAAAGATGCAACACCAGCCCCTTCACTCCCTCTCTCCTCACCGTCCAAGGGCCCAAACACTCCTTTCAAGTGAAGCAGCATTTCACTTGCATTTCCCCCAACTTAGTCTATTGCATTCGTTGCTCCCAATGTCGTCTCCTCTACACTGGAGAGACCAAACATAATCAGGGTGACCGCTTTGCAGAACACCTGCGCAAGAATGACCCAAACCTCCCTGTCGCTTGCCATTTTAATACTCCACCCTGCTCTCTTGCCCACATGTCTGTCCTTGGCTTGCTGCATTGTTCCAGTGAAGCCACAGCACCTCATCTTCCGACTAGGCACTTTACACCCTTCCGGACGGAATACTGAATTCAACAGCTTTAGATCTTGAGCTCCCTCCTCCATCCTCACCCCCCTTCTGTTTCTTCCCCCTTCCTTTTGTTTTTTCCAATAATTTATATAGATTTTGCTTTTCCCTCCTATTTCCATTATTTTTGCATCTTTTATGTCCTGCTTGCCTTTCTACCCCACCCCCACTAGAGCTATACCCTGAGTGCCCTACCATCCATTCTTAATTAGTACATTCGTTTAGATAATATCACCACCTTCAATGCCTGTGTTCTTTTGTTCTTTTGTCTGTGACATATTTTGATTATCTGCTATCACTGCTTGCTTGTCCCTACAACCACACCACATCCCCCGACTTCTCTCCCCCCACCCAACTCCCCTCGCACCTTAAACCAGCTTATATTTCACCCCTCTCCTTAGATTCACTCAGTTCTTTTGAAGCGTCATGAGGACTTGAAATGTCAACTCTTTTCTTCTTCACCGATGCTGCCAGACCTGCTGAGTTTTTCCAGGTAATTCTGTTTTTGTTTTGGATTTCCAGCATCCGCAGTTTTTTGTTTATATCTCTTTGTGTATGTATCTGTTGGTGTGGGAGTGTATGTATGTGTGTGTATCTATATGTTAGTGTGAGCGTGGCTGTGTCTGTGTGTGTATGTGACATACAATGTGTACGTGTGTGGGTATCTGTGTATGCTGTTTCTCATTAGCTGTAACACAAATCTTCCTATCCAGGCAGACAATGGAGATCTCAGGATCCCATCAAATAATTTGAATGGTACAAGTGGGAGATTCTTCCACCAGCTTGATGTGTGCTGTGTAAAAGCAAAATACTGAGGATGCTGGGAATCTGAAACAAAAACAAAAATAGCTGGAAAAACTCAGGTCTGACAGATTGCCTGATATCGAAAACATACTTTAAACCTGATTTAGCACACCCCCTTCACACAAACTACAACCGATTGTCTTTGAGATCGGTTGATCGTTTATGGCTAGTGTTGTTCTGAATGATAGCAACATTAACCTTCTCCCTAACCTGCACTAAACCTTCTGTCGATTCATTAATTGAAACCAAGGATTTTCCTTGTTATAATGGTGACCTTCCCTGTCAGAGTTTGATCTGTTCAAAGTCACAAACCAAAGGTCCAGCTTTCCCCTGGAGTTTGAATCAAATCAGCATTCAAAAACGGTGTCTTATTTCAGCCAATGAGGGAGATCCGGGCTCAGCCCCGCCTTTCATTTACTCAGATTGGTGGGAGGGCCAGCAGCTTCAATTCAGTCATCCAGTCTCTCCCTCTTCCAATTAGTAGGCAGCTACCGTCAATCACATGGGCATAGTGAGTTGGAGCATGCGCAATACGGGTATGCAGCTGGCTTGAGACGTTTGAGTGGAAACGCGGAGCGGGTGAGAGACTGGCGGGCGATTCGGGAGAGACGGAATGCGCAGGGCGGTTCGGGAGGGATGGAGCCGGCGGGCGGATCAGAGGCTTTTTAAATATAACGTAAAGGCCTTAGGTCCCGAATAAAGAGTTACGAGCCCGGGGTTTGACGGGCGGCAGTTGCCGCGCCTTGCTCCGGAGTCAGGCCCGTGGTAACGCTCATCGTATCAGAGGCAATGGGTGTCAACGCGCATGTGCATACAGGGAAATCCTGGACAGGTCCTGCCGCTCATCGTATGTGGATGAAATATTGGCATGGATAGAAGATTGGCTAGTTAACAGAAAACAGAGGGTATGCACAGATGGATCATTGCTGGTTGGCAAGATGTAATAATAATGTGTGCCACAGGGTCAGTGCTGGGGCCTCAGCTTTTTACAATTTATATAAATGACTTGGATGAAGGGACTGAAGGTATGGTTGCTAAATTTGCTGATGATGCAAAGATAGTAGGTAAGTTGTGAAGAGGACACGAGGAGGCTACAAAGGGATATAGATAGGTTAAGTGAATTAAAAGCAAAATCTGAAACAAAAACAAAAATACCTGGAAAAACTCAGCAGGCCTGACAGCATCTGCAGAGAGGAATACAGTTGACGTTTTGAGTCCGTTTGACTCTTCATCAGAACGCTCTGATGAGTCATACGGACTCAAAACGTCAACTATTCCTCTCCGCAGATGCTGTCAGACTTGCTGAGTTTTTCCAGGTATTTTTGTTTAGGTTAAGTGAGTATCTGGCAAATGGAGTATAATCTGGGAAAATGTGAAATTGTCTATTTTGGCAGGAACATACAAACCAGGAGCAGGAGTAGGCCATTCGTTCCCTTGAGCCTGCTCTGTCATTTAATAAGTTCATGGCTGATCTGATAATAACCTGAAATCTGCATCCCACCTACCTATCATCCCCTTGCTTGCCAAGAATCTGTCCACCTCTGTCTTAAAAATATTCAAAGACTCTGCTTCCACCACCTTTTCAGGAAGAGAGTTCCAAAGATTCCCGACCCTTTGAGTGGGAAAAAAAAATCACCTCATCTCTGTTTTAAATGGGCAACCCCTTATTTTTAAACAGAGAACCCTAGTTCTAAATTCTTGCACAATAGGAAACATCCTCTCCACATCCGCCCTATCAAGACCCCTCAGGATCTTGTATGTTTCAATTCTCTCTTACTCTTCTAAGCTCCAACGGATACGAGCCTAGCCTGCCCAACCTTTCCTCGTAAGATAACCCATCTATTCCATCTATTAGTTTAGTAAACCTCTCTGAACTGCTTTCAATGCATTTACATCCTTCCTTAAATAAGGTGACTATACTGTAAACAGTACTCCAAATGTGGTCTTGGTAGTGCCCTGTACAACTAAAGCATAACCTCCCTACTTTTGTATTGAATTCCTCTTGCAATAAATGATAACATTATATTAGCTTTCCTAATTACTTGCTGTACTTGCATACTATTCTTTTGTGATTCATGCACCAGGACACCCAGGTCCCTCTGCACCTCAGAGCTCTGCAATCTCACACCTTTTAGATAACATGATTCTCTTTTATTCTTCTCGCCAAAATGGACATTTTCCCACATCATACTTTATTTGCTGGATATTTGCCCACTCACTTAACCTATCTTTCTATAAGTGTTTCTCACCTCCTTCCATCCTCTTCACAACTTAATTTCCTACCTATCTTTGTGTCATCAGCAAATTTGGCAACCATCCCTTCGTCCAAGTCATTTATATAAATTGTAAACAGTTGAGGTCCCAGCACTGATCCCTGTGGCACACCTGAAAAAGATCAATTTATACCTACTCTTTGCTTCCTGTTAGCCATGCCAATATGTTACCCCCTATACCATGAGCTTTTATTTTCCACAATAATCTTTCATGTGGCACTTTATCAAATGCTTTATGGAAATCTTAAGTACACTACATTCACCAGTTTCCCTTTATCCACAGCACATGTTACTTCCTCAAAGAACTCCAATAAGTTGATTAAACACGATTTCCCTTTCACAAAACCATGTTAATTCTGTCTGACAACCTTGAGCTTATCCAAGTGCCCTGCTATAACTTCTTTAGTAATAGCTTCTAATGTTTTCCCTATGACAAATGTTAAGCTAACTAGCCTGTAGTTTCCCACTTTCTGTCTCTCTCCCTTTCTGAATAATGGAGTTACATTTGCTATCTTCCAATTTAATGGGACGTTCCCAGAATCTAAGGAGTTTTGGAAAATTAAAACCAGTGCATCAACTATCTCAGTAGGTGCTTTTAAGAACCTAGGATGAAGTCCATCTTGACCCGGGCTCTTGTCAGTCCGCAGCTCCAGCAAGTTGCTCAGTACCACTTCTCTGGCAACTGTAATTTTCCTGACCTCCTTCCGCACTTCTGTTTCCTGCTTTTTAGCTGCTTCTGGGATGTTACTTATATCCTCTATAGTGAAAAATGATGGACAATACTTCAATTCATCTGCCATCTCCTTGTTTTCCATTAACAATTCTCCAGACTAACTTTCTATAGGACCAACACTGACTTTGTTAACTATTTTTCTTTTTTAAATATTGATATAAACTCTTACGATCTGATTTTATATTTCTGCCTTGCTTTCTCTCATATTCTATTTCTTCCCTCTTTATTAGTCTTTTAGTCATTTTTTCTTCCTTATATTTCCAACCTTCTGACCTGCCACCTGTCTTTGCACAATGATCTGTTTTTTCTTTAAGTTTGATAATACCTTTAACCTTTCTAGTTAACCACAGATGGTGTGTCCTTTCCTTGGAATTTTTCATACTTGTTGGGATGTATCTATTCTGTGCATTCTGAAATATCCCCTTAAATAATAGCCACTGCATTTCTATTGATCTATCCCTTAACCTAATTTTCCTATTTACTTTAGCCAGCTCAACTTCCATGCCCTCATAATTGCCCTTATTTAAGTTTAACAACTTAGTCTCAGAACCACTACTCTCTCTCTCTCTCTCTCTCTCTCAAACAGAATGTAAAACTCAGTCATATTGTGTCACTGCTACCTTCACTATAAGATCATTAATTACACTGATCTGATTGCACAATGCCAGGTCTAATGTAGCCTGCTACAACAGAAACAGATTTACCTGGAAAAACTCAGCAGGTCTGGCAACATCGGCAGAGAAAAAAAAGCGTTGACATTTCGAGTCCTCATGACCCTTCGACAGAACTGAGTGAATCTAAGGAGAGGGGTGAAATATAAGCTGGTTTAAGGTGCGGGGGGATGTTGGGTGGGGGGAGAGAAGTTGGGGGGTGGTGTGGGTGTAGGGACAAGCAAGCAGTGATAGGAGCAGATAATCAAAAGATGTCAGACAAAAGAACACAGGCGTTGTAGGTGGTGATATTATCTAAACGAATGTGCTAATTAAGAATGGATGGTAGGGCACTCAAGGTACAGCTCTAGTGGGGGGTGGGGTGGGAAGGCTAGCAGGGCATAAAAGATTTAAAAATAATGGAAATAGGTGGGAAAAGAAAAATCTATATAAATTTTTGGAAAAAACAAAAGGAAGGGGGAAGAAACAGAAAGGAGGCGGGGATGGAGGAGGGAGTTCAAGATCTAAAGTTGTTGAATTCAATATTCAGTCCGGAAATCTGTAAAGTGCCTAGTCGGAAGATGAGGTGCCGTTCCTCCAGTTTGCTTTGGGGTCACTGGAACAATGCAGCAAGCCAAGGACAGACATGTGGGCAAGAGAGCAGGGTGGAGTGTTAAAACGGCAAACTGGAGAAACAGCACCTCTTCTTCCGACTAGGCATTTTACAGCCTTCCGGACTGAATATGGAATTCAACAACTTTGGATCTTGAACTCCTTCCTCCATCCCCGCCTCCTTACTGTTTCTTCCCCCTTCCTTTTGTTCTTTCCAATAATTTATATAGATTTTTCTTTTCCCACCTATTTCCATTATTTTTAAATCTTTTATGCCCTGCTAGACTTTCCACCCCACCCCCACTAGAGCTGTACCTTGAGTGGGCTACCATCCATTCTTAATTAGCACATTCGTTTAGATAATATCACCACCTTCAAAGCCTCTGTGTTATTTTGTCTGTGACATATTTTGATTATCTGCTCCTATCACTGCTTGCTTGTCCCTACAACCACACCACCACCCTCACTTCCCTCCGCCCCCCCCCCCCCCCCCCCCTCCCCCCTCCTTAAAACAGCTTATGTTTCACCTCTCTCCTTAGATTCACTCAGTTCTGTTGAAGGGTCATGAGGACTCAAAAGGTCAACTCTTTTCTTCTCCGCCGATGCTGCCAGACCTGCTGAGTTTTTCCAGGTAATTCTGTTTTGGATTTCCAGCATCCGCAGTTTTTTGTTGTTATCTCTATTGCAGCCTGCTCTCTGGTTGGTTCCAGAACATAATGTTCTAAGAAACTATCCCAAAAACACTCAACTTACTCCTCATCTAGACTATCTTTGCCCATCTGACTTTTCCAGGCTATATGTAAATTAAAATCTACCATGATTATTGCTGTGCCATTCTGACAAGCTCCAATTATTTCTTCCTTTATGCTCGACCCTACCATATGGGGATGGTTAGGGGGCCTGTACACAATTCCAAAAAATAAGTATATAATCTGAATGGTGACAGATTGCAGAGCTTTGAGATGCAGAAAGATCCAGGTGCTTAGGCCATAAATAGCAAAAGTTAGTATGCAGGTATGGCAAGTAATTAGGAAGCTAATGGAATGTTATCATTTATTGCGAGGGGAATTGAATATAAAGGTAGAGTTCAGTTATACAGGACATTGGTGAGACCACATCTGCAGTTTGGGCAGTATTGGTTTCCTTATTTAAAGATGTAAATGCATTGAAAGCAGTTCTGAGAATGTTTACTAGGCTAATACCTGGAAAAGGTAGGCCATCTTATGAGTTAAGGTTGGACAGGCTGGGCTGGCATCCACTGCAGTTTAGAAGAACAAGGAGCGACTTGATTGAAACATATAAGATCCTTAAGAGTCTTGACAGGATGGATGTGGAAAGGATGTTTCATCTTGTGGGATAATCTAGAGTGAGGGATCACTGTTTAAAAATAAGGGGTCATCTATTTAAGACAGAAATGAGGTTGTTTTTTCTCTCAGAGGGTTGAGAGTCTTTGGAACTCTTCCTCAAAAGGTGCTGGAGGTAGAGTCTCTGAATATTTTTAAGGAAAAGCTACATAGATTCTTGATAAGTAATATGGTGAAAGGTTATGTATGGGGATAGGTGGGAATGTGGAGAAATGAGGACAGCCATGATATTGAGTGGTGGAGCAGGCTCGAGGGGCCATGTGGCCACCTCCTGCTCCTAACCTGTACACCAATTTGTACACCAATTGCTTGAAGGACCAGCCGATTCCACTTGGTCCTCCAGCCCTGTCCCTGCTTCCTGTTAATCTGGAGGTGCCATTAATCATCCCATGAGCATTTTAAACTTAGCATGTGCAATGGTGGTGATGGCGAGCCGCTTGTTTATCGCATCTGCAGCCGATAGAGGGAGTGATGGAGCCAGAGGATGGATGGGGAGGCTATGTAAACAATCTGTGGAGGACGCAAACCCTTAGTAATAACTGTCAGCTCCCTAGCTTGCAGCTGTGGGGCTTCTCCTTCATGGAAACAGGCCCAGGTTAAGGTTCCCATCCTGGTTCAGCAAGTGGAGGATGGTTTGTACCAGAGGAAGGAGGGAAACCCTGAGAAGTGGGCAGGATGGATTCAGAAACACCACGGCGAGGCCGCAAAATTCAAATAAGAAACTGCAGAACCAGTGTTTGCAGTTCCAGGGCTTTTTGCCTTATGTGTGGCCATCTTGGTTGAGCCAACAGAGGGGGGTGGGCCTTCAGGATCCCAGTGACCAGGAAAGAAAATAATTGATTCATTGATTTATTATCACTCTGCACACAGGGGCTTGAGAACTGAACCCAGGCAGAGGTGAGGGAGGGACAAAACTGGAATTGGAGGAAGGAAATGGTGGAGATGGTGCAAGTGGTTTGGATTTCAACACAAAGAAGAGGGACAGTGTGTAAGCCAAGGATTTAAAGTTTTGGGCGAACAAGGGAGGCAAAAAACGTTCAGTGAAATCTAGTATTGTTTGTTCTGAATTTCTATCTTGTACTTACAGTGAACACTTTGGTGGAGTCCTTATACAGGGTGTTAGAAGGGAAGGATTTTCATATGCAAAACTGAAAGCAAACATCATGGTTGATCACCTGATTATTCAGATCTGAATATCATCAAACTTTGAATGTGGAAGAAGAAATGTTTGTCCTTTCTGTCTGTGGGAAGAGATTTCAAACATCACTGTGACTGGAAAAGCGACGAGACACTCACACTGAAGTGAGAGTGTTCCAATGCACTGACTGGGAAAAGAGCTTTAACCATTTACACAGCCTGAAAAAACATCACACCAGGGGGGTGGGGGGGAAACTGTACATGTGTACGTGGATGAGGTTTCAATTAATTGTCCAACCTGGAAAGACACAAAGACACTGGCACCATGGAGAAGCCGTGGAAATGTGAGGACTGTGGGAAGGGATTCAATTATCCATCCCTGTTGGAAATCCATCGACGTATTCACACTAGGCAGAAACCGTGGAAATGTGAGGATTGTGGTAAAGGGTTTAATTATCCCGAGCAACTGGAAAACCATCGACGCAGTCACACTGGGGAGAAACCATGGAAGTGTGAGGATTGTGGCAAAGGATTCAATTATCCTTCCCTCTTGAGAAACCATCAGCGCTGTCACATTGGAGCCAACACCACGGAGAAACCGTGGAAATGTGAGGAGTGTGGTAAAGGATTTGACTATCCGTCCCTGCTGAGAAACCATCAACGCAGTCACACTGGGGAGAGGCCATGGAAATGTGAGGACTGTGGGAAAAGATTCAATTATCGACATCTGCTGGAAGTCCACCGACGCAGCCACACTGGGGAGAAGCCATTCATCTGTTCTGTGTGTGGGAAGGGGTTTATTAAGTCATCCTGCCTCATGTTACACCAGCGAATTCACACTGAGGAGAAGCCCTTCAGCTGCCCTTCCTGTGGAAAGAGGTTCAGACAGTCATCGAAGCTCAATGCACATCAGCAAGTTCATACTGGGGAGAGACTGTTCACCTGCTCGGTGTGTGGGAAGGGTTTCAGTCGGTCAGCGTATCTCATGATACACGAGCGAATTCACACTGAGGAGAAGCCCTTCAGCTGCACTTTCTGTGGAAAGAAGTTCAGGCAGTCAGCCAACCTCGTTACACATCAGCGAATTCACACTGGGGAGAGACCGTTCAGCTGCACTTATTGTGGAAAGGGTTTCAGGAGGTCTTCCAGCCTGAGCACACACCAGCGAGTTCACACTGGGGAGAGACCATTCACTTGTTCTGTGTGTGGGAAGGGATTCACTCAGTCGGCCAGCCTTGTGTCACACAAGCGAATTCACACCGAGGAGAAGCCCTTCAGCTGCACTTCCTGTGGAAAGAGATTTAGGCATCCTTCCACCCTCACTGCACACCAACGTACTCACACTGGGGAGAGGCCATTCCCCTGCTCCGTGTGTGGAAAGGGATTCACTCAGTCACGCTATCTGCTGAAACACCAGCAGGTTCACAAGCAGGGGTTGGATTCTAATATTAAACATGTCCAGAACTGACAGTCTGAAAATACTAGGTTTGTTTCTGCTGATGTTAGCAACCCTACGACAAAATTATGAATTTTTACTTCAACCCTGCCATGACCTTTGGTGCAAAATCTACAATTCAGTGTCTGAAAGGTTCCACTGATTAACATCTCCAATTAGAAAGTGCTGATAATTCCTACTGACTGACACGTTATAGAATTAAATTATCAAGGAACATTAGCCAAAATAATAAATATTTTATAGGCACATGAATAAAAGCTTCATCAGTCAACACAGATATTGATGAAGCTTGTAAGTCACTGAGTTCAATTATTTGTGACACAGCGGCAGCAATATTTGGAAAAGGTAGAATCCACAATAAAGATTGCTGTAAGACCAACTCAGCAGATCAGTCTTTGAAGCAAAAAGCAACATAAACCCAACAGCTAGTACACTGTCTTGGCTACTTTCAAATGATGTAGTTGTGCAAAAGACGGGGAGATACTGCGTAAATAAACACTGGAACAGCCTACATCAAGATGTCCAAATTTCCTGTAATAACAGAAATCTATGTGCTCTGTGTAATATCAAGAGGACACTTGGTCCAACCATCACCAAAGTTACCTCCCCGAAATGTGAAGTACTCACCAACAGAGGTAAATAGATGTTGCACTGGATTGAACACCTGTGAGGTGGACATCTCTTAGTCTCCGTTTGATGCTTTCTTGCAGCTTCCTGTCATGGTTGAAATGCACGAGGAACCCTCATCACCTGAGCTTGAAAAGGCCGTTGATTGCTTAGCAAGCAGGCTCCCAGCAAGGATGAAATTCCAGCTGAACTGCTCAAGCACGGAAACTATCATCCACTGCCACACCTTCATCAAGTCCTTCTCCTCTGTTGGAAGATCTGATCTGAGGATTATCAGATCATTGAATGGCGGAGCAGACTCGATGGTCCAAATGGACTACTTCTGCTCCTATGTCTTATAATAGGGTCCATTCCACTGGATATGTGTGATGCAAAGATCATATAACCAAGCTGACACCTTCGCTTGGCTCATACTTGAAAGAGCTCATCTACTTGCAGACCAAATGTATGCAGAAGCACAGTAGGATGTCTGTGCTAATCATCTACTGTGGACGTGAAGTTTTCCATATGCCAGCTACAAGAGGTGTACAATCGGTATTTAATCTAAAATGCTGTCAGCTTCTCCTGAGAAAAAATTAGCATTATAATTATTGGCTGAAAGTAAACCTTTTTGTAAGAATTATAATGTACTTGTACAATTGTAAAGGCATTGGAAAGTTTGATCCCCTGAAGATACGCTTCAGCCTTGAAGTTATGATCTGGAGCTCAAAAGCTGCGGGAAGCTCCATCCTCTTAAACTCTTTTTCTCTATGCAGGTTGAATTTTCTGTAAAAGCTAACTTTTTTTGTTTTTTGTCCCTTCAGTTTTATTACAGTTAAGTGGAAAGGTGCCTGAAGGAGAGTGGAAAAAACCCAATAACAATTGGGCAAAGCTGAGAAAAATGTCAGAAGAATTGGAAAAGCAAAGTTTAAAACGGTGTTTGGTTCATCTTTGATCTGAAAATAAAATTTACGTGAAGTTGACAAAATTGTGCACATTTAAGAATGTTTAGTCTGCTCTTCTGCAAATAGGCAGAGAAGTTAACCCTTTCCACTGACAGCATTGTGACAATTTGAACTAAAGACTTTGCCTTTTAAAGATTTGACTTTCTCCCATTTGTTATCTTTCAAGACCAAGTCCATGAGAACAGGAGATATGGGAGATATCTCAAAACTGATTGCAAGTACTTGTGTCTCTTAGCTGAAAATACAATTGGCCAATAAAGTTCCTCCGACACATATGAAGAGATAGAATGGTAATTAACGGCACTTAGAATAACAGAGAAAATCACAGCAGCAGGCAGGAATTAGAATAACTCGCCCCGGGGATAGTTCAATAAAACATATCAACCTGCATGTACGTTCTAGTGAAGGTCAGGAAAGTGTAGCAGACAATACCAAATTGATAGCTTTCTCTTGGAGAAGATTGTTTCCTTGCTTCTTAATTTTTTAAGAAAACTGCATTTGATATTTTCTGGTCACTCCCTGCAGCGTTGGGACCCACGAAGGGGGAGAAAGATCTTCAGACAGACACCGCCCTGATCTTTTGGTCAGATCATCTGAATGTCCAAGACTGGCTTGCATCAGATGGCACGTGTGGTTTGATGTTGGGATACCAGTGTGTGTGTGCAGATGTGTTTTCTTACTGAAGTACATGCGGAAACACATTGTGAAGCTCCATTGAAGACCGAGTCCCAGACATGCTCAGCTACTTGTCAACAAAACAACATGATGTGATTGAGGTGGTCAGTGGAGTGACACAACATTTTACATCTTCCGAGGCATTCACATAGAGAAACTGACTTTGAGACAGTCAGGATAGAATTAAACACACTGTGATAATAAATGGGTCTTTTATGGAGTGACAGGCAATGAGTAGTGGGGACCGCAGGGATCAGTGCTTGGGCCCCAGCTATTCACAATGTATATCAAAGATTTGGATATGGGAACCAAATATAATATTTGCAAGTTTGCTGACAATACAAAATTTGGTGAGAATGTGAGAGATGAGGGTGTTAAGAGGCTTCAAGGTGATTTAGACAAGTTAAGTGGGCAAATACATGGCAGATGCAGCATAACGTGGATAAGTGTGAAGTTATCCACTTCGATAGGGAAAACAGAATGGCAGAATATTATTTAAATGGTGATAGATAGGGAAATGTTGATGTACAAAGGGACCTGGGTGTGCTTGTACATCAGTCACTGAAAGCAAGCAGGCGGGTGCAGCAAGCAGTTAAGTCGGCAAATAGTATATTTGCCTTCATTGCAAGAAAACTTCGAGCATATAGGAGCAAGGAAGACTTACTGCAGCTGTACAGGGCCTTGGTGAGACCAAACCTGAAGTATCGCGTGCAATTTTGATCCTACTTAAAATATATACTTACCATAGAGGAAGTACAGTGAAGGTTCATCAGACGGATTCCTGGGATGGCAAGATTGGCATATGAGGGGAGTTTGTGTCGACTAGGCCTTTATTCACTGAAGTTTAGAAGAATGATAGGGGATCTCATTGAAACGTCCAAAATTCTGACAGGGCTTGGACAGATGAGATGCAGGGATGATGTTTCCTCTGGTTGGCCGGGGGTGGGGGAGTGGTTTGGAACAAGGGATCACAGTCTCAGGATATGGGGTAAGCCATTTAGGACTGAGATGAGAACTTTCTTCACTCAGATGATAGCGAACCTGTGGAATTCTCTCCCACAGAAGGCTGTGGAGGCCATGCCACTTAATATATTTAAGAAGGAAATAGATTGATTTCTAGACTTTAAAGGCACCAAGGAGCATGGGGAGAGTGCGGGAGAATGGCGTTGGGGTAGAGGATCAGCCATAATTATATTGAATGGCGAAGGAGGCTCAAAGAGCCGAATGACCAACTCTCGGTCCTATTTTCAATGTTTCACACTGGTATCTATTAGAGGGAGTATAATTAAAGAAGGATTATAAAATCTGGATTTAGAAAATATCCACAAGGTGGATGCAGGTGAACAGAGAGCAGGAGAATCTTTAAAGTACATATTTGAACTGTAATTATTTACAATATGCCAATAATTTAGAATTGTGTAAAATGATCTGCAGGTGGGAAGGATGAATCTAAGTCAAAAGTTATCATTTTTTACTGGCAAGTTTTTTTACAAATATTCTTTGTGCAGTTCAAAGGTTTGTGTTGGTGCTTCTGATAATTCTGGTAGCTTTAGTATGTTATCTACCGAATGTAATCAAGAAATTAGGAAAACTCGCTCATAGCTGGGTTGGCCAGAAATCAGTTCGTGAGAAGTCAGTAGGCATGTTTATTTTTTAAGGTTTGGAGATCTGTAAGAGATAAGGTCCAATAACCTTACAAAATCTTCAGAACTTTTACTGGATATTATGGGAATTTCTCTCACTCTTATAAAGAAACCTCCCGGGTTGATAAACACAGGACACTGTAGGCCTGTTACCTCTGCCAAGGACATGTCTCCAACACAGACTGAAACAAAATGAACTCGATAGGTTGGGTGATCTCATGACTTATACGTAAACCAACTGTCTGAGTAAAGGTTAAACAGGATATCCTAGAAAGTGCTGAACCAGGAAAATAATTCATGGACTGCTAATGGAAATAAAGGGGTTTCTTTGAATATCTGTCCCTTGCTAATTGACAATTGAATAAGTGATTAATGTAACACCCCCAGAAATAAGGTGTGTTGACAGGCTTTCAAGAGGGAAAATCATTTCAGACAAGAAATATATTCTCTCAGTGATATATGCTGTCTTCGGCCGAATACTTTGGCTCAAGAAGACTGAGAAAAGATGAAACTGCCATGTCCAGCCATGAAGATCAGATTTGTCCCTCCGTTTGTCTGATCCGGGGAGGATAAACCATTCTGGGGAGGCTACCACCCCCATCCATGGAAATCAATATCCCCCCTGATCCGGTACCAATGAACCATTCTGAGGAGACTGCAACCTCCAGTCATGGAGATGGGCTTCGCCTTCTCTCAAACCATTTGTCCAATCTGGGACCAGTGAACTGTTCTCACCCATTACAGGGTGCATGTCTTTTCTGCCTAGTTAAATTATGTATCATATCAATATTGTTGCTTATTAATAAAATGGTTTAAAATCACCTTTGACTTTGAACACCTTTTTGGGTAATCCGTGACTCCCAGTCTAAAATCCTACACTTGTCCATTGTTTAACCGTACGCATGAGAACTGAAATAGTCCAGAGCAATGATGAGGTGTTAGTTGTGGCTCAGTGGTTGCATTCTTATTTCTGTGTTAGGAGGTTGTGGGTTGAAACGCACATCCAATAACATAAGCATTAAGTCCAGATTGCAATTTTGATGCAGTACCGAGGGAGCACTGCAATATTGGAGGTCCTGTCTTCTAGACAAGACCTTCAACGGTAACCCACCTGCCCTTTTAGTTGGTGTAAAAGTTCGCATGAGGTTATTCCAAAGGGCAGGGGAGTTCTCCCCAGTGAAATGATAAATATTTATTCCTCAACAAACATCACTGAACACATTATCTGGTCATTCACATTTCCACTCGTGGGATCTTGTTGTGCACAGTTTGATTACTGCAATTCCTACATTACAACAGCGACTACATTCCAAAAGAATTTCATTGGCTGCTAAGCACTTTGGGACATCCTGAAGTTGCAAAATGCGCTATATAAATACAAGTCTTCCATTAACAAAGGAGAAAAGGCCCAAAAATGGAACAGTTGGTAACAGGACATCAATCAGTCTCCGCTTAGACACAAACTGATTTCACCAACGGTCAGAATGAATATGGTTCAGTCCTGGATGTCATTAACAGCAGCAAAAATAGCAGCATCAAACCTGTAGTCACTTGTGAATATGCTGGTGCCTCAGCAGAGCGAATGATAGATTAAGTCACTTTCCACACGGAGCAGGTAAACAGCCTGTCCCCAGTGTGAGTACATAGGTGTTTCAGCAGATAATACTTGTGCTTTTAAAGCCCTTCTCATAGTTCAAACAGTTAAATGGTCTCTTATCAGAGTGAATAAGTTGATGTTTACTGGGTTGCAATGACTGAGTGAATCCCTTTCTACACACACGCACAGAGGTGAATAGCCTCTCCCCAGTATGAACGCAGCAGACCCCTTGCACTTTTAAATCTCTTCTCAGTCCGAACATTCAAACCGTCTCTTTATCACTGTGAACCAGTTGATGTGAAATGAGGGTGCTTAACCGAGCAAACCCCTTGCCACACACACAGCAGCTGAATGGCCTCTCTCCAGTATGAGTGGGTTGGTGTCTCAGCAGATTCCCTGTGCTTTTAAAACTCTTCCCACAGTCAGAACATTCAAATGGTCTCTTATCAGTGTGAACAAGTTGATGTTTGCTGAGTTGCGATGACTGAGTAAATCCCTTCCCACACACAGAGCAGCTGAATGGCCTCTCCCCAGTGTGAATACGCTGGTGTTTCATCAGTTCATTTCTACTTTTAAACCTCTTCCCACAGTTTGAACATTTACATGGTCTCTCATCAGAGTGAACAATTTTGTGTCTTCTGAGATAGGATAAGCATGTGAACCCCTTCCCACACACGGAGCAGGTAAAAGGTTTCTCCCCGGTGTGAATACCCTGGTGTTCACTGAGGTGAGATGAAGTGCTGAATCCCTTCCCACACATGGAGCAAGTGAACGGTCTCTCTCCAGTGTGAATACGTTGGTGTCGAAGAAGGTGTGATGATTTAACAAATCCTTTCCCACAAACGTTGCAAACAAACGGTCTCTCTCCAGTGTGAACACGCTTATGTTCAGTGAGGGTGGAATACTGCCTGAACTTCTTTCCACACTGAGAGCAGTTGAATGGTCTCTCCCCTGTGTGAACACGCTTGTGTTCAGTGAGGTGTGAAGCACAAGTGAATCCTTTCCCACACACAGAGCAGGTGAAGGGCCTCTCCCCAGTGTGAACACGTAGATGTTCAGTGAGGTGAGATATTTGTCTGAACTTCTTCCCACACTGAGAGCAACTGAATGGTTTCTCCCCAGTGTGAACTCGTTGGTGTTGAATTAAACCTTCAGAGCTCTTAAAGCTTTTCCCACAGTCAGAGCATGGAAAAGGTCTCTCCTCAGTGTGAACTCGCTGGTGTGACACTAGGCTAAATGACTGAGCAAATCCTTTACCACACACACAGCAGGTAAATGGTCTCTCCCCAGTGTGAGTGCGTCGATGAATTTCCAACTGAGACGGGGATCTGAATCCCTTCCCACAGTCCCCACATTTCCACGGTTTCTCCATGGTACGGGTGTCCTTGTGTCTCTCCAGGTTGGGCGATCAGTTGAATCCTTATCCACACAGAGAACATGTGTATGGTTTCTCCCCGCCGTGAATGTTGTAATGGTTTTCAGGCTGTGTAACTGGTTAAAGCTCTTTCAATGCACTCAGTTGGGCATGTGTGTCTCGGTGCTTTTCCAGTCACACTGATGTTGGAAATTTTTTCTCACAGACAGAACAGGAAAAAAAATTATCTTTCCACATTCAAAGGCTGTTGATATTCAGGTCCTGATGAATTGAGTGACTCTGTCAGGTCTTCATGTTATACTTGGTTTGAGTTTCCCACCTGGAACTCCTCACCTTCCAACAACCTGGAAGGGAAGTTCACATAAGTTATCACTCTTAAGTCCAGGATAGGAATTCAGAACAGACAATTCTAGTTCATATAGGACATTTTTTTCCCCAAACATGTGGTTCCCCAAATAAAAACGAACAAAACTCAGCAACAAAGCCCAAACAAAAGCAAAGGAGACTTTTCCAACTAAACATAAATGTTCACAGTGTCTATGAGACACTCTCTACCCTGAGGTGTCCTCTGGTCATGGAATGTATCAACTTCCGGTTGACACCGTATGCTCAGAGCCACACAGGCACAGACACGACCACAAAAGAGAGAGGCTAGCAACCAGAATGACACCCAACCCCCTCCCTGCCATGGGTTCCATTCACCATGGATCTACAAATTCCTGTTTTAACCAGGCCCATGAACAGGGCCAGAAGATCATCATCCAACTTGTCCACCACTATCCACTCCACCACCCCCCATGCCCACCACTACTACATTGGCAGCCAAAGATTAGGAGCCTGGGGCTGAAGTATGACTATACGGTGAGCAGCAGACCCTTCAAGCATACAAGGGATGCAACTCTCACACTGAATATATACATGACCACATGGACACCTCTGGGTTGTAAACTTCACCTGCAGCCTGGAAACAGGTGACGCTGCTTAAAAACCTGTTGCCCAGGATGCCCAAGGAGGGATGGGGGGATTCAGGAAAACAGCAGGGGAAATGACAAGGCTCTAGAGGACTTTGCGTGAAAATAAGCAGAGACAGTGGAAGAGTAACAACGGGGATACAGCATTAGTGACAAAGGTGATGTCAGAGGTAATTAGAAAAATGTCAAAGCTAAAGGCACCAGATCTAAATGTTTGAAGTATTCACAACAAATGAGATGAAACAAAGCGCTGAAAGAAGTTAATAGGTTTCATTAAATAGCTATTATGGAGACATGGCTGGAACATGGCTAATGTTGGGAACTAAATCTTATAGGATGTTTAACTTTTTGAAGAAGCAGGCAGAATGAAAAAGGAGGGAGTAGCCCTGATAAGAAAATATGGGATAAAGGCAGTCGAGGGAAAGGACCTTAGCTCAGAAAATCAAGAAGAAGGATTAATTTGGATGGAGCTAAGAAACCACAAGAAGCAGGAAATATTGGGGGCAGTTGTTTATTGCCTCCCCCCCACTCCCCAACAGAGGGTGTAGTGTATATGGAATCAAATAAATCTGACAAGAATGAGGAACAAGAACAAAGAACAAAGAAAAGTAAAGCACAGGAACAGGTCCTTTGGCCCTCTAAGCCTGAGCCGATCATATTGCCCCTCAACTAAAACATTTGGCACTTCCAGGGTCCGTATCCTTCTATTCCCATCCTATTCATATATGTGTAAAGCTGCCTCTTAAACACCACTATCGTACATGCTTCCACCACCTTCTCTGGCAGCAAATTCCAGATACTCACTACCCTCTGCGTAAAAAACTTGCCCTGCACATCTCCTCTATAGTTTTCTTCTCTCACCTTAAATTTATGTCCCCTAGTAATTGACGCTTCCACCTTGGGAAAAAGCTTCTAACTTTCTACTCGATCCATGCCACTCATAATTTTGTAAACTTCTATCAAGTCGCCCCTCAATCTCCGTCGCTCTAGTGAGAACAGTCCAAGTTTCTCCAACCTCTCCTCATAGCTAATAACCTCCAGACCATGCAGCATCCTGGTAAATATCCTCTGCACCCACTCCAATGCCTCCATATCCTTCTGCTAATGTAGCGACCAGAATTGCACGCAATATCCCAAGTGTGGCCGAACCAATGTTCTATACAGCTGCAGCATGACTTCCCAGCTTTTATACTCAATACCCCTGCTCACGAAGGCAAGCATGCATATGCCTTCTTGACTATCTGCCTGCGTTGTCACTTTCAGTGATGTGGACCTGTACACCCAGATCCCTCTGCCCGTCAATGCACTTAAGGGTTCTGCCATTTACTGTAGGAACTGAAAGAAACCAGTTTTAGTAAAGGGATAATGCTGCAGAAATTAAATTGGAACTAAATTGGAACAAATCTCCTGGACCCACCGACCTTGCATCCTAAGATTTTCAAACAGGAAGCTGCAGACAGAGTGGATCCATTGATTTTCATCATGCAAAATTCCATAGATTCACTGTGACCCTGAAGCCCCGCCCACTCCCTCCTCCCTCACCAGGCAGGAGTGAGAGTTTGGAACATGTACTGCCTGGAAGTGTGGTGGAGGCAGATTCAATTGAGGCATTCAAGAGGGCATTGGATGATTATTTAAATAGAAACAACATGCAGGGTTAGGGGGGAAAGGTAGGAGATTGGCACTAAGATAAAATGCTCGGAGAGCCGGTGCTGACACGATGGGCTGAATGGCCTGCTTCTACACCGTAACAAATCTGTTTGTGGTCAAGATGGAAGCCTATGCGTCCCTATCACTGAAAAGGCACAGCCTTCCTCTCTCAAGATGGCGGCCGGTTGCCCGGGTAACGCTGAACTGCCAGCGGGGCCCAAGCCACGCGTCCCTGCTACGACCTGATCCCCACTCGTAAGATGGCGGCCATTGCGCCCGCTCCCCTGGGACCTCTCACCTTGGGTAATTACGGGGCAATTGGCCTATTATTGGGGGCCTCAGGCCTACCCCGGAATTATATACATTTCGCAGGCCATCCACGGTTCTCATTCCTACCCCGTGCGCACAATCTCCTCCCGCTTCCCGAACCGTCCGCTCCAATTCAGTCAATCGCCATCACTGACAATGAGCATGCTCAGAGCGCACGGAGCCCGCACCTGCGCACTGGCGTCCTATAGTCATTTGTAGGGGACTTTCTGAATCGCGGTCTGTTCTGGGGAAGTGATCTGCCATTGACAGCTTGAAGTTACTTTTTTGGCATCCCTTTCGAGATCGGAGCCAGAGGCACAATACACAAAATTAGCACACTAAGGCTGTATACCTGTATACCTTGAATACCTGGACCTTCATCCCTGATGCAAAATCTGTGGCGTAGATGGAAGGTATGTCATGTGAACAACAGTTCAACCTAATGGTCTGATGCTGGACTCTAAATTCTCTGTAATTCAATGTAATAACCCAACTCCTGATCAGCATTTTTCACATCTACGTGATGTTGCTGGCTATGTCAACATCTATCGCCCATCCCTATATACCCTTGAGAATGTGGCGGTGAGCTGTCTTCTTGAACTGCTGCAGACCATTTGGTGTAAATGCATCCAAAGGGCTGTTAAGGAGAGAGTTCCAGGATTTTGACCCAGCAGAGGTGAATTAATGCTTGGATTCATACAGCTAAACCTCCGGAAGTTGATTACTACTCCAGGCCACATAACTCCCCATCATAAACTATTTACTTTATCACTGACTCCATCCCACTCCCTGGACGTCGACTGAGGCTGAAATGGACCATCCTGACTGTCTTACATCCAGTACCGGGTGAGCAGAAATGTTCTCCAAATAAATATTGGGAAGAGGGAAAACACTGTCTTCAGGCCCTGCTATAAATTCCACTCCCTATCCACCGATTCATCCCTCTTGCTTGCAGTACTCTGAGGCTGAACCAGATTGCTCATAATCATGTTGTCATATTTTACCCCAATCTGAGCTTCGGAGTACATATCACTAAGACCGCTTATGCCAAATCCTGTAATATTGCCTATCCGTGTCCCTGCCTCAGTTCAGCTGCTGCTAAAACTCATTTGTTCTTTTTTTATTCCCTCCAAAGTGGACTATTCTAATGTGCACCTTATTGGCCTCCCAGATTCAACTATAGAAACTTGAGTAAAGTGTGAAGTTTTAGCAACCTTACCTTAGGAAGCATATTATTATTTTAGACGGAGTGCAACAAAAGTTCATCAGACTTTCTCCCAGGATAGTGGGGCTATGATATGAAGACAGATTGGGGGAACTGGGTCTGTGTTCTCTAGCGTTTCGAAGAATGACAGGTGAACTCACTGAAACCTACAAAACACTTAAAGGAATAGACAGGGGAGATGCAGGAAATGTGCTATTCTTCGTTGGGGAATCTAGAACCAGGACACACAATTTCAAAATAAGGGGAAAGCCACGTATGACCGAGATGAGTAGAATTTGTACTTTTACTCAGAGTGTTGTGAGTCTTTGGAATTACCCATCACATGGGGCGGGGGGCGGTAGGAGGGGGGCAGAGTGGCGGTGGCATTTTGGGGGCTGTGGATGCTCTCATTGAGCATGTTTAAAGTAGGAAGTTACAGATTTCTAAATACCAATCATGTAAAAGAAGATGGGGATAATGTGGGAAAAAGGCACTGAAGTGGATGATCAGCCATGATCGTATTGAATGGCAGAGCAGGCTTGACGGGCTGAATGGCCTACTCCTTCTCCTGTGTTCATCTGTTGAGGTCATCCAAAACTCAGCTGCTCATATCCTTATTCATACCAAGTCTTATTCACCATCACTGCTGTGCTCGCTGCTGATCTCAGGCCCTACAACTCTCGGGAATTTTCTGGGCTCATTGAATTCTGGCCCACCCAGACTCCTGTTCCTTCCCCGTGGCAACAATCGTCTCCCACATCCCGAGCCATCTGTTTCTCCTCTATCCGTTTGCACCAGCCACGTCGAGCATGCTCCGAGCACCGCCCAGCACCGCATCGGCGCTCTTGATCCCTGCGCTCAATGATAGGAGACTTTCTGACCCGTGAGCAATCCTGAGTAAATCAACCACCATCAAGACCAATCAGTGAAACAGGCAAAATGGAAGATCCATGCAAAAGGGGAACATTGGGCAGGAGGCACAATGAGAGTTTCGGACACATTATTACATACACTCATCAGAAACACATTAACCTGATAGCAGGTCACTTCCACATGATCAGCCTGTGGCACGGAGCCTCCTGAAATTCCAGCCCCTTTAAGGAATTTGAGTTGTGGAGTCAAGTCTTAGTGAAATCAGGGTTTTAATTGTTCACCGTTTTACAAATTGGTGCGGAGTCACATTTGAAGTTCATGCAAACTGTGACTCCAAGGTTTATTAACCCTTCAACCTCCAGACCATTTGAGCTCCCTATTGTTGGACACTCTTTTGTTCTTCAATGTCCTCCTAGTTTTGTTGTACCTGATCCAATAACCACCCTCCTAACATCACACAGGGAATGGCTTTAGGCTTCTTTTGACTTTTCACCTCAGTCTTATTCTGCTGAATTGTCCGTTACTTTTTTGTCCATTATCTTTTTTATTAGATATTATCCCTTCTTTTTGTTCCAGGATTTAATCTTTCTGCCCTTTACTTTTCAACCATCATTATCGGTGAATTAGCATCATCTATCATACCAGTAGGAAAGCCACAACTGGGATTAACAAGAGTATTTTCTGCATCTATCTTCCACCAGCGATAATCACCCAGGATAACAACAGACCTCTTAATTATGGTTTGTTGTTTCCTGTGCCCAGATGTTGATCAATATTGAGTTAAGGTTCATTGAACGTTGTGGAATCGTATGACCAAAACGCTTGCAGTCATGGAAGGATAATGTTTATCGGAGTTTCTCTAACTGGTGTTAACTGATGACTAACAATTAACTGCCAACTTTGTTTAAATTCAAAGCAAGTACGTTCATTCTGGTTTGTCAATTTATTGCCGGGGAATGACCCAGGGTATAGCTGCCGCTTATTTTGGTCAGTCGAAACAGACAACGTTTGCATACATGTTATTTATGTCTGCAACGAACAGGGCTATGTTATTTCGGTTCCACACATAAGTGCATACTGCTAACCTGGCTGGTAATTTTAAATTGGTTGACGGTGTAATTCTTAGAGCAATAAGCATTGTTGAGCAAATATTGGTCAATTGTGGAATCACGTTGAATGTTGGATACTGGTGTTTTGAATTTTGCAAGCACGAGCTGGTTGGATACAGTCACTACTGAAGACGTATTCTATTTAATATCAGCAGCCAGTCTTTGGGTCATACAGCATACATAACTAGCATCGTGCCAGCACTGAAATTCAAATATCATATTGCTCATTTACGTGATCGGCTGAACTATTTGTCTGGGAGGCAAAATCCTGTTAGTAGCAAACAGCGGTCATGATGCTGCTGCATAGTAGCAGCTTGAAATAGCTAACATCCACCTATTGCTCAAATTTCTAAGAAACGTTACATTTCCTGGGTAATCTGAGGTAGACATAGCACTTTGCAGTACTGAAAGTGGTGGCACTCGGCCCATTTATCCATTTGCTTGATATATACTAATGACCTGATCAGCTTAGCTTTTATCCCACAGGTTAGATTTGATGCATCAAATTTCAACAACACGTTTGCATAGTGAGCAAATGACTTGCACCCTGTTTTCGAGGTAGTCAATAAGGCCAGTCATGTGGTTGGTTGAACTGTGGGAATCCCAGCATATATTTTGACCAATCATGATAAGCTTGCAGTGAAAGTTATTAGAGAACACCTGGCAGATCTTTTTTAACTAGCTCGTCAGGGAAAGGGAGTTCATTTGACTGCTCGATTTCAAAGTGCAGGATGGGGCCCAATAAGCTGTGTAATGAAATTCCAGCATACAGCTGCACATTCAAATATACAAGTGTGTCATTTACTCATCAAAAATATTTAAGGGATACGAGGCTGGGGGGTCATTCCATCAAATATACATTTCTCATGGAACCCAACAAAGCTGTTTGCGAGAGCTGGACTTAGAGGGAACCCCATGGCGGCACCATTTATTGGACATTCATAGCGTCCTAAAACTTGAACTTAATTGCGCAAGGTGCTGAGTTTGTAAGTTCAATGGACACTGATTCGCACAGTGGTGTGGGTCTAGATCGCCATGATATAGTGCTGCAGTGCAAATGCCTATGGCTTCCTTGAGCTGTATAATGGTGAATACGCTGGCAATGTCAAATGACCATACAGGACTCACATATCGGCAATGATGCTATGTCGATGTGCTTATTGGATATTGCTAACCTATTGCCAGCCGCTCCTACTCGGTTCTCCAGACCCGCCCTCTGTTCCTATTGGTCCGCAGTAGCCGTCAATCACACGGAAATTCTGAGCTGGAGCATGCGCAGTATGGGAACGTTGTTGGACTTAGGTGGTGGCGACGAAATTCCGAGGGAAGGCAGGGAAGTGCCGAGCAGTGGTATCGTGCTGCCAGAGTGCTACTATGTATCATTCTCTAACCAGTGGCAGCCATAGTCGTGAGTCCCCCAAACAGCCCACTGAGCTGTGACTCCTGTGGAACCCTCCCAAACAGCCGACACCTGTCGAGCCCATGACAGCATAAGACATAGGAGCAGAAATTAGGCCATTCGGCCCATCGGGTCTGCTCCATCATTCAATCAAGGTTGATACATTTATCAACACCATTCTCCCGCCTTCTCCCCATACCCTTTGATCCCCTTACCAGTCAAGAACCTATCTATCTCGATCTTAAATACACTCAATGACCTGGCCTCCACAGCCTTCTGTGGCAATGAATTTCGTTGATTCACCACTCTCTGGCTAAAGAACTTTCTCCTCATCTTTGTTCTAAAAGGTCTTCCCTTTACTCTGAGGCTGTGCCCTCGAGTCCTAGTCTCTCCTACTAATGGAAAAATCTTCCCCATGTCCACTCTATCCAGGGCTTTCAGTATTCTGTAGGTTTCAATCAGATCCCCCCTCATCGTTCGAAACTCCATCGAGTACAGACCCAGAGTCCTCAAATGTTCCTCATATGTTAAGCCTTTCATTCCTGGGATCATTCTCATCAACCTCCTCTGTATCCACTCCAGGGCCAGCACATCCTTTATCAGATATGGGGCCCAAAATTTCTCACAATATTCAAAATGTCGTCGGACTGGGACCACAGTACCCGGCAGGCTGCAGCCTCGCTAATGTCACTTGCGCATGCCTGCCAGGAGCTGGATGACACATGCGCAGTTTGTCTTCTATTCTTCCTTCATGTGGGGATCGGCCCTCTGCTCATGCTCAGAAGAAAATTGATCAAATGGAAAAGGGATGAACGGCGCGAAACTACAGGTCATAGCTTGGCCTAAATAACCAAGTGGTTATGGTACTGGGTTTGTAACCCCAAGATCAAGAGTTCAAACCTCACAATGGCAAACTATGAAACAATGTAACTTCATCTGAATAGGAACAGATGGAAACGTGTTTGTACTCGAAAGACTTACAGGTCATGTAGAAGCACCATTACGGGAGAAGGTGGCCCACCCAGCAAGGATGACAGGAGAATGGTCCCAGAGCTTCCAGAGGTAAGTTTAAAGAAAGCTCCAAGTTAAGCAAAGAGCAGTGAAGGGAGCAGTCTTGAAGCAATTTGGGCTTGAAAGAAGCCGTGAAGATCTGGGATGGCAACTGAAGGTCGGTGACTCCTTAATGCAGGCCGTTGGAGCAGTGATTTCTGCTTGAAAGGGTCGAAGATCTGAAAGTATGCTTGGAAGCTGAAGATTGAGTGTGCATGCAGATGAGGAGAGTGTGCCAACTGATGTTAAGGATAGGTTGACTGTCCTTGGTTGCACCAGTGTGGGTGGCACACTTAAGGATAAATTAGCTGCAATTGGAAAAAAGCAAATGACCCAGGTGGTTCAAAGGTGTTTGGAAATTATCTGTTCACTATTATGCCAATAAACAACATGGGTAATGAGGGGCATGCTTTCAAATTCAGTTTGCAACGAATTCGTACCAGAGGCACATGTGCATTGTTGGGCAGCTGGACTTGAAGAAAACTGTAAAATCATGTTGTTTCAGGACAATAGTTAAGCGCATCCCCCTCAAGCTTGGTGAAGAACAATGATTTTGCTGTTTACTTCCCCACCACCCCCTCCACCTTACCCACCCCACGCCCAACATAATATCGTTAATTCAGCTGATGGACTCAGACAGTTTTCGGATCATGAAATGTAAATGATAAAAGCATTGATGACGAGGATACCATAGTGAATCCGATGCAGAAAGTACCCATAGAAGATATTATTAAGATGGGTTGGGTTGATTGATGCACTCGAACAAAATGTACGTATAAATGAGCAAGAAATAAAATATATATAAAATAAAATAAAAACAAACTTATAAAACAAAAAAACAATGTTGATAAGACAGATGAAGCTGGAAGAATTATTCAAAAATTCCTCCCAGCAGTGTAGATCGATGCTCTGAACCTTCAAGCAGAAGCAGGTTCAAAATGGTGCCACAGGTGAGGTCTTATTACTGATACCCTGCATTTATTATTCAGTGATATACCTAACTTTTCTAGCCATATAATTGATTCTAGGCTATAACTGTCCTTGGCTTAGGCTATTGTAATGTTAGTAAGCCTCGTCCTATATGACATATCAGAAAGCAGAAATTACCTGAAATCCAAATGGCGATCAGCCCTGAGCATTTTGGATACCAGATAGCTGACTTGAAAAATGTTCCATAATGAAATTCTAGCTAATGTAAAGACTAGTGATTCAAAATATAACACAGTTCAAAATAAAATGACCTCACACGTTAATTCCTTTCTCCCCCCAGAAATGCTTCCTGACATAATGAGTATTTCCAAAATTTTCCATTCTTTTTCAGATTTCCAGCATCAGTAGTATTTTGATTTTGCGTGCCTTTCTGCAATCTGATTCAAAATATGTTATATGAAGCAAAAGGCGGATGGACTTTGGAAGGTTGTGCTCCCTGTATGGTGTGTCATTAAGATGATAGTTTGGACATGGGAGATGGTCATCATCCTATGGTGCTGTTCTTGCAAGTTGACTTTTCAACCAGTGAGACTGCACCAGGAAGAGTCTAGACATGTGACCGTGTATTCCCATGGTTGGAAGGGACCAGCTTTGACTGCTGCGTGATTGGCTTCTGCCTTCCTTTGTAGAGTCACCTCGGGAGTGGTTGGGGGCGGGGGGGGGGGGGGGGGGGGAGTTGGCGTGGTGGTGACTGTGGGTGTTGTAGGGAGAGCGTTGTGGAGATTGAGCATTAAGGCAATAACGTCTGTATTCAGGTTCAGGCAGCAGAGAGGGTGAATAAGCAAAGTTCTGGTGGTGATAGACAACTGTCTGTTAATATAGTTGGTGAAGAGGAGGAAGGTTCATTCATGGTCGATCAAGACAACAAGGTTCCACGCTTATGGGTTTAGCTTGGGGTGGCAGTGGGGAGAATGGAGGAATCCAGACTGCCATTGTGATCATGTTTATAGGAGAGGACAGTGTCATTTTGGCTGGTATTTCTTGTGAGCAAGTGTTTGCCCATCCGGAATACAAAGTTCGTTCAACAGTTAAAGTGCAGCAAACATCCTTCAGCTGATAGAGGACGTGAAGAATGTGGTTGCCCTGCTTGTGGAAACTGGTTACACACTTACTGATGACCTGGGACAGCTTATACATCATGAAACCAAGGGAAATGCTCAGAGCTACAATAAACATGGAGAGGAGGAGAATTTATTGAACGTGATATGTACTGCTATAATCCTCAAACCACCTGGCAAATGATTTGTCCCTCGATGCAAACAAGTGGAAAAGCGTAGCAGATTCACAATACTGCCCCTCAACCTGTGTGATTCCCAAAGCTTGTCCTAAAGAAATTGGACAGAACATTTGTACTGGACATTGTACTAGCAGTCAAATGAGGGCCGAGTGCTTACAGAGAATGGCAGGTGATGTTTCTCCAGGTGGGAAGAATTAGCAATGGTGCAAAATGAAGCTAGAGCTCCCTCTCTTAGATATTTCTCCCTGATAAAGATTCTCAGGACTGACAACAGTGTGAGGGAGCAACCCTCAGCTAGAACCCTAAAGGAAGCTCATTCCACCCTTACTGCTGTTGAAACAGCAGCTGGAATTCCGCAACCAAGGGGATGGTTTAGGTGGCTGGAGGGAGATGAACTCACACCTTTCACACGCTATGACACAGAGAAACATGACACTCAAACTCTAGTGTGGAGCAGATTGCATTATTTTTTTAACTGTCAATATTTTCTTTTCCCCATCAACCATCGTCCCTGGCAATACTTTTCCTTTTATCCCGCTGCATTGTAGGTTTTGACTTTACTCCAGAGGTCTCTGGGAAATTATGTTAGATTCTGTTTAAAATCAGCATGGTTCAGTACTTTCCTGCAGGTAGCTAACTCATCATTATCCTGCTCCTTTGTGTTCTCCCGACACTGACCAGGTTTTAGCATAAACACTCAATGGGAAAAAAAAATAACTATACGGCATTAAAGTTTGAGCGAAAGATAATAAACGCATTGGAGCCTCTTCCAAATGATACATAATAAGCGATTGCTCTCTGGTATTGCCAGTTTATGTTTTTTTTCTTTTGCTTTCAATTTATCTATCGACAGACTGACATCTTCAATATTCATTTATTTCATGCATCCAGCACTGGTATATTGCACACAGTCAGAGGTCGACTCATGGGTACGAAACTTCCCAGTCACAGTAACTGACTCTGGAAAGGTGCAGCACTAACTCCGAGCATCACGAACAGCCTCTACGGATCAGCCCTGTATGCTCCCATTATACATTTATTGTGGCTGCTGCTGGAATATTGTGAGTGTGTGACATCAAACCCACGTAATATTTCAGCATTTCCGTCATTTTGTTCTGTATATTTCAGCTTTTTCCTTCATATGTCATGCATTTCTTGACAGCACGTTTTCAGTATTGACAAGACACAAGAGAATGATACGAAATGAGTCCGAATGACCCTTCTGTTGAAGGGTCATGAGGACTCGAAACGTCAACTCTTTTCTTCTCCGCCGATGCTGCCAGGCCTGCTGAGTTTTTCCAGGTAATTCTATTTTTGTTAATGATACGAAAGAGTTGGGACACAAATACCAACGCCGAACTTGCTCGATAATCTCGAAAGGCACCAAAGCCGTCCTTAAAACATTTGTGTCGATTATCTATTGAAATTCTCTTTGCCGTTTCCTCCTTAAAAAATCAGTTTGCAATTTATTTGCTTCGATGAAGCAAGTTGTGGACGTATAGCGGGGCAGCCATAAAATAGGGAGAATTTGCATTACAGGTTTGGGGATTTCGATTCATAACGGTTCGCTTTAGGAGGCTGTGCTCCCTGCATAACGCATTAAAAGGCAGCTTCGTTCGAAGACAAGGCTTTAATCAATTAGACTCCGATCCATTTGGACTAGCAAGGAGCAGAGCCTGGTCACGTGGCCCAGTATTATTGCGAGAGGGCGGGGCCAGCTCTGGCTGCTGTGTGATTGGCTCTGACTCTCTTCGTGAATGGAACCTGGAGGCAGGTTTTACACCCTGGTTGCAACTCATCAGTTGCAGTGACCGCGGGCTGGAGCTGGAGTTTGCAGCTGAAACTGACAATGAATTTAATTAATATAAAATTATGACATTTAAGTTAACATGTCTATAATTTAAATTAAATCAGATAATTCATAAATCAATACCTGGATACATCAACAATACAGCACTGTCTTTATCTGAGACGACAGCAGATTGTGGAAATTCATTTATTCTCAACAATTAAGGAATTTTATTAATCTATTAATCGGTCTATCTAATACAGTTTTTTACAGGATAGCTTTGCCTTGGGATTTTGCTGAAAATAGGGCATAGTAAATCTGCCGCACTTTTTGTACTCGGCCCAATTCTCTTTTCCATTCATTGTTGCTTTCACTGATAAGGTGTTAATCCATGGTGCCCTCTGTGCATGTGGATACAACAGATCCCAGCCGCTCGAAAGCAAGAAACTATGGGGGTTGGGGGAGGGTGTTCCCGACTTCTGCAGGGACATCCATTCCTCAGCTTGCTGCTCTGGTAAGAAACCGGCATTAGGAATCATCGGCCTCACATAAACCTTTCAATTTCCACTGCAAGGAAGTGAAAAAAAAAAACAGTAATGCACCTGAGTAACAAGTTTTTTTTTGCATCTATTTCCCAGCTGTGGCTGTCGCTGATAAAGTCTGTATAATTGTGAGTGTGTATAATTTGACCTGAGACGCTGGTTTTGGACCGTCTTCTTGAATCGTTGATCTAACTGCTTGACATAACTAAACGAACATTGAGGCACGTTAAAAGCAGCTAACTTAACAGTGAATCACACTGGAGTCAGATACAGAACAGGCCAGATAAGGACAGCACATTTTATTTAAAAAAAATCAGACAGATTAATGATCACTGACAACAGTTTCTTTTCGCAAACCAGTTTCTCTTCAACTGAATTAAAATGTTCGAATTGTAAACTGAGCTCGTATTCTCTGGGTCATTAACACAACCCCTGGATTGTTCGTCCAGCAGTACAACAAATACACTACCCTCCCCTGATAGCTGAAATCACTCCATTAAATGGCCATTTATCAAATTGCAACGTGTGGGTTATGAGCATTAATTGGGTGTCAGTTACGTATCACAAAAGCCTAACAGCAGTTATGACATGTGTTTTTATTCTTCCTGTTACCCGTTCTTTTCACGATATATGTATCAATTCCTCACCACTATATGGTGATTAACTTGACATTTCTGAGTTGTGATTTTTATATTAAAGCATAAAGTTTTGATCCTCTACACCTTGATCTGTCAGTCTTTAGCTCCAGGTAATTTTGAATACAGCGTCATCTTTCTTGCGTGAGCTTGTTGTGCTAATAGGTCATTGTTAATTACGAATTATAGGTTCCCATCCCCTGATTTTTGAAGTCGGGTGAATACAGTGAAATTTCACTATTAGTATACCAGAGTGAGGAGAGAATAAACAAACTGTATTTTTTGGAATGTAACATAAAGCAGGACATAATGCAATATACAACTTGCCCATCAGTATCTGGAAATAGTATCAGTACAACCGAGTTACATCATGTGGAACATGACCCAGAACATTAAACTATCTTCTCTCTGTTTAAATGCTGATTATCCTGCTTTGGTTTAGGCCACAATCCATGCATTAGGCCCTCAGTGTTTCATACCGTGGTCCCTACGAAGATCCTATAAATATAGTGTAATGTAGTTTACACTGGGTGACTCAACTTCCACAACTTATTACTCTTTGAGCTAGTGGGTGCACTTATCATGTCAACCTCTTTGTTTCACACACCCCAGTCCCACGTGTCACCCCAGCTGGTTAAATGTATAAATGACAGCAAATCGACAGGGCAGAGTCTGTACTAAAGACAAAAACAAAATTACCTGGAAAAAACTCAGCAGGTCTGGCAGCATCGGCGGAGAAGAAAAGAGTTGACGTTTCGAGTCCTCACTGACCCTTCGAGAGAACTTGATTTCGAGTCCAAGAAAGAGTTGAAATATAAGCTGGTTTAAGGTGTGTGGTGTGTGGGGGGGGGGGGGGGGGGGGGGGGGGGGGGGGGGGGTGGGGGGGGGGCGGAGAGATAGAGAGAGAGAGAGGTGGTTGTGTGGACAAACAAGCAGTGATAGAAGCAGATCATCAAAAGATGTCAGCGACAATGGTACAATAGAACACATAGGTGTTAAAGTTAAAGTTGGAACTTCCAATCTCCACCCCTCCATCTTTTCACGTGGTCCATCTCTGACACTTCCCTTCCCTTCCTTGACCTCTCTGTCTCAATCTCTGGTGATAGACTGTCCACCAATATCCATTACAAACCCACCGACTCCCACAGCTACCTCGACTACAGCTCCTCACACCCCGCTTCCTGTAAGGACTCTATCCCAATTCAATCAGTTCCTTCGCCTTCATCGCATCTGTTCTGATGATGCTACCTTCAAAACGGTGTCCTCTGACATGTCCTCCTTCTTCCTTAACCGAGGTTTTCCACCCACGGTCGTTGACAGGGCCCTCAACCGTGTCCGGCCCATCTCCCGCACATCCGCCCTCACGCCTTCTCCTCCCTCCCAGAAACATGATAGGGTCCCCCTTGCTTATCACCCCACCAGCCTCCGCATTCAAAGGATCATCCTCTGCCATTTCCGCCAACTCTAGCATGATGCCACCACCAAACACATCTTCCCTTCACCCCCCTTATCGGCATTCCGTAGGGATCGCTCCCTCTGGGACACATTGGTCCACTCCTCCATCACCCCCTACTCCTCAACCGCCTCCTATGGCACCACCCCATGCCCACGCAAAAGATGTAACACCTGCCCCTTCACTTCCTCTCTCCTCACCGTCCAAGGGCCCAAACACTCCTTTCAAGTGAAGCAGCATTTCACTTGCATTTCCCCCAACTTAGTCTACTGCATTCGTTGCTCCCAATGTGCAGAGACCAAATGTAAACTGGGCGACCGCTTTACAGAACACCTGCGGTCTGTCCGCAAGAATGACCCAAACCTCCCTGTCGCTTGCCATTTTAACACTCCACCCTGCTCTCTTGCCCACATGTCTGTCCTTGGCTTGCTGCATTGTTCCAGTGAAGCCCAACGCAAACTGGAGGAACCACACCTCACCTTCCGACTAGGCACCTTACAGCCTTCCGGTCTGAATATTGAATTCAACAACTTTAGGTCGTGAGCTCCCTCCCCCATCCCCACCCCCTTTCTGTTTCCCCCTTTTTTTCCCAATAAATTATATAGATTTTTCTTTTCCCACCTATTTCCATTATTTTTAAATATTTTAAAATCTTTTATGCTCCCTCCACCCCCACTAGAGCTGTACCTTGAGTGCCCTACCATCCATTCTTAATTAGCACATTCATTTAGATAATATCACCAACTTTATCTTTACCACCTATGTGTTCTATTGTACCATTGTCGCTGACATCTTTTGATGATCTGCTTCTATCACTGCTTGTTTGTCCACACAAGCACCTCTCTCTCTCTCTATCTCTCCGCCCCCCACACACACACACCTTAAACCAGCTTATATTTCAACTCTTTCTTGGACTCGAAATCAAGTTCTGTCAAAGGGTCATGAGGACGCGAAACGTCAACTCTTTTCTTCTCCACCAATGCTGCCAGACCTGCTGAGTTTTTCCAGTTAATTCTGTTTTTGTTTTGGATTTCCAGCATCCACAGTTTTTTTTTGTTTTTATCTCTGTACTAAAGACACTGTTTCAATAACTGTCGTTTTCTTATTTAGGGAAGACAGGAAAACATTGATTCTTCCATTCCAATTCCCAGTTATACAATCTGCTGGAACTTCCCAACAGGACATCCTCCCTGAGTCACCCCATGCAGTGGACGTTTGTCCCTATTGGATGGTGGGATATTTCCCAGCTGATTATCCAGTTCTCCCATCCTTAACCCACAAAGGTTCACTTGCCAGCAGCGTCAGTGGGCAATAAGATTGAGAGGGAACACTGGGAACTTTGCCCTCCAACCCAGGAATACTAAGTGCAATTGTCAATGTCCGAATGCAGCCTAGACTGAACGCCACCCAGGGTTCTTCCCCAGTGCCCCATTGGATAATTTGAGAAATGGCCAATTAAAGGGGTGGTGGTAGACAGAAAATCAGCCCAACATGTTCTTATTATGATAACAGCAATGCTGATCAACTGAAATGTCATACTGTCATATTTGGTTCCACTTCGGATTCCTGCAGACTCCAGGTGTCTGTTCCAATTTGGACGGATCCGATTTCATTTCAGCCTGAAACAGATTAAAGATTCATCAGGAAATAAACATATTTAACAACAGTGTAAATAACAGGGAGAGTAAAACAATTAAAGACAAGTATTAACCATAAAGGTGACTGAATCGTATTTATGCTGTAATTATTACCTTAACAATTAACACAAGCACTCACTCAATCTCCATTAAATCCCAGCAGGTCTGTGTGAGATACTGTAGTTTTGGGAATGTTCGGTCTGTGAAGAAGTTTTAATCCAGTTACATGTTATTTAGTGACAGGTTTGTATTGAGGGCAGAGGCGAGTTCCTCAGCACAATAATCTGTTAGACCAGCGCCGCATAGACTGGGGACCAGAGGGAGAAAATAATAGGAATCAACCTGTGCTATTTGAAGGAACCACATGATGTTGTAATGTGTTCCTCATACTCACCACTATCTGGGTAAACAATTTTCTCCTATATTCTGAATTGGATTTCATAGTAATTGTTTTATATTTATGACTCAATCAACTCCTCTCTTGCTACAGGACCGGAGGGTCTCGAGTAATATATTGTCATTTAGAAAGGGATAGACACATCAATTATAGGCACTCCGTCTAAAGTTACAGGTTGGCAAATTATTCTGAAACATTTTGAAGAACTGTGTTAATCTCCACTAAGAATTACAGAAATTAATCATGGACAACCAGCATTGATTTTTTAAGGGAAGTTGGTGGCTGAATAACTTTCATTTAATTTTTTGGTAAGGTAACAGAGTGGGTTAACAAAAGCGCTGGAAAGGTCATAGCTGAAACAGTAGCTCTGTTTATCCACAACTGAAGCAGCCCATTTTCCTGGACAACATTCAGGCTTGGACAGATAAATGGCAAGTAATATTTGCGCCACACAAGTGTTGGCAGTGATAATATCCAATAAGAGATAATCCAACCATCTGACCTTGCTACTAAATGACATTCCCTTGCTTAATACTATCATCTTCCTGAAGGTTGCTATTGACCAGAAAATCATCTGGACTAGCCAAGCAAACATTGTCACCACAACAACAATTCACAGACTGTGAATTCTGCAGCAAGAAAGTCACCACCTGCCTCCCCCAAGTCTGTCCACCATCTATCTACAAGGCATAAGTCAGGTTTGTGTAAGTAAAGTCTCTAATTGCATGTATGGCTGCAGCATCACCAATGCTCAAGAAACTTGACGCCATCCAGGACAAAACATCGCATCCATCGCATTTAACGTTCACTCCCGTCATGACCAATGCAAAGTGGCAGCAGTGTATGCCATCATATACGAGGGGCATTGGAGCAACTCGCCAGGTCTTTCTTCGATAGCACCTTTGAAACTTGCGATACCTATCACTTAGAAGGAGAAAGTCATCTATCCCATGGGAACACCACCTCGTGCAAATTCCACCCTAAGTCACGATCCACCCTGAAATGGATCACATATTACTGTCCGATCATCGCTGCTGGAACTTCCTTTCTAACAGCACGGTGGGTGTACCTGCAACAAGCGGACTGTAGGGCTCAGGAAGGTGGCTCAGGACCACCTTCCCAAGGGCAATTAGGAATGACAAACAAATGCTGGCTTTCGTAGGATGGGCCCACATCCTACGAAAGAATAATAATAATAAAAATATAAAAATAATAAAAATATGTTGCCTTACCTGCTGAACATGTCTAGCATTTTCTGTTTGCATTTCAGACTTGCAGCAACTGCATTGTTTTTTTTAATATTGAATTATTCGTCTCTTCGACAAGGTCTTTAACAATGTTCTTGACAAGGTCCAATGCTCATAGATAGGAGCAAAGCTATAGATTGTTGGAAGATAGCAATAAACTGGAAATGTAGGCAAATAAATGACAAATGATATTCGACCTGGAGTTGTTGCTGGAATTGGAGCATTTTAATTATGAGGAGAAAATGGTTGTTAGACTGATTGTTATTGCTGGACAGTGGAAGATAAGTGTAGATTTATTTCAGGTTTATGGAATGATGAGCTTCTTAGATAAAATGGAGAGCAAAAACCTATTTTCATTAGCGGGGAGATAGTAACATTAAAAACTGGAGGGTACACATTTACAACAATTGGAAGATTGGTTAGAGTGAACTTGAGGTGTAATGTTTTCAGTTAGAAGGCAGTGGGATCTGGAGAGCTCTTGGATAGGCACTTGAAGTGCCAAAACTACAGGTCTCTGGATCAAGATCCGTGAAGTGGGATTAGGCTCAATAGCTTCTTGTTAGCTGGCACTAAACAAAAATAATGTTTGAATTAAATATCAAATAATATATGATAAAATATATCTGAGAGTAAAAAGAGTATTTTGAATGTGTATTCTAACTTGCTTTCAGATTATAGGTAAATAGCAGAAATATTTTACAGATTGATAAATTAAAGATCAGTAGGAAAGTTAAAAACAAATTGAAAAACTAATTAAATAAAATAGGGACGCAGGGCCAGGGGATATACTGTAGCTGCATGCTGTGGGAGCTGGTGGACCCCATTGTGGTTCCTCGTAACAACATATATAGCACATGTTGGTTGCTTGAGGAACTCTGGCCCAGAGTTGATGAGCTGGATTATGAGCTTTGGTCACTGCGACACACCAGGGAGGGCGAGAGTTACCACGATGCTGTGTTTCAGGAGACAGACCACACCCCTTAATTAACTACCTTGCATTCGGCCAGTGGTGAGGGACATGAGGGTGTGACTATGAGTAAGGCAGGTAGAGGTATCCACGAAATAGCACTGCAGGAGCCTCAGCCCATGCCCTTATCCAACAAGTTTGAGATTCTTGCTCCCTGTGTGGACGAAAGCGGGTACTGAAGGGAGGATGAGCAAACTGACCATAACACCGTGGTACAGGGAGCCATTCAAGTGGGCAGAGAAAAGAGAAATGTAGTTGTAATTAGGGATAGTACTGTTAGGGGAATATATACTATTCTCTGTAGCCAGAGTCGAAAGCCCCGAAGGCTGTATTGCCTACCAGGTGCCAGGGTTAATGATATCTCATCTGGGCTGCAGAGGAACTTGGAGTGGGAGGGGAAAGATCCAATTGCCGTGGTCCACATAGGTACAAACGAAATAGGTAGAACGAGGAAAGAGGTTCTGCTGAGGGAATACGAGCAGCTAGCGGCCAACTTAAAAAGAAGAACCAAAAAGGTAATAATCTCCGGATTACTACCTGAACCACGAGCTAATTGGCACCAATTTAATAAAATTAAAGAGGTCAATGCGTGGCTTGAAAGTTGGTGTTGTAGAAATTGGTTGGAATTCATTGGGCATTGACAATAGTACTGGGGAAAGAGGGAGCTATTCCGTTCAGAGGGGCTCCACTAGAATCAGGCTGAGACCAGTGTCCTGGTGAATCGCATAACTAGGGTTGTAGATAGGGTGTTAAACTAAATATTGGCGGGTGGTGTGTGGGGCGGAGGTGGGGGGGGGGGGGGGTGGGGTTGGGGTGGGGGATGCTCAGTTGCATGCAAATATAAAAAAAAAATCAAGGTTTAAGGTTCAGAGTGCCGGTTAGTGATGAGACTGATTGTTACCAAAGAGGGAAAGAATGGGATATCGTGTGTGAATGCCATATTGCACCAAAGAATCATATAAGAGTTTGGAAAAATGACAATAGGGCAAACTTAAAGGCTTTGTATCTGAATACGTGTAGCGTGTGAAATAAAACTACTGAGTTTACAGTGCAAATAAAGATAAATAGATATGATTTTGTGGCGATTACTGCGACGTGGTTACAGGGAGAATAGGTTTGGGAGTTGAACATCCAAGGGTACTCAGTGTTCTGGAAGGATAGGCAGGAAGGAAAAGCAGGTGGTGTAGCTTTTTTAGTAATGGAAGAGATCAATGCTATAGCGAGGAATGAAATGGGCACTGGAGAGCAAGATGTAGAGTCAGTCTGGGTAGAAATAAGAATTAGCAAGAGAAAGAAGTCCCTGTTGGGAGTAATCTATAGGTCCCCAAACAGTAATTCAGCAGTAGGGCACAGTATAATCCAGGAGCATGTAATAAAGGCACGGCAATAATCATGGATGTTTTCAGTATGCATATAGGCTGGACTAATCAAACTGGCAAGTGTAGCCTCGAGGGAGAGTTACCAGAGCATATTAGAGATTGTTTCTTGAAGCAACATGTTGTGGAACCAACCAGGGAGAAGGCGATTCTGGATTTGGTTTTGTGTAATGAGAAGGGATTAAATAATGATCTAATCATAAAGGTTCCTCTAGGAAAGAGTGATCATATCATTGCAGAATTTCAAGTTCAGTTTCAGAGCAAGAAACCTGAGCCCCACACTAGTGTTCCAGAATTAAACAATGGTAACTACATAGGCATGAGGACAGATTTGACCCTAATGGACTGTGCAGGAAGACTATAAGGTTGATGAACAGTGGCAAATATGTAAGGAGATATTCAATTCCTCCCAAGTAAAATATATTCAAAAGAAGAATAAAAATGGTAATGGGGTGGGGTGGGGAGGGTGGGGAAGCATACATGTTTGAGCAAGGAAGTTAAAGTTAACATAAATACAAAAACCTATACATACCAAACTGCAAACTTCAGTAGCATTGGGAAACCTTTCAAGATCAACAAGAGGTTACTAAAAAAATACACAAAGCAAAAGGATTATGAAATTATGAAAGGAAACTGGTGCAAAATCTAAAAACTGATAGCAAAAGCTTCAACAGATGCATAAAAGGGAATAGAGTAGCTAAAGTGAACGTTGGCCCCTTGAAGGATGAGACAGGAGAGCTCATTGTGTGGAACGCAGAAATATTAGAGACACTTAGTCGTATTTTGCCTCAGTTTTAACGATGGAGGACATTATTACCACACCAATAGTAACAGGTAGTGCAGAGGGAATGAACAATAATCATGGATGGAGAAAAAACATTGACCAAACTATTGGCACTAAAGTGTAATAAGTCCCTAGGATTTGATGACCTACATCACGGGGTCTTAAAGGAATGATAGCGGAGATAATGGATGCATTGGTTATAACTGTCCAAAATTCCCTGGATTCTGGAAAGGTTCCAGTGGTTTGGAAAAATGCTAATATTTAGAAAGGATCTGGTGGGTGTGGTGGCGGGGGTGGGGGGGGGGGGGGGGTGGGGGGGTGGGTGTGGGGTGGGGGTGGGGGTGGAGTGGGGGCAGTGGGGCTAAGCAGAACATAGAAAACTAGAGACCACTTAGTTTAATTTGTTGGAATCCATTATTAAGGTTGTAGTAATGGGGTATTTGGAAAATCAAAATGTAATCCATCAGAGTCAGCATGTTTTTATGAATAGTAAATCGTGTTTGACTAATTTACTGGAGTACTTTGAAGATGGGACAAAGTGGATAATGGGTATCCTGTAGATGTAGCATTTCTGGACTTCCAGAAGGCCTTTGATAAGGTGCCACACAAAATATTAATACAAAAGATCAGATCACACAGCGTTAGGGCTACTCTATTAGCTTGGATAGAGTACTGGCTAATCAACAGAAAGCAGAGAGTGGCAAAATGGGTCTTTTTCTGGATGGCAAGCTGTAACTAGTTGTGCGCCATAGGGTTCCATGCTTGCGCCCGAACTACTTAAAATCCATAGTAATGACGTGGATTCAGGGATAGAAGGTACGATAGCTAAATTTGCAGATGACACCAAAATAGGTGGGAAAGTAAGTTGGAATGAAGACATAAGAAATGTACAAATAGATATGGATACATTAGGTGAATAGGCCAAAATTTGGCAGGTGCAGGTTAAGGTTGATATGTGTGAGGTTATCCATTTTGGTCAGAAGAATAAAAAGGTGGCTTAATATTTTAATGGAGAGAAACTACTGAATGCTTCAGTGCAGAGGGATGTGGATGTTCTCGTGCATGAATTGCTGAAAGCTATTATGCAGGTACATCTTTGTAATCTACAGACTCATTGCCTAGAACAATTTAGCATCTAACTAAGTTTAGTGGACAATGAATTTGCTATATGCAATTCAACAGTCAATAGAAACTTTATTCCCCTTGTACACTGGTTATAAATAAGGAAGGCAAATGGAATTATGTCATTTTTTGCTAAAGTCATAAAGTTTTAAAATAGGGAAGTGTTCTTGCAACTTTAGAAGGCATTGGTGAGGCCAGACCTGGAGTACTGTGCACAGTTTTCATCCCTCTACTTGATGAATGATGTGGTTGCACTGGAGGTGGTTCAGAGGAGGTTCACTGGATTGATTCCAGAGATGTGGGACTTGTGTTTTGAAGAGAGACTGGGCAGTTTAGGCCTATACTCGCTGGAGTTTAGAAGGATGAGAGGAGATCTAATTGAGGTATATAAGATGCTAAAGGGGATAGTCAAAGTCGAGGTAGAGCGGATGTTTCCCCTTCTGGGAAATTCTGGAACTAGAGGCCATAGTTTTGGGCAAAGTGGTGGGGGTAGTTTTAATTAGAGATGAGGAGGAATTGCCTCTGTCAAAGGGTAGTGAATCTATGGAATTCACTACTTCAGACCGCAGTGGATGCCGGAACACTGAATAAAGTTAATGAGGAGATAGACAGAGTTTTAATTAGTAACGGGTTGAAAGGTTCTGGGTAGAGGGCTGGAAATTGGAGTTCTGGCTGAAATTAGATCAACCATGATCGTATTGAATGACGGAGCAGGAGGGGCTGCATTGGCTACTCCTGCTCGTCATTCTTATGTTCTTATCAGAGTAATAAATTACATTAAATTGTTAGATTAATCATGATAACCAATACATTGTCATAAAGTTGTAGTCATTTGTTATGTTGGACATGATAACTACTCCACAGGGCATACAGTCACAATTGTTTCTTATATTGAGCGTGGTACACAATGAACAGGGGAATAAACTTACGCATAAATGTTAAATTGAGGTTTATAACCAGTGTACAAGGGGAATAAAGTTTCTATTGGTTGTTGAATTGCATATAGCAAATTCATTGTCCACTAAATTTAGTTAGGTGCTAAATTGTTCTAGGCAATGAGTCTGGAGATTGCAAAGATGTAGTTGTTTGTTGTATTGGAAATAACAATGCAAAGACGGGAAAAGTGTTGCAGTTCATTTTTACATTGTTCCAAAAGTCAAATACATTGTCCTTGAATAGGAAATGTTATTTTTTTTGTAGTGGGGATTCAGGGTAGAATTCTGATTAGCCCATTTCCACAGATTTAGCGCAAGGATGGAGCAAGGTCATTTCCTTGAGTGGTTTGTGGAGGTGCATGCGCCAATTTCCCAAAAGCCCCTTTTCAGTCGGGATATTGACATAATTTTGCCATGTGTAAGTTTGTTTCGCTGGGATGAATAGCTGCGTCGGAGAATTTCCCCTCTATTTCTCCTCCATTTTATCAGTCTGTTCTGTCCCTGTTCTAGTTGGTGAAAGAAGGAGACTGCACTGATGAAGTGTTTGCAGGTCTTCTGCTTCAAGTGTGTGGAGATCGCTATGACACGCAGATGCAGAAACTCTTCTGGAGACCCATTTTCATTGGCAGTTCCATTTCCTTCCAGTTTCTCAACATCGGCTCCCCACCCCTCAGCAGACCACCACACCCACTGCAACCTGCACTCCCGGAAGAACGGGCAAGCAGGGTGGTGGGAGTGGTTGGGGTTAGGGGTGGGGGTTGGGGGGGGCGGAGGCGGAGGCGGTGGTGGCGGGGTTGCTTTACTTGGCAGCCTGCCTCATAACGACAAGAATAATTTCCGTGATGACTTCTCTCATCTTTCTCCAACACGGATTCCCCTCCAGCATTATCCATTGAAGGACACGAAGGGTGGAGGAGGATGTGCAACGGTACTGGTGGCGAACAGTTTTGTTTTAATGTTTGAAGGGTTGACAGTCAAGATAAAAGTTTAAATTGGGAAATGAAGCCTGGCGCTTTTTTGTACCGGGCACGATATTGCTCTGTCGATAAGTAGTCTCCGAATTCTGAAGGGCCACTGTGAACTGGTTTATCCTCCTCACATAAGGGGCGACATACACCCGTAAAGGGGGTGTAACAAAATTTCAATGAGTCCTGTAATAAGGGTCTCTTCCTATGAGAAGACATTGAGTTGAATCAAGTGATATTCTCTGCATAAGCATAAGAGGTATTCTTATTGATAGGTATAACATCGTTTGCCAGCTTGATGTACAAAATGCTGTGAGGCTCTTTTTCCCTAGATAGAGAACTCAGAAATAGGGACCATAGTCTCAAGGTGAGGGACGAACAATTTTCGACTGAGCTGAAGAGAATTTTCTTCACTCATACGGTTGTGATTCTTTGGAATCTTCTACCCCAGATCTGTGAATGTTCACTCGTTGAGAATATTCGAAACTGAGATCGATAGATATTTGGTTTCTGACGAATAAACGCTATATCAGGGTAGTGTGGGAAAGTGAAGTTGATAAGCGATCTTCTTGAATGGCGGGGCAGGCTCGAGAGGTTGATAACCATCTTCCTGCTCCTCCTGCACTTGTCATCGAACAAAGCAAACAATGGTGTAAATGAAGAAACACACCTTCAGGGGTGAACTTTCCAGCATTGACTGAGAATCTTTACTTATTCTCATCAACTCTGGATGCCAGTGCCGATTGACCAACGATCCTGCCTGTTTGAAAGTTTCTCCCGTAGGGGAAGGACAATTATTCTCAAAAGGCTGAGAGGAATATAAGTTTAAGAGAGAGTTTGGCGTAACATTTAATCTCCATGTCTTAGTTTCATGGCTTTGTATTGACAACAACATCACCTGCATTAGTAGAGCGCCTTTGGTCTGATCCAGATTCGGCTGCACCAATGCTCTGGCTGTCGCACTCCCACCATCCATCCTCTATAAAATTCACCTAATTGGAAACTGCTGCTGTAGTTTATCCTAATTTTAAAAGTTCCTTCTGCACGCAGTGCTCACTGACCTACATTTGCATCCATTCCAAAACATACCAATTGAAAAATTATAATGCTCCTGTTCAAATCCATTCATTTGTCTGCTTTCCCTATCTCTGTCTTATTCTCCAGTCCCGCCAAACGTCCTTATCTCTGCAACCTCCTCCAGTTGCATTATGTCTCTATAACCTACTCCAATCATATCAGTTATTATCACCTTGCTGTTTGTAGGAGCTTGTTGTGAAACAATTAGCTGTCGCATTTGCTACATTATAGCATATTGTAACAATTCAGAAATTAGTTAATAGGTAATCAATCACTTTGGAACGCCAGTTGTATGGTGGGTCATGCTATAGATACGCAAACCTTTCTTTTACCACACTATGACTGTGAAAACACAAAATTAAACAAGTAGTAAATACAGTTATGCCTTTTATCAACTAATTATTAGATCTAGGCTAAATTAGAGGCAGATTGAGGTAAATGTTTGCTAGTGGGACCAATCACGAATGAAATGGAGGCAAGCAAAAAAAAAACGATTTCCCTTCAGCATCAAATTCCCACATTTTTCACACTGTTTCTGAGGCTTTCCAATTCTGAGCATGCCATGCTGAACACTCCAGACCAAAGCTAGAATACTATGTATAGTTCAAATCACCACATTACAGAAATAAAATTATCTTATGCACGAGAGTACAGAGGAGGTTTAAGAAGGTGTTGCCAGAGCTGGAGGATTTTAACTCTGGGGTAAAATAGAATAAACTAGGCTAATTTCTTTGGGACAGAGGAGGCTGGAAAGAGATTTAGTTGTTGTTTATGTAGTCATGACGGGCCTAGAAAGAATAAATGGAAAGATCCTATCTTCCTTTGTCGTGTGCCAATAATTGGTGGTGGCAGTGGGTAGATTAAATTTATTCGGAGAAGGATTCGATGTAAAATTAACAAATGACTTTTTCACCTAGATGTTGGTGAACATCTGGCCATACAGCCATAAATTTCCATCGCATTTTAAAAATAAAGCACTTGGATATGAATATGGAGTGCCTTGACGTACGGACCTTGGATCCCAAGGCTGGAAAGCTGGATTATGCAACTATTTTTTTTTTTTCTTCCTTGGAAAAAAATCACCATGTGCTCAAAGCCTTCATTCTCCACCGTAAATTTCAATAATTCTGTCACCCTATGCTGTATTAGTTTATAGTTGTTTCAACTTGAGGTCCTGTGCCATTTTGAGGTATTTGCTTGAGATACGTTATTAACTGCAATTCCAGCATTGGTTTGAGGCCCTTTGTCATTTCATTATTGTGAGTGGTTGTATTAATTTCAGCAATAGGCTAAGGTCTGCATTAGTTTCAGGTGACCTAATATTTTGAGTTGTATTAGTTTGGGATGCTGTTTCCACCAGAGGAGCTGAATCAGATAGAGTCTCTGTATAAGTTTTAAGGTTTGTATAGATTGGAGGACCTGCAAAGGTTGAAAGATCTGTGTCAATTGGATTGTCTGTGTCAGTTGGAGTGACTGTAAAGTTTGAAGGTGGGCATTAGTTGGAGAGTCTGTAGCAATTAACGATTATTTATCAGTTGGAGAGTCTGTGCCTGTTGGAGGGCCTGTATCAGTGAGGGACTGTAGACTTTGGAGCAACTGTGTCAATGAGAGATTGTAGATGTAGGAGGGGTTGTAACAATGTATGTCTCTGTAAAAGCTGGAAGGGCTCATTAGGTTGGAGAGTCTCTATCGCTTGGATGGGCTGTAGAGTGTGATTCAGCTGAAGGGCCTGCAATTCATGAGATATTCTTTTGCTTTAATCTTTTTAGTATTACTTTTCGTTGCTGTATTAGATTGAGATGCAAGAACAGTTTGTGCTTTTCAGTACCTTTCTGGTGCTTTATTCGATGATTTCTGCATTGTTTAGTCATGCATAACTAAATCTCAAAAAAGAAGCAGCTGCATCCCAGAGTAGATAATAGCCCTCAGCCAAACGCACTAACATTTGGAATGTAATTACTGAATGGTCACAGTCAACTGAAAGACATAACTGAAACAAAATTCGATCTGGAGATGGGACTGATGGCGTTCAAAAATCAATCTCTTTGCCTGGAGAGTACAACTCCTATTTATTTTTATTATTATCAGTGTTACTGTTATTAGCTACACAACGTGATCAGGCTTGTCCAATCTTTGCAGTTTTCTGAGTCGATTAAAGAAATAATTCTATTATATCACAAGTCAGGCTTAGCACAATGATATAATCTGTTTATGCAAATTGATGAATAAGAAGTCTGAACAATGTTGCAACCGAAACCTCCCTGGAGATCCCGCAATGTATAAAGTAAAGGCCCAGGGAGTGTAATGCGACAGACTTTAATACAGAGAGATTGGCTGCAGCACGAAGAAATAGATCACTTGACAGAGAGAATGCATTATCCAAGTGACAGTATCCTGGAAATATACTTCAATATTCTTTCTGTTCTTGGTGTCCTTGGTAAGTGACAATGACTATTAAAGTTGTGTGAACCTGTGTAAGAGCTGGCCTCTGGTTTTACTCTCTGCCTGTAAATGTTGTATTCTGATTTACTGGCCACCATCATGCATATCCGATTCGGGATATTACTTTGTTGTGTCAAATATCCTTATCAATCTCCTCCGTTATACATCATGGCCTCAGTTCAAAATGATTTATATCTGCAACTCAGAGGGTCAATGAAATGCCAAGCTAGTGGCATGATTGATTCATGGAGTCATTTATGGCACAAAAGAAGGCTGTTCATCATATTGAGCCCATGTTGGCTCCTTGCAAAACAACCCAATCAATGCTATTCCCACGCTTGAACCCTGCAACCCAAAAACGTTTATTTCCTTGAAGTAATTATACAATCACTGTTTGAACTTACTGATTGTTTCTACTTCCATTGCCCTCTTCAACAACGAATTCCAGGTCTCTATCACAAGTTGTTAAGAAAAAAAATGTTCTTTCTGACATTTATTCTGTACCCATGCTCAAAATATTAAATATGTGTTCAAGTTGGAGGATCTATTTTAGATTATACCTTACTCTTCTCCATTACTAATTTATCCCTTATGACCTGATGATAACTTATCCAAATTTTCCTCTCAGGCACGTAGGCCACACGGTCCAGCTTATTTATCAGAACCAAATTCAGCTATTCCTGCTTTCTAGTTGGGCCGAGAGCTGACATGTCAACTAAGCTCCCATGAATACATTTCAGAAATGCATTCCCCTCTTTATCCTTTGGCCTATCAACTCCCAAACGATATGTGGGTTACTTAAGTCCCCCAGTATCACCACTCTTCTCTGGACAAGGGTTTAAGACAAGGAAGATCCAATTCAACACCCCTGGGCCTGGGAGAAGCGTGATGCAGTGAGGTGTCTAAACCACAACTCCGGAGGAAGAGTGGATAGTGACTTCACCGCGCATTGATCTATCTCAAACAAAATCGCGGGAATGGACATCCCATCTTAGCCTCCTTAATACATTTAAATTTCCAACCTGCTTCCTGAGAGCTGTCGTCCTCTGCTTCTGTTCTGACTCTGCTAAACCTGAAAGCGGAAAGCTTAGAATCAGAGTTGCAGGATTGGTGTGGAGATTTTTAAAACTATAATCCATTTTCCGTTCTGCTTTTAACGCTAAATTCCTGCCCTTGCTGTCTGTGTCAGTTAATTTACAGTCTGTTTTATTTTTCCCTCTTATAGTGAATTTATTGGGGATCGTGATTTTATCCCGGGGAAAGTGCGGCCTCTCTTCGTGCACCAGTCTCTATCTGGTGGCCATGGCAGCGGCGGATCTACTATTCATTATCAATGATGTCGTTCTGTGGAAGATTGGTTGTTATTATTTCCCAATGAGTTTTCTTTACATCACGCCTGTCTGTCGCTTTATTAATATCCTGCGTCATGCAGACACGAACTGCTCAGTCTGGTTCACCATTACATTTACCTTCGATCGATTTGTGTCCATTTGTTGCCAGAAGTTTAAAACAAAATATTGCACCGAGGAAACTGCGGATCTGGTTCTAGCAACAACCTGCATTCTGCTCTGTTCAAAAAAAAGAAAAAATCCACTTGTATTTTGCTCTTGAGCCTGCAGAAATAATTCACAATGTACCGTGGTCCTGTTATATTGAGCCAAGCGATCATACAGAGCTTGGATGGATAGTATTTGACTGGGTTGACACGATTTTAACCCCATTACTGCCATTCGCTTTGGCGATGTTGTTCAACGCTCTGACCGTCAGACACAGTTTAGTGGCCAGTCGAGTCCGTAAGAGGCTGAGGGGTCAGAGCAGGGGGAAGAATCACAGTGTCCCAGAGATGGAGAGCACAAGGAAATCTGTGATTTTGCTCTTCACCAAATCTGGCAGTTTAATACTTCTGTTGTTGATGTATGTTTTACATTAATATTTATCACCGGACTCCAAATAGACAAGCAGAAATGCACATGAGGAAAGATATGACGACAGGAGGATCGATGGCCAAGGGAGCGGAAGTAGATACAGGGATCCCCTTACAGGACAGCAGAGGAAACAACAACCGCAGCCGTCCCACAAACTTCTCACATGCGCTCAGGGAAGAAGCAAAATTGTTGCTTCAGAAGCGAAATGCTTCAAATCCTCATGTGTCAATGTTTTTTTTAATTTTAGCACACACTATTAAATCCGTATATTTTCAAATCTCTCTACCATGTCACCAGCGTCTGTCTCTCTCATTCTCTCTCTCAAACTTCGAGTCAGGCGGTGGCAGGGTGTGGTTGGGTTCATTTCTGAAGAAGCCAAACCGACGGGCTGGGGCGGAGAGATTGACATGGTCCGGAGGGAACAGGGCCAGGGTTGCCAGAGTGACTGACAACCCCGGAGTCGCAGCTTTTGGTTACTCAAAGGATGCATCCTAATCCCTTCCTGGTCCCCATGTTAACCGATAGTCTGTACGGTTTCCTCTCTTCTGTTGCTTTTGCTCTCTCTTTCGGCCCTGCTGTCATCACTTTTTCATCGAAAGAAACACTTGACCCCGCCGTCATTGCAATCTATATTGCCCACTCCAAACTCCATTTCTTCTATAAAGTCCCAAAAAGTTTCGTCCCTTACCAGTTCATGCCCATATTTCCCAGTTCCCCATGTTTGACTGCCTCCAATCAGAGTTTTGCCACAGTCACAATACTGAAACAACTTTTACCAAAGTCAGATATGGCACCCTATGTTAGGCTTACAAAGGTAAACAATTCATTCTTGTCCTTCTCGACCTGTCTGTATCTTTTTAATCTTTTTACACGGTTCACGACAGTATCCTCCGACAACACTTCTCCGCTGTCACCCAACTGGGTGAGACTGCTCAACTTGTTACATTCTTACTTTCATTATGTCTTGTAAAGCAGTTGCAATAGCTTATCTTCCCCTTCTCAGCGCGTTACACCGATCTCCCCCCAAGGATCAAACCTTAGCCTCTCACATTTTTCATTTACATGCCGCCCCTTTGTGATATCTCCAGAAAACACATTTGCCATGACCATAAGTACAATGACACCCATTAGGCTATCATTGGGGAAAGGGTTGTCAGAGCCAGGGAGAGAAAATGAGAGATAGAGAGAGAGAGAGAGACGTGTTAACAAAGGAAAACAGTATGAAATAAAGGGTGCACTTCTAACTGTGTTGCAGGAACAGAGGGAGCTGAACACCTTCCCCAGCCAGTAAACTATATCTTCATTATCAGTTCACCTATCTGAAATTCACTACTGGATGAGAGGAAAGTGAGAAGACATTCGTCAAAACTCCGTGAAAGCTTCTATCACACTTGTTGTGCAGAAGTGTTCCCTATTGTCACTTTTGAATGTTTTCTTTGGAACGTTTTTACATTTTTAGGCAATTACCCTCCCCCCTTTAATTCTCAATTATATGCTGGGAACTCATTAATCTTCTCATTTCCAGAAATGCAGAACAAATGCTCATCTAAATCGTTCCCTCAACATGTTGAGGCTAGGTAGATCGTGGGTTGACATGGAAAATATATCTGCATCAAAAATCTCTATTCAAAAACGCATGGTGTCGAGCACGTGGTGCGATAGGAAATAAAGCTACCTGTACATATGCCACCCTTTCTCTTACTCCATCCAGATAGCACAACAGAGAGATCTAGGGATTGAAACATTGAAACTGAAAAGGGGATGGATAGATGCATAGATGGATAGATAGATAAATAGATAGATAGATAGATAGATAGGTAAGTAGATAGGTAGATCGATGGATAGATAGATGGATAGATAGATAGGGAGAGGGGGAGAGGCAGATAGAATGAGAGGAACATATAGATACATAGAAAGAGTGGTAGGCAGATAGAACGAGAAGAAGAAAGAAAGATAGGTAGGAAGAGAGAAACAGACAGAATGAATAGAAAGACACAGCGAGCAGAAGGCTGAGAGAGAGAGAGACAGAAAGAAAGAGAGGCTGAGGGAGGTTAAGGCCGAGAGGTGTGGCGTGTGGAAACACTCAAACACACACACACACACACACACACACTCACACTCACAAGGACATTAGAGTGAGGGTGATGCGGAGAATAACGAAAGGACAGAGAGTTAGAGGGATAAAGAGTGAGGGTCAGACAGAGGAGGAGATAGAGTATGAGAGCAGGACAGATAATCAGAGGTAAGGAGAGTGGGGGAGAGACAGAGAGAAGGGTGAAAGAAGCGAGACAGCATGAAATAAATCGTGCAGCATCAAAGGAAGCTGGGCAGACAGGTAACCAAATCATGGAAGTTAGCAGGACGGATTGAGACATTGCATAATAAACCAATATGGCATCGTGGGCTTTATGAATAAGGAATTTCAATAACTTGTAAATAATGCAACGTGGTTGGGGTTCCGTCAAAGCTGGACAAAGCACCGAGCAGCACACTTTCGGAAGCATGTAAAGACACAAGATAGGGCATGGAAATGATTCATGGGAATGGTTCCAGGGGCGAGCAACTTCACCTATATAGAGAGATGAGGTAATTTGGGGCTGTTTCCATTGGAGAAAATGGGCTGAGAGGATATTTAAAAATCAATAATGGTCTGAGAGAGCAGAGAGTGAGAAACTTTTTTCCCTTTGATGACAGTATGAAGAACCAGGCAGCACAGATTTAAGATAACTGGCAAACGTAGCAATTACAACATTAGGGCGAAAATAAACAGACAGATTAAATGTTTAGGACCTTGAATACGCTGCCTGAAAATGGGTTAGAGACATGTTCAATGGAGACATTCAAAAAGAATCATTATTTAACTAGTAAAAATGTGTAAGGCTACGGGGGAAAGGCAGGGGCGTGGCATGAGGTGAATTGTTCTTGCAGAGATCCTGCATTGAAAAGATGAGTTTGAATGACCTCCTTCAGTTCTTGAACAATTCTACATTCTGTGGCCTGATTAGCAAGTGAAGGGGAAACATATCGATGGCAGTTCGTGGAAGAAGTCAATTGTTTACTCAGTCATTATAACGAGTGTATGGTGAGCAGAGGTGCAGTTATATTGGACTCCAAATCTAGCCATGAGATAAGGGAATTGTGGTTAATTACCACATTTGACATGTTAAAAGGGCAGGTAGTTACGTTTTTGATTTGCACACTATTCCACTATTTATAAAGCTTAGGATCTGGTACAACTAATACACACGTGGATGCACTTGTATTTAGCTGTTACATTAGCCTTGATAACCATTAAGCCAGAAATAAACTTATCGTTGATTTTTTACCTATGCATGATAACCAACGTACAGGAAGTTTTTTTTTCAGTTACTTGTTTAAATGGAATTACTCTCTAAATAAAGAAGAATACATTTACTGTTATTTGTTAAATTACTCCTGCAGATTGCATGATTTATAAGCTCGCACTGGTTGTTCATTGTGCTTGATAACTAATGCATGAGGAATGCAGTTGCAGTTAACTGTGAAATTGTATAGAGCGAACTCGTTTATGGTTATTTGTTAAACTTACCTTGCAACTAACACATATTGCAATTAATATTCAGTTGGTTTCACGTTGGAAATGATAACCAATGCACAGGTTAAGAAAGTTTTGATTACCTGTAAAATTGGACATGGTAACCAATAACAATAGGAGTGACGTTGCAATTAATTTTCAATTATTTAGGCAGTAACCAATGGACTGTACAAATTGTGACGTTTGTCGAAAATAAAAGTTTCCTTCTCCATAGATGTTGCCAGGCCCACTGTGTGTTTCCAGCATTTTCTAATTTTATTTCAGACTTCTAGCATCAAGCTATTTGCTTTTGGTGGAACAATTTAAATCAGGAAGTGGTCCCAAAAGAGGCCTACTTTGGAGGGACGCAGAGATCTCTGAGTATTGTAGGGCTGGCGTTGTTCACAGAGATAAGGAGAGTTGGAGGGGTGGTGAAGGTTACGGAGCTAGGTAGGTTTGCAGCGCTGGAAGAGGTGACATAAATTGCGGGGGGTAATAAGATTTGGAGGAAATTAGGGAGATAAGGAACGTTGTATGAATGAGATGTCGGAAAGGGTGCATGGATTGTAAGTAAGGAATAATGTTACAAAGGTAAAGAGGATTGTATTGGCTGCAGTGTGTTGCCGGATATTGGGAAGGTTGCAGAGTATAGTAGAGGCTGGAGGCTTTTAGATAAGAAAGGCGTGTGAAGCCAAGGAGACATTGGAACTTGAGGTTGAGAATTTTAATACAGAGATGTTGATGAACCGGGAAACAATGGACACAGGAGAGGTGTCCAACGAGAAAATGCTGAGAGGTAGGATATGGGTTTACAGTGATGAAGATAGAGGCCAGCCAGGAGAATTTAGGAAATAAAGTCAAGCACGAGTTTTGAAAATTCATTTATTCATTCAAAGATGTGGGCTTCGCTGTATAGGCAAGCATTTAATGCCCATCCCTAATTACAATCGAGAAGGTGGTGGTGAGCTACCTGCTTGAACTGCTGCAGTCCAGGTGGTGTAGATGCAGCTAGAGTGCTGTTAGGGAGGAAGGCTGTTTGAATGCGTGACTGGCTGAGTGACTGGGTGCGCAGGTGACTGGCCCATTGAGTGGGTGGGTGAGTGGGTGTATGAGTGGGTGTGTGAGTAAGTGACTGGCTCGATGAGTGGGTGGGTTCGTGATTTGGTGAGTGGGTGGGGTTAAGTGGGCGGGTGAGTAGGTGAGTAGATGAGTGAATGAATGGTTGAGGGGGTGACTGCCTGGCTGAGTGGTTGAGCGGGTGGACGTGTGACAATATGGCAAAGAACCGTAAGACCATAAGAAGTAGGAGCAGAAGTAGGCCATTCGGCCCATAGAGTTGCTCCGCCATTTAATGGCTGATCTGATAATCCTCAACTCCATTTTCCTGCCTTTTCCCCGGAATCCTTGATTCCCTTGCTGATTAAAATCTGTCAGTCTCCTTTTCAAATATACTTAATGACCCAGATTATACAGTCCTCTGTGTTAAAGAAGTGCATGCATCAACTAGCCCTTGAGAGAACAAATTCGCCCTCATTTCTGTTCTACGTGGGCGACAACTTCCTCTAGGATTATACACTCTGGTCCTAGACTCTCCCACAGGGGAAGCAACCACTCAGCATCTACCCCGTCATGCCCCCTAAGAATCTTATGTTTCAGTAAAGTCGCCCCCCAACCTTCTAATCTGCAATGAGTACTGGCCTAAACTACTCACTCTCTCCTCACTAGAAAGTATCTCCATACTCGGAATCAGCCTAGCGAGCTGTCTCTGGACTGCCTCCAGTGCCAGTATATCTTCCCTTAGATAAGGGGACCAAAACTGTTCACAGTTTTCTAGATGTGATATAACTAGTACCTTGTATAGTATTAGTAAGACTTTCTTATTTTTATAGTCAATTACCTTTGAAATGACGTCCCGACATTCTATGTTCCTTCTCTATTATCTATTGAACTTAAATGATAGCATTTTTTTTAGGATTCAAGGACTTTCAAATCCTTCTGTATTGCAGCCCTCTGCAGTCTTTCTCCATTCAAATAATATTCCGCTTCTTCTCCCTACCAAAGTGCCTAATCTCACATTTTGCCTCATTATATGCATTGGCCACTTTTTTGCCGACTCACTTAACCTCTCTATATCATACTGTAGATTCTTTCTGTCATCCTCAACTCTTGCCTTCCCAAATATTTTTATCACCCACAAATTTTGCGATAATACATTCACTTCCCTCATCTAAGTAATTAATAAAAAGTGCAAATAATTGAGGCACCGCCACTGATCCCTGTTACACTCCACTAGTTACAGATTGCCTTCCTGAAAAATGCACCCTTATCCCAACTCTCTGTTAGTTCTATTAGTTAGCTAACCTTCGATCCACGCTGAATATACTACCTCCAAAACCATGGGCTTTATTTTATTAAGTAGCCTTACGTGCGTTACCTTGTTGAACGCCTTTGGAAATCCAAATAGATTACATTTACTGGACCCGCTTTATCTATCCTGCTAATTACCTCCTGAAAGAATTGTAATATATTTGTCAGGCTTGATTTCACCTTCATGAAGCCATGAAGAACAGAATTCATGAGATGAACTGCTGAGTTGAAATTTGAGCCCAAAAGGCTATAACGTGACTTACTGGAAGACCAGATTCTGTTCCTATCAGAAGTCTACCTTCCTTCACGTCGGAGAAGATTAGTATCCGACTGGAATCGTTAACTCGGGCTGTCTCTCAACCAATGCTGCCAGGCCTGCTGAGTATTTTCAGTACTTTCTGTTTTTTTTTCGGATTTCCAATGAATGCATTTTGCCTTTATTGCCGAAAAGATGCCTTGTTCCTACGACTGATTAGCTTCTGTGCAAAGTTGTTATCGTTTGCATACAGTCGTGAGGCATGAGCATCGCTGACAAGGTCAGTGTTTTATCTTTGAACTCATTGTCATTTGAAAGGGCAGTTCAGAGTCAACCACAGCACTGTGGATATCGAGTTGCAGGCAGGCCTGGTCAGGTAGGGAAAGCAGTTCCCTTTCTTAAACGACACCAGTGAACCAAGTGTTTCTTAAAAAATCGACGATAGTTTCATGATCAACAAGACTGAGACATGCTATCAATTCCAGGTTTTATCACTTACATTCCAATAGATGACATGGTGGGCTTGAACCCATGGCCATTAGACTGGGCCGCTGGATGACGAATGCAGCGACATGAGTACTACACCACCGATTTTTTTTTTCATACAGCACGAATAGGGAGAAATTGTTTTCTCCGACACATGGGTCCTTAATTCCATTTAAAATAATTGGCAGAAGTGCTAAATTGGAAACTAGGAGGGTATTTTTCGCACAGGGGTAGGTCAAGTACTCAGGCGCACCATTTAAAAACGTGGTGTAATCAGATTTCTAGATGAATTCCAAAAGCAAATAGTGCCTGCACTTGGACGGGACAGATTTTCATGTTATTTGAGAAAATGCTGAGAGGTGCAATGCATTGACAGCTGTTTCTAATATCCGGACATTGAAGATGGGCCAAATAATATGCTTCTGCCTGGTACAATATTATAATTCAAAATAAGAGAAAAGGATGCACAGACGTGACTTGATTCAACAAGAGTTTTGGTGATGAATGGATGACTTAATTGAAGTGTTTAAGATTATATTGGTTTGCTAGAGCCGATAAACACAGTCATTTCTTCTGCTGGGAGTCGCCAGAACAAAGAGACATAACTTTTAAAAAGTACAATTTATCAGTTCAGGGATGGTGCCCGGTAACAAAAACCAAACATCTTCACACAAATAGTGTGGAAAACTGTAATACTCTCTTCCCAAAAAGCTGCTGATATAAGGTCCATTGAACAGTTGAAAATTGATATTCATTAAGAGTTGAGCGAGGTGTTGAAAAGGTTATCATATATTGGAGAATAAATCCAGTTAAGATAGCAAATGCCATAACCTAAGTGAATAACGACAATGGCTTGAGGGCCCTTATGGTCGACTCTTGTTCCTATGTCTGCCATGACAACGTATTTGTTAAAGGTTTACTTAGGGTTGTGGTGTTCCCGGGACACTGTGGAATTACCGAGTCACCAGTGACAGAATTATTGTGTAGCGATGGGTTGCAGAAAAAACAATGTAGAGATTGAGAGTTGAGTTAAAAAATATACATTTCTCATGGGACAATAAATGGCGAAATTGAATCATTGCAATTATTGCAGGATGGACTGAGAAAAGTGTTCTTTGAGAAACGGTCAAAGAGAAAAGAAGAGATAGAACCATAAAAAAACTCTAAATATAATGACGAGATCTACATTTGCGTTTCACTTTGCATCTCCTGTTTATTCATGTGTTTGTGGAAGTGTGTGCTGCTTGTCAGGCAATTTTAAACTACTTCACCATTCTGGAACGTTAACTTGCACATTTGCTGTGTAAAGCCTAAGTCTGACTTTCCTGCTGAATAAAATCCCCTTCTCCATTGAACAATCCCAATTCATGAAACTGTTAAGGTAATTGGAAGTTTTAAAATGCAGCAATGTCTAAATCGAACACACAATTTCATCTCATGCTGATGCATGCAGACCTAAAAATGCTAGAATTAGGGAATTTAGCTTATCTTAACGCATTCCCGTCTATTAATGTAAGATGCAGTATAGTTAAATATAGGCCACAGGAATGGGTATTGTCATTGTTTTAGTTTAAATGATGAATCAGAAATATTTCTGAGTGTGTTTCAATCAAAATCAAATGAGATAAATAAGAGATAGGGTCCGTGAAAGAATGAGAACATAATTTAGTGATAAGGATATACACAGAAGCAGAGAAAGAGGTAGTGGAAGCGAAGGATATAAAGTAAGAAGATAGGTAGAGAAATAGCAAAGCAGCGGTAGGGGAGAAGGGCGAGAAACAGGTGGAGAAGACGGCAATAACTGCAGTAGAAGAGATGAAGAAAACAGCAAAGGGAGATTCACAGGTTAAAATAGAGGAGACAGAGACATTAAACTGCATCACTGGCTTGAACATAGAGGGAGAGATCAAGGTGTGGGAGTCTACAATACGTTGACACTGTCTAGATTGCAGCCTTCACTGAATGGGCTCTGCGTTACACCCTTCCAAAGCTTCCGGGTATCCTTGGACTTTGATTATATTCAGCAGGTTATTCATAGTTTGATGTGGGGCTCGTATTTTGCATCTATGTGTAGAATTGATCTGTTTCAGGGGATCTCATCACTGAACAGTTCTATGCAAGGCCTGTGAGCGGGATCAGTTTTCTATGTTTTCAAACTAAGGCAATATTTTTAAAAACGAAACATCACTTTAGCGTTCAACAATTCAAATGAGTGGAATATTTTCCAGACATGTCCAAATATCCAACAAACAGAGCCCAGTATGTTGCACGTGACAATACGCAGTGGCTGTAACAGAATCAGCACACGTCTCTAAACACAGATCGCTTGAAGAAATGAGGTCACAGCATCTGAGATCCTGAAGTGTTGAACATTCAAGAAATAGGCATCCCAACAAACATCATCCTCAAATAAGGCATCTTCGCCATGGATCCAAATGGGTGACATTGAATTCACTTGGTTTCAATCTTACTAATTCAGATATAAGTTAAAATATTCACACAATCAAAATCAGTCCAGCTCTGTATGCCCGCATGGAATTCAACTGACTCTCTCCCATTTAACTGAAGTGATTCCAATTCAGTCTGAAAGAGATTGAATGTTGAACAGGAAATTAACAGAATGAACAACCATGTTAATAACAGGGTGACGATAGATAATAATAAATCATAATTTCAGGTAAAAAAATCATACAAGTGACTGACACCATTAATATTTTAGTTAGTACCTTAAGACATGAATTCAAACACTCACCGAATCTGCTCCAAGCTCTTGCATTTGTGTATGAGGCAGCAGAGTGAGAGGACAGATTGGTCTGTGAAGGAGTTTGATCCCAATGACAAATCTATCAGTGACCCAAATGTAATGAGAGCCGACGTGATGTCTTCACTGCAGCAATCTGTTATTCCAACATTCGATAGTCTGTGGATCAGAACGTGTGCATAATCAAAGTCAGCAGCAACTGATATGACTGATAATAGTATAAATTATAAAATAAGTATAGATAATCCTAACATTGATACCAGTATAATATTCGGTGTCAGATATCCAGCGAACATCTTTACTTACTGTAGCTCCTGTATTTTACAGGGCGACCCCTTCTGAGCCAATGACAGTGCTTTCACTCCTGAATCTCCAAGTCTATTTTATCCCAAGTTCAGAACCGTTAGTGACCTGCTTGTCCTTAGGACAGAAGCAAGATCTTCAGCACAATAATCTGTGAGGTGGTTATTCCACAGCCTGGAGATAAGGGAGGCAAAATACAAACAGGAGTCATGGCAAATTTCCAGTGTTTATCGAAAATACTACCGTGGATATTGAATGATAATGTATAATATCAGACATCCATTTATCATAAACACTATTTCACACAAAATGTTAATTACCGTAATTCCTGTATTTTCGAGTCTGGGTTCCTCAGAGCTTCAGACAATAGTTTCACTCCTGAATCTCTCAGTTTATTATTACCCAGTTTCAGAACCATCAGTGATTGGTTTGTACTGAGAGCAGAGGAGAGATTCATAGCACAGGAATCTGTGAGGCCATTATTCCATAAACATGAGATCAAAGAGAAAATAGACATTAGCATACATACCAGTATGCATGTATGTATGCATGTATGCACTATTATTATTACTTATGCAATGTTCAGAAATAAAACTGTTTTTAGCACAGATAGTAACACGTTATATTTATTAATTATACTAATAATGTTTAGTGTCAGTCATCCAGTTATTATAAACAGAAACTCCCACAGTCTGGCACTTACTAGAGTTTCTGTATTTTGCAGTTTGGGTTCTTCAAAGCCATAAATAGCAGTTCAACTCCAGAATACCCCAGTTGATTATTATCCAGATTCAGTTCCGTCAGTGAATGATTTGTACTGAGAGTGGAAGATAGATATTCGGTGCATGTACCTGTGAGACCGTTATTAACCATCCTGAGGATGAAAGAAAATATTGTTGCAATAAGTGTTAATATACAGTGACTATTAATAACAATATTACTGACAGTGATGAAAATCTACAGTGCGGGATGTTGAAAAAATGCAAATGGAATTTAGATAGCTCGTTTAAAATTGTAATGCAAACCCAAGTTTCGCCAATCAGGTGAAACACGATACAGAACCACATCAAAAGTTTTCCATTCCATCCAGGAAATAAGTTCAAGAAGTGTCTTAAAGCGCAAAAATGGGGATCCAGAGTGGTTTAAGAGGGAATCCCTAAGCTAAGGGTCTAGGCAGCTGTATGTACGGCCCACACTGGTTGAACAAAGGAAATGTGGGACAAGCAATAGGTCACAATTCGGGGATTACAAAGAACAAGAGGACTGCAATGGATTGGGAAGATATGAAGTGTCAGGGTCATGTTGGGATTTAAATGCGAATCAAATGTGGGCTGGTGAGCGCAGCGGTTATGGTTGAAAGAACTTGGTGAAAGTTTCATAGCATGTAGCAGAGTTTCCGAAGGTCTGAAGTTATTGAGGGAATACGGTGAACGAACGCCCAAAAAACCTTTGAAATAGTCCGGCATAAATACAATGGCCATGGTCTCAGCAGCAGATGGGCTGAGGCTGCGACAGTGTCGGCAGATGTTCCAGCTGTGGAATATCGTGTCTTAGTGATGTATATAGAGGTAAAATGAATATGGCGTTAAAATGGTTCTGCTCGGGCGGAAATCTGCTGTCCTTACCTGATCTGGCATATATGTAACTTCAGACCCGCAGTAATGTGGTTGATACTTAAAAGCCCTGAAAAGAAGGGCAATTAAGGATGGGCAATTAGGGATAGGCAATAAATGTTGGCCTAATCAGAGATGCCCACACCCCATGAATGAATAAAAGAAAAAAATCACATATAATGGTCAAAAATGTGGCCAATGTTGTGAATGATCTGCTTCTTCCCCGGATTATCATGGACAAGATTTATGGAATCAATGAGTCTCCGAAAGAGAGTTTGGTGTTAACTGAAAGCACTGCTGATTTTATGAGTGTCTTGGAGAAGCAGTATTAAATATTTAAAAAAGGTAATGGAGAACCCGAGTGAGCTGTTGATGATTTAGAGCACAATATTTAATAATGACGCGGAGGAACAGCATGAGGATGAGAAATAGGAAACGCCCAACCTTAGATCCAAGGTGTGGTGCTTTTGCTTGGAGGTCGGGGGTGAAAGACAAAGGAACAGAATTGGGGCAATGTGGCATTCGAGTCCATGCTCTGGCAGTGGCAAAATAGGAAAGGACTATACATCCATCTGTATGAGAGAGGCAAAAGCCTAAAGGAGGATAGGGTGGTCAACCGAGCAAAAAGCTTCAGAGAGGTCAAGGGGGATGAGAAGGCGATAGTTCAACATGGCAAAATGGATTACCATTTGGGATTTGGATAAAGGCTCTTTCCATACTGCAGCGTGCAGAGAAACCTGGTTGAAGGTGTCCAAGAGGGAACTTTGGGGAAGAAAACCATGGATTTGGGAGTCGGCAACATAGTCAAGGGCTTTGTATAGAACGGGAGACTGGAGATGCTGTGGCAGTTTTCAAATGCCGAGGCGGCCAATGATGTTTGTTTGTTAGAGGAATATAACAAATTTGAATGGGCAAGGCAGTACCTGAGGAGGGAACTGTTTACAGATGAGTTAGCTTGATGAAGAGGAATGGCAGATTGGTGATTTTGAGATCAGTGCAAATGAGATAGCAGGGGCTGGGTCTCATGGTAAGTTGAGCTTAGAGATGGTATTAGTGGTGACTATAGACAAATTAGAGACAACGACGAGTGAAGGGCTAAGACAAGGGCTCCGTGGAAGGAGCTTGATCCAGTGGGTTAAGGAGAATACGAATTAGCCTTCGAAAGTCCCTTATTTGTTGCTGGAGATGAGTATGTAGATGGAAAGTGAGAAGGGATCAGGAAGCTATTTGTCCACGATGAAGAGAACAGATGAGTTATTTTTGCACAGCAGAATTGTCCTGAAATAATGAACAGCTTAAGTAGGAGAACTGGAGCTGACAGTACATTATGTGGGCCAACGAATCTGGGCAGGCTATCTCAAGCAGTTGCCTGTTATCAATGTTTAAATCTCTGTTACTTCAAATCAAGGGATCAGAGAATGGAGTCAAAGCAACAAACCGACAATGGTGGGGACAGCATGGAGCCTACTGGGGACAAGGGCACGGAAGCAGAGTTGCAAATGTAATTCAGGCAGCCTCGGAGCTGCTGATGAAGTATTATATGAAATGGAGAACCGAAGGGCAAAAGTGATGAATCTACATTTTATCTGAGAAATCAAAAAACAATGCGGTAGCAGCAAGATGGCCGCGAAACATTGCTGTCTGTACGCTCCGGCGACTGCGCACTGGTCCACAAACGCACAGAGAACTGTTGAAGTCACTCCGCAGCGCCGAGCCTTATACAGGGTCCGCAAAGATTCGGAGACTGCTTTTTGCGAACATGGATGTGATCAGCGCCCACACTGACCAATAGTAAGTTCGTATGTCAGTTTGAGCAGTGTGATTTAAGCCAATCAGAGCTGTTGGCGCAGAGCTGACTAAATCATGTGTGGTTGCAGCAGTTCGGCGTCTGCTGAATCAGGACAAATTTGTTACCAACGCAAGGCCAGGGTAAGATTGCAAGTTGGTTATGACACCGAAGCAGTGCGGGGGATAACGGCCCATTGCGTCACAGAATCACACAGTGCGGAAGAGGCCCATCGGCCCATAGAGTCAGCACCGACACGTGAAAAACACCTGATCTCCCTACCTAATCCCATTTACCAGCACTTGGCACATAGCCTTGAATTTTATGACGTGCCAAGTGCTCATCCAGGTACCTTCTAAAGGATGTGAGGCAACCCGCCTCCACGACACCCCCAGGCAGCATATTCCAGACTGTCACCACGCTCTGGGTCAAATAGTTTTTCCTCACATCCCGCCTAAGCCCCCTGTCCCTCACCTTATATCTCCTTGTGACTGACCATTCAACTAAGGAAGTATTCTTCTAAACTTGTACACCTCGAACAGTTCACCCCTTAGTCTTCCATGTTCCTACGAAAACAACCCAAGTATATCCAACCTCTCTTCATAACGGAAATGTTTCATGCCAGTCAACATCCTGGCAAATCTCATCTGCACCCCCTCAAGTGCAACCACATCCTTTCAATAATGTAGCATCCAGAACTGCACAAAATTCTCCAGCTATGGCCTCACCAAGGTTCTATACAACTCCATCAAGGTCTCCCTACTTTTGTAATCTATGCCTCAATTGATAAAGGCAAGTATCCCAAATGCCGTTTTCACCAAGCAATAATCGCTCCACCCCCTCCCCAACCCACCTTCAGAGATCTTTGGATACACACGCCAAGGATCCTTTGTTCCCCAAAACTTCCTAGTGTCACGCCATTCATGGAATATTTCCTTCTCAAGTTACTCCATCCAAAGTTTAACACCTCACACTTTTCAGGGTTAAATTCCATCTGCCACTTATCTGCCCATTTGACAATCCTGTCTATATCTTCCTGAAGCCCAAGACACTCAACCTCACTCTTAACTACCGGGCCTATCTTTATGTCATCCACAAGCTTACTAATCCCCCACAAAGTCATCTATGTCACTTGTATAAATGACGAAAAATAGGGAAACTAGCACAGATCCCTGGACACTGAACACTGGCTTCCAGTCACTAAAGCAGCCTTCTATCATCATCATCTGTCTCCTACAACTCAGCCAATGTTGAATCCAGCTTATCAAATTAACCAATATACCATGTGCATTTGCCTTCTTTATACGTCTCCCATGTGGGACCTTGTCAAAGACTTTGCTGAAATCCATATAAACTAAATCAACGGCACTGCCCTCATCTACACACCTGGTCACCTCCTCAAAAAATTCAATCAAATTTGTTAAGCATGACCTCCCTCTGACAAAGCCATGCTGACTATCCCTGATCAAACCTTGCTTCTCCAATTGCTGATATATTATCTCTTTCAGAATTTTGTCCAATAGTTTCCCTACCACTGACGCGAGACTCACTGATCTGTAGTTCCCTGGCTTATCTCTACAGCTCTCCTGAAATAGCGGAACCACATTAGCTGTTCTCCAGTCCTCTGGCACCTGATCTTACCGTCATTCAGTTCCCTCCTCGAGCTTGTGAACTGTAGGGTGCATAGTATTTGGTGCAATGTTATTATTTTACTGGTTTTGAGACCAGTTCTTGTCTTGTGTTCCCTTACATCGTTTGTATTTGCTTAAAATATATTTAAAAACACATGGGAAAACGTTTCTATTAACTGTCCGATAATCATCTCTGCTCCTGGCTGCTTCGTGCTGCGTTGGTCGCAATGCCGCAATAGAGTAAAACGCTACAACTGCGTATGCAGGGCGCTGGCAACAAGCGCAGTCAATGAAAAATCCAGGGTGCAGGCTCATGGAATTGGGTTTGCTGAGCGATCGGATGTGGGTGGTAAGAGAAAGAGCGGTGTGATCACAAATGACCTTATCTATGATTGAGGCGAAATAATAGAAAGGCTTCGTGAGATGCAAAAATCAAAGGGTCGGTCATGAATTAGCTGAGGAGAATTGACACCACGCGAAGTGTTATGTTGGATGTTATGCTGATAACTTAGAATGATGCAGGTTTTATAAACGTGACTTCACAAATTTGTTACTTACTGCAGTTTCAGTATTTTGCAACCTGGATTTGTCAAAACCATAATCAAGACATTCATTTCTGAAGCTCCCAAATTATTTTTACTCTGGTGCAGCTCGGTCAGTGATTGATCTGAATTGAGAGCGGAGGCGAGATCTTCAGCACAAGAATCTGTGAGACCGTTGTCATCCAGGCTGGGGATCAGAGAGAGGAAAAAAAGCCGTAATATTTGCAAATCACAACGTAGTTCAACATCACGATTACTGTTACAGCGTTTTTCTTTGTTCGCCCATGGAATGTGGGCTTAGCTGGCAAGACCAGCATTTATTGCATATGCCTAATTTCCCTTCGGATGGTTGTTTGCAACATCTTTTCAAGTCATTTTTCATGGTATTAATGCTGATTCCACGAATATTTTAATTCACAATTTCACAATTTGCTATTTACCCTAGCTCCTGTAATTGGCAGTCTGGATTCCTCAGAACAGCAGTCAGTGGTTACATTGCTGAATCTCCCAGTTTATTTTGACGCATGTTCAAAGATTTCAGCGACTGGTTTGTGCTGAGCGCGCAGGCGAAGTCCTCAGCGCAAGCATCTGTGAGGCTATTATTATCCAGCCTGGGGTCAGCAAAAGAGAAAGACAACGAAAATCAGGCAAGGAAGCAGAATAGGTTGTATCACAACAATCACGTGTTGAATGGTCTGCCAGATATTAAATTGCATCAACCGCAATAGGTATGAATGCCTAGAGTGTTTATAATAATCAGGAAATATAATTCTGCCTCCTTCGCAGCCCAGCCTCTATCCATTTCCACAACACAATTTGATAATTCATATAATTGATAATCATTTTGCATTGGTATTACTGGTGAGAATGGAGTCAGTGTTTATTAGTATAATTAGCAGTGGCGTTAAAATTACTGAGCAGCGTGGATTAATGGCACTTTTGCTGGCAATGATAACAATGTACGGTACTGAATAAAACTAATGCTGATTAATACGCATGCACATGCTTATGAACTTATTAGCAAGAATCATAATAATTTGCAGTGTTTATTAATAACGCTTGCACTGAAACCAATAATCGCATAAACACTGATAGTCATTACAATGTAGTCGCAACTGGTTCCCCTTCATAATAGAAGATTGTCTTTCTTTCGGTCTGTAGGACATCAGGTGTGCATTCCAAAACCTGATTGGCTTCCCATAGTGCACCAAGGATGATTGTTTAATATTGTTAACACCGCCCGGTCTGCATTGCTTGCCTTTTGACCTGAGATGTCTGCATTTTTTATCGGTCGAAGGTAGCAACTAAGCTATTTGAAATTGTTTCCCAGATAGGGCTTATTTTTGCATTTCTCTCCTAGCCCATGCTGAAACTGCTGCATTCTCTAAGGTTCAGTTTCCACTTGAACCTTAACCTCAGCCTATTGTCATTGCTCAGTTATGAATACATGACTGCCTTAGAGATTTTATTGCCGATCATGCATATTACATGTCCATTTCATCAGAACTGGGCTCTAATTATGAATGATTCAATTCCAGACATTTGTGTTAGTTGAAGCACCTGACTGCTGGATATTTTGACCTCCCAGTTGCTGTTCATGATGTTCTCAATTGATCCCACGTGTAATAATTCCAATTGCTTAATATGTATATATTAATATCCATGTACAGTGCCTAATTATACTACTACTATTACGTGTAATGTGTCGTGGTTAGTAACAACACTATTATTATTAATGAGAATGCAATGATTATCAATGACACCATTGCTGATAAAGTAATAATCAAGCCCTTTTTTATTGATAACATTGATGCCAACAGCATTGCCCGATAGTCTATAATAACAATATCACTGATACGAAAAAATGTACCATACTATAAACACAAATATTAAAAACGCAATCTTGCAGTGCAAAACTTACCTTAGACTCTGTATTTTACAGTCTGGGTCCCTCAGAGCTGTGGACAGTGGTTTCACTCCTGGATTTCTGAGGTTGTTGCCCTGCAGACTAAATGCAAGCAAACAGTGATGACAAGACATTAAGTCAAACCACATAAGGGAATCCACAGTTAAGCATCTAACATATTAGTAAACATGGAAGGAAAATCATGATATCACTGAAGAGGTATTACTGTTACTTAAAATTAAACACGAGAGGACAGAATTCCGTCTCGTTGTCAGGTGCAAATCTAATCGTACTCGATAGGCCTTGTGCTTTGGACAGCTCCTAATATTTCGCTCTGTGTCTGTCAATTTAAGCAAAATAGCTCTACATTTATTCCGGTTGTACTTATTTCTGTATCTTTGGGCAATCTCCTGTCTTCACGTTCACACTCATTCTTTGCATAATGTGGACAGATTACTAAGAATTCTGGGTAAAAGTTCCACTCATGCAGTGATACAAAATTGGCTGTATCAAACCAGCTGTTATACACAGCACCTGATATTGGCAAAGGTGCTTAATACTTTTCACTATAGAAGAACAACAAAATACACGAACCTTCAACAATATGCACAACATTTATACATTGAATACAATTACCTCAATACCCGGCACTTTTGCAGTACAGGTCAGAGCCGCTGAATCCCCTCACACTGAATGTAGCAGTCCCTTAGATGAAGCTCTTTTATTATATTACAGAGTCCTATAGCATGAGATAGGACTGCACAGTCAATTGGGGTTAATCGCAATCCCCAAAAGTGAGTATTTCCATTGCTCCCACTGTGGATTGAGCAAGTGCTTTATTCTGAGACTCAAACAGGTAGTGCAATGTATTCAGGAGGTTCCTTTTACCAGCTTTGTTTTCTGCCTTTTGACTCTGTTGTTCAACAGTCGCCTTCACTCAATCAATCACTCGACATGTTCTTTGATGAACGAATGAATCAAAAACTGCTCCAGGCGCCAAGTTGACTGTGGGGAGGAGAGACCAGCAACAAAGCGGAGAAATATCTCAAATCGCCCATCTTCCTTGCAGTGGGCTTCACTGAGGAGTTTCAAGATATCTCCAGAGATTGGAGTCAGGAATTGTGCAAGTGCAGCTACAAACTCTTGGATGATGAGGTGTGGGAATGTATAAACCACACTCTGGACGGAATCATCCCGCTCTCAAAGTTCCATCATGAACCCGGAAATGAACTGGGAATGTCGCAGGTGGTACTTGATCAAATCTCCATTTTCAAACATAATCTTCCTCTCTGAGACTGCTGTGAAGGCCTTCTCACCAAGCTTCAGTAACACATCACGGGGGCTTTTAATCTCTCGGCCATGGTTTTTCAGAATATTGAAGTATAGTGCAATATAGTTGAGTGATGGTCTTGGGAGCTTGCTTCTCTTTTCGGTCACTGTGTGTAAAGAAGGGACCCAGTGACAGACCGAGGATCCAACAGTAGGGAAAGTTGTAGCACATGGTGTACAGGTTCTTGTTCTCCTCCACGTGTTTGAAAGCAGCTGCCGCCACCGCCTGATCTTCAAAAAACTTGTTAAAATATTGTTTCCGTTCATCATCAACAAATCCCAGGATTTCTGCCTAGATGCTGATCTCAGCCTTTTCCAATAAATGCAATGCGGTTGGGTGGCTTGTCACTAGCACAGAACATCCTGGGAGCAGCTTGTGCTGTATTAAACTGTAAATAATTTCAGACAATTCACACCAGCATTCGGGATCTGTGCACATGGACTGAGGTTCTGTATTTCTCTGGTTGCCAGAAAAGTCAATACTGTTCTTAAATTCATCCAACCCATCGAATATAAAGAGCAATCCTTCTGGGTCCTTCCAAAGATTTTCCAGACTATTCCACAAATAAGGATACGAATTGAGTATCAGACATGAAAGGTTTATTTTACAGTTAATAGTGTTCAACTGCTGAAATGCAAAACTGAATACAAGTTAGAAGTGTGGATATTATTTCCCAGTGGCCCAGTCATAAACAATTTTTGTGCCATTGTTGTTTTTCCAATCCCTGGCACCCCTGTCACTACTGCTGAGCTCCCAGATTTGGTACTTGTTGCTGGGGTTAAACTGCTGTGGAACAATTGATCAGTTCGGATTTTCTCTAATTCTCTCCGGAGATGTTTCTCTCTCCGCTCTTCATGGTCTCGGCCACTTGACAGTAGTTCATGTTCTACAAGTAGCTGATCTCGAACATTAGAAATGATCGTTAGCTCAACGTATCGATCAACCAGCTTGAAAACCTTAAACTTTTCCTTGATTAAGATAGTGTTCACTCTCAGTATTCTAGTTTGTACCTGGAGATCTTCCTTGTGTTTCTTTTGAATATCTTCAATTAAAACAAACACAGATTATTAACTTTTTTGACATCAAAGTAACTGCTGATTCCTATTCCACTATTCATTAACATGGTACAAGACTTAAACAACAGCTTCAAGAGAGGTGTGAACAGGGTGAAATGAGGATGTAATTCAAAAATGTTAATAGACTGTCTTTGGAGAGGGACAGATTGAGGCTGGAAAGAAGTTCCACTGTATCAGGCCTTGGAATTTTACCTCAACATCTTGTTTCCAAGTGAATAATGGCCGAGCGATTTCTCAAATCCTTAACTGATTTTCTCTTTATTCTTCCTGGAGATCACTATGAAGATGATAGCTTCCCGCTGATGGTTAATGCCTCTGTCTGCACTGTGCTCTGGGCATCACATTACAATTGCACACACTGTTTTTACAAAAAATTAGGTTCCCCTGAATCAGTCGATGTGGTGAATCGATCAGTCAGTGGTGACTGATCCTGTGTACCTGTGTATCCTGTGTAATTCGTAAATAGTTAATGGAATGTCTTTGAAGAGGGACAGATTGCGAATGGAAAGAAGTTCCACTATATCAGGGTCTTTGAATTATATCTATGAGTTTTGGATGTTGGGAGAGTAAATTACTCTTCCACCCGGTGACCTAATTGACCCTGAGCCTGGCATGGAAATTTGCCAAGATCTCCTTTCAATTGCTGCTACTTTCCGCCTGCACTTTTGTTACATTGGCCGCTTCCATCCCAGGTACAGCTGACCTACTCTTGAAATGACCCATTCCGCTCCTACTTTCAGATTCAAATACCCACCTGTTTTCCTGTTGCCTTGCCATTATGCACAGTCCGTAAATGAAAAGGATGTAAATCTCTGGAGTCAGTAACATACTCTGAATAAAGACCCGTTCCCTATTACTCCTGTGTACACCAAACTACATTGGTTTCTTGTGCAGCACTATTTTGTATTTTTTTAAAAATCACATTGATATGTATAAGTCTCCCCATGATCTGACCCAGCCCCATTTCTCTAAAGTCCACTCATCCAACAACACTATAACTTATCCATGCCCCTCACAAACTGGCTTCTTGCTCATCCTCAATTTCCAGCACTCCACCATTGACCAGTTTCCTGATCCCTGAGCACGAGAGGATCCCTTTTCTCAGTATTTGAGTTCCTTAGCAAATGTTCCGCTGCTATTGTATCACTGCACGCTGTTTATAAGCTACAGTGTGTGCACTGAGAGTGGGGCAGAAAGTGAATTAGATATGCGTTCAACTGTTATTGTAACAGGTCTCTGGTAGGTTATTCTGTTTATTGATTTCAATTAGAGCAGCACTAGCAGTGTAAAAAAGGATTAATCTGTTGGCTCGGCACTTGCATCCATTGTCTGGCGTGCCAACTGCACTTCTGTGGTCACCTGATCACCAGTGACCATTACAGCCAAAATGAAGGTTCAAACTGGAAACAGAAAAAAAAATAATGTATTATGTGTGTGAAGGGGGCCTTAGGGAGTCTCATATACTTGGTGTGGGAAAAACGTCAATTAAATGGTTTAATGGAATGTAAAACAATGGTGCAGGAAACAGACTGACAATTACCAAAATAATTCACAACTCGGAAGAAAATGCTGTCAGGATCAATAAGTGAAATGCATCCAAAATCAGAAAGTGTTGTTAATTAATTACTGGCCGGAGAACAACGGTGGGGTGGAGAGGAGGCTGCTATGGCTACTATGCCTCCTTTCTGAGGCTACTATGAGATGAAGGATAGATGAGTTCCACTATGTAACAGAAAACGGCATATTTGAGCCAAACGAAATTTTTGAATTCCCTAATCATTTTCTTTTTATATTATGTTTCAGAAATTCAGAAAAAAAATCAGAAGTTTTATACAGAAATGTTTATTAGATATGCTCTACCAACAATATTTCCGATTTTTGTTCTTATTCTTCTAGCATACATGTCTGGAAAAAAATTATCTTGCTTCCATCATTCATTACGTGGATTGAAATGACTCCTCTATTAAAAAAAAACTGACCATTGTATGGAATTACGTTACATATTTCTGTGCCATTAGAAAAGTATCAAATAACTTCCTAGTCATAACGAGCATTGTCTTTTCTGCACATTTCTCCACACATTTATGTCCTATTGTGGCAACTGTTGCACATATTCTCAGATCACACTAGCTGATGTATCACGGTGTGCTATAAAATACATCTTGAACTTAATTGTATAATTTCATAATTAAGTTTAACAATTGGCTTAAGTACAAAAAATTGCTTTACAGCCCAAATCCACTATCCAGAAAATATTGGGTTGGCATACCATACATTTTTGTATGCAGTTTTGAAATTTATTATAACCTTGCGAGAAGTGCCAAAGTTTTACTAATTTATCAATAAATATCCACTTGTCAACGTACTTTTACAGAGCAGCAAGTTCGGCCAGGTGTGTATACGGTTTTGCAGCTCACCAGGATCATTCCAATTGTCTATGGGGCATCACAGCGTCAGGATTGTGCCTAATGTGTACGGGATTTCACAGCGTATCAGGAACCTGCCAGATATCTATGACATTTCACAGTGTATCGGAATTCTGTCAGGTTTGTACGTGGTTTCACATTGTATCAGCATGCTACTAAGTTTGTATGGGGTTTCACAGTGTATCAGGATCCTGCTACATGTTAACGGGGTTCCAGACTGTATCAGGATCCTGCCAGCTGCCCATGGGGCTTCACGGTGCATCAGGATCGTATCAGTTCTGCTTATGATTTCACAGTGTATTGGCAGCCAGCCGGGGGTATATGCGATTTCGCAGTTTATCAGGTGCTTGACAGGCACATGTGGGGCTTCACAGTGTATCAGGATTCTGCCTGGTGTGCATGGGGTTTCGCAGTGCATCAGAGTGCAGCAAAATGTGTAGGGTTTTTCTCTGTGTATCAGGAACATTCTGTTGCCTACGGATTTTCACAATCAATTAGAAGATGTGCCCGGGCATTTGCAATTCACTATGAAGTTTTTACGATGCTCCACAGTGTGTCAGGTTCATGCAGGTGTGCATTGGGCTTCATAGTTCATCAGGATCCCTCTAGATGCCTATGGGATTTCGCAATGTGTCAGAATTATGCCTCGTGTGTTTTAATGTTCACCGTGTATCAGAATTCTATATATTGTGGTTCAGAAAGTATCAGCACCCTATCATGTGTGTGTGGGATTCACCGTCAATCAAAATCATATTAGGTGAGTTTTGGTTGTCACAGAATTTCAGCCTCATGCCAGGCTAATCGAAATGGTTCGGGGTCTGTATATTTACACCAAACGTCAAAACATAAATTTGGAATCTACGCTGAATAGTTTAGAAATGGTAACAAATTTAAATGGAATTCAATCATGCTTTTTCTACCATTGACCATCTTGTTTTCAGCTTCTGAAAATCTCAAAATAAACGGCTGTAGTGTTTAATGATTAGTTTTAGAGGTGATGCAACCTAGGCGAGTTTCCAGCTATACATTTCTTCACACAACTTGCTTCAACCTCAGTATGGGCGTCAACCCGGTTCCTGTCTCAGAAGATCTGACTTCTACTTGCCCTCACCCATGCCTTTGTTACCGCTGGAAGTGACTAGTCCAAAGCATACCAGACTATGAAAACTGTATATATGTTTTTTCTAAGTATCGCAGTGTCTAACACTTAACTTTCAGGTCACTGGCTACTTCTGATAAACCTCTGGCCATGTCCTTGTAACAAAATTAATCAGAACCTGTTGAAATCATTTAGAGTTGTTTGTAATCAGATCAGTGTAATGTTATTTTAAATTATGCAGTATTTGAATCCTCATTTGGATTCATCACATGATATGACCGTACCGAGATCCCGTATTTCTTTCAATATTTTGTCCAACTTTGGACATGCGTGGCTCATTCTCACAAAGGATTCCCACATCAGCCTTCGGGCCCGAGAGCCTTCCTCCATCACCAGATTCAGGAGGAGTTTGGAACTGTCTGCGCGGTTTCCCTTCTCCACCAGTTCACTGATTTTCTGCGAAAAATAAGTTTCATGCATTGAGGATCGGAATGAAAGGTAAATAATGCCATTGAGAAGGAAAGGATCTGCTTTTGAGAATATCTCCATATAAAACAACCTGTCGGTCAGGTGTTGATGCACGGACGGAAAATAAATCAACTAAAACTATTGAGGAATTCAAAAACATCACCACAAAAAGGCCGGAAATATTCAGCAGGCAAAGCAGCATTTCTGCATAGAGGAACAGAGTTCACTTTGCAGGTTGGTGACCTTTCGTTAACATTGGAAAATTTATACAGGCAAGAGGTTTTAAACAATTACAGCGACAGTGAAATAAGGGTGGAGGGGAGAAGGGAAGAAGAGGCAATATGTTTGACAGGATGGAAAGCAGCTAGAAATAGGAAATGATATTCTCGGAGTGATGAATTACTGAGAGCTAAATTTATAATTTAGTTAATTTGCTCTGTCCTGCAGTGTTTGGCATGATATCAGACTACTGACTGACAATATGATCTATTTGTTTCAAACACTGGCGTCCAGCTGTTACACTTTATGATTTACTCAGAAGTAAAACAGAAGCTTATCAGGAATCAAGAGGCAATGTAGGGCTGATCCTGAACTGCGTGAAACAGTTAGAGAGAACAAAAGGCCTTAGATACTACTATAGACTAACCTAAGCAACAACTGTTGATTTATCAGTCAGAAACAAACGGGAGGAACTAACTAATAAACAAGGATAAAGAGCCTGAAAGTGCACTGAACAAAATTATGTGGGTAGCAGTGAATGGCAAGTGTCAGCCACTCGTTACATTTGAAATCCCATTTAATGTGGTTGGCTTTGTTTCATTTAGTGAACTTTCCAACAATCGCAATGCCCTCTACAGAGCAAATGGGATTTGTGTAAACAGGACAAGCAGCAGTGCAGCACTAAATCGGTCCCAAGAATTGTTGAAGAAAAACAGCAATTGAGCCAGGAATTGTCAATCCGAATATTTAATTCGATGTCAAATTAGGTAGGAGAGTGATGGCAGTGAGAACAAAAACATATTTCTGTAATAATATAAATCTCACAGTATAATTTGAATGCGCATGAAAGTTATTTTACAACAGTAGAGGTTAATTCCAAAGCGACAGAGATAGTTTGGTCACAATTAAGTATCATCACACCGTCAAACATTAGTTTGAATGGTAGCCCTAATTTTCTAGCCGATTGCTTGCAAACCTATCAGCGAAGTATAGCAGCTTCACAAAGTTGAACCTACTTGAACAGAGAGGTCTTCGTCAAGATATCATTCGCGCAGATTTTGGATGAGTGAAGCAGCTCAGAAATCATTCATTTTATTTACACAATTAACTTAGGTCACTGGAAATTGTTGTCCACGATACACAACAATTATGACGGGCGCTTTTCTCATCGTCATTATTTGCACAGAAAAATCCTCATAATAAAGATATACAACCACCAAGATGTTACCCTCCATTCACGCACTTCGTGACAAAGTGGAGCACAAACAGACGCACAGGAAAGAACTGAAGGGAAGTTATATACTGAATGAAATCGACTTTCCGATATTACAACGAGAATTGATGTTCCACAAAGCAAGAGCGACAGGAAATTACAGGCAAAATAAGGTAAATTTTCTGATGTGTATCCCAGGGACTTTATAGTGCAGTAAAATAAAACGCATAGAGGCAGAGAATGTGGCCAGGTGTGTACGCCTTTGTGTACCCCGTGTGTAGGAATTTAAAGGAATGAAATAAGAACTACAGTGCACCCACTAGGGTGTTAAGAAGAATTTCAAAACTTAACGACCATTCCACAATAAAATGACAGAGTGACAACCCCCTGCACATTTAAAATTCCGAATAGGTATTATCAAATTAATCGTTACTGATCACTTCCACTGATTTTATAAGTCGGATATTAATGATAGGCCAATGGCTTATGAATTGACTAAGTTCGATATTAATGGTAGATATTATACTTGGGAGACGTAACTGTAAATGGTAACGAGCAGAAACTTGATACTAGACTAGATTAATGATAATTATTCATGAACAGGAATTTGGGATTTGATTAGGTGAAATATCAATGTTGCTGATTAGTAAACATGGTTGGGGTGTGGCGGGGTGAGGGTGGCAGGGTGGGGGGTGCGGGGATGGCATCGGGGTTGGGGAGGGGCGGTGGAGTTGTGCGGTTGGGATTATAACAGATGAAACATTAATAGCTATACTAAGTAAGCATAGATTTGCTATTAGATTTGGGGGTTATCAACAGTTTTTGACAGTGAGCCGAATGGATTAATCTGGATGTGTTGTTAAAGGTAGTAAGTAGTAAACAGAGGCTGGCATTGAAATCGGTTGGTTACCAACAAAAATGGATAGTGCCCAGGAGTTCGGGATTAGTTTTATTTGAATATTGACGTTGCTGGTTCTTGAACGGAGTTTGGGATTCGAATAGATGTAATATTTATGCTAATAGTAAGTAAACATATGTTTGGGACTGGAATAAGGGGTTACTAGTGGTGATTTGTAATGAGCACGATTGTGGAGTTAGACTAGATGGGTTTTCAAAGGTAATGGTTAGCGGGCAAGAGTTTGGTATTGGTCTCGATGGGTTACCAATGGTAATGGGTAGTTTGCATAATTTGGGCATTATAACAGTAAAGAGTAATGAGCAGAATACTGGGTTTTAACTCGTTAGAATGGAAACAGCTCAGGCCAATGGGTTTAGGTTACGTGGGAGTTAATGTTAATGGGTAGTGAGTAGAAGATTGCGAACAGACTGGTTTGCCTAGATTTTCGACTTGTGCAGATACTAACAGATTAATCGTCCATTGTACTACTTGCCCGATTATCAATTTTATTTTATTCTCTATCGCTAAAGGGAATTGACAGCACATCACAGGATGCTTTCATGGAATTTCCTAAAGGGATTTTGCCGGTATTGGCGGCCCACAGAAAATTGTATGGCCTGGGTTACACCTCTGACGGAGCTTGAATAACCCTAGACCACCGTCCACCCCTACTCCCATCCCTCCCTCTACCCTTTGTATGGGGGAGCATTAAGTCAACAGAATATCATCTTTAAAATCCTAAAGCTTGTTTCTGGTTAATATTCTTATTAAAGTTCTATACATTTTAAACATTCAGGTTTCTTTTTGTTCTTGAAAGGCCTCTCATTTACATCGCAAATAGTTGTTTCTTACCGGCCAGTTCTTCCATTTCCTATAAGCCATCACCAGTTCAGCCAACTGTAATTCATTGCTTTTGCCTCTGGTCTTTCCTTTTCCCTGTCCCACTGAAACTGTTTCTGGATGCTTTAATTCACAGAGGAGTGTGAAGAAGGATGTTCCTTGTTAAAATATTTTTGGGAATGCACAAGAATTCTGTAAAGCAGGTTGTGTGTCGGCGTGTGCCCATGATTAAATAATCTGGGGGAAAGTTAATAAAGCCAGCCTCTTCTGTGGAAACTGAGAGAAGAAAGGTGCAGCGGGCTAGATGCATGCATTTTTGATGAGAGGCTATGGCGAAGCTGTACCAGTAAATAGATTACATTTTAAAATTTGCATTAGGTGATATATTGGTACTTTTACATCTTACAAAGATTTCATATGTAAACATGGAGATGTTACTAGATTTTATTTGACCCGAAAGTGGAGGCAATAGGAAGACATGAACAATTGTCTTTTTGTTTGTATTTGGGAAAAGTTGAGTTCAAAGAGACGCTGAGGACAATGGAATGTAAGATGAAAGTGAAAAGAGTATTTAATGCAAGATATTAACAGGAGTTTTAGGTGGCTGCGTATTGGAGGCGTAATGACACCAGCTATGTGCTTAGAAAAGTTACAAACTTCAAGCCGCCATACAGTTTCATGCGAGGAAAGTATGGTGTTTAAAATGCAAGCTATTAGTGACCCTCATTCCGGTCCAGAGAAGAGTGGCACAGAATGATAAGTCGTGTGGTATACTTTACTAAAATAACACTAGTTCATGCCTCTGGTTTTATTATTGGATGTTTATGGTTGATATGCTGTGATTGATGTGTGATTTCCTTGTCTTTTGGGGGGAATGTTCGATAAGGCTCTTTAACTGTGCAATGTTAACCTTGTCAGCTTAAGTTTATTTTCTTCTTGTTGTTAAGAAATTCTTTAATGTAAAAGTCCTCAAAGTGTTACTGGGATTCTATGCCTCTGGGATCAATAGTTTTGCCCTCGTCTTCAAAATACAAAAGCAACTGTTATGATTAGTAAGACAACTTTCCTCATGGATTTGGCTTGCTCAGCAAATAATATGGGCTGCAGTCTTAACAAGAGCTATAATCGAATAATTCCATTTTACTTTGCGCAAATCCTGAGAGGCTCAGGAGTTATTGTCAATTCTTCCTATTATCGTTTCAGATTCACATTATTTACAATTTCATTTAATTCTTTTCACTTTGCCTTATGCCTCTTCTGCAGCTTTCCAAGATCGGGTATCCTGTCATTTCTGGTGTTTAAATAATGCAAATCCATTTTGCATCCTCCCGATTTACCTGATGTTTTTGTCCACTGAAATTCCTCTCGTAGGTTAAGCATCAGCTGAGTCCATCCACCACTTCTTCAATCGCCTGTTCTAATCTGGCCCGGTAGAATTTTGTGAACCGGAACAGCTGAAAATCGTCGCAATTTGTCAGAATTTCAGCCAGTTCCGGTTTCGAATCTGTGAACAAATATAGAGAGATTTAGCTTCAATCCATGCTCCATCCATGCGGTTCAATTTCTTCTTAAAGTAATTGACTAAAAACTCCTGGAAGTCACATTATCAGCGCTCATCAACCGCCATGCACCGCAACGTTTACCTTCTATCGAACCATACATCCACTATGCAAATAACAACTTAATGAGATGTGAAACATGCCGTATTTAGAAATAATCTGTATATATAATATTATATAATATATAATTATGATCCGTATATATTGTATAATAATCCATTCCCACCTCATCATAGCGTGTACCTTTAAATAATAATTATTTGGGTCTGTCGTTGCAAATTAGAGAAGGGTTCTCATAGCTGATTGAAATTACTTGATGTCTATTTAATCACGTTATATTCCATGCTTTCTATAACATTAGTTGTGTTTCTTCGGTCCATTTGTTTATTGTTGATATTGAGCTAATTGAATAATTGTAGTCAGAGATCCTCCTACCTCCTCTGTCACTTGCGTTAATATAAGCTCCAGCCTTAACAATGTTGGCTATGAAACTGCAAACCAAAGTTATAATTATATCAAGCAGTAGTCCCACATCTTCCTCTAGCACTCAATAATTCAAGGGAGATGTTGCATATCAAAAAAATGTTATCAACACACCTGTGTCTATCATCATCCCTCTTCAAGATGTGTGATCTTCTCCCCTGTTTGAAAGTTCAGCTGTGGATGTGATAGGGGCTCCCAAATCCTGAAGCTTTGCAATAAATTACATATTAATAGCAGGCTTAGTAGAGAATATCACTTTAAGGAGGAGAACGTTGCATTGTTAAACATGGCATTGTTCCCTCCTCCCCCATTAGGACAACAGCCGTTAACTATGGGACAGAGCGTGGTGTTAGGGTGGGGCAGGGGCGAGGAGGATTGTGGATGTTGGGTGGAAGATGCGCTGTAAATGAAATCATCTTAAATCTAAACGGTACAGGAAAGAAGAACATTCAATCACATCAATTAACTGAAGGATCGGATGTCTTGGGAATGAACTGAGTTATGAAACGCTGGCCTGGAAATAAATGGCGTTAACCAAAGTAAGAGGAGCCAGTGATGCTTATTTTTGAACACTTTATCCGGTTCGCTTAATAAAGTAGGAAAGCATTGCGAAACAGATAGTCTGGAATACTGCGTGATATGTACATTAAAAGAGGGACTGGGCATTTTATAAATCCGGGTATAATGCACTTAGCAAAGATAGAGTGGTTAAACAATTAATGTGTGCAAATTGTATTTAGTCGGGACAACACAATGGTGGTATACAAAATGCAGTGGCTATCAGCAAGACATAAGTAGAATGGTTATGGTGAGGGATAAATATATATTACAAGATAAACCATACTACTAGGAATAATCAGCAGATGATTGAATAGTTGAAGGGAGATGGAGGGAAGAGTGTACGGGAAAATTATGGCAATGGGTAAAAAAAAATGAATGCGGTCCCGGTTATTGATATAGAGAAATTTAAACTCCATCCACGCTCTATCCTTGCGATTACATGTTTTTATTAAATCTATTTATATTTGGGATGGTGAATGGAGAGTTATCTTATGAAGAAAGGTTGGAGAGGCCAGTCCTGTAACCACTGGATTTAAGGACAATAAGAGGTGATCTTATTGAAACTCATCCGATCTTGAGGAGAATTGACAATTCAGATGCTGAAAGGATGTTTCCCCTTTTGGGAGAGACTAGAACTAGGCGACACGGTTTGAAAATGAGTGGTCGCCTATTTAAGGCGGAGGTGAGATTTTTCTTCTCTCAGAGGATTGTGAGTTTTTCGAAATCTGTTTCCGGAGAGCAGTGGAGGCAGGGTGACTGAATGCCTATAAGACAGGGTTAGATGAATTGTTGACTAAAAAGGGAGTCAAAGTATATCAGGGGTAGGCGTGAATGTGGAGTTGAGACTACAGTCAAATTATCTGTGATCTTAGTAAAGGGCGGAGCAGGCTCTAAAGAACCGAATGGCATACTACTGTTCCTAATTCGTATGGTCGTATGCAAGTACAATAATCAATATTATATACTTTCCGATAATAATCGAAAATGGCATTAATATAATGATGAGAAGGACAATAAATTGGAGGAAAATCAACATTGAGGTGCTAGGAATAGAACTTGCGGAATATAATGGTGCAAAATGCTGAAAAAATATCTAATGGAAAGCATTTAGACGATGTTCAACAGGGTGCATGAAAACATAACCTGCTGAAAAAATGAAGAGGTTAAGACTAACATCAATGAGTTGCCAAACATGAATAGGGAATTAAGAAATTGTATGGAAAGAGATCGACACAATGCATGGACAAATGGGGGAGAGCACGACAAAATTGGATACAAAGAGATTGAAATAGATGTCAAAAAGGAGGGCGGCAAAGAAATGGAACGCAATTAAATTAACAAGAAGCATAAAACGAAATGGCTAGATATTTTGGAGACTTTAATAATATTCAAAAATATTTAGAATATTAACCAGGCCACGTATTGTTAGAAAAAATAATATTATAGATAAAAAAAATGTCCTGAAAAAAAATATATATTTGTTTCAGTACTTACAAGGAAACATTGGCTGTCAATGCTGCGTGGGCAATAATTTTAAAGCGAAAAAGCTGCTTTTAAAATAGGAGTGATGGACCTGATACTTTACAGACTTGGACTCTATCTGCCATAAATTTGCCGTTAGATTTCCAAAGGAAGAAAGTTGTGTACAAACGTAATCAAACATTGGATATTTGCACTCTGATTATTGCTGGTACCAGATTGAAGAAGTCTCTCAAGATCTTGCAGAGGGTGCATAGAAGATTTGTCAAAAGGATAACATAAATGAGGTCCTTCAATTACTTGAACACACGTTCAAGTAATGAAGCATGAATGGCTATCCTTCGAGAAGGTAGCATTAAGGAGAGATTAATTTAACTGCTCAAAAGCATGACTTGTTAAAAAAAGTCATAACTTTATTAAGGAGAAACTATTATACTGAGAATGATCACTAACCTGAGGACTTATTTAATATAACTGAAAAAAGAGCCACGGATTGAGATAGAAAGAACTATTTTAGACATATAGCTATTGTGACCTGGAATATAATGACTGAAATGATACCTGGAACACGTTAAATAATAATTTTAAAAGGAAATGAGATAAATATTGGAAATGAAAATTGTACAATTCTCGGGGCAGTGCAGACGGGTGGGTCTAATTTGATGATTATTTCAAAGCTGCGATGGGCCGAAAGGCTTGCTTCTGTTCTGTATAACTCTAACATATTAGCATCTAACTTCTTTGTCTGTAAACTTATATCATATGAATAATGCATTTCAGTACCGTTTCGCTTAGCAACATTTTCTCTAACATCTCATAATACATTTAGTGTTTCTGTTCAGTTGAATGAGAGGTCAGAAAGTCATCAATTTGTCAAACAAAAAGGAGTGTCATTTTTGATCCAATAACTTTTCGAAAGTATTGAACTGGCATTCAAATTAATGCCAATTGGTCAGTTATGTTACATGAAAAGGTATTTAGTATAATCTGAATTTTTACCTTGTGCTGTTTTTCCTGATCTTGGTTCTAGATCTTGGTGAAGTCGTGGGTTCTGCAAATTAATAATCACACCCTGGGTAAAGATCAGTTACAAAACGTTGAATTATGAACACGACCTTCATCCTGAATCATATAATCTCTCCCTACCATCTTCTCTGGTGAAAGGGTCGATCAGTACTGTACACGATTGCTCTCAGTTTTCATTGTTCCGATAATTTGCTGATCTTTCAATCAACTATTAATCCTGTGCCTGCTAATAGTGACCGAACATCCCTACAGTTGTTCGATATATGGTTTAGAATACTCCACAGTGAAACAATATTTGGTATCAATATCAGAATCAGTCTTGTTTCCTCGACTAGATTTTATTGTTCACTTTAAAATATCTTTATTATCGTAGCAGAGGGCAAAGTTTGAAACTGGCAATGATTGCTGATAATATTCGCGGTTAGATAGCTGAAACTTAATGATTAATAGAGATTAAGATGCTGCAGAATTATGAGCATCAAATGCCATGTTTATGTAACTGGAACTGAATCAGCAAACTGTAAATAACAAATACACCAGTTACCTTGCTGCATCATCACCGTGTTAAACTTCACTGGGCATGGTTTTAGGTCAAGCTTTTATTTAATCTTTGATTCAACAATTTGCCAACGGATTTAATTGCTTACAAGGCAGAGAGAATCTAAATATTACATTTCTTTCCTCATTACCAATTACATTTAATACTCACATTATCAGTTCGTGCTCAGAATTACTGCTCCTTCATGTTAACTGTCCTTTCCTGCTTAATTGTGCAATTCCTTCCAGCCTGTTCCACCATCACTCCCCTCCTTCCCCCCACCCCTCTTCAAGACGCCCTCCCTGAAATCTTTTATTTTCCCTTCGCTATTTCCACCAGCAAACCCCCAGCTACAATTTTCATCCCACCTATACATGTCTGAATACCGCCCTCTACCTTTAATAGTCTGCAACACTAGACACTCCCTCTGGCATGAGTCTCCCAAAAAAATATTTATTCCTTCCCTGCGTGCTTTAAACCTAATTTTAACAATTTCCTTCCTTGCACCCTACTGCATGACCAAAGTACCCATATCTGCTCACCCAGTAGCTCTATATGTTACTAAATCTCAACTGCCCCTCACACCATAACTAAGCAACCCTTGATCACGGACATACACACCCAAACAGGTCTCTTTCCACCTGTCCAATGTCTGATTATATTCTCGGCTTCCTTCTCCATCCTGCTGATACCATTACGATTCCCAATACTCCGCAAAGGATAAATCAAATCTGTTTCAAATGACCCAGCATTACAATGAGTTCGACAATGAGCCTGCCCGGTGTCAGGGTGAGGGACATCTCTGACCAGCTTGAAAGGATACTGGAGAGGGAGGGTAAGGATCCATTTGTTGTGGTCTACGTCGGGACAAATAACATAGTTAAGACTAGGAAAGGGGACCTGTTTGGCGATTATCAGGAACTAGGAAATAAATTAAAGAACAGGACCTCAAGGGTTATAATCTCCGGATTCCTACCCGAGCCACGTGCTAACTGGCATAGGGATGCGAGAATAAGGGAAGTTAGCACTTGGCTAAAGGAGTGGTGCAGGAAAGAGGGTTTCCATTTCGTGGGGCACCGGCATTAGTATTTGAACTGGAAGGATCTGTACCATTGGGCGGGTTTCCACCTGAACCAATCTGGGACCAATGTTCTAGCATAAAGGGTAAATAGGGTGGTCAACAGGACTTTAAACTAGAAAGTGGGGTGGGAGTGAAGGGTAAAACTCCAAGAAGTATGACTAATGGGAAACAAAGCAGCAGGTTAGGATGTGGGGGGATGGATTCCACTTCATGGAAAATTATGAAAAAAAACTGAAACAGAAGGAGAGCCCAGGAGAGGCTATTAAAGTCTCCAGAATAGAAAATAGGACAGAGTGTTTGGAAAGGGCTTGGAATCTAACTTCAAGTACATCAGATAAAGGGACGACAATGAGAAAGGGGATGGGAAATACAGGACAGAAGGTGCTGTATCTGAATGCATTCAGTATATGAAATAAGGTAAATATATTTGTCGCGCTGAATGAAATTGGCAGGTTTGATGTGCTGGGCATCATGGAGACATGGCTGCAAGGCGATCAGGACCGGGAGCTAAATATCCAAGGCCATACATCCTATCAAAAGGATAGGCATGTTGGCAGAGGGGGTGGGGTTGCTTTGTTAGTAAGAAATTAAGTTAAATCGACAGCAAGAAATCACGTAGGGTCAGATGATGTAGAATATATTTGGGTAGAGTTCAGAAACCACAAAGGTAAAAATGAAACATAATGTGAGTTATGTACAGGCCTCTGAACAGTAGTCAGGAATTGGGGCACAAGATACTCCAGGAGATAGAAAAGGCATGTAAGAAAGGCAAGGTTACAGTGATCATGGGGGATTTCAACATGCAGGCAGACTGTGAAAATCAGGTTGGTAGTGGATCTCAAGAAAAGGAATTTTTGGAATGTCTACCAGCTGACATTTTGGAGCAGCTTGTGGTGGAGTCTACTAGGAAACAGGCAATTCTAGATTTAGTGATATGTAATGAGGCAGATTTGATAAAGCAGCTTCAGGTGAAGGAATGCTTAGGAGGAAGTGACCATAATATGATAGAATTTACCCTGCAGTTTGAGAGGGGCAGAGGTGAGTATTCTCCATTACAAAGGAGAAAGTGCTAGGAAAACGGAAAGGTCTAAAGGTGGATAAATCACCTCAACCAAATGGACTGCAACCCAGAGTTCTGAAAGAGATAGCTGAAGAGATAGTGGAGGCGTTAGTGGTGATACTTCAGGAATCACGGGAGTCAGTGAGGGTCCCAGAGGACTGGAAAATCTCCAATGTAACGCTCCTGTTTAAGAAGGGATTGAGGATAAAGACGGGATATTACAGGCCAATTAGCTTGACCTCGTACCTTGGTAAGATTTTAGAGTCCATTAATAAGGATGAGATTTCAGAATACTTGGAAGTGCATGGTAAAAACGGGCAAAGTCTGCACGGTTTCATCAAGGGGTGGTCATGCCTTATAAATTTGTTACAATTCTTTGAGGAGCTAATGAGTACGTTAGACAAAGGAGAGCCAATGGATGTTATCTACTTGGACTTCCAGAAGGCCTTTGACAAGGTGCCGCACAGGAGGCTGCTCAGTAAGATAAAAGCCCATAGTGTTAGAGGCAAGGTGCTAGCATGGATAGAAGATTGGTTGTCTGGCAGGAGGCAGAGAGTGGGGATAAGGGGGTCCTTCTCAGGATGGCGGCAAGTGAATAGTGGAGTTCCACAGGGGTCAGTGTTGGGCCCACAACTTTTCACTTTATACTTTAATGATCTAGATGAAGGAACTGAAGTCATCCTGGCCAAGTTTCCAGATGATACAAAGGCAGGTGGAGGGACAGATTGTATTGAGGAGGCGGGGAGGCTGCAGAAGGATTTGGACAGGTTAGGAGAATGGGCAAAACAGTGGCAGATGGATACAATGTGGGGAAGTGTGAGGTCATGCACTTTGGTAGGAAGAATAGAGGCAATTACTATTTTCTAAACGGGGAGATAATTCACAAATCTGGAGTGCAAAGGGACTTGTGAGCCTTAGTCCAGGATTCTCTTAAAGTTAACTTGCAGTTGAGTCGGTAGTTAGGAAGGCAAGTGCAATGTTGACATTTATTTTGAGAGGACTAGAGTATAAAAGCAGGGATGTGCTGCGAAGGCTTTATAAGGCTCTGATCAGACCACATTTAGAATATTGTGAGCAATATTTGGCCCCATTTCTCAGGAAGGATGTGCTGGCCCTGGAGAGGGTCCACAGGATATTCACGAGAATGATCCCAGGAATTAAAGGCTTAACATATGAGGAACATTTGAGGGCTCTGGGTCTATACTCGATGGAGTTTAGAAGGATGAGGGGGGATCTGATTGAAACTTACAGCATACTGAAAGGCCTGGATAGAGTGGACGTGGGGGAGATGTTTCCATTAGTAGGAGAGATTAGGACCCGAGGACACATCCTCAGAGTAAAGGGAAGACCTTTTAGAACACAGATGAGGAGAAACTTCTTTAGCCAGAGGGTGGTGAATCTATGGAAATCATTGCCACAGAAGGCTGTGGAGGCCTGGTCATTGAGTGTATTTAAGACTGAGATAGATAGGTTCTTGATTGGTAAGGGTTTCAAAAGTTACGGGGAGTAGGCGGGAGAATGGGGTTGATAAACTTATCAGCCGTGATAGAATGGCGAAGCAGTCTCGATGGGCCGAATGGCCTAATTTCTGCTTCTATGTCTTCTGGTCTTATGATCTTATGGTAATCCAATAGACCGCTTGAAACTTTCTTCATTGAACGTTGTTCCAGGCGAGACAAGTGATACTCATTACAAGGAAAACACAGCGGTATGTTTCTCTTCATTTTGATCTTTCATTTGATCCCCGTGTTAAGGAATTCAGTTGTGGACATTTTTCCCACTTTGGAAGATGTAATAAGTTAGAGCCTTCTCCTGAAGATCTATCATTTTCCCTCGGTCTTGATTCCCCATTTTTCACTCCACCTACCCCATCAAATAAGTTTAATATTCAAGCAACTCGATCAGATCACTACTCGGTTCCCCGTACTGCATGGAAGAGAAGTCAAATTTAGGTGTCTGTTCAATGCGTAATGTGCCCCCTACCTCCTTAGAAATTGCCAGCTTCTTGGAAATATCCAGGTTAATAAATACTAATCAGCAGGGATTTATTAAGCCAAACATGTTTAATTAACTTGAACACAAGAAATAAAAGCAGGCCCAGACCATTTGGCTCATCGAACACATTAATGGTTGACCTTCCAACTTGACTTCTTTTCCCCGCACATTCCCTTATAGCTCTTGATACCCTGAGAGACCAAATATATTCCAGTCTCAGATTTAAATGCACTCAACGATGCAGCATTCACCACCTTCTAGGAAACAGAATTCTAAAGGATTGTCGCACTTTTGAGTGAAAATTATTCTTTTTTATCACATTACTGAGTGGTCGTCCCCTTATCCTGATACTGCGCCGCTGTGTTCTAAATTTTTCACCCAGCGGACACAATCTTTCAATGACTATTATTTCAATCCCTTTTGTAATCTTCTATGTAAAAAGTGAAAGGGTAGTAAGTGGAGGGGTGAGACAGATGCAGGACCGAAGTCTCCTCATGGAAGCAGTGGGAATGGCTAAGGAATTTAATGAATGTTTTAAATCTGCTTTTACCAAGAAATAAGATGCTGCCAATGTCAAAGAGAAAGAGGTGTTGGTTGAGAAACTGGATTGGATAATATTCAAGTATTTAAAAGGTTGATTGCACTTAATCGAGTATGTTGCAAATAACAGATGAAATGCCTCCAACTATGCTGAGAGAATTATGCCTGGAAATTATGGAGAGACTGGTTACAATTTTATAACCTTTTCTGGATACAGACAGAGCATTGGAGAAATGCAATTGTTAAGCCATTGTTCAAAAAGGATGTAAGGTTAAAGCCAACATGCACCTGGAGCCGGTTTAACCGCAGTGGTGGAAAGGCATTCGGAAATAAGGATTGGAGAAAAAAAATCGCTCGCTTAGACAATTGTGGATTAGTTACGGAAAGCCAGCGTGGATTAATTAAATCATGCTTAATTAACATGTTTGCGTCCTTTGCCACAGGGAGGTGGACGAGGCTAACATGGGTGATGGGGGCAAGTGAACTTCCAGAAGGAGTTTGAGAAATACCGCTGTGTTTTCCTGTGTTTCTGGCTTGCCAGAAACGTTGACAACTGTGGAATAAAAGGTACGGGGGCCTCACGGATGCAGGAAAGCGAGTAGCGGTTAGCAGTTTTTTTTTTTATTCCGACTGAAACATTGTAGATATAGAAATTTCCCACGGGTTGTTACTCGACCCACTACCTTTCCCGGTATCTATTAATGTCCTAAGCCGTAGTGAGCAGGACATAGTTCCAAAATTTGCTGATATCAAAGTCATTGAAGAATTATACAAGTAAACTGCGCTGCATATATTCTGGTACATGAAAGTAGTATAATAGTGCACACATCATTGCGGATCCTTATCTTGTGTCGGAGCTTCAGAGTTTCTTCACTGACTGTCGTGTCAAGTTAACGTTGCTGACTTTGCAGGTCAATGAACGCACACTGGGGAAAGGTCAGTTCCAAACCATAATTATAAACACGACCTTCAGCTTGATCATTAAAATCCCTCCAGCCTGTTTTCTGGTGCAAAGTTGAATGGAAATTATTCCCGTTTTCATTTCTGATGAATTACTGACCTATTAACCAAAACCATTAAAAATAAACGTGACACCGGTCACTAATCTCCCATCTGCAGTTCAGAAGTTCACATAGAAAATTTGGTTCTGCAATCGTAATCTGATCCATATCATCCATTCTATTTCCTTATCTAACGTAAAATATCTTTATTATCCGATTATAAAAGAGCAGTGACAGTAAAGCACAAATATCTCAATTGCTTTATTGGGGTGAACGATCAAAGGGCATGACAGAGTGCAATTTCTAAATGAATGCTTCTAAAAAAATACCTTTAACAATGAAATGTTTCTACGAATCAATTCGAAACCACAGTAGATGTAATTTATTAGGATAGAAGAGCTACTTATCTGGGCACTAAGGATTTTGCAAAGATTTACCTGATCTGTAATACCGCAAAGATTTTCAGTTCCTGTTGATGTGTTGGCTATGTTTAGTATTCAAAGGTGGTCGGTTACTAATAAGACAGCAATGGTTATAAAATCGATGACATAGGCTCCAGTAAATTTGATCAGGGTTTACGCATTCGCGATCCAGGCATGGTTCATTGGAAATTAATCATCGACCAAGTGTGACAAAAAAGAAAATTGTTTCTGCCATTTACTACTTCACTTTTTTTTGTGGTGTTGCAAATGCAACTTTCTATTTTGAAAAAAAAACATTGCCATTGAAACTAATTTACCATGAAACGGAGAAAAAACTACAAAAAATAATGAACTTCAGAATAAGAATTTGCATTTATGAAGATAAGAAAGAGGAGCAATAGGCCATTCAGCCCGTCAAGCCCTTCCCACCATTCAATACGATGATGGCTGTTCAGCCCCAGGCCTCAACCTTCAACTTTCGTGCGAGCTCCCCAAAGCTCTCAACTCTCCCTATATTTCAGAAATCTATCTACCTCCTCTTTAAATACCCTCAGTGATCTAGCCTCCACAACTCTCTACGGCAGAGAATTCCAGACATTCACCACTTTCCGAGAGAAGAAATTCATTCGCATCTCAGTTTTAAATGAGTATCCCTTTAATCTGTAACTGTATCCCCAAGTTCGAGTTTCCCCCACTAGTGGAAACATCCTCTCAACATCTACCCTGTCAAGCCCCCTCAGAAACTTTTACGTTTCAAAAATTTCACCCTCATTCTTCTAAACTCTAATGAGTAAAGGCGTAACCTGCTTTGCCATTCTTGATAAGTCAACCCCTCCATCTGAGGAATCAGCCTAGTTAATCTCTTTTCAACTGCCTCCAATATCATTTTTTAAACACAGGGACCAAAGCTGTACAGAGTCCTCCAGGTGCGGCCATGCCACCACCCTGTGCAGTTGTAACAAGGCTTCCCTATTTTTAAACTCAACCCCCTTCGCAATACAGACCAAAATTCCATTTGTCTTCTTAATTATTTGCTGCACCTGCGTGCTACGTTTTTGTTTTTCATGCACAAGGACACCCAGATCCATTGGTGCTGTACTTTCTTTTGAGTTTCTATCCATTTAAATAACAGTCTGTCTTTTGATTCTTCCTACCAAATTGAATTGCCTCATACTCTCCTACATTAAACTCCATCTGCCAAGTTTTTGCCCATTCATTGAACTTATCTATACCCCCTTGCAGATGCCTTATGTCCTCATCATAATATGCGTTCCCACCTATTTTTTTTTTGTCAGCGACATTTGGATACATTACACTCTGCCCCCTGCTTCAAGTCATTATCATAGATAGTAAATCATTGAGGCCCTAGGAATGATCATTGTGGCACTCCACTAGTTACATCCTTCCAGACCCAAGAAGACCCATTAATCCCGAATCCCTGTTTTCTGTGTGATAATCAATCTTCAATCCATCCTTTATCAATAATAAAACATTGCCAAAGATGTCCACACGCCACTGTGTCTGATTACCTTTCCTGTTCTCCATGTTGCTTCTTCTAGTTTTATTTTTCTATGTCTGTTTCTCCAGCTATTCCATTCGTGGCTTCTGGGGTTGGATTTTCAATCTGGGATCTGAAACCGGATACAGCACTATTTCACTTACTTAACCTCACCTGTGTCAGTATCGGTGTTGTGACTCTATTTTCCAATGTGAAACACACAATCGGCCCAGGAGCAAGCTTGGCACCCACATAGTAGAGTCAGGAGCAGATTACAGGAAGGACATAGAAATCAAGGTTTAAGTGAAAAGGCGAGCGGCAAGCATAACTCGGATCGCCACTTGCTGAGGGCAGGTTACGGGGGGAGGGGGGGGGGGGCGGCGGAAGGGGGGTTTGCTGGTCAGGGCCAGCGCTGGTAGAGGAGGCATGGTCTCAAAATAAAGGGTTGGCCATTTAAGTCTGAGATGAGGAGGAACCTCTTCACTAAAAGGGTGGTGAATCTTTGGAATTCTCCACCCTAGCGGGCTGTAGAAGCTCAATCATCGACAATGTTCAAAACAGAACTCGATTGATTTCTGTATATGAAAGGTATAGTGCTGACAGGTCGTGCTGCAGTAGATGATCCGCCAGGATCTGGCTGAATGGCGGAGCAGGCTCGACTGACATAATGTTCTACTCCTGCACCTGTGTTCCTTTGTTCCTCTTCGTCTGTCCTCCCAAATGCATTTGCAATTCTACTCCTGATCTGTCAAACCTCACCCCCACTGCCCACCCCGCTGCAAACCCGTTACTGCTCCCATTCCTCCTGCACGGTTCTGGATTGTGTCCCTTTGTCCATTTCCCCCTTGTTCTTTAGTTAACCCTGTGTGTCCTTTCATATCCATGGATGAGTTCTTCGTGTTCGTGCAAAATGGAGCCGCGCGCTGATGACCACATTTCAAGCTACCAAATTACCTTTTTAGTACACTGGAGCTTTTGAACTTTCCGGTCCTGGCTACAATTTGGATCAAGTAAGCAAAAGGTTGGGGGAGCCCCGTGGCGAAAGGCAGCGGAATAGAAGACATGCCACCTTTCTTATCACTAGGTTAAATTATGCCCTTAAAGTTTTGCCTTCATTTAATTTACTTGCATGTCTCATTAATTATCATTGACAACTCCATCAGCGCTCAGATATGCCCATCACCCATCACAGACTTCAGTACGTTCGCAACTACGGCACAGGTCACCTCACCCTGCCACAGCTCACCACTAAGCAGCCGCGCGACACAGCTCACCATTTCTACAGATATCACATAGATACTTACCCCCTTCAAGGCGCACTCCCTACCTCACACCAGACATATCACACATTCCCTCCCACAACCTCTGAAAATGCTAAACCTCACTTCTTCTTCACCCTCCATCCAGAACTCGCCCCCAATATTGCTCACCCTCCCTCGAGCTTCACCGAAAATGTTTCCTGCGCACCCCAACATTACTTACCTCCCTCTACTTAGGCCAGCACAGCTCGGCCCCACCCTCTCTTATACTCCAACAATGCTCACCCTCCTTCCAGGCTCAACCTCGCACCCCTTCCAAAAAAATTCACCTTCCTGCTCTCAGCTTCCCCAAAATGCACACCTACCCAGCTTCTCAGCACCACCCACAACAATGCTCGCCCTCCTTCTCACACCGACTCCACCGACAATGCCCACAGCTTCAACAGAAACCTGACAAAGATCCTCCTCCTACGCGCAGCCCCACCCCAATAATTCTTAACCTTACGCCAGCCTCATACACCCTTTTTACTCCCTCAACAATGCCCACTCTTTCTCCTGCAAAGAGGAGCAATTCCACCATCCTTCCAGACTCAACTTTCCTCCTAACCATTTCAAAATATCTCACACCTTGTCCTCAATGCCAAAAGATACTCACCCTCCTGCATGTCTCACCCTGCATCCGACAACCCAGACCTGGTTCACCCAACGTGCCTCACCTCTACAAGCATTCTTATCTTCCTTCTTGGCTCACTGTCCATCAGACAGCTCATGACAATGTTGATCACTTCCCTGACCCGCAGTCCATCTTCCCTGCCTCATATCCAACAATGTTCACCTTTCCTTCCCGCTCACCTTCCTCCTCGTATGCTTTGCAATGTTCACCCTTCTTTCTTCACCACCAATATCGCTTCCAGTCCCTTCAGGATCACCATCTCTCTTGCACCCCTCACAATATTCCATTCTAGCTCACGTTCCCTCCCTTACACACACAAAGAAATACTCACCACCAACCGGTCACACGGAGCCCCAAGCACCCACCAACAATACTCCCTCTCCCTCCGGCATCCCCTTAGAACACCCGCCATGGCTCTCCCTCCCTCACACCGGGAAACCCAAACTTTCCCTCCCACAGCCCGTTGCACGGCTCACTCTCACTTCATCATGCTCCGATGCTGCTCACACCCCTTTCACAGAGCTCCCTACTGTGCTCATTCCACGCACACACACCCTTCTACCATGTGCTTAGGACGCTGAATCTTCTGACAATGCCGCAGTGGAGCCAAGGCTTCCACTAGACAGTGAGAGTGCGCAGCGTGGTTCAACATTGCCGTGAGTTGGCAGAGAGAGCGTGAGCCGGGAAGGATATGCGAGTGCTGTCCATGCACCTGCTAGAATGATGTGTATTTTCAGGCTGCAGGGTATGCTGAGCATTGCCAGTATTTCAAGGGAAAGGGCTGAATGTTTTTCTGTGGGCTCGCGGGTGCGTGAATGCAGGAGAGGTAGTGATCATTGTCACGGTTTGAGGGGAGGTGTGAGCATTTCAGGAGGTGATGTAGAGGTGGCTGAGTACTTTCGTGCATGCAGAGCAGGGTGTTGAGTACTGACCAGGATCAAAAAGGTGGGCATGTGCGCTTTGGGCGGTGTTGAGCATTATGGTGCTACAGAGGAGAGGGTTAGCATGGTCGGTGTTGCTGAGGAGTGAGTGACCGTTGTGGTGGGGCTACGGGGCATTTTTAAAAGTGTGGAGGGATGCCACGTGCATTGCCAGCAGGTGCGGGACAGGAGGGTAAACATTCTTGAGGTGGAGCGGGGTGGGGAGTGTTGGAGGTGAGCAATGATGAGGCGTGTGAATGTTTATGTGCATTGTTGAGAGTGCGTGAGGGGAATGGGCATCCACTGAAAGTTTGCATGGGGGTGCAGGGTGGTGTTGGGGGGTTCATAATGTTCTTTAATATTTGACCACAACAGCTTCCACTTTTGTACAGCTATGTTATGAGTGAGGTTAGCCGTCACAAAAGGATTGGGCAAATACCTAGCTAAGTGCAGGGCATGAAGGACGAGCCTTTGAGATTTGGTACAGTTTTGAAGCCATTCATAGAGGAACCTGGGAAATGTCATTCAATGCATTAGACGTTTAAACTTCCCGCAAAAATAATACACATGCACATGCATCAGCTCTTTCCCAAAGTGCCAAAGCGCAAACAGAGCCAAAGTCTCAATTTTCCCCACTGTTGCCAATGGAAGATTCTGCCCCAGCCCTTAAATGGCTGGTATACATCCCAGCCTCCACCTTCACGTTGCTGCATGCCTGGCTTCCCATCCACCAGCAAGGCAACATGAAACTTATGATAGTACTCCAGTGGTACACTGAGACCACGTTCGTCTTCCAGACCCTTCAAGCACCATTTCAGTTCAATACCATCAGGGAAAACGATTGGCGAATATTCCTCTTCAATATTTGTTTCAGAGATCTGTATATCTAAAGTGATTTATTGTTTGTCATTCGTACAACCCCTTTTCATTTATCATCTCGATCTACCCATAGAGGTCCTTTTTGAATTGGTGCAATACTTACTCCTGGACTGCAAAGATACTTACACTGTTTTTCTCTACTGCAAACCATCTTCTTACGAGCCTTGTTTCTGCCTCCTCATTTTTAGTATTACGTAGGTGGAGCTCATTCGTTCCTTTGCCACTGTGATTGAAACCATCTGGTCAGTCACCTATGTGACTTTTCTAACTCTCCATGAGCTCACAGAGTCAGAATTCCTCCAACGTTGCATTTGCTGGTTATGGGAGATCGCCAGACCAGGGCGATTGGGGGTGGAGGAGGTTTGTGTTGGTGCTTGGTGGGGACACTTTATTGGTTCATGGCCATAAGGCTCTTGTGCACTATTTGGCTCTAAGCATCTATCTCAGAAACTTTGCCAGGACACTGGAGCCTTCTCTTTGTCAAATTTCACATGCTTGTCCTTTTGTCACTGAATCACTCCTGACCTCCTACCCCCACACCCCCGCCACCGCACCCTCACCCCACCCCCCCCCCCCCAAGCAATTGCAAACTCTTGCATTGATTATTTCCTTTCTTATCCATTTTTCTTTTTATCTTGCCATTTCTTTAAAACTGTTAATCTTCAAAGTTTTCCTGTTCTGATGAAACGTTAAAAGCTGAAACATAAACTCTAGTTCTGCCTTTGCAGGCGCTGCCTAAACCACACGGATTTTGTTGTTATATTTTCTAAAATCAGGGTTAAAGCATTCTAGGTATTTTATTTTGCTTGAGTGTTTACAATTTCAGCTAAGGCATAGGCATTGTTTGATCCGAAATTTTCTGATAGTTTCCCCTTCTTTTTCTGTACTTTCTTTTGGCAAGTCTAATCATGCCTTGGAAAATGTGCAGAGTCTACACTTGCATTATTTTCTACCAGCTAGTCATGGCAGCATGGAGATCTTTGGTCAGTATCTTCAACGTCATAGTGAAAGATATCAACAATATATTTTTCTGAACACTGTACTTATAAACTATATTATTGTTATCATGACTGAGGCAGACACAGGCAGTTCTCTTTGGTTCAGTATCATTTTCCCTTCGGATCAATTTGTGACCACAAATAACATACTGCGTTGAGAAAACAGTTCTATTGTTCATATGTATTTTGATAACCAAGAAAATTCAACATGTTAAAATTACGGCAAAAAGATACATGCAATATCATTGCTATTGGCTGTGTCTCTGGGAAATCTGCTCAGTCTAATGTTAGACGCTAGATAGATTTCGAGACACTAAATCATCAAGGGTTATGGTGGGAGAGCGGCAGAATGACGCTAAGATCATATTGAGTCGTGCAGCATGCTCAAATGACTGAATGTCCTACTCCTGCTCTAATTTCTTTGTTTCTATCTTTCTATCTAATAGAATCAGCCCCGGCACGAAAATAATACTCTTCACGGAGACTGCCTCATGTAGCCACCCATCCATGTGCAGGAAGGCCAAATACAACTTCAGAAGGGCTTAGGGACACTGATAGAATCGTTCCACAGTGGCAAAATTACTTTTAACCCGACAAAACTTCAAACAATTCATGCAAAATACAGACAAGCTATGATCTTCATATAGAGCATGATGGGAGTCAGCCTTATATCTGTCGCACACCCCGTAACTGTTGGCCTTCGATTTAGTGACGAGATGGTTACACCACATAAACCTCGCTGCAAATGATTCAAAGGACACCCTAGGATTTGTAAACAGGCAGCTTACCAAAAGTGACAAAACAGCAAAGAATGAAACTTACATGGCTTTGCAAACGGGACTATGAAGCAACAGTTTAGGATTCCACCAAACCTACTTCATAAGAAAGTTGGTTCAAAGACACGCAGCAAGGGCCGTTGTCGAGGCTTTGCTGGAAAATCCATTCTTACCTCTATTTTGAACTCAGTAGAGTGGCCTACACTGGAACAACAAAGACAGATTGGTAGCCATGTACTTTGCTACAAAAAGTTTTACCATGAATTTAGTATATGTGTTCCACCATATATTTAACAAGTATTCTGCAGCAGGAGGGGTGGGGGGAGCGGGGGTGGGGGGGGGGTGGTGGGGGGCGGACATCAACCTTGCAAGCCTCTCTAATGCTGCACGCAATCATCTCCTAACAGTTTCATATCAAATGCCATAAGGCACTCGATTAACAAACCCCAGAAATAACCAAAGAAACTAGGTGACCAATCTCGACGAATAGAGAAAATAATAGCATCTGCAGAGCTGGCAGGTAATGAGGTAAACGTAGGATTTGAGGAAAAGTGAGAAGTAGTAGGCAGATGAAGGGATGTAGGGAAGGAATTGTAGCCACACATGCGGGTTTGCGTAGCAGTTCTGGAAAAATATTTGAGATTGTGGTGGGCCATGTTGATTGAGGGCATTCATGGCTGCAGATGGGGATTAATAGGCATTGTAGCAAGGAAAAAGGATTGGTACAGCTTGTAAATGAAACTGACGGTTGGTCGAATTTGTTGCTGTAGATTGTGATTGATAGAGATAGTAGGAAGGAATTAATAATAACAAAAATTTTGCTGTCAATATCGTTTGGTAGGTTCTGCAGCAGTGCGTAGCAGTTGTTGGGGATTGTAACTGAGGTTGGGGTTGAAAATTAGCAGGTGGAGTGTGTGTGTGCTTTCTTCTCTCTCTCTCCCTCTCTCTCCAGTTTCTATATCCTAACCAAGCAAGGAAGTTTATCAGCAGGGATGATTACTTTTCAAGTGTTAAGCTATCTTTCACGATTCAATTGTATAGAATGTAAAGGGATCAGGCAAGGTTTTTCTCAGCTCACAACCCAGGTTTGTATTCTCCTTCGCATCTTTTTTGTTTTTTAAATAACCACATCTTGTAGTGCAGTACAACAATCCTGAGGTGAACCCTGAAACATTACGGATTTGGTTACTGTGTGATTACGGTGGAGAATATTTATTAAACAAGCGGAGATCTGCAGATGGAAGTGATGGTTGTCCAAAAAAAAATTCATTCCTTGGAGATTGCACCTTCTAATTTCCATTAGTTATGTAATGTGGTCAGAGCTCTCCAGTTTTGGAAAACTTGTAGTTCCAACGTAGAAGTGAATTTATTCTACTAAACACGGGCTTGACTTGATGTTGTAATTTGTTTATTCAATTAAAAAAAAAGAACGATGTTGCAACGTCAATAATCTCGCAGAGATCCCACATGGTCTAAAGGACAAGCACAGAGAATATATCGTCTCCGAGTTTAACATGCATAGTTTGTCTGCAGCACGAAGGGACAAATCACTTCGAACAAAAATAAAATGCACAAAACATTTAACAATGTTTCTAAAATCTATTATATGATGCTTTCTGTTATTGGTATCCCTGGCAAGTGAATGTTAGAACTGACGTTTTGCAAATCTGTGTGTATGCTGATCTCTGGTTTTACTCTCTTACTGATAATTTTACAAGCTGCTCTGGTGCTTAGCGTAAAAGACCAGTCGAAAATGAAAACAATTCCCTCAGTTGAAGTATTTTGAATTATCAATGTGGCTTTATTAATTGTCCTAACTGATAATCAGCCTTTGAAATTAAGAATCTCTCTGAATTTTAAGTTAATGGATTTATAGGAACATCATGTCATTTTTCGTCAGTTCTCTGTGCGGGGTAGTCATTTCTAAAGGCGTCAGACAATGACACTACCTCGTGCTAAATTGGATAGACTTCCACTAGATCTAGCAATTGAAGACTGGGTCAACAGGAGAGGCTGTGAACCACCTCCAGCAGCAACACAATTGTACTCAACCACAATCTGTAACCTCATGGCCCGTCATGTGCCCTACTCTACAAATGCCACGAACTCAGGAGATCAACCCTGGTTCAATTAAGGGTGCATGGGGGCAAGCTGGGAGCAGCACCAGCTACACCTAGAAGTAAGGTGTGAACATGGTAAAGCTACAATGCAGGACCACTTGCATGCCAAACAGCATAACCAGCAACTGATAAACAGGGAGATGTGACTCCACAACTCACGGATCATTTAAGCTCTGCAGTCCTGCCATATCCAATGGTGAATTATGGTAGGCAATTAAACACCTTACTGGAGGAGGAGGCTCCACAAATACCCCCATCCTCAACGATGGAGGAGCCCACCACATTGGTGCCGAGTTGATGAACATCTCACCTACTCCAGATGTCCCCAACATCACATATGACAGTCTCCAGCCAATTCAATTCAGTCCACGTGATATCCAGAAAGCGTTAAGGCACTAGGTACTGCCGTGCCCTAACTAAGTTGTGCTGTGGAGCTACAACACTGACATCTACCCGGCAAAGTGGAAAACTGCCAAGGTGTGTCCACACAAAAATCAGGACAGATCCTGTATGGTCAGTTACCGTGCCATCAGCCCAACCCCGATCATCATTGAAGAGATGGAAGGGGTCATCAACAGTGCTATCAAGCTGCACTTGCTTAGCACTCACCTGCTCATTGACGCTCATTTAGGGTTCCACCAGGGCCACTGATCACCTGAGCTCATTAAAGCCTTGAGTCAAACATAGAAAAAAATGAAATCCAAAGGTGAGATCAGAGTGACTGCTCTTGTCATCAAGGCATCATTTAACCCAATGCCGCATCAAGGAGCACGAGCACAACTGGAGTCAATCGGAATCAGAGTGAAAAATTATTCGCTGGTTGGAGTTACATCTACCACATATGAAGATGCTTGTGGTTGCTGAAGTTCAATCACATCATTTCCAGGACATCTCTGCAAAGGTTCCTCGGGTTAGTGTCTTGGGCTCAACCATCTCCAACTGCCTTTCATCCTAAGGTCAGAAGTGGGGATCTTTCCCAATAATTGCACAATGATCAGCACCATTCGGAGATCCTCAGATACTGAAGCAGTCCATCACCAAATGCAGAGAGACCTGGGCAATATGCAAGCTTGGACTGACGCGTGGCAAGTTCAATTCGCACCACACAAGTGCCAGACAATGGCCATCTCCAGTAAGAGATAATACAGCCATATCCCCTTGACAATCAATGACATTGCCATCATTGATTCCCCCACGATCAACATCATTGGGAGTTACCCATTGACCAGAAACTGGACTAGCCATATAATTACTGTGGCTATAAGAGCAAGTCAGAGGCTAGGAATTCCGTGGCGAGTAACTCACTTTATGACTCCCGAAAGCCTTGCAAACATCTACAAATCATAAGTTCAACTCCAAACAGACGAACATAGCATTATGGTGAGTTGGTAGAAGGAATAGACAGGACATGAGGAAACGTTCTTGCACCAAGGGGTCTGGAATTCACTGCCTAAGTTGGTGGTTGAGGCTGAAATGCACAGGTGATTTAAAAGGAATCTGGACCTGCGTCTGAAGTGCTATAAATGTCAGGGCTATGCACCAGGTGATGGAACGTGGGATTAAAATGAGCTGCCAGTTTTTTTTTTTCTCTCTATTTTGGCTGGCGCAGACACGATGGGCTGTGAAACAGTTTAAATCAAAATCTTCCACATTCATTAAAAGAATTAAAGTGCCAAAAATCCTCTGTTTTGGTATATATGTATAATTTAACGCCTGCTTATCCCTGAACTGCGAGTTTCTGTTCTTTTTCTTTATTTTTGATTTATTCCTTCATGGGATGTGGATACCATTGTCAAAGCCAGCATCTGTTATCCCATTCCTAATTGCCCTTGAATTATGTACGTTGCGAGGCCAGTTCAGCAGCGAATAAAGAGTCAGCCATATTGTTGTGCGTCTGAAGTCACATGAGGTTCAGGCCAGGGAAGAATGTCAGATTTCTTTCTCAAAATGACTTAAGTGAAGCAGTTTTCCCGTTTTTTGTCCTTTAATTTTCTTGCAGTTAATTTACTGTCAATCGGGATCTTGTCGGGGGGAAAGTGCGGCCTCTCCACTTTTACCACTCATTACCTGATGGCCATGGCAACGGCACATCTACTGGTAATTATCACTGAAGCCATACTGTGGCGGATAAGCGAATATTATTTCCCAGGATCCTTCCTGAGCATCACCACTGTGTGTAGTAGCATCTTTGTCCTGGTGTGTGTGGCCAAAGACTGTTCTGTCTGGTTCACCGTTACTTTCTGCTTTGAGCGATTTGTGGCCATTTGTTGCCAGAAGCTGAAAAGAAAATATTGCACTGGGAAAACCGCAGCTGCTGTTCTAGCAACAACCGACATTCTATTCTTTTTTAAGAAACATCCCCTTCTACTTTACATTTGAATCGGCAGTGATATTTGACAGTGTACAGTGGTTCTGTTATACCAAGCCAAGCTATTACACAGAGATCGGATGGATTGGATTCGACTGGTCTATTACAGTTTTGAAACCATTTGCCTCATTTGCTTCAATTCTCGTGCTCATTGTTCTGACACTAAGGCAGAAATAGTGACCAGTCGTGTCCGTAAGGCACTGAGGGGTCAGGGCAAGGGGGTGAATCATAATGACCCAGGAAGTCAGTGATTTTACTCTTCACTGTATCTGGGAGCTTCATACCCCTGTGGTTACTTTATGTTACAGAATTCTTATACTATAAAATTAAAGACATAAACTATAATGATTGTGAATATGTATTCCAATAAGTCGGATATATGCTGCGGAATTTAAGTTGATGCACAAATACCTTCATTTGTGGAGCGACTCAGTCCAAATTTAGAGATCAAATCAAGAGCCTGCTGAAATATCCAGCTAAACAAATTATTCAATTAGTAAGTAATAGAAATAACTGAGAGCCATCCAGAAACGAGTACTAAGGTTTCCAGTTCATAAATGCAATATTTACATTCAGAGAATCCCAGTCAAGACACGACAAAGTGCAGTGCGCCATAGCTCATGAGGTAACATTTGGATGGCCGGATGTAAAGAGGGCAGCGGGCAATCAGAGTGACCCCTGCAGACTGGGTGGAGTAAAAGCAGTAGTGGCATCTCATCCACCGCCAATGGTTCGATTCTCAGCTCCTCTAAACTGTTCAGCAAAATTTAAAACAAAAAATCATCCTCAAAAAGTTTGAAGTGTTGCAGATGCTGGACATCGTCTAAAGTGATTGATTGGTTTGGGTTTTATGATTGTAATTCATTCAATTTCCCTTCCAATGCCCTATCCTGTTCACTGCAATTTCTGTCTCTCCGTCCTTCAACAATTCAGACAGTGGGTGGAGGTGGTGAATGGAGTTGCATGATACTGGCTTCGAGAAAAGAACTGCAAGGCGCTTCAGGCACCGGGCAACGTATCTGGGCCAGACTCAACACCGGATCTACCTGGCCCGATGCCTCCAGTTGACGGCCGCCCATCGCGTCGGTCAATTCTTATTTTTAAATCGCATTCAGATTGTAATTTCCAATGGCCTCTGCCCCTGTTTAGCACCGTTTTCCGTGGTGTACCACAAGGATCAATCTTTATCCCTCTCACTAGTCAACAGCATACTGACCCTCAGCGAGATCACCCACAAACAAGCATTTTTAACACATGCAGACTGAGCACGTGGTCCAACTCACCACTAGAGCTTTCAAATCTCCGTCTCCAGCAACTGTGATTTCAAAGTAATCAGCCAACTTAACAGATATCCATTGCTGAAACTCGCCTGATGTACAGAAGTGTTTCCTAATTTCACGCCTGCATGACATTTTAGGCAATTATAGTATGAGCTGTTTGGACTAAATGTCCTGGCTCTCTAGTTCCCATTCTGTGCTGCTAATTTCTGCTTCTCTATATTATCAATTCCAATTACTATCCAGAAAAATTTCAACATGTCACTACTTAGCATTCCAAATCTTGGAAATACAGTCTAAAGCTCCATCTAAAGTGTCCTGCTAAACAGCAACAAAGTGGAGCCTAGGGTGACATGCAGGGTGAATTTCAACAACGTTGTCCAATCCAATATTCTCAGGGAACATCAAGCGGATTAAATACAACGCAAAGTTCCATGCACATACTTATCTGTTCCTCCATCTATACAGAGACAGCAAAGGACAAAGGCTACGATAGAGGTATACGACTTGTATTAAAGATAAAAGGATAAACATTGGAAGGCAGACTGACACAATGGATATAATTGCATAAGGATAGGAATAGGAATAGATTATATGGCCTTTTGTGCTTGCTCCGACATTCAATATAATCATGGCTGATTGTCATTGCCAAGCGGTTATAAGGATATTGCAAATTGGTTAAACAATTGGGCTTCCTTTCCTTAACAAATAAACATGTGTATCACTGGACTTATTAAATCACTGGCACCTATCACCTGGTTTTCAGAACTGCACATTTGCCAACCATCTAGAAGCTTCTAAATGTAAATTAATATCCGAACTAGCTGTGCCCAAGGAAGTGCTAAAATGAATTAGCTGTCGTTTTATTATATCAGTGGCCAGCTGTCACATGATTACAATTCATGGATTTAAAATGCGCCTTTTATTACAAGTTTTGCTTGCTGCAGACAGCAGAATAGGCTGCATAATGCAGAAACAACATTAAGACAGAAAATTTCTGCTGAAATCACATCATCACCTCTAGCTCTATTATCAAGTCGCAAGGGCTAAAATTTTAAAACACCCTTGGAACGTTCTTTCAAAACAGTTTCAGTTCGCCTGGAAAAGAAAAGAGATCGACTGTCTAGAAGAGTTATTAAGGGTGCCTACTCTGCCTGCTTGAGTATAAAAGAACTCCACAAAATCCGGAATTCCGTTTTTTGGACTGGTCTTAACTTCGTCTCCTGAGGGAAAGAAGCTGCCTTACTGGGCTATGATACCCAAGTGAACTGTTAACTATTATGCTTGGTGGTGATCATCGTAGAAGTGAAATTCCATTATTTCCCTTTACCTTTCGTGTGTGTAGTTCTGGATTTGTGAAAACACTTTCCAGAAGAGCGTTTATGAATATATGTTGCTCCTGTTTTTTTTTAAAGAACTGACAATACGCAAAGTTGTTGGAGGTGGGGAGGAGGGGGTTTGGGGAAACACCCTAACCTGGTTGAAATAAAACCGCACTAATTATAGAGTAAAGGATAGGATAGTCGAATTAGTGGTATTTTCTCTCTTACTTTTTTCCGGCCTTTAACACAGATATTATGCCTTAACTCAACTTTTCTGCCCGTTCACCATATCGCTTGATTCCCTGACAAAACAGCAAACTGATCATCTCAGCCTTGAATGTACACAATATTCATGCATCATTCTGGTTAACAATGCTGCAAAGATTGACATTTCGATGATTTAAGCTATTTATCCCCATCACAGCCCTAAATCGTTGCTCCCTTTTACTTTTCGAATGTGCCTCCGTAAAGTGAATCCCCCGGCCAGCTGAAATGACCTCTGTGCCTACCCTTTCAGACCTTTCAGGATTGCACATGTGGCGATGAAATTGCGTCTTATTCTTCTGAACTCCAGCCAGTACAGGCCCCAATTATTCAGCCTTTATTCATCTGGCATCCTGTCATTCCAGGGACCAATGTCGTCAAGCTTTGCTGCACTGCCTCCAAGTATAAACTACCTTACACATGGAAACAAAAACTGTGCATAATACTGTAGCTGTGGTCTCAAAGTTTTGAATTACATTATTATCCAAGCACTCTGCTCACGTTGTGATAAATGTCAACATGGTATCTTTCTTAATGTTTTTGCTTTCTGTAAGAGACTGTCAAATTTCTGAGAGGAACAAAAAGCGGGGTCATGTGGTAGGTGTGGAGAGAGACGGGGGTGGGTGGAGAGAAAGAGTGGCAGCGAGTGAGAAAGGGAAATGGGCAGAGAAATGATGATAGAGGTCGAGGGAGCTGAGAGGTGGTTCAAGACAGAGAGAGCATGAGAGAGCAGGAGACCAGCAGAAGGGAGTAGGATTATGGTAGAGAAGAGAGGACAGACATAGGAACACAGAGAGAGAAAAGGGAAGAGAAGGCACCTAACGGAACGTGATGGAAGGACGGAGAGAGAGAGGCAGAGAAATGAATATACGAACAAGGAGCAGAAGAAGGCCATTCAGCCGCTCGAGCCTGTTTTGCCATTAAATAAGATCACAGCTGATCTGCTAGCAAGCTCAATTCTGTATCCTGGCTAGATCCGTTAATCTATTACCCTCTTGATTACCAAGAAATACCAATTTGTGTCCCAAAAATATTCAAAGATACTGTTTCTATCGCTATCTCAAGAAGAGATTTCCAAAGGGTCGCACCTCTCTGAGAGGGAGCAAATAAAAACGCTTCAACTCCGTTTTAAATGGGGGACCCCATAGTTTACAAGAGTGACCCTTATTTCTAGATTCTTCCACGAGAAGAAACATCCTCTTCACATCCATTCTGTCACGATCCCAAGGATCTTATATGATTCAATGAAGTGACCTCTTAGGCTTCAAAACTCCAGCAGATACAAGTCTAGTCAGTCCAACATTTCCTTATAAGATAACCCACTATTCCGGTTATTAGTCTGTTAAATTTTCTCTGAACTACGTCCAACGCATTTAATCCCTTCCAAAATAATGTGACAAATACTGTACACAATATTCCAGATGTGATCTGTACAACTGAAGCATAACCTTACCACTTTTGTATTAATTTCTCCTCACAAAAAATTATTACACTAATTAGCTTTGCTGTTTACTTGCTGTTCCTCCATAATAGCCGTTTTGCGATTGACGCAGATCCCTCCACATCTCAGAACTTAACAATCACTCACCGTTTAGATCAATGGCTTCTCTTCAATTCTCCCTGTCAAAAGAAATATTTTCACATGTTTCCACATTATAGCCCATTTGCCAGACTTTTTCCCACTCACTTAACATTAAATAAGCTATAGGAAGGCACTTGGATAAATTAAAGATAAGTTGGCACAGCCAAAATAGTTTTGTGAAACAGAAATCATTTTAAATCATGTTCTAGCCTCCTTATGTCCTCTTCATAAACTGCATTTCTTTGGAGCGTCAGCAAATTTGGCAACTATTCCATCCATCTCTTCATCCAAATCGTTTATATAAATTGCAAACAGTTGTCGTCCCACCACTGATCCCAATGGTAAACCACTAGTTACATCTTACCAACCTGAAAAAGACGCAATCCTGCCTACGCCCTGCTTCCTGTATTTCAGCTAAACTTCTATCCATGCAAAAATGCTACACCCTCTACCATGAGTTTCAATTTTCCGCAGTAGCCTTTGATATGACATTTTATCAAACGCCTTCTGGAAATCTAGGAACAGTACATCTACCAGTTCCCCCTCATCCACAGCCATGTTACTTCCACAAAGAACACCAGTAAGTTGATTTAACATGATTTCTCTTTCACAAAACTATTTTGGCTCTGCCAACTTATCTTTAATTTATCCAAGTGCCTTCCTATAGCTTATTTGATAATAGCTTCTAATATGCTCTGTATGGCAGATCATAACCTAACTGGCCTGCATTTTCCTGCTTTCTGTCTCCCCACCCCCACCTCTCTCCCCTCCCCAGAGAGAGGGGGACAAAAGCATTGGGACCAACGCTTTTCTTGTTATATATGCATTTGACCTGGACTTATGTCGGCAGCTGTTAGACCTGGAAAAGGATATGGAACATATAGCCCCATCATTCGTATCGTTGTGGGCCCATCAGCGCCGTCATAAAGTGCACTGCAGCTCACCTGAGCTGTTTTAACAGCATTTCTTTGTCTTTTGAGTTGCAACCCTGAGAAGGACATCAGGTATGTCCTGGAAATACCAACGTCATCAAGTTCCCATCCAAATCACATACACTGATAAGGATATGGTTCACTACTCTACCTTAATTCTTGGACCAATATCTTCAAATTCACTGGACGAATACTGAGGAAAGCCCTTTCTATCGCCATTGTGGCAGTATAAGATGGACTAGTTCAGTGGCAAGTTCCCCTATTACCTTCTACAAAACTTCGGCTCAGAGTGGCTCAACTGGGGTCAGATTTGCGCATACTGTCGTGCTTCTTGGATGGCGACAGTTACCTGCATACTTTGTTTCTCCAGGGGGTAGTCACACGCTTAAGTTTACATATAATCTTAGGGTTGCTGAGGGGCAGGAGGGTGTCTCTTCTAGACTGGAAGTTGTCGGGAACCAGCATGTAGTGATGGCAAGACGCAGCCACTGACTTTGTCCATCAAGTGTGAGGTGTTTGATACTTCTGTGGATCAGCGGTCTGCCCATAGCACCATGGCGAAGGAATACATTCAGTGAGGGGTGGAAGGGGAATGTAGTAGTTATGATAGACAGTATAGTCAAGGGGATAGATGCTCTTCCCTACAGCTGTGACAGGGAACTCCATCATTTGTAATGCCTGCCCGTTGCCAGGGTTAAGGACATTTCCTCCCAGCTTGAGAGTAACTTGCTATGAAGCAGGGAACATCTAGTTGTGATCCATGAAGGAATAGACGACATAGGTAGAAGCAGGAATGATGATGTGCTAAGTGAATTTGAGGAGTTATGGTCCACATAAAAACTCAGTAAATGAACGTTAATCATCACGATATTGTCACCTGGCCATCATTATAACTGGCATAGAGTCAAGCAGATTAGTGAATTAAATCCGGAGCTCAAGGAGTGGTGTGGAAAGAAGAGTTTTCCATTCATGGGGAACTGGCATCTGTACTCAGGAAACAGTAATCTTCAATATCTGCTGTATATTTCCATCCATGTTGATTCTACTTCATCACCAATTGAGGCCAGATCCCTTCAGATAATGTCCGTATGTCACCCTTTACTATCAGTGTTCTTCTTTTGCCAAACACCTTCAAATTTCTCTCCCTCACCAGTGACAGGCACTGGCAGCAGAGTCTCCCATCTACAAGATGTGATGCAGCAACTTTCTGTGGCGCCTTCAACAGCATTTTCCAAGGCTGCAACCTTTACAATCTCGAACGATAAGGGCAGCAAGTGCTTGGGAGCACTCTCAACCTGCAGGTTGCCCTCCAAGGCTCACAGCATCCCAACTTGCAACTTAATCGCCATTCTTTCATTGATGCTGCATCAAAATCCTCAAACCCCTACCTAACAACAATGTGAGTGTACCTACACCACATTGGTCTGCAGGTCACGAATGTGGTTCGCCACCAAATTCTCAAGGCCAATTGGGGATGGACAATGAATAATGGCTTAGCCAGAGACCACAAAATGCCATGAAAGAATAAAAGCACCAATTGCTATGGAAACCATTTGAACCTCACTGGGACCATTATCCTGGACAATTGTATAACTAATGTTGTGGAGAGTGCTTTAAATTAACAGTGAAGTGAGATTTGGAAATTCAAAGAGAAATGTTGGGGACTTAGAAGAGTAGAAGTGTATGACGATACTATTATAGGCTGGCGGGGGTGGGGGGGGGGAGGGGATTGGTGGTTGGTGGGGTGGTGTGGGTGGGGCAGGAAGGGCCAGAGTGTAACAATAATAGTTGAGCAGCCAATAAGGTCATTGCAAGGAAATGAAATAAAATAAAATAAATTATGGGTTATTCATCTGAATGCAAGAAACATCTTCAATTACAGAGAAAAACTAATGGCATAAATAGAGCATAATAACTGAGACCTCATTGGCATGACAAGCACATGGCGAGAAGGTGATCAAGATTTGGAAATTAGATTTCCAGGGTGCACAATAGTTCGGAAAGGCAGGCAGAATGGCAAAGGAGGAGCCATAGTCCTGTTAGGAAAAAATGCAATAAGAAATTTTATGATAAAGCATATGGCCTCAGAAGATTGTGAAATTCAATCAAGGTTGGTGGAAATTAGGAACAGTAAGAGTGAGAAAACACTGGTGGAAATAATTTATTGGTCCCCTAAATGTAATTATGCTGTGGAGAGAGCATTTAACAAAAATTGAGTATATAGCAAATGCAATGTTATAATTGTGGGACATTTTAATCTACACATGGACTTAAACAATCGAATTGGCAGGAGTGGTCAAGAAAGTGATATTATAGAATGTCTTCATAACAAGTTATTGGAGCAGAACGTACTGCAACTGACTGAGGACAAAACTATCTTAAGAAGTATTATTGTGTAACGAGATGGGGTTAATTAGTGATGCCATAGTAAACGATCTGCTGAAAAAGAGTGAGCATAATATTGATTTGCGTGCTAAATTTGAAAGTGACAAACATAAATCACAAACAAGAAGGTTAAACTTAACCAAATCCAATTACACAAGTATGAGAGGGAATTTTGCTCAGGTTAATTTGGAAATAAACTAAAAGTTATGGCAGTAATGGAAGAGATGGAATCATTTAAATAAACAAATCAAAATGTCCAACACGATTGCACCACATTGTAAAACAAAAACAAAAGTCTCAGCAGGAAATACATATCTTTCCAGCAGAAAGTTAAGGTTAGTGCTATTTTTTTTAATTAGCTGGCAATTTTTCAAACAAAAAGGAGAAAACAACGAACTATTGGGTTGGTAGTGTTTCAGAAACCAGAAAAGGGCCACCAGAAAATTGATATAAATTGAAAAACATGGAATAAAAGTGCAAACTATCCACAAATATAAAAACAAGATAATAAAAGCTCTCACAGATACAGAAAAATGAAGAGTGTAACTGAAGTAAACATTGATCCATTAAAAACAGAGAAGATAGGAGCAGCTATCAAGGGGAAAAATGACATGGCTGTGACATTGGACAAAACTGTTTTCTCCGCCTTCACAGTAGAAGATACACATTTTCCAGGAGACGGTCCAGAGGCTTACAACGAACAGGAGATCTGCAGATCACACGAAGGACTGCCCAAGGACAGCCTGTGGAACCAACACATAGGCTTGGAAAGATCGAAGTTACAGGGCTCCCATGCCACAGGATGCATTGAAATGTTTCTACGCCCAATATTCAGACAACTACTCCCCAGTGTGCATTCCTTTAAAAATCACAGAATCACAGAATTGTTATGGTAGAGAAGTAGGCCCTTAGGCCCATCATGCCTGAACCGGCTCTAAGTATTTTAAATCAGGGCCAACCTCCTGTAGAATTAAACTATAACCTTGAGGCCTGAATGGTTGAGCAAAGTAAGGTCATTCATATCAGCAGAGAAAAAGTTGGAGAAACTGAGGGGACTTAAATTCAACAAATTACAGGCAGCTGATGGCTGACCCACAAGGTTCTACAGGATATAGCTGCAGAGATAGTTATTGTGTGGGCTATTATTTTCCAACATTCCTTGTATTTGTCAACTGTCCCAACCCATTTGAGGTTATCAAATGTTACACCGCTTTTCATGAAAGTGGGAAAAGGAAAAGCATTGAACTACAGACAACTTATAGCCTAACATCAGCTGATAGAACATTCTGGAATGTATTAGTCAGGAAGTCTTAACAACAAATTTCGAAAACAAAGTTCCATGACTTTATTAAAGGGAAATCGTACTTCACGAATATATTAGTTATTTTAAGGATCTAGCTAATGGAGTAGTTAAAGCGAAAACAATATATGATTGCCAAAAAGACCCAGCAGATTAATTGGTCACGTAAGGATCAATGGATGTGGGGGTGATATATTAACATAGATAGTGGACTGGTTAACAGAGAGAAAGAACAATGTGGGCATAAATAGCCATTTCTCAAATTGGTAGGCCTTGAAAACTAGATCAATACAAGTATCAATGCTGGGAACTCAGCGCCATGCCTCAGATTTTACCATTGGGCCACTCTTTCCCCAGAAGACGGTCCGGAGGCTTCCTAGGAGCAGGAGATCTGCAGGTCACATGAAGGGCTACCGAAGGACAGACTGCAGAATCAACAAATAGACTTGGAAAGGTCGAAATTACAGGGCTCCGAAGCCACTGAGTGCATTAATTGTTTCTATGCTCTCTATTCAGACAAGTTCCCACCAGTGTTAATTTATTAAAAAAGCATAGAATCATAGGACTGTTACGGTAGAGAAGTAGGTCATTAGGCCTATCATGCCTGAACCGGGTCTGATCATTTTAACTTAGTGCCAATCTCCTCCCTTTTCCCCGTAACTCTGCACGTTGTTTCTATTTAAATAATCATCCAAAGCCCTCCTGAATGCTTCAATGGAATGTGCCTCTGTCACACTTCCAGGCAACGATTTCCATACCCGATCTACTCACAGTGTGAAAAATCATTTTTTAAACCTTACATACATTTGCTTATTTTGGAAAACACTTTAACACTGTGCCCCCTGGCTCTCGATCCGTTTACAAGCTATTACGAGTTTGTATGTCAAGTAATTATCTGCATTCTGCAAATGGAGGCTCACTGTCTGACCCCCTCAGATCAGTGGTGCGATTGAGCACTCATCATCACTAGGACTTTTGGACTCACAACAACACCCAAGTAGACCCACACCTTTCAGAATACAAAGCTTGCCTGATTGGTGCCATTTTCACCAAGGTAACCAGACATTCCTCCTCCAGCACTAGGGTACTGAGGCCTGCGGATGGGCAGCTTACAGGAAGCACCACAACAATTCAATTAGCCGACTTCATCAGTACCTCCCTTCTGAGTGCTATTATGAAAGAAAATAAATACTACTGTAAAATAACACCTGCAAGCTGTGCTGCAGATTCTTCGCCAAGTGGCACTATATTTTCATATGGACATATATCGGCCATCCTATCATAATTGATCGTTTATACCTTAGATTTTCCTCCCTGTCAAAACTGTGGGAGTACCTTCAGCACACCAACGACAGAGGTACAGCACCACAGATAAACTAAATATTCATAAATTCCAAGCTTGTCATTAGTGGTCACCTGCAGTGAATACGAATCACATTAAAAGGACTGACTACACTGATATTTGTAATCGCGGTAAGTTTATTATAAATCTGTCATTAGAACTAAAATGTTTCAGTGGTGATCTGATAAAATTGGTAACACTTTTGAGGGTTTTTGATGACGCAAATCGAGAAGCTTTTTCCAATTCGTTCTGTGACTGATACTAGATTGAATAAATTTAAAATTCGCAGTGAAAAGAAGCAAATAAAAATGTTTTAATGCTGAAGGTTAGATAAATATAAAAGAGAAATGGTACATTTAAAAGTTACGTGGAATTGTTCGAAGTGTTTTGTTGTTTCAGGGAAGCAGCAGAGCTAGGATGCAACAAATTACTTCCACTCGTGTCCTAACATTCCAAGATGATGAAATGAAATGTAAGAACACAACAGCAATTTCAACTGATATACCACATTTAATGTGAACAAAACCATCCCAAAATCCCACGGCATGTCATAAACTCATAATCCAAAAAAACGATTGTCAACCCGAATCAAGAAGCACTAAAATTGGTTGTGTGGTAGTTCAGAGCTTGGATATTGCTGAAACAAAAACAAACAAAAACTGTCAAAGCTTTTCGCCTTGCACTTATCAGGACAACCGCAAGAATGTCAATATCAGGGGAAGCAACACATTTATACAGCCTGAGAAGAAAGTGTTAATTGGTTGGCAAGTGGACTCAGATTGGTAGAGGCGTTTCCAGAAATAATGCACCTGTTCATTGTGACTGGAGTTTAATTTCCACGAATTGTTTGAAATTTGAAGCAGGCAGCTTAAATCTGATTGTCCCTGAGAAATGAACCAGCAAATGACTATTGTTTTGTTCAGTTGAAACAGGCGCATTGTGTGTACAAGATATTTCGGCCTGCAAAGTACAGGGATCTGTGTATTAATATCTGCAGCTTTCAATATATACAAAGGTGCTACACTGCTAGAGAGACTGACAATCTTAAATTAGTTTTCAGCGTAAGTTGTTTTTTAGTATACTGAGGGTTATTTAGCACATGTTGTCCATTTGCGGCATCGTATCTAATATTGTGTAGGATGTTTTGAATTTTGCAATCACGGGCTGGTCGGGCGCCTTTCCCGCTGCAAACAGCGGAAGAGACATGCTGCTGGACACGATCCCTCTGTCTTTGGGATATATGGCCTGCCTATCGAATATCAAACTGGCACTTTTATACGACATTACTCATGTGTGTGGTATGCAGAACGTCTTTTAGGCTCGACAGCAATATCATGCCGTGGCGAATGTCACTCGTATTGCTAATGCAAAGTAGCAACGTGAAGCAGCGACCTTCAGCTGTTGCTCACATTCTTGAGATACCTTAACCTTCCAGGATAACCTGAAATATATTGGGCACATTTCAGGGCTGAAAGTGACGGTCTTAGACCTGTTGATGAGCATGCACTGTATATAACGGGGTATCATCTGATCAGGGTAACCATTGTCCTGCAAGGTGTCTTTCATGCGCCATATTTCAGCATCCTTGCATGATGAGCAAATGGCTTGGGCCCTATTTACGAAGTTGCCTATGAAGCCAAACTTACAGCGCGTGAAATTGAATGCGTGAATTGACCAGTGAAGTCAGGCTTGCAGTAGATCGTGGTGGAGAACGCCCTGGCAAATTTATGAGTTAGATGTCAAGGAAAATGAATTTATTTTACTTCAAATGTCAATCTGAGCTTCGAAAAAAGTCTCATATGAGCAATGCTGAAAGAGTGTTGGAAGAATTAGCAGGAAAAAAACTGCTGTAAACAGATGTATTTAAGGAGAATATTAAAGGAAACGTGATAGGATATAATCAGTGGCAAGGATAACGTGCTTGTGGCAGGAGGTAAACTTGACGGCTGTTTTCTTCCCAATGATTAACTACAGGAAATTGCATCGCATTGAGGACTGGATATGAAACACACAGTCTGATAGAAAAAAATATACATTTGAAGAACTCGAGAAAGATGGTGGGGAGGTAGAGCTGTGTCGCGTTAGGGTACCTGTTCCCAAGACTTGGTATGGTACCTCCAAATGATAGCATGCAGATGAGGAAGGAGAGAGGATCAAGTGTAGAACATTGGATTACCCAACAGATAGCAATGGAGGAGTGAGAAGAGAAGATATTGGTTCATATATTTTATTTATGACTTTATACGTAAGGCCTGAAAATGGCGAGTGCGTTCTCACTGAGCTGAACAACAGAGGAGAGACATTTGGAGAGAATGCTGTGCTAACGGTTTGGAAGCCTGGTTTTGCAGAATGAATATTGAAAAATCTATCATTATCAGAATCATTACAGAATATGTTGAATAGCAATTACTGTACATTGAAATAAATAAAGATAAAAATAAAATACTGCGGATGCTGGAAACCTGAAACAATGACAGTATGGGTAAAATCTGAACGGGGGATGGGTTGTAACGCTTCAAATGCAGGTCCTGGTGCAAGTCAGTTTTACATCGTCATTTCAACAATGTAAAAATTAGTGTAACAGGATATTTAAATCCATTTTTTAACTCCTCTCTGAATTTACTCTGAGTTAGAACATAAATGCAGGTGTTTGTGCATGAACTCAGAAGCCGTAGCATGAATCCAATTTGTTGGGCGACATATACTGGATCGCTCAGACTTTTGTCCGTATAATTAAAGTTTCTAACTGGCCAGTTTAACGAATGCACAACATATGTAATCCACATCAGCATAAAGTTGGCCGACAAAGTAAAGAGTAAAATGATAGATTTCCTTCGATTCTCCAGTTCCTGGTCAATATGATCCATGCCTTTTCCTTCGCCCCGGAGGCCTCTGCGGAGTCTATTGGCGATTATAATATTCCGGACAGTCAGAGCATTGAACAGCAAAATCAATACAATTGGAAGCAGTGGTGTTAGAATGCTGTCAATCCACTCATAAACTGTCCAAAAAGATGAATTAAAATAGTCTGGAGTTTGCTTGCAAAACCATGGTACATTGTCAATGATCATTGAAGGAACAAAAACAAAGTACCAAGTAATGGACCTCAAACAGCTGACAACGCTGACAATTACTATAACGACAGCTGCAGTTCTCTTGGTGCAATATCGTTGTCTTAGCTTCTGGCAACAGATGGCTACAAACCGATCAAAGGTAAAAGAAACTGTGAACCAGACAGAACAATCGAGGGCTGCAAGAGACAAGACGACTCTCAGTGCGCACACAGGAGTAATAAACAGAAAAGTAACTGGGAAATAAATGTTATTAATTCGATTAAATATGACATTAAAGATGACGAGCAGCAGATCTGCTGTTGACATTGCCACTAGGTAGCAAGTGATACATTTGGAGAGTCCGCAATTTCCTCTTTTCAGAATCACAATCGCCGCTAAGTTAACTGTAGGAAATAGAATCAAAAAAAGCATCTTAGTGGCAACATTCACAGGGAGAGAGAGAGAGAGAGAGAGGTGAAAAGTAATTAAATATGAAACTTACTACTCTGCCACCAATTGTAACAGATTATTTAATTCCCTCAGAATAATGCAAACCACAACAGCATCTTAAAATAGCAAGGGCTAGCAAACTGCAATGAGATTCAGGGGACAGAAAACGTGATATGCAAGAAACGTTAACACTGCATCGACACATTAGAATAAGGAGGTAAGGAAAGAACAACGACAATGCTATTTAGTGAAATGAAAAAATGAACATGGTTGAAGAATGACGTCACAGAATGAGATTTAAGGCTTAGGTTGTGTCATCAAATCTCGGTTGGTAATATTTAATTCAACAAGGCTGCTAACGTGTGGAGGGGAACAACACACAGTCCTAAAAAACTGAGAGATTGACGTAGAAACCCAACCGATACAGCATGTCTAGCGCGAAAGAAAGCAAGCGTGTTACCTAAGCTGACGACCGGGAACCTATTATGTGTTCATGCGTGATGATTTTTCAATAGAACTGGATAAGTTAAGGATGTAACATCCTTTAACCAAATGAAGAGACAAGATCCAGAGATGAGGGGAAAGAACGCAACTGAATGTTTGTGAAAGCTAGCAGGAAAGCATGGATCCCATGAGCGGATGATAACGAAGTAAGTTAAAAAGTGGATCACGATGAAGGGTAAACTGTAAAGGCACTTTATCCTTTCATCATAAGGTCAGAAGTGGGGATGTTCGCTGATGGTTGCACAATGTTCTGCACTATTCGCAACTCCTCATATGCTGAAGCAGTCCATGTCCAAATGCAGCAAGTCCAGGACAATATCCAGGTTCGGGCTGACAAGTGGCAAGTAACATTCGCACCACACAAGTGTCAGGCAATGATCACCTCCAACAAGAGATAATCCAACCATCGCGCTTTGATGCTTAATGACATTACCATCACTGAATCCCCCACTACCAATATACTGCGGTTTATCATTATCCAGAAACTGAACTAGACAAGCCATGTAAATACTGTGGCTGCAAAAGCAGGTCAGAGGCGAGGAATCATGGGGCGAGTAACTCACCTCCTGAATGGCCAAAGCGTGCCCACATTCCACAAGGCACAAGCCAGGAGTGTGATGGGATATGACCCACTTGCCAGAATGAGTGCAGCTCCCAGCACAAAGCTGTCCGCTTGATTGGCATCACTCCCTCCACCACCAATGCACTGTAGCAGCAATGCGTACCATCAACAAGATGCCCTGCAAGAATTCACCAATGCTCCTTAGACAGCACTTACAAAACCCACGACCACTACCAACTAGCAGAGCAAGGACAACAGACAGATGGGAACACTACCACCTGGAAAGTTGTCTCTCCAAGTAACTGCCGCTTGGTCAAAATCCTGGAACTCTCTTCCTAACAGTACTGTGGGTGTACTTACGCCACATGGACTGCAGCAGATCAAGAAGGCGGATAACCACCACCTTCTCAAGGACAACTAGGGATGACCAATAAAGGCTGGCCTAGCCTAGGAAGCCCACATCCCGTGAATAAATAACAAAAAACCTCAAAACCTGCTATTAAACCTTGCACCATCATCCCCTTGTCAATTTAATCTTTCTTGCTTCCCACTCTATCCCAGATCTTACCTTCGAATTGTTTCCTCCCTTTTGCATTTTCCGCCTCTTCATTGCTCGCAGAGTCCCAGGAGAAAATTGGTGTAAGTGACCAAGCAACGATTTGGAAAGGACTGTTGCAAATGTACACCATCACTTTATAAAAAAAATACTTTCACGGGATGTTGGCGTCACTGGCTAAGTCATTGTTTGTATTGCCCATCCGCGAAAGAACAGCCATATCGTTCCAAGACAGGATGGTATGTGGCTTGGAGGGGGACCTGCAGTTGGAGGAGCTCCTAGGCATCTGCTGCCCTTGCCTTCTAGTCGGAGTCACAGGATTGAAAGTTCCTGTGGGCGGAGCCTCGGGGAGTTGCTGCAGTGGACCTCGCAGATGGTACACACTACTGCCACTGTACATCAGTGGTGAGAGGAGTTAAATGATTAAGGTGGTGGATGTGTGCCAGTCAAGTGCGCTGCTTTGCCTTGGATGTTGTTGGGCATCGAGTGTTGAAGGGGCTGCGCTCATCCAGGCAAGTGGAGAGTTTTCCATCACACCCGTGACATGGGCTTTGTCGATGATGGACAAGCTTTGGGCAGTCAGGAGATGAGTTACTACCACAGAATTTCCAGCCTCTGACCTGCTCTCGTAGACACAGTATTTATATGACAGGTCTAATTCAGTATAAGTTAAAGGTTAATTCATGGTATGTTGAAAGTGGGGGTATCAGCGATGATTTTGCCATTGAATGTCAAGGGGAATTGCTTGGATTCTCTCTTTTGGAGTTGCTTATTGCCTGGCAGTTGTGTGGCGTGAATTTAACTTGCCACTTATCAGACCGTGTCCGAATACTTTCTAGGTCTTGCTGCATATGGACATGGATTGCTTTATTATCTGAGATGCCGTGAATGGCGCTGGGCATTGTGCAATCATGAGCAAACATCCCTAACTCTGACCTTATGACGCAGAGAAGATCATTGTTGAAGCAGTTGAAGATGGTTGGGCCTAGGACACGAACCTGAAGAACCCCTGTAGTGATGTCCTGGGGCAAAGACGATTCACTTCCAACAGTTACAACCAGCTTACTTTGGGCCAGGAGTCACTTTAGCCAGTGCAGAATTTCCCTGCTGATTCCTTTTGACTCTGCTATTGCTAAGGCTGCTTGATGTCACACTCAGTCAGTTGCATCATTGATGTCAAGCGCAGTCACTCCCATCTCAGCTCTTGTGTTCAGCTCTTACGTCAGTGTTTAGACTAAAGCTGTAATGAGATCAGGAGCTATGTCGTCAAGGCAGAACCCAAACTGAGCATCTTACGCATGTTGTATCTGAGTAAGTACCGTTTAATAACACTGTCAACGACAACTTCCATCACTTGGCTGGAGATTGAGAGTGGGCTTTCAGGGCGGTAATTATCTGGATTGTGTGTCTTCTATTTTTTTGTAGAGAGAACATAACTGGACAGTTTTCACATTGCTGGGTAGATGTCAGTGCTGTAGCTGTAGCTTAATGGCTTGGCTAAGGATGCAGGTAATCCTGAAGCACAGGTCGTCAGTATTTTTGCTTAATTTATAATAGATACAGTTGCGTCTTGTTTAAATAAATTGACTAGTTTATGTTAAATTTCAGCTATTTAAAAATGAATTGATTAAAATGATTTCTGCTCGCGTAAACACCATTCCTGATAATTCTGGGGCAGTGGATGGTTTTATAGGGATTTGCCCGTGAGTCAGCAAGTTAGAAACAATATTAATTTGCATTTTTGTGAACTGTGATGGAATATACGGTGGCGTATTCCTTGGCATCAGTGGTATTCAATGCTTTAACGTGGACTATAAATCTGAACTTGGATACACAGAGCATAGTTTCAAAATTTGAAAATGACACAATTATTGGAAAGACAGTCAAATATGAGGTTGATTGCCAAAGTATTCAAACGGATATAGAATGACTGGAGAAAGTTGCAAAACTTGACAGATGAATGTTGGTTTGTATTACTAGGTAGCAATCATCTTTGGAATGAAAAGTGTGAGAGAAAGCTTAAATTATATGGTACAACAATAATGCAGGTACAGGGATAGAGACACCTTGGGGTGTATTTGGACAGATAATTGAAGGTGGCAGATTAAGCAGGGAAGGCTGTTAGCAAGGCGCACTGGACATTTTTCCTTATAAGTTGATGCATGCAGAATATCAGCAATAAAGTCCTTCAAAACATTTATAGATCAATAACTGGACATTAGCTGGTGCATTGTGTGCTATTCTAGGAAATGGGCGTCAGGGGGAATATCCCAAAACATTCACGGAGTTTGTGAAGCTAATCTGTACTAGAATGTCACCAGGAATGAAGGACTTCAGTTACGTGGAGCGTCTAGAGTAGCTGGGATTGATTTCATTAGAGCAGGGATGGCCAAAATAGATATCATAGTGAACATATAAAGTGCTTTGGTAATTTGGGGGGATAACAACGTAGGAACGCTGGCCCCTGGCACTAAGGTCACTCAAAACAGTGATACAAATTTGAGATCAAATGCAGAAAATTAGCTTTCTTCTGTGCGGTACGAATTAATTATATACATAATTGGTAATGGTATAAGTGATCTGGAAGCTGTTGGGTTGTCTTAAACTCGAAGCAGATCAGCAATCACCTTGATTAATTTTGTTGACATAAGATTATCATCTGAAGTGTCCTCTTAATTTATTTAGTTGCATTCATGAATATCGAAAAAACTATGTGAAAGCACGTTCACTTTGCGGAGTTCAACAGTTAAAGAAGAAGGTAACTGGTGGTGGACGCTAAATATCGTCTCTGCCAGCGGCGCACACATCTCAAAAACGAATTAAAATCGAATTTATCAAATGATTAATTATTAAATGTCCTTCTGTACTCAAGAAATTATTACAACAATGTAGTTTTGTTTTAAATCTTATTATTATATACTTAGCCTGCCACATTGTTTCCTGAAGTTGATTGTGTTAAAAAAAATTTGAAGAGTTTCATTTATGTAGTGGCTTCCACGTCCAAGGGGTTTAACAAAGACCTTCATATCCAAATAAACACTTCTCAATGGTTATACTTTTGTAAAAGGAATAACTGCATCAATGTGTAAACAGAAAACTCCAGAACAGAGCACGTTCTTTTTTTCATCTTCAGCAGGTGATTTTTTTTTTTTGACTGTGTGTTGTACATACAGGAACAAACATTGACCGGGGCAGTAGGTCCTTCTCATTTACAAAATATTGTCATGCGATATTGCACACCAAATTCAGAGTGAAGACGTGGAGTCAGTTTACCATTAATCCAAGGGCCCTCTGACAATGTAACACTCCTTCAGTACTGCATTAATATGTTTATTTTAATATTTTATCAAGATCTGGAGTCATAATTCAACGCATAATCTTTTGACTTATAGGTCCCACAGTGATACCAACTAAGCCATGGTTGGCACATTTAGTTGTAATATTTGCAAAGTAAAAGAATTAAGTAATTTATTAAATGTCAATAATAAATTAAAGTCTATTCCTCCCACTGAACATATGAACCGATGTTTGATGTTGACCTCTCCATTTGGATAACAAGTCTTTCCTGTCTACTCTATCTAGGCCTCTCATAATTTCGTACACCTCAATCAGGTCACCCCTCACCTTCCTCTATTCTAAGGAAAACAACCATAGCCTACCAAAAGTTTACTAATAGCTGCAAATTTCTAGCCCAGACAGCATTCTTGTAAATCTCTTCCATTATCCCTCCAAGGTAATTATTAAACTTCCTGCAATGTGCCGACCAGAACTGTGCTTAAATCTTCAGGTATAGCCAAACCAGCATTTCATACAGTTGCAACACTACATTCTTTAACACCTTATTTACCTGTCCTGCTACCTTCAGGGGCGTGAGGACATGCACTCTCAGCTCTCTCACTTCCTCAACACATCTCAGTATCCTCCCGTTTATTCAGTGTTCCCTTGCTTTTTCCACCTTCACAAAATGCATTGCTTCACACTACTTTGTATTCAATTCTATTTGCCGCCCTTCTACCAGCCAGTGGACACATTGATATCATTCCGGATTCAATAGGTACCCTCTTCACTATCGACTACCCGATCGATTTTTCTGTTTACTGCAAATTACCCAATCGTGCCATCCAGAGTTAAGTCCGAATCATCGTTATATATCATAAAAAGCAGGGAAACCAAAATTGTGGAACCCCATTTGCTAAGACATCCGCCGATCATTTTTGTTCATTCACTCATGGGATGTTGGCATTGCTGGCTAGGCCAGCATTCAATGCCCATCCCAAGTGACACTTGTTCTAAGGGCATTTAGGAGTCAACCACATTGCTGTGGGTCTGGAGTCGCATGTCAGCCAGACCAGGTAAAGGCAGAAAATTTTATAGAGACATAGACACTAAGAGCTGGAATTGGCCTTTCGGCCCTTTGAGCCTACCTCGCCATTCAATATGATCATGGCTGATACTCTATCTCAACGACATATGACCGGTTTTCCTCCATACTCCTTCATGTCCCCAATGTCCAGAAAAATGTCAATGTCTTTCTCGAATATACTCAGTGATCCAGCCTCCACAGCATTTTGTAGTAGAAAATTCCATAGGTTGACCAACTCCGGAGTGAATAAAGTTTTCCTTATCTCAGTCCTACATTCCCGTATCCTGAGTCTGTGGCCTCTGGCTCTAGAATCCACAACCAGGGGAAACATCCTCCCTTTATCTAGTCTGTCTAGCTCTGAACCAGACCCCTCATTCATCTAAACTCCAGTGAATACAAGCCTGCTTGAACCAATTTCTCCTCATCTGACAACCCTGCCCTAGTATCAGACTAGTGAACATTTGCTGCACTCCCTCCGCCCACCCATCCCCGCACTCCACCACCCCCACCCCTTTGGCAACTATATCCTTTCTTAGGTAGGGAGACCAAAACTGCCCACAATACTCCAGTTGTGGTCTCACCAAGGCCTTGGATAACTATAGTGAGACATCCCTTGTTCTGAACTCAAATCTGCATGCCATTTGCCTTCCGAATTTCTTGGTGCACGTGGCTGTTTACTTTCATCGACTGGTGTAAATGGACCACCAGAACTATTTGCACATCCATATTCCCAACATACCACCTTTTAAATAATACTCTGCCTTTTTGATTTTCACACCGAAGCGCATAACTTCACATGCATACACGTTATCCTGCATCTGCCACGTGTTTTCCCACACACACACAATTTGTCCAAATCGCCCTGAAGCCTCCTTGCATCCTCCTCACAACTCACAATCCTGTCCAGTTTTGTGTCTTCAGCAAATTTGGAAATATTGCATTTGGTTTCTTCATCCAAGCCATTTATATATATCATGAATAGTTGGAGCCCAAGCACTGATCCCAGCGATACACCACAAGTCACCACCAGCCAGCTGGAAAAAGACACATCTATTCCCATTCTCTGATTCAGGTCTCGATCCAAGCCAGTATATTACCTCCGATGCAATATGCTTTAATTATGCCCAGTAACCTCTTATTTGGGGAATTATTAAAATCCAAATAGACCACATACACTGGTTCTCCATTATCCATTCTATTAGTAACATCCTCAAAAAAATTCCAATAGATTAGTTCAGCATGATTTTCCTTTCATAAACCATGCTGACTTTCTCTAATCCAATTAATGCTTTCCAAGTGTCCTGCTGCCACGCTTTTATGATAGACTCTAGCATTTTCCGCACAATTAATGGTAGGCTAAGTGGTCTGTTGTTGTCCACTTTTCCTCGCCCTGCTTTGTCATGATGATGGGGTTACATTTGCCACCCTCCAATCTGTAGGAATTGCTTTAGAGTCTATAGAATTTTGGGTGTTGATCAATGCATCCAATATTTCCACGGCTACTTCCTTCAGTACACTGGGATGTAGATTATCAGGCCCTCGGGAAATTTCACCTTTAACCCCATTAATTTCTCTAGCGCATCTTTTTTCGTTGCTAATACTAATTTTCTTCAATTTCTCCCCCCGACTATACTCATGGTTCCGTAACACTTCTGGGAAACTATTTGTGTCCTATTTTGTGAAGACAGAACCAAAATATTTGTTCAATTCTTCTGCCATTTCTTTGCCTGTCAATATAATTTCCCCTGTTTCTGACTCTAAGGGATGTCCATTTGTCTTTGCTAATATTTTCTCCTTCACATTTTAGAATTATAAAACGTTTTACAGTCAGTTTTTATACTCCATCGAAGTTTGCTCTCATATCTCATTTCGCCCTTCTTGAACAATCTTACTGGCCACGTTAGCTGAATTCTAAATTGCTCCAATCCTCAGGTTTGCTGTTTTTTCTGGCACTTTTGCATGTTTCCTTACACGTATTCCCCGCTAAATGACAAGAGTGAGCCAGATGGGATTTTACAACAATCGAAAATGGTTTCATGGTCAACATTAAGCTTTCAATTCCAGATTATTGTTGAATTTAAACCCAATTTGAACAGGGGTCCGCGGAGCATTAGCCTGGGTCCCCAGATTACTAGCCCAGCGACAATATCCCTACGCTGTTCCCTCCCCTCCTTCGTTACCCGTTTTTTTTCCTGCAACTAAACCAATTTTTGATCCAACCCGCCACATTCCCATGTATCACATGGGATTTTACATTTCTGACCAGTCTTTCATGTGAAATCTTATCAAATACATTAGTAAAATTCATGCAAACCATACCCACTAAACTACCCTCATCAATCCTCCTTGTTAGTTCATCAAAAAATCCTATAATGACCAAAACCATGCTGCCTACCCCTGATTAATATTTTCCTTTGTAAGTGACATTTTTCCAAGCTCTCTAAGTCGATTTGAATGTTTTTTCCGCCACCGAAATCATACTGACTGGTCTATAATTATTTGTCTTATACCTCGCAAGGGCTGGATATGAAAGTTGTCTAAACTTATGCTGTCCATTTTACGCTACCATCTGGTATTAATTTATAACGCTCAGAATCTAGTATTGCACAGCTTGTAGTGACGTAAATTATAGAGTTTACATTTTCATAGGAAGTAACATCACAGACTTTCCGTGATATCAGTGATGATATGAATAAGACTGGAAATGCGAACAAGTTGGTTCTCATCCCTAAATTATCAATTAAATCACTTTTCTATGTGTTGCAGTGTAAGATGACATGATAAAGTATTGTACTATTTTACTTGACGGTTCCAAGAAAACAACTAATCAAACCACAGCAACTGAGAGAAAGTCGACCCGATCACATATTGTCAGGATACCAAATTAAGTACAAATTCATAACAATCAATAAACAAAAACTTAACTATTTAGTCTCTGATTCCAATATATTCTCCAGAGGAGATATTGCACAGCGTTCAGCAAAGGCGAGGAATCCAGCGAAATTATCCATATCAGAGATTAAATAACTCAAAGAAGTGTCTGCAAAGACATCCTCCAGAAGACAGCAGAAGATATTTTAAGTGAACTAGTAACATTGAATATGTAGCTTAATAACACACAGAGCAACAGCAGTATGTTAGCGTACAAGACAGAGGGTAAGGGTTGTAACATTTGAAAATGTATTTATAAATTACTGCTCGATGCAAAGCCTTACCAAGAACACCTATAGCTGCAAGAACAGGGTAGTAGATGCGTTCTATTTGAAGGATTACTGGATATCCCATTTTCTTTGAGTAAAGTGCAGCTCTGGTGATTCCAACTGTTCAAAATGATGACATGTTCAAAGAAGCTGGTATTTATATTGGAAATAAACCTCCAGTGAGACAATTAGTCTCTTTTCATAATTAGTGGCATCATTAACAGTGACTGAGTAGTCGAGAAACATATTTATCCCGATGATAATTAAACAGTATAACCTATTTTAAGAAGTTTTACAGAACAAATGATAATATTTATTGACATTACTTCAGTAGAGAGGAACAATATGGTTGTCCTAGTAGCAATATAACTATTGCTATAGGCCTATTGCGCTAAACATCCCGGCATCTGGAATATCAAAGGCTTAACTGACGATGCACAATGCGACCCTGTGGAAGTCCTGATGCATGGACCTATGTGGAAAGTTCCCGGAAAGTTAAAAGTTTCAATGGAAAATTGCTCTGCTGTCCAGGAACCTCCAAACATATAAGTGACTCGGAGCTGGAGTCAGGGACTTTGACTGCTTTTGTCGTATATAGATGGATAGATACCAAGGAAATGTTAGACAGATTGAAACAGAGCATGACATCTGGGTAACTACACAGCAGGATCAACATCATCCTTTGAGAACCAAGCACTAACCGACTGCTGGTCTACAGCACTGAACACACCTCCAGGCTGCCCCCACAACGCACGGGAACCCCTGAACCAGAGTAAACACCCGACCCCATGAATACTCCTCCCCTCCCCCGACCCCCCGAGCCACCAGGCTACCATCAATCATCTGCCGACCCCCACAACTGATCTTGATAACCCTTCACCACCAGAATACACCCTGACCGGATTCCAATGGAGCTACCCTCATCCAGTCTACACCCTGATATGACGAAACACGTGCACCCAGGCTACCCCACGGTCTAATCAAATTTATCCCAAATCAGACTAGCTCGATTACCTCCGAGTCGACCTGATTAACCATCACTACCCTCCCCCAGCCCAATATTATCTCCCAACTATCCTAGCCTGGCCACCCGACTACAAACCAGACAACCCAGTTACTTCAGGACCCGTCCCGACTGCTCTTCTAACCTGACCTGATTATCCTTCCTCCCTTGAAACGACTGCCTACCTGACCACCTAACGAAATACCTGAACCAAACCGACCACCCACTCGAACTGACTGCTTCTCCCGAGATGTCCTGACTCCACACTCACCGACCTCTGCATTTGACCACCTTACCAACTATTCAATCTATCCACAGCCACAACCTATCCATTTATCTACTCGACACAGCTACCCACCTCGGCCATCTCACTCACTTTATCTTGCTATCCAGCTTACACAGGCACCCGCCTAACAGGCCTACACACAATGCCTACCTTCCCACCTAAGTAACTTCGCCCACCCTACCCTGCTACCTGCCTGACCCAACCTAACCACTTATCCAATTACCTATCTCACACACCTACACACATGCCCACCTCCTCCAGCTACCCACACAACTTACCCTAACCACTTAACCACCTCTCCCACCCAACCAACTACCCATACTAAAACAAAAACAGAATTACCTGGAAAAACTCAGCAGGTCTGGCAGCATCGGCAGAGAAGAAAAGATTTGACGTTTCGAGTCCTCATGACCCTTCGACAGAACTTGATTTCGAGTCCAAGAAACAGTTGAAATATAAGCTGGTTTAAGGTGTGTGTGTGGGGGGCGGAGAGAAAGAGAGAGAGGTGATTGTGTAGACAAACAAGCAGTGATAGAAGCAGATCATCAAAAGATGTCAGTGACAATGGTACAAAAGAAAACATAGGTGTTAAAGTTAAAGTTGGTGATATTATCTAAACGAATGTGCTAATTAAGAATGGATGGTAGGGCACTCAAGGTACAGCTCTAGTGGGGGTGGGGGGAGAATAAAAGATTTGAATATTTTCATTTTATCCTTTGGCTCATCCGATGCCTCAACAAGAAACGTTTTCTCTTTCTCTCAACTGCTAAGGAACGCAAGCTCCAACAACTCATCGACACCAACACCCATCTAGGACCGTCCACCCCAGCCTGTCCCTCCGTCCCCACCCCATCTTCCAATCCCAGCCCCAGCCGTGTATTCACTAGACCCCCTGACCTTCCCCTCTCCTATGCTGAATGTTCAGTGCTCAGCAAAGGACTTAGTTTCATACCCTTACGCCCTCACCTCAATGAATTTCGGGCTCGGCATGATACTGAACTCTTCTTTCGCCGTCTTCGTCTCCGGCTCACTTCTTCGGGCAGGAGTCCTCTCCCAGTTCAACGGATCCTTTTACCCATCTCCAATATTCTCCCTCCACCCGGACCCCTCCCTCTGGATTCTTACCTTCTCTTGATCTTTTCATTGAGATCTGTTGGCGCGACATTAGTCGTCTCAATTTCTCAGCTCCTCTCACCCATTCTAACCTGTCTCTCTCTGAACTTACTGCACTCCATTCTCTCAGGTCCAACCCTGACATTGTCATCAAACCCGCTGACAAGGGTGGTGCTGTTGTTGTCTGGCGCACTGACCTCTAACTCGCGGAGGCTGAGCATCAACTCGCAGACACTTCCTCCTACCTCTCCCTGGACCATGACCCCACCGCTGAACATGAAGCCATTGTTTCCAGGACTGTCACTGACCTCATCTCCTCTGGGGATCTCCCTCCCACAGCTTCCAACCTGATAGTCGCCCAACCTCGGACGGCCCGCTTCTATCTCCTACCCAAAATCCACAAACAGAACTGCCCCGGTAGACCGATCGTCTCAGCTTGCTCCTGCCCCACAGAACTCATTTCTCGTTATCTTGACTCCCTTCTCTCTCCCCTTGTCCCTTCCCACCTACATCCGTGATTGCTCTGACACCTTACGTCACATCAACAATTTCCAGTTCCTTGGCTCCAACCGCTTCCTCTTCACCATGGACGTTCAGTCCCTCTACACCTCCATCCCCCACCAGGATAGTCTGAGGGCCCTTAGCTTCTTCCTTGAACAGAGGCCCGAACAATCCCCATCCACCACTATTCTCCTCCGTCTGGCTGAACTTGTTCTCACGTTGAACAATTTCTCCTTCAACTCCTCTCACTTTCTCCAAATAAAAGGTGTGGCTATGGGTTCCCGCATGGGCCCCAGCTATGCCTGTCTCTTTATGGGGTATGTGGAACATTCCTTGTTGCAGTCCTACTCCGGCCCCCTTCCACAACTTTTTCTCCGGTACATCGATGATTACTTCGGTGCCGCTTCATGCTCTCATCGGGACTTGGAAAAAGTTATTAATTTTGCTTCGAATCTCCACCCCTCCATCATTTTCACGTGGTCCATCTCTGACACTTCCCGTCCCTTCCTTGACCTCTCTGTCTCAATCTCTGGTGATAGACTGTCCACCAATTTCCATTACAAACCCACCGACTCCCACAGCTACCTCGACTACAGCTCCTCACACCCCGCTTCCTGTAAGGACTCCATCCCATTCTCCCAGTTCTTTCGCCTTCGTTGCATCTGTTCCAATGATGCTACCTTCAAAAACGGTTCCTCTGACATGTCCTCCTTCTTCCTTAACCGAGGTTTTCCACCCACGGTCGTTGACAGGGCCCTCAACCGTGTCCGGCCCATCTCCCGCGCATCCACCCTCACGCCTTCCCCTCCCTCCCAGAAACATGATAGGGTCCCCCTTGTCCTCACTTATCACCCCACCAGGATCATCCTCCGCCATTTCCGCCAACTCCAGCATGATGCCACCACCAAACACATCTTCCCTTCACCCCACTTATCGGCATTCCGTAGGGATCGCTCACTCCGGGACACCCTGGTCCACTCCTCCATCACCCCCTACTCCTCATCCCCCTCCTATGGCACCACCCCATGCCCACGCAAAAGATGTAACACCTGCCCCTTCACTTCCTCTCTCCTCACCGTCCAAGGGCCCAAACATTCCTTTCAAGTGAAGCAACATTTCACTTGCATTTCCCCCAAGTTAGTCTACTGCATTCGTTGCTCCCAATGTGGTCTCCTCTACATTGGAGGGACCAAACGTAAACTGGGCGACCGCTTTGCAGAACACCTGCGGTCTGTCCACAAGAATGACCCAAACCTCCCTGTCGCTTGCCATTTTAACACTCCACCCTGCTCTCTTGCCCACATGTGCGTCCTTGGCTTGCTTCATTGTTCCAGTGAAGCTCAACACAAACTGTAGGAACAACACCTCATCTTCCGATTAGGCACCTTACAGCTTTCCAGTCTGAATATTGAATTCAACAACTTTAGGTCGTGAGCTCCCTCCCCCATTCCCACCCCCTTCCTGTTTCCCCCTTTTTCCCTTTTTTTCCCCCTATAAATTTTATAGATTTTTCTTTTCCCACCTATTTCCATTATTTTTAAATATTTTAAAATCTTTTATGCTCCCCCCACCCCCACTAGAGCTGTACCTTGAGTGCCCTACCATCCATTCCTAATTAGCACATTCGTTTAGATAATGTCACCAACTTTAACTTTAACACCTATGTTTTCTTTTGTCCCATTGTCACTGACATCTTTTGATGATCTGCTTCTATCACTGCTTGTTTGTCTACACAACCACCTCTCTCTCTCTCTATCTCTCCGCCCCCCCCCCCCCCCCCCCCCCCCCCCCCCACACACACCTTAAACCAACTTATATTTCAACTCTTTCTTGGACTCGAAATCAAGTTCTGTTGAAGGGTCATGAGGACTCGAAACGTCAAATCTTTTCTTCTCCGCCGATGCTGCCAGACCTGCTGAGTTTTTCCAGGTAATTCTGTTTTTGTTTTGGATTTCCAGCATCCACAGTTTTTTTTGTTTTTATCTCTGTGTTTAATTGACTGCCACTGCTCTTCAAGAAATGCCTACCTCCTTGAAGAAGTTCTGTTCCTCTCTGCGACAAGATTTCCGTATCTCTCTGTTGCCTTGTTCACCTTCTTTGCTTTCCATTTCCCTCCTGGGGTTTGACAAGGTGTTTACTAAAACCCGCTTTCACAGCCATATCTCCTTTCTCAGTGACTGTCTCCGTCTCCGACTTACCCCACGTGGATTTCAACTGAAATTCCACCCCTCATCTTTCGAACCCATCCAGGATTACCGGTATCTCCGGACATAAAACTTTTCTCAGACTGCTGTTCCCGTCACATTCTGAAATCCAAACTCAGTGCCATGCGCCGCCATATGAACACACTCGACCTCTCCCTCCAGCAGCACCGCCGTACCCTTTTTCAAAGCTGCGCGTGCCCCCAGTTTCATTTTATCCTTCGGCTCATCCGACGCCTCAACAAGAAACGGTTTCTCTTTCTGTCAACTGCTAAGGAACGCAAGCTCCAACAACTCATCGACACCAACACCCATCTAGGACCGTCCACCCCAGCCTGTCCCTCCGTCCCCACCCCATCTTCCAATCCCAGCCCCAGCCGTGTATTCACTAGACCCCCTGACCTTCCCCTCTCCTATGCTGAACGTTCAGTGCTCAGTAAAGGACTTAGTTTCATACCCTTACGCCCTCACCTCAATGAATTTCGGGCTCGGCATGATACTGAACTCTTCTTTCGCCGTCTTCGTCTCCAGGCTCACTTCTTCGGGCAGGAGTCCTCTCCCAGTTCAACGGATCCTTTTACCCATCTCCAATATTCTCCCTCCACCCGGACCCCTCCCTCTGGATTCTTACCTTCTCTTGATCTTTTCATTGAGATCTGTTGGCGCGACATTAGTCGTCTCAATTTCTCAGCTCCTCTCACCTATTCTAACCTGTCTCTCTCTGAACTTACTGCACTCCATTCTCTCAGGTCTAACCCTGACATTGTCATCAAACCCGCTGACAAGGGTGGTGCTGTTGTTGTCTGGCGCACTGACCTCTAACTCGCGGAGGCTGAGCATCAACTCACAGACACTTCCTCCTATCTCTCCCTGGACCATGACCCCACCACTGAACATCAAGCCATTGTTTCCAGGACTGTCACTGACCTCATCTCCTCTGGGGATCTCCCTCCCACAGCTTCCAACCTGATAGTCGCACAACCTCGGACGGCCCGCTTCTATCTCCTACCCAAAATCCACAAACAGAACTGCCCCGGTATACCGATCGTCTCAGCTTGCTCCTGCCCCACAGAACTCATTTCTCCTTATCTTGACTCCCTTCTCTCTCCCCTTATCCCTTCCCACCTACATCCGTGATTCCTCTGACACCTTATGTCACATCAACAATTTCCAGTTCCTTGGCTCCAACCGCTTCCTCTTCACCATGGACGTTCAATCCCTCTACACCTCCATCCCCCACCAGGATAGTCTGAGGGCCCTTAGCTTCTTCCTTGAACAGAGGCCCGAACAATCCCCATCCACCACTACTCTCCTCCGTCTGGCTGAACTTGTTCTCACGTTGAACAATTTCTCCTTCAACTCCTCTCACTTTCTCCAAATAAAAGGTGTGGCTATGGGTTCCCGCATGGGCCCCAGCTATGCCTGTCTCTTTATGGGGTATGTGGATCATTCCTTGTTGCAGTCCTACTCCGGCCCCCTTCCACAACTTTTTCTCCGTTACATCGATGATTACTTCGGTGCCGCTTCATGCTCTCATCGGGACTTGGAAAAATTCATTAATTTTGCTTCCAATCTCCACCCCTCCATCATTTTCACGTGATCCATCTCTGACACTTCCCTTCCCTTCCTTGACCTCTCTGTCTCAATCTCTGGTGATAGATTGTCCACCAATATCCATTACAAACCCACCGACTCCCACAGCTACCTCGACTACAGCTCCTCACACCCCGCTTCCTGTAAGGACTCCATCCCATTCTCCCAGTTCCTTCACCTTCGTCGCATCTGTTCCAATGATGCTACCTTCAAAAACGGTTCCTCTGACACGTCCTCCTTCTTCCTTAACCGAGATTTTCCACCCACGGTCATTGACAGGGCCCTCAACCGTGTCCGGCCCATCTCCCGCGCATCCGCCCTCACGCCTTCTCCTCCCTCCCAGAAACATGATAGGGTCCCCCTTGTCCTCACTTATCACCCCACCAGCCTACGCATTCAAAGGATCATCCTCCGCCATTTCCGCCAACTCCAGCATGATGCCACCACCAAACACATCTTCCCTTCACCCCCCTTATCGGCATTCCATAGGGATCGCTCCCTCCGGGACACCCTGGTCCACTCCTCCATCACCCCCTACTCCTCAACCCCCTCCTATGGCACCACCCATGCCCACGCAAAAGATGCAACACCTGCCCCTTCACTTCCTCTCTCCTCACCGTCCAAGGGCCCAAACATTCCTTTCACGTGAAGCAGCATTTCACTTGCATTTCCCCCAACTTAGTCTACTGCATTCGTTGCTCCCAATGTGGTCTCCTCTACATTGGAGGGACCAAACGTAAACTGGGCGACCGCTTTACAGAACACCTGCGGTCTGTCCGCAAGAATGACCCAAACCTCCCTGTCGCTTGCCATTTTAACACTCCACCCTGCTCTGTTGCCCACATGTCTGTCCTTGGCTTGCTGCATTGTTCCAGTGAAGCCCAACGCAAACTGGAGGAACAACACGTCATCTTCCGACTAGGCACCTTACAGCCTTCCGGTCTGAATATTGAATTCAACAACTTTAGGTCGTGAGCTGCCTCCCCCATCCCCACCCCCCTTTCTGTTTCCCCCTTTTTCCCTTTTTTTCCCTATAAATTATATAGATTTTTCTTTTCTCACCTATTTCCATTATTTTAAATATTTTAAAATCTTTTATGCTCCCCCCACCCCCACTAGAGCTATACCTTGAGTGCCCTACCATCCATTCTTAATTAGCACATTCGTTTAGATAATATCACCAACTTTAGCTTTAACACCTATGTGTTCTTTTGTCCCATTGTCACTGATATCTTTTGATGATCTGCTTCTATCACTGCTTGTTTGTCTACACAACCACCTCTCTCTCTCTCTATCTCTCCGCCTCCCACCCCCCCCCCCCCCCCCCCCCTCCCCCCCCCCCCCCCCCACACACACACACCTTAAACCAGCTTATATTTCAACTCTTTCTTGGACTCGAAATCAAGTTCTGTCGAAGGGTCATGAGGACTCGAAACGTCAACTCTTTTCTTCTCCGCCATTGCCTCCAGACCTGCTGAGTTTTTCCAGGTAATTCTGTTTTTGTTTTGGATTTCCAGCATCCGCAGTTTTTTTTTGTTTTTACACCTACCCATACTGGCCTTACAACCCACCATATCCATCTTAACGATATATCCACTTATCCACCCGCCCACGCATGCAACCACCAACTCAACTGTCCATTCACCCACTCACCCACCCTCCCATTCACTCATTCCTCCACGCACGCATTCTTCCGCTGACACAAACACAAAAAATGCTGGAATAAAACTCAGCAGGGTTGACAGCATGTGTGGAGCGAGTGACAGAGGTAATGTTTCTTGTGCGGATGACTGTTCTTCAGATCTAAAGGGATGTAGTGATGTTGTAAAAGATATACTGATTAAAAGGGGTGGAAGCGGTAAAGCTGGATAGAAGGCAAGAGATAGGTGGAGGCAAAGGAGAGATGGAAAAGATGTTAAAAACAAAAGATCAAAGAGTTGTTAAGGGCGGGGGTACTGGCTAAATGAGATGCTAATGGTGACATTAAGAAAACAAAATGTGATAATGGCCGGGACAGGGTAAGCACTCTGAAAAGTGACAGATGGCCCGAGCAGGGGTGAGATGATACGAAGAAAGATCGAAAATAGGCTAACAACTCAGGATAAAACAATAAATTAAAATGGAAATAAATTTAAAATATAATAAAAATGAAAATAAGTGGGAACAAACTTAATAGAGATTTAATAAACATAATAAAATGAATATGGAAAAAAGGGAGATGAAAAGGGGGATTGGGATGGAGGAGAGAGTTCATGGTCTGAACTTCTTGAACGCAATGTTAGTTCGAGAAGGCTATAAAGTGCCTAATCGGAAGATGAGGTGCTGCTCCTTCAGCTTGCGTTCAACTTCACTGGAACATTGCAACAGGATGGACATGTGGGAAAGAGGACAGGATGGTTAGTTGAAATGACAAGTGACAGGAAGGTCTGGGTCATGTTTGCAGACAGACCGAAGGTGATCCATAAAGTGGTCACCCAGTCTACTTTCGTCTCTCCAATGTAGAAGAGACAGAAATTTGGAGCAGCGAATGCTGTAGACTAAATTGTGAGTTGTTCAAGCGAAGCGCTGCTTTGCTTGAAAGTAGTGTTTAGTCCTTTGAGCAGTGAGGAGGGGGAATCTAATGGGGCAGATGATGCACCTGCTGCAGTTGCAAGGGAAAGTGCCATGGGAGGGATCTGAGTTGTTGGGGGTGATGGAGGAGTGGAGCAGGGTGTTCCAGAGGGAACAATCCCTGCGGAATGCTGACGGGGTGGAGTGGGGGTGCGTGGTGGTGGTGAAGAGATGATATATTTGGTGCTGGCATTATTCTCAGGCTGGCGGAAATTGCGGAGGATGGTCCTTTGAATGTGAAGGCGGTTGGGGTGAAAAGGAAATCCGGTCATGGTTCTGGGAGGGAGAGGAAGGTGTGAGGGCGAATGCATGGCAAATGGGCCAGACACGGTTGAGGGCCCTGTCAACCACCGTGGGTGGAAAGCCTCGGTTAAAGAAGAAGGAAGACATATCAGAGGAACTGTTTTTTAAGGTAGCATCATCACAACAGATGCAATGGAGGCGAAGGAACTGAGAGAATGGGATGGAGCCCTTAAAGGAGTCAGGTTGGGAGAATCTGTAGTCGAGGGACATGTGGGATTCTGTGGGCTTGTAATGCTTTTTGGTGGCCAAAAATTGGGACAGAGAGGTCAAGGAAGGGAAGGGATTTGTCGAAGATACACGAAGTGAAATTGTTGGAAGGGTTGAAATTGGAAGCAAAATTGATACATTTTCCAGGTCCAGGCGAGTGAATGAAGCGCCACCCACACAGTCACCGAGTCCCGAAGCAAGAGTCGTGGGAGGGGGCCTGAGAAGGACTGGAACAAGGAATGGTCCACACTACCCATAAAGAGACAGGTATAGATGGGGCCCATGCAGGTACCCATAGCCACACGTTTTATTTGGAGGAGCTGAAACAAGCTTCAGGAGAAATTGTTCAGTGAGAGAGCAAGTTCAGCCAGACAGAGAAGTGTGGTGGTGGATAGGGATTGTTCAGCCCTCTGTTCAAGGAAGAAGCGTAGAACCCTCAGATCATCCTATCAGGGGGTGGAGGGGTAGAGGGATTGTACCTCCATGTTGAAGTGGAAGCGATTAGGACCAGGGAACTGGAAAGTGATGATGTGATATAGGGCATAACATGATTCATAGATGTAGGTGGGAAGAGATTGGGCGAGTGGAGAGAGAATGGAGTCAAGGTAGGAAGAAATTAGTTCTGTGGAGAGTAACAGACTGACGCTAATGGCCGACTGGGATAGTCCTTCTGGTGGATTTTGGGGAGGATTTAGAAGGGGTTGTCCGCGTTTGGGCGACTATGAGGTTGGAGGCTGTGGAGGGAAGATTTCCAGAAGAATTGAAGTCAGTGACAGCCCTGGAAACAATGGCTTGATGTTCGGTTTTGGTGCCAGGGTCCAGGAGGAGGTCGGAGCAAGAGTCTGAGAGTTGGTGCTGAGCCTCTGCGAGACAGCAGTCATCACAACAGACAAAAAGTGCACAATCCTTGCCGACAAGGGTGGTGCTGTTGTTGTTTGGCGTACTGACCTCTATCTCGCAGAGGCTGAGAGCCAACTCCCAGATACTTCCGCCTACCTCCCCCTGGACCATTACCCCACTGCAGAACATCAAGCCATTGATTCCAGGACTGTCATTGACGTCATCTCCTCTGAAATTCTTCCTCCATAGCTTCTATTCTCATAGTCTCCCAATCTCTGACATCCTGCTTCTTGTTCCTCCCCAAAATCCACAAACAGGACTGTCCTGACAGGCCAATCACGTCAACCTGTTCCTGCCCAACATAACTCATTTCTTCCGATGCTAACTCCGTTCTCTCGCCCCTTATTCAAACTCTTCGTACCTACATCCGTGAATCCTCAGATGCCCTTCATTGTATCAACAGTTTCCAGTCCCTTGGCCCTAGCCACCTCTCCTTCACCATGAAAGTCCAATGCTTCTCCGCCTCCATTCCACGCCAGGCCAGTCTGAGGACTCTCCACTTCCTCAAAGAACATATGCCCAAACAATCCCCATCCACAACCGTTCTCCACTGCTTGGCTGAACTTAGTCTCTCGCTGAACAATTTCTCCATAAACTTGTCTCACATCCTCCAAATAAAAAGTGTGGCTATGGGTGCTGGCAATGGCCCCAGTTATGCCTGTCACTTTATGGGGTATGTGGAACATTCCATTCTCCAGTCGTACTCAGACCCCCTCCCACAAATTTTCTTCTGGCACATCAATGACTGTTTCCGTGTCACTTCATTCTCTCACCTGAACTTGGGAAAATGTATCAATTGTGCTTCCAATTTCCATCCCCTCCATGACTTTCACATGGTCCATCTCCAGCACTTCCCTTCCCTTCGTTCACCTTTCTGTCTCTAAGTCTGTTTACAGACTGTCCACCAATATTCATTACAAGCCCACCGACTCCCACAGCTACCTCAGCTACAGCTCCTCATGCCCTGACGCCTGTAAGGACTCCATCCCATTATCTCAGTTCTCTCGCCTCTGTCGCATCTGTTCTGCTAATGCCACTTTCCAAAACAATGCTACTTGCAGGCTTTCTTTTTTCTTTAACTGAGGTTTCCCACCCATGGCGTTTGAGAGGGCCCTCAACTGTATCCGACCTATCTCCACCCTACTGCCCTTACTGTTTCCTCTACCTCCCAGAATCTTGAGAGGGCCCCCCTTGTCCCCACTTTTCACCCCACCAGCCTCTACATTCAAAGGATCGCCCTCCACCATTTCCACCACATCGAGCATGATGCCAGTACGAAATATATCTTCCCTTTACCACCCTCCTCCACTGTCAGCATTCCATGGAGATGTTCCCTCCGGGACACCCTGGTCAACTCCTCCTTCAGCGCCAACACCTCAACCCCCTCCCATGGCACCATCCCATGCAAGCACAGAAGGTGCAACAGCTGCCCATTTACTTCTCCCCTTCTCACCGACCAAGACCCCAACCAATCCTTTCAAATGAAGCAGCACTTCACTCTTCCTTCCCTGAACTTAGTCTATTGCATTTGTTGCTCCCAATGTGGTCTCCTCTACATTGGAGGGACAAAAGCAGATTGGGTGACTGCTTTGTAGAACACCATCGCACTCTTCGTAAGTATGGCCCAAACTTCCCGTTGCATAAAAACAAAAAAACTGCGGATGCTGGAAATCCGAAACAAAAGCAGAATTACCTGGAAAAACTGAGGAGGTCTTGCAGCATCGGCAAAGAAGAAAAGAGTTGATGTTGCGTGTCCTCATGACCCTTCAACAGAATTAAGAGAATCAAAGGAAGGGGTGAAATATAAGCTGGTTTAAGGTGTGTGTGTGTGGGGGGCGGGGGGTGTTGGGTTGGGGGAAAGAAGTGGAGGGGGGTGGTGTGGTTGTAGGCACAAGCAAGCAGTGATAGAAGCAGATCATCAAAAGATGTCACAGACAGCAGAACAAAAAAACACATAGGTGTTGAAGTTGGTGATATTATTTAAACAAATGTGCTAATTAAGAATGGATGGCAGGGCACTCAAGGTATAGCTCTAGTGGGGGTGGGGGGAGCACAAAAATTTAAAAATATTTAAAAATAATGGAAATAGGTGTGAAAAGAAAAATCTATATAATTTATTGGGAAAACAAAAAGAAGGGGGAAGAAACAGAAAGGGGGTGGGGATGGAGAAGGGAGTTCAAGACCTAAAGTTGTTGAATTCAGTATTCAGACCGGAAGGCTGTAAGGTGCCTAGTCGGAAGATGAGGTGCTGTTCCTCCACTTTGCGTTGGGCTTCACTGGAACAATGCAGCAAGCCAAGGACAGACATATGGGCAAGAGAGCAGGGTGGAGTGTTAAAATGGCAAGTGACAGGGAGGTTTGGGTCATTCTTGCGAACAGACCGGAGGTGTTCTGCAAAGCGGTTTTTGAAGGTAGCATCATCAGAACAGATGCGACGGAGGCGGACGAACTGTGAGAATGGGATGGAGTCCCTGCAGGAAGCGGGGTGAGAGGAGCTGTAGTCGAGGTCGCTGTGGGAGTTGGTAGGCTTGTAATGGATATTGGTGGACCGTCTATCACCAGAGATTGAGACAGAGAGGTCAAGGAAGGGAAGGGAAGTGTCATAGATGGACGACGAGAAAATGATGGAGGGGTGGAGATTGGAAGCAAAATTAATCATTTTTTCCAAGTCCCATCGTGAGCTTGAAGCAGCACCGAAGTAATCATCGATGTACCAGAGGAAGAGTTGTAGAAGGGGGCCGCATTAGTTCCGATGATGCTACCTTCAAAAACAGTTCCACTGACATGTTCTCCTTCTTCCGTAACCGCGGTTTTCCACCCATGGTCGTTGACAGGGCCCTCAACCGTGTCCGGCCCATCTCCCGTACATCTGCCCCCACGCCTTCTCCTCCCTCCTAGAAACATGGTAGGGTCCGCTGTCCTCACTTATCACCCCAGCAGCCTCCGCATTCAAAGGATCATTGTCGGCCATTTCCGCCAACTCCAGCATGATGCCAACACCAAACCCATCTTCCCTTCACCCCCCCCCCCCGCCCCGTCGGCATTCCGTATGGATCATTCCCTCCGGGACACCCGTGTCCACTCCTCCATCACCCCCTACTCCTCAACTCCCACCTATGGCACCTCCTCATGCCCACGCAAAAGATGCAACTCCTGCCCCTTCACTTCCTCTCTCCTCACCGTCCAAGGGCCCAAACACTCCTTTCAAGTGAAGCAGCATTTCACTTGCATCTCCCCCGACTTAGTCCACTGTATTCGTTGCTCTCAATGCGGTCTCCTCTACATTGGATAGAACAAACGTAAACTGGGCGACTACTTTGCAGAACACCTGCAGTCTGTTCGCAAGAATATCCCCAACCTCCCTGTCGCTTGCCATTTTAACACTCCACCCTGCTCTCTTGCCCACACGTCTGTCCTTGGCTTGCTGCATTGTTCCAGTGAAGCCCAACGCAAACTGGAGGAACAACACCTCATCTTCCAACTAAGCACTTTGCAGCCTTCCAGACTGAATACTGAATTCAACAACTTTAGGTCTTGAACTCCCTCCTCCATCCCCACCCCCTTTCTGTTTCTTCCCCCTTCCATTTGTTTTTTCCAATACATTATATAGATTTTTCTTTTCCCACCTATTTCCATTATTTTTAAATATTTTTAAATCTTTTATGCTCCCCCACCCCCGGTAGAGCTATACCTTGAGTGCCCTACTATCCATTCTTAATTATCACATTCATTTAGATAATATCATCAACTTGAACACCTATGTGTTCTTTTTTTTTTCCTTTTGTCTATGACATCTTTTGATGATCTGCTTCTATCACTGCTTGCTTGTCCCTACAACCACACGACCGCCCTCCACTTCTCTCCCCTTTCCCGTTGCATGCCATTTCAGCACCCCATCCTGCTCTCATGCAACATGTCCATCGTCAAGGGTGGGGTACTGAAATTGCCTAGCTACTGCAATGTTGCAGACCAACACAGTTGGAGGAACAGCACTTCATTTTCTGATTAGGCACTTTACTGCCTTTCGGACTTAATACTGAGTTTAACAACTTCAACCCATGAAAACCCCCCATTTTTCGATATTCATTTTTATTATTTTTGAAACTTCTATTAATTTTGCCCCACTTATTTTCACTACTATCATATTTTTACGGTCATTCCATTTTGGATTCAATGTATTATCCCCAGCCTTTAGCCTATTTTCGATTTTAGTTCACACCTCGCCTCCCCCAAGCCACACCCCCCCCCCCCCCCCACCATCCCACCCCCCAACCCAACCAGTCCCCACCCTCACTGGGACCATCTGTCATTTTCCAGAATGATTACCTTGGTCTATCCATTATCACATTTTGCTTTCTTAATTTCGCCATTAGCATCTCATTTAGCCCAAGTACCACCACCATTAATACGTCCTTGATCTTTATTTTTTGAAATAATTTGCCATCTCTCCTTTGCCTCCACCTATCGCTGGCCCTCTATCCAGCTTCCCCGCTTCCACCCCCCTACATCAGTATATATTGCATCACATCTCGACCTGCCTTTAGATCTGAAGTAGGTTCATAAGGAGTCGAAATTATCTTTCTCTTTCTCCACCCACAGATGCTGTCAGGCCTGCTGAGTTGTTCCATCATTTTTTGTTTTCGTTTCAAATTTACAGCATCCGCAGTATTTTGCTGTTAGTCTGCCACTGATACGTGCACTAAGAGTCAGATGGAACCCTAAAACTTGTCATTCAACAGCTAGGCCATTAAGAGGACGTCTTTTGCCTTTCCCTGACTGTACTCCACTCAGACCAAGCTGCCTGGGTGCCATTGCGCTGCACATTTATGCGAAAGGACTGTTCAGGAGACCACCGGAGAAAGGTGCAGCAGAGACGAATCAGGGGGATTTTCGAGCTCTGCGCCAATCCGGCTATCTTAGCCATCACTTGGAAGTTGTGAACAATTAATCCGATTATCAGGACAATAAGAATTGCAAATCAAAAATGCTTTATGTGTCTGCACCGAATGGGATTTTGAATCCCTGCATTAAGAATATTTCCCAACAGGAAGCAGAGCACTGAAACTTCAGCTGAAAGTTCTCGGGATCTATCACCTATCAAGTTTGAGGGCAAGTAGCAATGACTTTGCCTCTGCAGTGTATTTCTATCACACACCACACTGATGGCCTATGACAGGCTTCACATCACAATAACCTCACTATCACCTGTTACATCCCCGTTAGTGGCTCTACCTAATGGGGCAAGTGTTGTTTCACAGAGGCCTGTTCCGAGGCTTCAACCTATCCATGTATTTTTGTGGGTAAAAGAAAAACACTGTGAATGCTGTAATTCTGAAACAAAAACAGAAAATGCTAGTAAAACATATCAGGCCTAGAATCAAGAGTGGAAATAAAACGAGTGTTTATGTTTTGAATCCATATGACTCTTCTTAAGAGCTAAAGAAATGTAGAAATTTGATAAATTTTGTACTGTTTATGAGGGAGATGGAGCAGGTGGAATGAAAGAGAAGTCCAATGACAGGTGGGAGCTAAGGAAAAAAAATAAAAATATGTCATGTACACGGGGCAAAGGTACTCTTAATGGTAGCGTTAAAGATTAAAGGATGTGCTGATAGCGGCATTAAAGTAAGGTAGCAGAATTTGTTAATAGTGCAACAAAGGTCACCACTCCGTCATAGCAAAATATTTTTTAAAAAGGTGACGGATTGCCCGTTGCGGTGGGTGTTGCGAGAGTGGGGGTAGCGGGGGAGTTTGAGGAGCATGATAAATAAATAAATTAATTAAAAGAATAACTCAATAAATAAAAAAATGAAAATATAATTGAATTTAAAAATATTAAAGCTGGAGGAGAGAGTCCATGGCCTGAGATTGTTGAACTCAATCTTAAGTCTGGAAGGCTATAAAGTGCCTCATTGGGAGGTGAGATGTTTGCGATCCACCTCAATGGAACATTACAGCAAGCCAAGTTAGGCGATATGGGCATGAGAAGAAATGGTCTGTTGAAATAGCAAGCAACAGAAAGCTGTTGTGACCTGAACAAAGGAGTTCCACAAAGCGGTCACCAGTCTGCATTTAGACTCCCCAAAGTGGACTGCATTGTGAGCAGCGAATACCGTAAACTAAATTGAAGGAGGGGAAAGTGAACCGTTGCTGCACCTGAAATGAGAGTTTGGGGTCTGGGACTCTGAGGGGAGGAGAAGGTAAAGTGACATGAGTTGTTTATTCTCCAATTGGAGTTCCAGGACATTGCTGCAGGAGTTCCATGGGGTAGTGTCCTAGGCCTAACCAAATTGAGGTGCTTCATCAATGAACTTCCTTCCACCATAAGGTCAGAAATGTGGATGATCACTGTTGATTGCAACTTTTTCAATATCATTCGGCTCCTTAGATAATGAAACAGTCCATCTCCAAATGCAGCAAGAGATGGACAGGATCTCGGCTTTGGCAATCAAGTGGAAAGCGGCATTCACACCACATAAGTGCCAGGCAATATCCATCTCCAAGAAGAGAGAATTTAACCATTGCCCCTTTGTCATCCAATGGTAATACCATCGCTGCATCCCCCAATATCAACATTCTGGTGGTTGCCATTGTCCAGCAACTAAAGTGAAATAGCTATATTACCAGGTCAGAGGCTAGGAATCCTAAAGCTTATAATTTACATCTTGACTCCCCAAAGCCTGCCCATCATCTAAAAGGCACAAGTCAAGGGTGTGATGTAATACTCTCCACTTGTATCGATGACTGCAGCTCCAACAACACTCTAGGAACTTCAAACCATTCAGAACAAAGCAGTCCGCTTGATTAGCACTCCATCTACAAACATTCACACCCTCCATAACAGACGCACATTGGCAGCAGTATACGCCATCTACATGATACACTGTAGGAACTCACCAAGGCTCTTTAGACAGCACCTTCCAACCTCTCGGCCTCTACTATCATGGGCAGCCGACACATGGGAACACCAGCAGCAAGATGTTCCCCTCCAAGCCACTCGCCACCTTACATGGAAATATATCGCCGTTCCTTCACTGTCGCAGTGGTGAACATCTTGAAACATCCTCCCTACCAGCAGGGTAGGTGTACCTACACTATTTGGACTGCAGCAGTTAAGGAAGGCAGCTCGCCCCCATCTTCTCAATGGGGAATCAGGGGTGAGAAATTAATTCTGGCCGAGCCAGGGACATCCACTACCCATAAATGAATAAAACAGTGTGAACAACATGCTAATTACAGGCAAACTAGATGATATTTGGAGCTGAACAATGCGGAGGGAAGGACCCCCCAGCTCCCCCCACCACACGCCCATTTCCTTCTCCCACATCCCCCCCCCCCCCCCCATGGCCCCACCTCCGTCCCCCACCACCCCACTCCACCTCCGGAAACCACGCTGGCATGAAGCGGACCGACTCTACGCCCACCAGCCACACAGCAAGAAGCGCAATATTGAGGGTTCATTAACCATGGCTGAATGGGACTTCTGCCCCTCATTGGAGTGCAAGTTGGGCCCTCTGAAGCGACCTGCCAATCCAACTACAGAGCAGCTCCATCAGTCACGGCAACGCAAGGGAGGCGTCAATGGCAGCTGCTGGGACTGCAGCTGAATCCAAGAACTCAATGCCGTGGAACCTGGGAGTAGGTAAGTCTAGAGTCTTGGTCCGAGAGGGCTTGGGAGATTTAGGACGACGGGCATTGGGGAGGAGGGGTGGGATTAAGGTTGGAAACGGGAAGGAACGAAATTGGTGATGGTGTTCAGACTAAGAGATGGGTAGCACCCCGCGATTGGCAAATGACAGCCCCTGAAGAGCGCCCCCTTCCCACTTCCTTTTGTCAATCATTTTAGGTTAAAAATCGAGCCTCCCTCTCCCGCCCCACCACCCAACCCAAAAGCATTTTCGCCTGGGCAGCGTATTATTAGGTTTAAAAGGCTTCATAAAAAGCCAAATTGACCCTTCATTGATGAAATTAATATGGCAGCCGGGCTGCCTACTTCGGCGGGGATGAGCTCCGGGGTGGGCTGAAAAGTGGTGGCATCAGCGCCCAAATCATGCTACGTGTTCCTCCAACCCCTAAACCAGCCCCACACTCTGCCTGAAAAAAAAATCCCGCCGGTGGCCCGTAAAATTCTCCCCTTGGCTGTATTCAGAATGTATCCACCAAGGTGACCTTCACCTCCATAGGGTTGGTGTCCTTGCCTTTAGGATTTTATGAATAGCTTAAGCATAACAGTAACCGTTTCCCTATCAGTCTTGCAACCGTGCTCCTTCGATTCTCTTCCCTGATTGCAGGAGTTGAGTCAGAGGTACAGTAAGTGTAGGGTTTATAATTCAAAATTCTGGCACGATTCATTTTCAAATCAATGTGCAGACATTTTCGGTATCCTGCTGCTCACTAACCTCCCGAGTAAATGCTTGATATTGATATATAATAAGCAAAAGAAACCTGACGTGATTAAATTCACACTAGCGTGAATTTGAACAAAGGTGCAGGGGAGTATCCCTCTCTCCGCTCCTTTTCAACAGCCAAGCATTATTGAGTCAACATCGTCGACAATTGTTTTGACCCTGCCAATTAATTCAAAATGACCTGCTCAAAATAATGAGCGCATAAATGCACAATTGAAACAATCTATCAAACGACAGGAATGGCTTATGTATATTTTTACCACGTTACCTCCCTAATCAAGAGAATTATTCCCTGAGCTCATAAAAAAAACTGACATAATATTTAGCTTAGCCGTACATGACAGCGACATTGGGCATGCAATAGGATATTTTGTTGATTGCTTTTCTGAATACAAACATGAAAGCTTGACAGCATAACCCTTTAAATTATATTGTTAAAAGTGGTGAATTTGGAAATTTTCCCCGCATTGCCTACATTGTTGGTAACGATGATCCGTAATCTATATACTTTCTCATTGTAAAGAGCAATAATGTGATTCGGAAATCAATCTAATAGATATTTCCCGATATTTATATTGTTGTAGATGCCTTGTTATTATAACTACTGTAGATCATTCCTTTAGAATGACGAGCTATAAGGGCGTGGAGCTGAGACTCAAAGCCTGGAATAATGTATATATTGCCCACTGTCCTCGATGACCGGCAAAGGTTGCCAGCTTGGGAAAAAGGCACGATTCAAAAATTGCAAATCCTGTTTGCAAATCATTCCGTGACTTCACTGCCTTTTCATTGACCAGTCATTGGGCCCTCCTAGTTCCTTCAATTCTGCTCTCCTGTGCATCGCTGATTTTCATCCATCCAACATTGAAGGCCGCTCCCTCAACATATTTGAAATTCACCCTCAATAAAACTCGCCACCTCTCGATCACCCTCACTTCTCCTTTAAAGTATTAATGTAAAGTTGTCGATTTATGAAAGCAACATCCTGTCGACATTGGAGAGCTGAAATAGAGACAAATCTACTGAGTTATTTTTCCCTCAACACCTTCTGTTATTTATTTGACGATCTATTTGTCCTCTAGACCTAAGATCTCATTATATGGCCAGGGGTCAACTGTTTTCCTGATGTCCCTCCTGTAAAGCACCTTGTAAATTTTATCCAGCTAAAGCCGATACATAGAGGCTTTATATGTCGTTTAGTTCTACCCATTGCAGCCATCGTGAGGCTGAATGTTTGGGCAGTTTCAGGTTTAACTTCAGGTTATAAACAAAGTATTTGCTTGGTATTTCAGCTTTTCTTCTTAAAAATTAGAAGCTAAGGATATTTTAAAAATACATTATAACTGAAAAGAATTTGATGAGTGTATTTATTTTGCTGGAAAACAAGCAATGCACGCTACCTTGTGAGTATCGTGTTTTATTTTTAAGTAATCGTTTTGTGCTCCAAAATTGAAAAGCAAGTGAAATGATCGATTTATTTCCAATACTTATTGATCTATAAATCAGTCTCTGAAAATTCGACAAAAAGAACAATATTAATCTGGTGACATAGGTATATTTGACAATGTTTTACTTTGTAGCTGCCCTTCGTCATCTGAGAATCCATAAGAGGAGAAATTCTGTGATATTTGGATGTACATAAGGGTGGTTTATATTTAATTTATTTTTATGGGGCAATATAATGGGCCGACTCTAAAACAGCAAGAATCCACCACAAGCGAAATTCCTCCCCACGCCAGATTCCTGTGATGCAAAAGTCCAAACAGGAAACACTTTAATGAGTGGGTCTCTTTAGTAATTTTCTCTTTTTTGTGGCATCTAGAATATTAACTAATGGATGATTTCAGACCCCCCCCACCCGTTATGCGTCTCTCCAAATTCGCAGTTCGACTGATGCGTGGGTCAGTCACGATCACAAACCTGAAAAAAATAAATCAGCCCCGTTTATTCGTTGATGAATGTGTCATTGTACTATCCAGCGAAGAGTTGCCCAATGTTGATGCTGGAGACAATACTGTTGTAGTGACCAGAGAAGATATATCAAATTAGTATTTGAATAGTCTTCTACAGCACTGACCAGAAGTGATATATGTAACTTAAAAGATGCTGAATTGCCATCTAAATAACTAGATAAGCTGTTTGATTTAAAGGCTAGAAATTCCTTGATCAACAGAAACGCATCTAATTATGAATGACAAGATGGCTACAGTCTGATTAGTTGTGATGGTCACAGTCCCACTGGCCATGGTGGTTACAGACTGATTGGTTACAATGGGCCCAGCCTCAATGGTCACTATGGTTAGCCTCACGTGTCGCGATGTTTACAGCCTCATTGGTTACGATGGACACAGGTGCTCTGGTCACGTTGAATACAGTCCCACTGGCCATGATGGAAGCAGTCTCACGGTATACGATGTTTTCAGTCCTACTGCTCAGGATGTGTGCAGTTTCACTGGTCCTGATTGGCACAGTCTCACTGCTTACGATATGTGCAGTCTCACTGGTGATGCCGGGCACAGCCTCACTGGTGTTGTTTGCAGCCCTACTGGTTGGAACGGGTGCAACGTCACTGCTCATGATGGGAGATGTTTCACTGGTCACAGTGAGCACAGCTCTATTGGTCATGATGGGTGCAGTGGTACGTGCTAAAGTGGGCACACTGTTCCTGATTGGCACAATCTTACTGTTCCCAATATGTGCAATCCCACTGGTCACCATGGGCACAATTTCACCATTTACAATGGGCACTACTGCACTGTTCAAGATAGGTACAGTCGCACTATTGATGATGCGTGCAGTCGCATTGGTCCAAGAACCCATTGTTGTGGGCAGTTTTGAAGTCATTAGTGATGGTGTGGGGTTTAAAGGCTGGGCTGTTGAACTGGGGATTACTCGCCCTCGAAGAAGTGAAGAAAATGTATCCATTGACATAGAGTGAACGGATGTTGGAGGTATAGTTGAATTTCTCATGTGTGTGGGGATTGGTTCGATGCGTTGATTCAAAGTACTCGAGTTGATAAGAAGTGTGGATGGGGATGCAGTTCGTGTCGGCAACCCATTGATTGTCGAATGCAATGTAGTCATAGTTGTCACTGTTGAAAGTTAGAAATAAAATAAAGAGATTATTGGAGGTAACAGAGAGTGAAACTTAAAGTTGCAGAAACCCAAAACGGCCAGATTCGGGTTTGATACCCTTTCAATAACAAGCCTACCCTCCCGTCCTGTTGGGATCAAAGGATTTCATTGTCCTGTGGTGCATGTATAACTATATGAAAGGAAAAGGCAACAGACGTTATATCGCTAGTTTTGTGCTGCTGCTTATATCAATATCATTTATAACTTCGATGGATAAGCTCAAGATCGGACTTGGTGAAAACCGCAGCTCACGTGCAAACAGTGTATTCATATGTTAAAATCACTGTCGACATCTACATTAATCGATTTTCAGATGCGAGTGAGGACACACAGATGATTAAAGGTTTCCAATTATTTCGGCTCCCAATAACTGAACAAATATATAGGATCTCAGATTCCAGGATTGGTTGTCTATAATCCTCACTTTTATGCGTTTGCAAACACCGCAAGATTATATCGTAAAACTGAGCGACAATTTAAATATTGGAGGTCAAAATCATTTTAATCATTGCTACTGCATCTTCAACATACTTGAGGAAGAACACATTGGTTGATTGCTGGCTTTTCTTCGAGATGGACTAACAAGGCACGATTCAGGGAAATTAAGGTTGGACTTAAAGGCAACTTCAGTCCCAAAGCAATTTGGCTGACTTATATAAAATCATAATACTGCTGATATTGGAAGTCTGAAAGAAAAAGCAAATATCCAAGCAGCAAATGCTGGAAATATTCAGCAACTCTGGCAGCAACCATGGAGAGGGAAACGGATTTGACGTTTCAAGTCAAATATGGGATTTCAGAACTGGTCAAGTGTTAACTATTTTAGTATGTGCCCTAGGAAGGCACCAGGTGCATCACTCGAATATCATAGGTTAAATTAGAAAGTCCATCACTACCTTCTCAAGGGTCTTTTGGAAGGACAGTAAGTGCCTATCCATCCCAGTGAAGGCCGTCTCCTAAAAAATATCACCACATTGAAGAGAAAGATCTTGCAGATTTTAGTAGAGAACAGAAACCTTCAGCTTCCAGCCACCTGGGCTTAAGGACCTAAGCTCAAAGGCAAAAGCCTGAGTTTTGTTCGTAAATTGGAGTTTATAAACTTTATGGCAATTGCCAGGAAATTAATGGCTGTTCCTGTTCAGTCTTCTGATTTTCCTAATCTCACTAAATTTATTTTCCTTTTTAATTGTCTACGTTCAGATCTAATATATGGTCAAAATAACCAGGCAGCAAGAAGAGAAGAAATGTATACATAACACGTTATTGTGTTCCAGACTGCACTGCCTGAAGATGCAATAGAAATATTTATACGGAAAGTTTCAAAAATGAAGTTGGTAAATTGCACATCGATGCAAGAACAAAAATAAATCAGCGTGACTTTTGGATTATCATGTTAATGAACATGCACAGGCACTAGGAGGTATATGGCCTATTTCTGTGCTTTGATATTTTAATGTTCTGTTCCATTATGTTATTGAACATTTGATCTTCACAGTACCATCCTCATTCCTAAATCCATGGTAGAAAATACCCTTTTTGTACTACATTGGAATAACAAACTAAGGAAATTCTGATGCTGGGCACACAAGAAATTGAACCTAGCCAATTTACGATCCATGAGTTTCATAGGTTGATATTGTCAATGCCGTGTAATCTGACGTCTCATGTTCTCTTATATAGGACGACTAGACGTCTCTTCAAGCTAAGGATTGTGGATGAGTTGTAAGTTCGGAATGTTTATACAGGTGAAATAAAACGAAAAATGGAGTGAAACAGATAACGGGCGACTGAAAGCTTTGCGACATTGCCTATATGGTATTACACCCTACACCCTTGCTCTATGTTAGCAATGTTATTATCCTGGTGTTGCTGGATCCTCACCTTTATAAACAGGACAGGGTATTTTGTTCACATCCAGGAGACTCTTTCCACCCAGCGCAATTGCTACCTGTGATACGGTTCTAAGGTTTTCAATGTTTCCTTGAGAAAACTCATGCACCATTTTCTGCACTGATTTGCTGCAATTATAGACACGTGAGATGTACACGTTTATGTTTTCTGCCAGAGCCTGGAGCGTAAAAGAAAGCACAATATACCTTAGATAATGATAAAGAGCTTATCTACGATGAACAGATATGCATTCTGTTACAAGGCACTTCAGCATAAACTAAACTTCGCTTGACATTCAGAGAGCTGAACAACAGGCTGCTAGTTCGCTCTCGTCCATTTTATACCATCAAGTTATTTCAGAAACTAGTGTAGCGGCTCTCTGGGCACTTTAAAATTTAGTTTAAATTATTGTGTGGGGGCACTATGCTTATAGTATTGTTCAGTAGCTCTGGTGTTTGTAGGCTGCAGCATGCGCGTTGCACAGCTCTGCTTTCACTACCACCGAACAATTATTGAAATACAATCGAAGGAATAAGTGCCTTGACAGGAATTTTAGCGGACTCAAGATTTTATAACTTTTAGGAAATAAGGACTGAAAGTGTGGATGAAGATTGGCGGAATGCAGAGGTATGTGCATAGTGCCGTTGTATCGAATCACTCATTTCGGTGGAGCAAGCTCTATACAATATTATGGAAACATTGACCCATAAAGTCTGAAGTAGGCAGGGCCAACCTTCACGTTTATACCAAATAAAAAGAGAAAATGATGCAAATACCCATTGGCCCAGCATCTGTGGACAGGAAACAAGTAACGATTTGCTTAACAAAAACAGAATTACCTGGAAAAAACTCAGCAGGTCTGGCAGCATCGGCGGAGAAGAAAAGAGTTGACGTTTTGAGTATTCATGACGCTTCGACAGAACTAGGCAAATCCTCGGGATTCGCCTAGTTCTGTTGAAGGGTCATGAGGACTCGAAACGTCAACTCTTTTCTTCTCCGCCGACGCTGCCAGACCTGCTAAGTTTTTCCAGGTAATTCTGTTTTTATTTTGGATTTCCAGCATCCGCAGTTTTTTGTTTTTTGTTTTTGTAACTATTTGCTTAGTTGACCTTTCATCAGGATTGGTAGGCATCGACCTGAAATTTTAACTCATTTTGTTTTAGTTCTCTCTGCACAAATGCTTCTTAACACTCAGACGTATTTGCAGCATTTACTGTTTTTATTTTAGCTTTGCAGCATCTGAACAATTTGTTTTTTCAACCTCAAATTTGTCGTTCTTCTCATCACAGTCTTTTGGCTTTGTGGGCATGGAATCGAGTCAATTACTTTTGAGGCAGCTTCCATTTTAAGTAATGCTGAAACATGGGCAATACGCCTACAAAATAGCACTCGATCATCCTTTCAATGAAGACAGTGGATGAAAATTAGGATGAGTGTTAATTGAAAAAAAATGACATATATTAAACTATTTTCCCCTTCAACCGACTGTAATAATAGCATTTAAGTCTCATTCAACCGAACCATTTATCAGATGTCAAGTTCCTTCCCATCAGTGCTAAAGTGGTGTTTCCCAATCTGGCAAATCGCTGTACGTTGCATTAGTTCATAGTGAGCGTCATCCGACTACATTTAGAACAGCTCCACCAATATCGGAAATCTACTTGTTTATGGCCTACCGTATAATGTGCTGTGGGAAGGCTGTCAATAACCAACTCTGATAAAATCTATAAACTAATTATCGTATTCTTCATCACGTTACCTGCATGGCCAGTCCGGTACTGTTCAAGCTCCCAATGGTCCCGTCCTCTCTCACTTTACTGAGAATCCACCTGATTATGCGCATTAAAGCCTTTGCGATCTCAAGACGAGGTCTACCTCTTGGTTGTTGGGAAGTTATCAAACACCTCAGGGTAAGCGCAGTGGTGGCCATTGTATCTGCAAAACAGAAAACAATTAGAATCTTTTTACGGACTTTCCTTTACAGGAGCATCTGTAACGGCCGGACACAAGTGTGACCTGAGGGGAAATCATATGCCTTTTTTCAGGGCAGGGAGTTGCGATGATTTGTAATGATGCGTCTGATAGCTTTATGGAAGCTCAATACTAGTACCATACAGAAAAGAGAATTTGATATATTTTTATTTAAAAATCACACCATGGCCAAGGGGCAATAATAGGACAAAGCTATATTAATGAGAGAACGCATTCAAAGGGTCACAGGTACAATAATAGATTGACCTCCTTTTATTCGGTTTGATCATTCTATGATGTCCAAGTTTCACGAGAGATGAACGGTTCTTGAAATCGCCGAAGAATACACATTTCTCAAATTTCATCTCGCTTTTACCCTCAGTCCTGTATCCAGTGGACTTTTCGCACTTTTACCAATCCCCAACTAGCAGCTGCACGGCTTTGCCACACTTTTGGAGCTGTAAGTGTATTAGGTAGGTATGTAATTGGATGTAATGAATACAATATTGAAATGATGAGATGCTATTTGTATTACATATGTCAGGGATTAAATTCGACATTGCGCAGGAGGGCAATAAATATCGGTTCACATTTTCCAATCATGTCGTCTCCACTCAGAGCTAAATTCAGTTCACACTGTTCCAATCGTGCGAACACAGGTAAACTCAACAATGACATCAAATGAATATTTTGGAATGTCAAATTTAGCGCGAAATCTGCACGTACATACCGACAGTTAATTTTCCAGCATGTTGAAAGATATTCCTGAGATGAACTCGGGCGAATTTATAAATGATAAATCTATGGACATATTCCTCTTCCTGGCATAGCACCAAGATTGCCAGGCTCACTTCAGTAAATGCCTTAAGGGAATCCCGAGTGTTTTCTGGAAAAGAAAGCAGACCCCAATGTTAGTTAAATGTTCTATGACTGCTACATAAGTGCTCGCGATGCAACAATGCCTAGCTAGTTCAATCTAGATTGTTTATGTGTGTCAGAAAGTATATAGAATATTTAAATAAATTAAATAACTTTGCACAGAATTTACAAGGCTGCATCCGCTCCAACAGGTCGAGCTTATTCTTAAGTTCTACACCAGCTTCCCTGCCATCTTCCTTCATCTTACGCCATTCACTTAAGCTGATTTGTTTTCCTTCTTCTATTTCTCTTAATTCGTCTTCAATGCATCCATATCATTCACCCCAATTACTCCTTGTTGCAGCAAATTCCTCATTCTCGGTGATATTCAGGCGGGTAGGTTTCTTTCGAGTTTTCTAATGGATTTCGTACTGACTATCTTAATACTTGTAGCTCTAGAAATAGTTTCCCTGTGCATGTGAAAATATTTGTTCTATGTCAACTGCCTTTAAATGCCTATAGAACATCACCTTTCGGCATTCTCTTTTCCAGGGAAAATAGTCTGAGACTATTCAGGTCATTTTATTTTAAAAATCGATAGGCATAGATGTTCAAATGCACTCCGTGCTTTCAGTTGCATGGGTTCAACCGGAGGCTTGCATTTAGATTCCCGTCATATGAGCTGTCATTGCCACTTTTTAAATAGTGGTTCATTATCTGGTCGGCGATGTTGTGCTGCAGCTATAAAGGCTTTTCACTGTATAATACGTTGCCCACGCTAGAATAATGACGTGAGCAGCATGGTAGGAGAGGGAAGCTCGATTGTTAACTTCATATGGTTAACTGGCGGGTAGGAAAGTGGTTCTTCGGGAGCTGAATGTGGACTGGTCCCTCCTTCCTTCCGGCCCGCTCCCTCCTTTAAAGCCACCATTGCCCAACGCACCACCGCAACCCCATGAGCACCCCACCCCCCAAACCCTATACGCACTGCCCTTGTCCCTAAGGCTTCCAGCATTCACGGCACAAGGTAAATGGGCTTACTCGCTCCCTAGATTCGAGGCTTGGCCACCACTCTTCTCCTGCAGTCCCGATAGATGCCACTGATTCACTACTGGAGCTGTCGGGGCTGATGGATCTGTCGGATTGCCCGGCAGCTCCAGAAGCAGCACTTCCGCCCCAATGAGAGGCGGATGACCCACCGGGCCCACATTAAAGATCCCCGAAGCTGTTTTATGCTACGTAAATGCTCGGTGTACTGTAGAAGTGTATTTCAGTCCGAATCTATCATGGTAGAGTCTAAGGAAGTCAACTGGCTGAATATTATAGTCAAAAAGCTATTGTTCACAGGATGACATAAAGTGGGGGCTTTGAGAGGAGACAGCAGGAGTAACAGCAGTGCTAAGGTAAACAATCAGATTTAAATTAATCCAGATGTTGAAACTGCTGTAGTAGCGAAATACCCCTACAAGGACAATATACATTTATCCTGAGTTTTGATGCCCGAGGTCTCATCAAAACTCTGTATCAGTGAAACTTCATTTCCGTATTCCATCTGCCGTGAGATACGAACGTAAAAACATGCGAAGTATAAGCAGTAGTACCGGCACCATTCAGTAAGATTTTGACAGATCTGATTGTTACATCAACTGCACATTCCGGCCTACCCCCTGAAATCATGCACCCCCTTGTGCACCAAGCATCTGCCTGAAAAAGTATTCAAAGACTCTACTTCCGCAGCCTTTTGAGGAAGAGAGTTCTAAAGACTCACGACACTCTGACAGAAAATAAAAAAAACCTGCTCACTTCTGTCCTAAATTGGCGACCCCTTAGTTCTAGATTCACCCACAAGAAGATACATCATTTCGACATTCATACTTTCAAGATCTCTTAGCATTTCTAAAATGCACTATATATTTCAATCAAGTCGCCTCTTACTCTTCCAACCCCCAGCGGATAAAGGGCCAACCGGACCACTCTTCTCTCATAAAACAATCGCCCATTCCAGGCATTAGTCCATTAAACCTTTACTGAACTGCTTCCTATGCACTTACATTCTTCCTTAAATAAGGAGACTAAAACTGTACACAGCACCGCTAATGTGGTTTCACCAATCTCCTGTACAATATTAATCTCACTTGTGCGTTCAATTCTCCTCGAAATAAACGAGAAGATTCTATGAGCTTTCGTAATTGTTTGTTTTACTTGCATGCTAACATTTTGTGGTCCATGTATTCGGGCACCCAGACTCTTCTGCACCTCAGAGCTCTGCAAACCATCACAATTTAGGTAATATGTTAATTTCTTCTTTTTCCTTCCAAAATTGACAACTTCACGTGTTACCACTTTATAGTCCATTTGCCAGATTCTCTTCACAACTTACTCCGCTACATGTCTTCATGTCATTGGCAAATTTAGCAAGCATATCTTCAATCTCTTCATCCAAATCATTTATAAACGTCGCAAAAAGTTGTGGACCTAGCACTGATGGCTGCGGCACACCACTTGTTAGATCTTGTCAACCAGTAAATGACCCATTTATGCTTTGCCTCTGTTTCATGTCAGATAATTGCCAACTAGCCATCAACTATTTGTAACTTTGCACTGGCATTAAGTAATCTGAAGTAAGAGGCATTCAAATCAATTTATTCTGTCATAGCCCTCTGTCTTACGTCGTTCAGCTGGAGTACTTAATGACGTCATGCTAAGATTGAGCTTGTTTCCTTAACTCTGAGGTGGGTTTTGCAACCGTAGTTGATCAACAAATATTCTCCTTGAAAATTAGAAACACATTGTGATTTTCTTTTTCTTCTCCAGTTCAAGCTTTCATTTTCAAGTTGCTTTTCTTCTGCCTCACTGGTAAATAGCCAAACCGTCTTCAATCCCTACCCACACACTAAAATTAGGTATGCTGAAATGAAGTATGAAAGGGGGAAGCTCGTAAGATGCATATGTACCAGCCCCAACAGGCAAAGGAGTATTTATGTGTAAGACTTCTAATGCAATTGGGTGCAAAATAATGATAAGAATCAAAATAAAATACAATTGTTCGTAATTTCAACAGAGTGAGGGTTCTTTTTTCGTTAATTGTAGGATTAATATTGCCACAATACCAGGGACAACTCGGCTACTGTTCTTGAGATCATGGGATGTTTCAACCCAACTTAGAGATAGGCTGGGATGCATCTGAACAATACCAGGACCAATTTCATTACGAATGATTAGCTCCAGTTATTGAGGGCTTTTGCCCTATGTTGGCAGTGCTCTTGGAACTAAGAGATACTTTTAGAAAGGAAAAGGATCATGCAAATAAAGTAGCGAGAGAAAGATGTCACTGGAGTATGAAACACTCAGGTATTATTTTGGGTCAAACTAAGGGGAAATTTAGTAATGTCTAACTTAGGGATGCTGTGCATGCATGTGAATGCACATAGTTTGGAAACTATTTTTTTTTTGCTGCAGACACAGAAAGACAGGTGCAAATATGATATTGTGGTGATAAATGTAAAATGGCTGAAAGAAGGCAGAATTGTGTCTTCCATATTCCTGGATCAGTTTTCTTCTGGAAAGTCAAGGAAGGGAAAAAGGACGGGTTTTTGCACTATTGATTAATTGATTAAGGAGCACACTGCGGAGATGAAGAAAAAGGGTGTACTGAGGACAGCAGCTATTTGGTAAGAAGCAAGAAAAATGAGAGGTACTGTTACATTACTGTGTGTCTGATGCAGTGCGTGAACTACTGGGAAAAACATAAAGGAATAAATCTGCAAAGAGGTGCAAGAATCATAGAGTAGTAACAATGAGGGAATGTCATTATTCTCATGTAGATTGGGGTGATATTAGTGTGTAGAGGATAGAGGTTTCAACGTTTGGAGTGTGTTATGGGATTAAAAATCTACAACAGTGTATTTGCAGTCCAATAGGGAAGGTGGGAATACTGGATCTAGTCCTGAGGTTTCACGTCGGCCAAGTATGTCAAGTGTCAGTGCAGGAACATTTAGTGGGAAATGCTAATTGTATCATACACTGTAGATTCGCCATGTAAAATGGCACGGATTAATCAAGGTTAAGAATAATTAATTCGGGGATGGCATACCTCACTGGGGTGTGAATAAATCTCACCTAAATATGTGGAAATCAAATAATAATCTGAATTTAAAATTGAGATAGTACCGGTGCAACCAGGGTACATTCCCACGTCGGAGGTAGGTAGGAAATATAATGAAATGTCCAGTGCTTCCTCGTTGGTGAAAGGGATCGAGAATAAGATGAAGAAGAAAACAAATGCATATAATAGATATTAGGTGTGAAATGCATTTGAAAACGATGGTCAATATAGGATTAGAACGGAATTGAGAAAACAAATATGAGTTGCAATGAGATGGTATGATAACAGACTGACAGCTAACATAAAAGTGATTTTATAAGCATTTAAATAGGTAAAGAGTTGTAAAAGGAAGATAGGGGGCAATTAGGGACAGAAAGGAAGATTTGCGAATGGAGGCAGGTGGCATGGCTGAGATATCAAATGGGGAATTTTTATGTCTTTACTAAGGAAGATAATATTTTCTCAGTCAATACACTTGATTAACTACAATTATCAAGAAGGAGGTGTGTAATTAAAGTACGTACTGGATGTAATAAAATTGATAAGGTGACAAAGATGATAAATCACCACGACCAGATAAGATTAACCCAAGGATGCTGAACGAAGTAAGCGTTAGAATTGCAGAGACACTGACTTTAATTCAGGTAACCACTGAGGTTGACGTGGGTAGTTAACTTGATGTGGTGCCCATTGACTTAAAAACGGGATTTGATAAAGTGTCACTTGACAGGCTTTTGAAAAAAAAGTTACATCTCGTGGAATAAAAGGTACCATAGCAACTTGGATAAGACATTGTCTGAATGATAGGAAACGGAAAGTAATGGTGTACGATTTTATCCGCAGATCTTGACGAGACAATGCATGACACAACTTCAAAATTTGGGGATAACTTAATGACAGTTTTGTGTTTTGTGAAGATGTTTATTTGAAACTTCAGCCGGGGATTGACAATTCAACGGAGTAAGGGGAGAAGTCCACGTAAAATTTGATGCTGAAAAATTATTATTTTCCAGAGGAAGATTCATGAGAGGTGATAAAAAAATAAGGACACAATTCTAAAGAGGGCACAGTAGCAAGAGGGACATGGATATATATGTACATAAAAAATTGAAGTTGGCAGAACAGGTTGACTAAGTGGTTAATAAAGCATAAAGCTCCTGGCCTTTATAAGTAGTGGGGCGGGGGTTGGGGGTTAAAATTGCATAAAGCCTGTTTGAAGCACTGCTTTGGCTTGAACTGGAGTGTTGCGTCCAATATTGTGCACTACATTTTATTAGGGATGTGAAGGCATTTAACGAATTCAGAAAAATATTCACGAACATGGCTCTAGGAATGAAGAACTTCCGTTATGTAGATAGTTTTGAGCAGCGGGTGCTGTTACCTGTTGAGCAGAGAACATTGAGTGGAAAGCTGATGGAGGTATTCAAGAACTTGAGGGGCCTCGACGGAGTAGATAGGAACAAATTGTTTATTTTCATGGAATGAGACAAAGGGCGCCAGTTTAAGATAAACGGGAAACGTAGCAAGAGCGGCATAACGAAAAAAAAATAAATAAATAGCGAGTGGTTAGGGCCTGGAATGCATTGCCTTTAAATTGTGGTAGTGGATGACTGAGTCATGGCTTTACAAGTAGAATTGGATCGCTATTTGAAGAGGAACAAAATACATGCAGCATTGCAAAGAAAAAGTGAGGAGTGACACCTGGCAAACTGCTCTTGCATATAGCCAGCATAGATCCTGTTTATTTTTGTACTCCTCCTTAGCATTGATTATCATTGCCAATTTGGCGTCCGTTGCAAATTTTGAAATGTTTTTTTTAATACAAAGGTCAAAGTTGTTAACGAAAATTGTGAACAGCATTGTGCCCATCACTAACACTTCTGGAACACAACTTCTCACCATCTGCCACTTCAAATAACGACCCTTTACTGCCACTTTCTGTCTTGAAGTAACTAACGATCCTTCCTGCCTCTTCCCTCCTGATCCCATATTTATGGACTTTATTCCTAAGTCTATTATGGGCCAACCTATCGAAGATCCTTGGAAAACCTAGATAAATTGCAGCCTAAAATTGCATTGTTTTGTTGTTTTTCGTCTATAATCATTGTGTTTTCCCTCAACAGTATAACTGCTCCGCCTATGCCGTTCTCTTTTCTTAAAATCATTTATAGATAGTTTACACTTTGCAATGTTCTGTTACCAGTCCTGACCTCTGTGTGGCCCGATATTCACCTCACACAGTTGAGTTTCATGAAAAGAGAAACGCTGTTCAAAAGGAAAGGAAATTAGCACAAATGAAGAAAATAAACTTTCTGGAGTAGCAGCAATTGGAGGGCTGCATTTTGTTTGCTGAAAGATGTATCTCAATTGTTATGTGACCAAGCATGCGACATGAGCCTACACTAGTACCGTTAGAAGCTGCTATCATGGATTTTTGATGTATTTCTCTGTACAGAGATTCACGAAGCATCTTCACCAAGTTCACCTCCTTGTTCCCTGCTGAGATCTTGGCTGCGTTCGAACATGAGGATCTGAAGGCTAAGATGCAAGAAGCTATCAGATCTATGGGAAAGCGTTCACCTGTAGCAGAAAAATAAAGTGATTTCATTTTTTTCTGAGTATGTCATTTATTACCTTAAATACTACTCCCTCCACTACTTCTAACACCACTGTTTTTTTCTACTCCTACTATTAATATTAATAATAATAATAAGCAGAAAGTTCTGGAAATACTCAGCTGTTCATGCAGCGTCTTCGGGGAAGGGGAACAAAGCTTACTAATTTGCTAAGGCTTGGAGTATTGGAAATGCTGGATGAAAAACTGCAATGTTGCACCCCGTTATCCGTATCAAAATCCTCATAGTAGCAAATATGTAAATTGATTTGATGCCTAAAGATGACAATCAATGTCTAGATATTAGTCTATAACAGTTCAAGTTTCGAGGGGATGACTCCCCCGTTATAGAGCGGGTCCTTAACCATCGTTCAAAATCACTTGATATCCCCAAACGTGCTATGTTTGCAACCTCTAAAATTACACCAGTACTCTACCCTAAAATGCCATGCGCTGACATCAGACAAGGGAATATGAAATGAACGGGCTAAAAGTTGGTTCCTTAATATCACGCAGCCATTCCAACGTCCCAATGTCCTTAATCAACAATAATTTGGAAACCATTAATTGTGCCAGCATTAATACAAGCTTTTTAAATTACATATTTGATAATAGGTTAATTCTTACCTGCTTCGGCCTTTTGAACAACCATCTCACTCAACCTGCGAAGTATGTTTTGTTCCATCTGCAAATCATGGTCAATCCCCATGCGCAAGGCAATGAGAGCCATGGGGTGTGGATTCAAAGATCGATCACTCAGTTTCCCCTTTATATTCCTTAGAATTGACTTCTGCTGATCATCAGGAGCCACTGGAATCCACAACCCATTTTTTTATGTACTATGCAGCAAGGGACATTAAAGCACCAATAACGCTTAAGGTGTTTGAGGGCAATCAGAAAGTAGAAATGACTCAGTGAGCTTAGTAAAATAAAACATGAATGAAAACATACATTGTAATAAACATCGAGGAGGATATTAGCAAACTTCAGGAAGACATAGGTATAATGATGTAATGGACAAAAAAGTGTAGTGTAAATCCAATTCACAGACTTTAAACGGCGAATTTTGAATTGAAAATTATGAGAAGATGAAATCTGAACTAAATGGTAAAAATGTAACAGAGGTGCACATGCAAAAATGTTTGAAGAGCTAAGATTTCTAATGAAGAAGTCAACAATAAATAGACGGATCCTTGCATAGATATCGAATACGCAAATAAATAATTGATGATGTACATTTATAAAGGTTCTTCAGCTGGATTATTGTGTCCAGTTGCAAAAGATGCAAATAGCCTGACTTTAAATTGCTAAATGGGTTAGGTATTGAATGGGTTAAAATATGGCCCGAAGGCTTTGGACAATGTTGAGAGATTTATCAGAATGCTAGCTGGGAAGTTGGACTTCAGTAATGTGGAGAAATTAGATAAACAGGGATCATTTCCCTTAGACTGGAGAAAGTCAAAGTGATATTTAACAGAGGTGTTCAAAATTAAGAAAACGAAACGACTGGAGCAAATCAGGAGCTGTTGCTTCCAGTGGCGGATTTAGCTTAACTTAATTCACAAAAGAACCATTCACGCACTGATGTTGTTACAAACTGGAATGTGCATTTAAAAGTGATGGAAATATTTTCAGTGCTTGCTTTAAAAAAAAACACGGAAAGTTACATACATCCCCCAAAGGGACACTAGCGCTGGGATTTGGTGGGTGGGGAGGGTAAGTGAGGCTAATTGATAAAGCAGGCACTGTGGGCCGAATGGCCTCCTTCAGCACTGTCATACACTTTGATTATATCAGCTGTCCTTCTAAATTACGATCGAGTTTAGCAAAATTACTTTTTTTAAAAAACAGGTTTATTTTAAACACTGGAAACAAACAAACAAAAAAACACTTACCGCATTGTTCAGATTCTGCGGGGTACACACTAAAGAGTGCGAGGGTGATCACCAGCAGCATTATTGACCTCGAAATCCAGACCCTGTGTTAGACCCTCCTGATTGAATAGTGTGGTGCGGACTGCAGCCTTTTTAAGCTGGACGCTTTGGCTCAGTAGGTGGTTCAGTTTCCAGCACAATGATCGTAGGCGGGTTTAAAGTGTGACGGAGTGAAACATTCTGTCGCGCTGCCAAGAAGCTGGTCATTAAAAAATGTTCTGTCACATGGGTTCATTATATTTCATCCAACCAGCAAGCTGCAGCAATTACAGCCTACACCTACTGCCACTACGAGCAAGAAACACTTGATGAACTGCAGGACTTTAATTGTTTCCCACAAACTGTTGTTGAATATTTAACTTACTATTTTCCAGAATAGTTTTCAGGAAACTCGGTGCTGGAAGCGTGCTTTTAAACATTAGGAACAGCTATGAGACAGACAACCCCTCGATTTTGTTCCGCACTTCAGTCAGAGCACGGCTGACCTGCACATCAACTACGTTTGCCCATGTTGTTCCACATTCGCCCTTACAATTAAATGAAACGGAGCGTGTTGTGTTCACTGCTGAAAGCTACAGTTGTGAATCAGCAGCAGAACCACTCCGGGAGCGAGTTACAGGATCCCAAAACTCTCGGTGTGTTTTTAATCCCGAACAACCATCGTCCAATCCTACGTTTATATTCGCTTGTGCTGGATAATCAAACCAGGGTAACTGGTTTCTTCGCATCCACCCTATTAACCCGGGGATTGTTTCAAACTGTTCCAGATCACAAATCAATTTTCTAAATGTAAGGACGGCGATGTAAGTTCTTACTCCCCCTCATCAGAATTTCAGCCATTATAACGATTAATAAAAACAAAGCTGTTGTAAATATGTATTGTTCTGTGCCATTAACTTGCCAAACAGTGAAAGTGGTGAATTGTGACTTAAAAGCAGAGCCTGAGCCTTAAACTTCAGATTAAGTGATGTCTGGGATGTAAACTGTTCTCTTGCCGACTCTTGACACAGGAGTTAGAAGGTCAGGTGGGAGGGGGTACTGCAATTGTTACTGGGCGAATACTCCAGAGTCCTAGACTAATGCTCCGGGCATCCGAATGCAAAATTAACCATGTGGTGAAATTTTAATTCAATAAAAATCTGGAATTAAATAATGACAATGACCATGAAACAATTGTGTTTAAAGCCCAATATCCTTCAGAGAAGGACTGGCGTCCTTATCACTTCTACCCTACACGTGACCCACAGCAATCTGGTTGATCCTGCCCCTCCACTGGGAGATCTGGATGGATTAATTTTAAATCAGGCAATTTTTTTTAGCTCCCAGGTTCTACTGTGGGAACACAGTTAAGAGGGGTTGGATGCCCCGTGTATTTCAGGGAAGTCCTTGTCACGACTTGTCCTTGTGTTTCCCTGACGTTACCCATGAGGTGTGGTCCCTGCTGTCAATGGGATGCCAACCTGGTGAAGCAAGAACACAGGACCACTTGTGTGCCGTGCAGAGCAGCGTATGCAGCAATCGAGAGATAATGCTTAAGGATCCCACAACCAAAAAATCAAATCTAAGCTCTGCAGTCCTGCCACACCCAGTCGTGAATCGTTTTGGACAATGTAAAAACTCACTGGAGGAGGAGGGTCCACAAATATCCTCACCTTCAATGATGAGGTAGCCCAGCACATCATTACAAATGATACTGCTGAATCAGTTGCTACAGTTTTCAGCTAGACGTTCCGAATGGATGATCCTCCTCGGCCTTATCCAGTGGCACCCACCATGACAGATGCCAGTTTTCATCCAATTCGATTCACTCCAATTGGTATCAAGAAACGGCTGAAGGCACTGGATACTGCGAAGGCTACGGGAGTTGGCAATATTCCAGCAATAGGACTGAAGATTTCTGCTGCAGAACTTGATGCACCCCGGTCAACCTGTTCCAGTACAGCTACAAATTGGCATCTACCTGGCTATGTGGATAGTTGCCCTGGTACGTCCTGTACACAAAAACAGGACAAATCCAAGCCGCCAAAATACTGCCCCATCAGTGTACTATCCATCATCAGTAAAGTGATGGAAGTGTTATTAAGAGTGCTATCAAAAGGCACACTCTTAGCAATAACCTGCTCACTGAAGCCGAGGTTTGGTTCCAAGTGGGCCACTCGGCTCCTGACCTCATTGCAGCCTTGGCTCAAACACGGACAAAAGAGATTAATTCCCTAGTGAAAATAATTGGCCTTGACATCAATGCAGCATTTGTTTGTGTGGCATCAAGGAGGCCGAGCAAAATTGGAGTCAATGGGAATCAGGGGGAAACTCTCCATTGGTTGCAGTCATACCTAGCACAGAGGGAAATGGTTGTAGCTGTTGGAGGTCAGTCATCTCAGCTACAGGATATCACATCAGGAGTTCCTCAGGGTAGAGTCCTTGGCCCAGCCACATTCAGTTGCTGCATCAATTACTTTCATTCCATCAAAAGGTCAGAAGTGGGGATGTTCGCTGATGGTTGCACAATGTTCAGCACCATTCATGACTTTTTAGGCACTGAAGCAGTCCATGTCTAAATGCAGCAAGGCCTCGACAATATCCAACGGTGGGCTGACAAGTTGCAACTAAGAAGTTCCAGGCCATGATATCTTCCAACAAGAGAAAAACTAACCATCGCCCTTGATGTTCAATGGCATTGCCATCACTCAATCCCCCACTATCAACATCCTGGAGGTTAACATTTTCCAGAAACTGAACTGGACTTGCCACATAAGGAACATGGCTGCAAGAGCCTGTGAAAGGCTCGGCATCATGCGACGAGTAACTCACCTCCTGACTCCACAAAGATTTTCCACCATCTGCAAGGCACAAGTCAGGAATATGATATAATATTTTCCACTTGCTGAACGAGTGCAGCTCCCACAACACACAAGATTCTTGTCACCGTCCCGGACAAAGCAGCCGGCTGGTATGGCACCACATCCACAAATACTCATTCCTTCCCCCACCAGCGCCCAGGAACAGCAGTGTGTGACACGTACAAAATGCAGTGCAGGAATTCACCAAGGCGTCTTAGTCAACAACTTCGAAACCCATGGTTGCTACCATCTAGAGGGGCAAGGTTAGCAGATAAAAGGTAACAACTGCACCTGGAAGTCACCCTCAGAGTCTTTCAGAATCTTGACTTGGAAATAAATCGCCGTTCCTTCACTGTAACTGGGTCAGAATCTTGTAACTCCCTTCCTAACTGCTCTCTGGGTGTATCTACTCCACATGGACTGCAGCAGTTGAAGAAGGCAGCTCACCACCACTTTCTCAAGGGCAACTTGAGATGGACAATAATTGCTGTCCCAGCTAGCGAAGCCCACACCCCGTGAATGAATTTAACAAAAAACTTGCATTTGGTTGAATTCCATTTGTGGCGGGGAAATGTTCTTAAGGGGCCCTGAATTGGCCATTTCAGGGCTTTGCTTGCCATCCAAGTGGGAAAAACATTCCTGGCACTTCCCATGCTAGAATTAATTTGGTGAGTCGGGAAGGCGTGCAGCGCACCAGCTCAGCATCTCGGCCCCAAAGCATGCTCGGAGTGGTGGAATGAATGTTGTTGGGGGTAGGGGGAGGCATTACATTCAATCACTTGATTTCATTTGAAAGCAGATCAGGCTTTGCGCGGGTGCTGGAGGAGGGGGGGGGGGGGGGGCGTGGGGGCGCTTAATATGTGGCTCTTCATGTACACTACACCAGCAGCCAAAATTTTAATATTTGTATGGAAATTCATCTTGGGTGGAAGCATTAAATGAAATCCATAAAACTGCTTCAGTTTGCCCCCAGTTCTATTGAGAACAATGTGAGGCGGAAGTCAATCCATGTCATTGCACCTGCTAAATGCGAATGTCGAAGGCCGATGTCAACCCCTGCGTGTGTGTTAACCAGACCCATTTCCACCCGCAGTCTATGGACTGACAGGAGTGATTGTTCTTCAAAGTGTAGGCAGATTCAAAGCTACTTATACGTCAGCATAGGAAGATTTATTGGAGCAATTTGAATCCCAGGTTGTTGGATTACCAGAAAAAAAAATAGCAAAAGGGTGTCGAAGGCTCTGAGCAATCTTAACCTCAGTGTGTGAGGCTACGAGAGAACTGTGTTGTTTCTGTGCCAAATACAGCGCTTGAAACATATTTTTACTCAAAAATAGCTTTCTTTTCAAGGTGCATTTGAACCCGGAATGTCCCTTTCAGTCACTTGATTTCTTTTTTTGGGAAAACTAACCTTTCATTCTCCACTGTAGCATCTAACAGAGGTCACTTTCTGGGCAGAACTCCCTCTTCACTATGCATTCTCTGCCCCCACTAACCAAGCTTCGGATACCCTGCTAGAAACTGCAAATTTCATGTCTATAGAAAGTGGCATTTTCCTAGACCTTGACCTAATTTTTGCCGTCAGCAGAGGTCATCAGTGGTCACTGATACTGGAGGAATAATAGGATGTTCATCTCAGCTCATGAACTCCCCTTTGAAAAATATGTTGAGATTTCCAAACTGCAGCTTTGTCCCTGCAGACCCTTATTCAGGAACCAGACACGGATCTTTCATGACAGGTAGCAAATGGGATACGATACCAAGGCAGTGGAGGGAAGCTATAACAATTGCTTCACCTCAATCTGCAAAATAAAAATAAATCTATGGTTAAAAACTTTCGGCCAAATGTAACATATCCGTGCCCAGTGATCCGCAAGAATCTGGCAACAGAATGCAATTTATAAACCAACAACAATGGAAGCCGGTATCACCCCACTAAACAGCTTCAGGCATGAAAGAAAGAAAGAAAGAACGAAAGAAAGAAAGATGGAAAAAAGGAAAGAATGAAAGAAAGAAAGAAGGAACAAAATAAAATCTCCAACATAAGGCGCTGTTCACCATGTTCTAAAATTCAGAATATCCATTTTTAGAATTGTTTGTGGATGAATATGGAGCAGGATACTCGTGATAATGACGCTAACTTTCTTTGAAATAACGGCATTGCTTATTTCTATCTGACGGAGCAGATGGGTTAACTCATCATCCAAAAGTCAGCACCATTTTCTGATTATGCGATAAATGACCAAGCTGATCGAATTAAGCAGAGATATACAAAGAGTAGGACTTGGAAAAAGGTGTGGTTGAGAGCTCAGTGAATTCAAGACTTACCAGCCGAAAAAGATTAATAGAAAGATTAGTGCCTGAGCAGAAGTGTACTGGGAGGGGTGCCAAAATTTTTTTTTCATTTTCAACACAGAAACAAAACATTCGATGCAACTGGCAGTCTAAGCCTTCTTGCAAACCTTCTCTCGACTTACTTTATTCACCTAATTGATACATTCCTTCTTTCCTTCTTTCCGTTCTCTCTCATGCATTTTCTTAGGTTTTCTTTAATTACTATCTGCGGTAGCAAGCAATGCATTTTATCTGCTATGTGTGTAATTTCTTATTGAATCTGTTCGTAGACATATACATGGCCTCTAGTTTTGGATTCTCCAACAGAAGAAAGGAATTTCTCTGCCTCTTCTCCATCATACAGATTTTCCATGCCGAGACAAATTGTGCTGTGAGTGGGGGATTCCCTGTGCTTCAAAAAGACGCCTCACACAGAAGGTAGAGAATACATTGTTGCGACAGAGGCGCTCCAAAAGGGAGAAAGATAATGTTGTCAGTTCGTGCTGTGATTAAAAAAATGCACAGGAGATGGAGATGGAGAGAGATTATCCTGGCTTCATTGATTATAATGCGAAACCTAATGTAGAGATACAGATAAAAGTCTGACTGACCACTGTGATACATATAGACACGATAAGAGGGAGATAGAGAAATGATAAAAATCGACAGTAGCAAAAGGAGATAGATAATGGTGTATCTGAATAGAGTGAAACAAAGAAGTACCTCCAGAGGAAAATACATGGTTTGTCTCAACAGAGTGAGCGGTAACAGAAAAAATCAACAAAAGGAGTATGGATAAAAGAGCGACTGATTACGATAAAATAGATATTCCTCCAAAGGATGAATATATGACTAAGCAATGCCATATAGAGGAATGCCAATAGGCAGATAGCTGAACGTGTAGTGAAACAGAAGTAGCCAAAGGGAGAGGGTGTTTTGAGGGGGAGAGTGTGGGGAGGGTCGCTGAATTTGGAACTGGGTATAGTGAAATAAAGAAGCTGGAAAGGAGAAAGTTAAATAAATGTGTAACCGAGTATGATAATGCAATACGTCATTGGCAGGGGGAGAAATATATATATGTGTGACTCAATACTGTGATACCCAGGAATCTTAAGGGGTGCACATGCAATCAATCAAAAGTGTTTACATTCTGAGATTGAATCAAAGAGAGAACCTGGCGATTTGTAAATTCCACAGAGAGGTACCGACATACAACAAGTCACAGGAGGAGTGAGAAACATCGAGGCAAACGGGAAAATACAGCGGGAAAGAAGCAGATAGACACATAAAAAATAAAAATAGAGGTAATAATAAATGCAGAAGGAAACAACGATTGACACACAGGGGGACTGTAAGGCAGTGACAATGAAAGGGAAGCAAATACGAATTGGTGCTTTCCAATTATATTAAGTATCACAAGGTTTTTTTTATTTTAAGTGCAGAGGAGCAGTTCTGACTTTAGGTGCATTTTTTTTTTTTGTTTCATTGCTACCGTTGACCATGTATCCAAATCAAATAAAACAGGGTCTTCTCCCCTGCAGCAGACTGTCTCATTAACATTTGCAAAGTTAAGTAAGTGGATTGTGAATAAAAAGTTTAGAAGTTGGTAAATAGTTTGCAAGTACGTCGGGTGCAAAATTACTGTTATGATTTAGGAATGAAGTGAGAACTTTGAAACAGAAAAGCAGTCAATACATAACAGCTGAAGGGCGATGGTATAATCCAGGTTCTCAGTGATGCGAGCTATTGTAAGTAGAGTGTCGTCAAAAGTTTTGTAAGCTCACTAAAAGTGAAGGATTTCGCGAGAATAAAGATGGTGCTTAAGCATTGTAAAGTTGACCGAACGCACTATGAAGAGATTCGTGACAAGGCTGATGACTCTTGATTCATTTATTATATTTTTATTTAAATTGAAAAATCTTGCTTGCACTACTAGGGGTGTCAATTCGCATACCACGAAGGCCAACTGGAAAAGTGTTCGATGAATCAATGAAACTTACTGGATAACGTTCATGTGAAATAGGAAGCAACACTATAGCTTTTCCAATTTTACAGAAAAAAATATAGTTAACATTATTTATAGAAAAGGGTTAATGAACGCATTTCAGTTAACTCTGCAGAGAAAAGTTATGTCAGCAAAGGATAAAATGATTCATTATGGGTAGCTGGTGAGACTTCAGTTATTTAGATCATAGGTTTCAATGGCAAACAAAAAGTCTTGCCATGACCCGTGGAGAGCGTATCCTGTTACATGTAGGAAGTTCAGTACTCCCCTCTTGTCCTGCATGACCACACATTCAGGAAGTGTCATCAGCTGCATCAACCCGGACTCCGGGCTTCGAGATTAAGCAGCAACTGGGGTCACTTTACTACATTTGTAGGGTTAGGGGTAGCATGTTTTTAGATGTAGTTAACTCGCAGTTGAACAGTGTATGGGAGAAAAAGAAAATAATGACCGCCAGTAAGAAAAGGAATACAAGGCAGGTGGTGCAGGTATCTCCCGTGTGCATACTCGAACTTGTATTCTGTGTGAATACTGGTGAATGGTGATTCAACTGCGACTGCTGGTTCAGCTGTTCCATACAGAGAGTGCATGAGGAAATTAGAAGTACAATAGAGATTACGGGCTCAATAATTGGGGAATAGACAAACATGATTCCAAAATCGCATGTTGCTTCCCTTATGCCTTGATCAAGGGTATCACTGAGCGGCTGCAGAGCAGGTTGTGTGGGGCGAATAAAAGTCAGCTGCCATAGCCCATTTGACATGCGCAAAATTCTGTTCAAGGAAACGTTCGGAATTCTACAGAATTTTGAAAGGTTCTAGCGAGAGCTCCACAATATTCCCACCTCTTTGCGTTCCATGGTTGGGATGAAAAGCCACCAGCCACAGAGATTTGCCAATCTTTATTCTTATGATTTTCTTCATCATTGTTACTTTGGGATAAATATAATTCTGGTATGTCCCTCTTTCTTAATGAATTCCCTTAGAGTATCCCTCTTCCTCTACTGTCAATAATTCCGAAAATTGCAGCATGTCCGCTATTTCCGTATTTTAATTGATGAATAACCATTATCTGTTTTATTGCGGCCTATCTTTCTCCTGGTTATCACCGTTTTCATAATATAATTGGAAAAAAAGAGTTGCATTGATAGCTGCTGCGAAATGTATGTTTATAAATTCTAGTTGTTCCTCTTCCAGACCGTTTGGTCACGCTTTTGAGTTATGCTGTATCTTTCCATGCAGCTATTGTCTTTGCTAATTGTTGCATTTTTGCATCATTTTCCCATTAAGTCTCATGCTTTCCCTTGGCTGCATTTTTATTTGGGCAAATGTAGATCTTAATTTTTCAGAGCACAAAGTGGTTCTGCATTGCATTGATTTCTTGGGAAAACACCCCTCGCACAGACCGACAACCCTGTGATTTTACCAATTTATAAATGTATACATATCATCGTTAATGTCCCTCCTCATCGCATTGAGTAAGTCTTTCCTAGATCTAGAATCCTACCACCTCACCAGGCTACTCTCGATCATCAACAAAGTGAAGGAATGTGTCGTTGGCAGTGCTATCAAGCAGTACTGAAACATCAATAAGCTGCTCACCATTATTGCCCTTCATATGAATGCAACAATGCACCGAGTGTACCATTCTGGTAAAACTGAAGTCAAAGGGAACCATGGAGGAAACTCTCCAGCATTTGCAGTCGTGTCTTGCACATAGGATGATGCTTGTAATTGTTGGGGTCCATAATCTTAGCATCAGGATATTGCTACTGGAATCCATAGTGTAGTGTTGCAGGTCTCAGCACATGCAGCTGCTTCATCAATCACCTTCCTTTGATCATGACGTTCGCTGATCATAGCGAAGATTTCAGTGCCATTTGCTACTCCCCAGGCAATAAAACGGTCCGTGTCCATATGTAGAGTGACCTGGACAATTTTCAAGCTTTGTCTGATAAGAGGCAAGTGATAAATTTGCCATGCAGGTGCCAGGTAATTAGCATTTTCAACAAGGGGAAATCAAACCATCTCCCTTTGACGTTCAATGTAACTGCCATCACTGAATTTCACCCACTACCAACAACATGGGAGTCACTACTGAAAAAAAATCTTAACTGGAATAGCCTCCTAAATACATTCGCTCCAAAAACCGGTCAGTGGCTGGGAATACTTGGTCGAGTAACCCAGTTTGTGACTCCTAAAAACGTGTACAGCACCTATAAGCCGGGGAAGGAGTATTAGGCTCCCTATGCAATTGTTCAGCCATGCGGCCCAGCCCGCAATAAATTTCGAAAATGGATATTGCGACTTAGCATGAATAAAAAAAATCTCCACTTGTAATTAAAGACATATTTCATGTGAAAAGGAGAATATTATGATACTGATTGGAGATTCGTTTTGCTCTATCCTTTTCACAGGAAACGCACCAGGAAAAACTGACATTATAATGTGTAATATGGCTCACATGAAATAATATGAGTTCCTGCTCAGCTACTAGATAATCGTTATGCGCAATTTGCGCAGTAATTAATCATTACTGTAGGGTGTGCTGCATTAAATTATATTTTTTGCTATTATTTACAGGCTCGCAATTTTGGATTAGTCATGTGGAATGTGTATGTTTCCCACACGGTCACATAAATAAAATGGGGAATGTAACATGAAATTTTGGAAAAGACAACAATGACATGGAAATCTATACCTACCTCAGTATATGTGCATATATATCAGTAGATCTGGAGCTTTCATTTCCACTATTCAAGCCGGAATATTTACTTATATAGTTTCATGAATAATTCTTTTTTTTTTTGCCTTCGCCAGATTATGTCACTCTCGTCGACCGGCTGGTTTGCCTCGTGGTTGCATCATCCCAGAAAAGGGAGAAATTGGGGGTTTCATCCTTTTCACTTATTTGGATGAATGGGACTCCAACAACACTCAGGTGATGCAGTATAATCAAGACAAATACCCCTTCTAATACCCTTTTTTGATTGATTTTCAGCCTATTCAGCATCTCAACAACATGATTTGTCACTACTGTTTTAGCCGCATCTCCTTCTTGGGTAAAGGCAGGCGCAAAAACCTCGGTTACTATTTGTGTCTACATGTGTAATTCCGTATTTTTAAAAATCCCTACTGCAAATTTAATCACTCTTTTAAAAATTATATAGCTAAAGAATGTTCGTAGTTTAATTTTAATGTGGGCTGCCTGTTTCTGTTACTGCTCTCTTTACTATTCGTATTTCTTTTTCATTTACATGTTGCGCATTTTATTTTTAACGTGGTCCCCCTGGTGCTTTCACCCACTTGTCATATGCACTCAATCTTTTCTCTTCAACTTTCTATCTATACCGTTCTACTGTTCAGGAAGATCCGCCATTGTTTGTCCGACCTTTCAACATCGTGGGACGGTATCTGTCCTGTAGCTGACCTACCGCATTGTTAATAATACTCACTATTCAATTACAGATTTGCATGCCAGTCTTTCTTTCACATTTATAAATAGGATCGATCTTTTCTGACTCGATGGAAATTGGCTCACCCCCAATTAATGATTCGTATTACTGTGTGTCAGTTTTTACTCTTTTACACATCCAACCTAAAACTTATGCTATGAAGACCACTCAAGTCACTGCCCCAGAAATGTTCCCCGACTGACACCTGATCCTTGTTGGCCCGAAAACATGCTGATTGAGAAAACTGTACTGAACGCATTTCAGAAACTATTGAGATAAAACAAAGAAAACTGCGGATGCTGGAAACCCAAAACAAAAACAGAATTACCTGGAAAAACTCAGCAGGTCTGGCAGCATCGGCGGAGAAGAAAAGAGTTGACGTTTCGAGTCTTCATGACCCTTCGACAGAACTTGATTTCGAGTCCAGGAAAGAGTTGAAATATAAGCTGGTTTAAGGTGTGTGGGGGGGTGGGGGGGGTGGGGGGGGGGGGGGCGGAGAGAGAGAGAGAGAGACAGAGGTGCTTGTGTAGACAAACAAGCTGTGATAGAAGCAGATCATCAAAAGATGTCAGTGACAATGGGACAAAAGAACACATAGGTGTTAAAGTTAAAGTTGGTGATATTATCTAAACGAATGTGCTAATTAAGAATGGATGGTAGGGCACTCAAGGTACAGCTCTAGTGGGGGAAGGGGGGAGCATAAAAGATTTTAAAATATTTAAAAATAATGGAAATAGGTGGGAAAAGAAAAATCTATAAAATTTATAGGGAAAAAAAGGGGGAAAAAAAAGGGGGAAACAGAAAGGGGGTGGGGATGGGGGAGGGAGCTCACGACCTAAAGTTATTGAATTCAATATTCAAACCGGAAGGCTGTAAGGTGCCTAGTCGGAAGATGAGGTGTTGTTCCTCCAGTTTGCGTTGGGCTTCACTGGAACAATGCAGTAAGCCAAGGACAGACATGTGGGCAAGAGAGCAGGGTGGAGTGTTAAAATGGCAAGCGACAGGGAGGTTTGGGTCATTCTTGCGGACAGACCGCAGGTGTTCTGCAAAGCGGTCGCCCAGTTTACGTTTGGTCTCTCCAATGTAGAGGAGACCACATTGGGAGCAACGAATGCAGTAGACTAAGTTGGGGGAAATGCAAGTGAAATGCTGCTTCACTTGAAAGGAGTGTTTGGGCCCTTGGATGGTGAGGAGAGAGGAAGTGAAGGGGCAGGTGTTGCATCTTTTGCGTGGGCATGGGGTGGTGCCATAGGAGGGGGTTGAGGAGTAGGGGGTGATGGAGGAGTGGACCAGGGTGTCCCGGAGGGAGCGATCCCTACGGAATGCCGATAAGGGGGGTGAAGGGAAGATGTGTTTGGTGGTGTCATCATGCTGGAGTTGGCGGAAATGGCAGAGGATGATCCTTTGAATGCGGAGGCTGGTGGGGTGATAAGTGAGGACAAGGGGGACCCTATCATGTTTCTGGGAGGGAGGAGAAGGCGTGAGGGCGGATGCGCGGGAGATGGGCCGGACACGGTTGAGGGCCCTGTCAACGACCGTCGGTGGAAAACCTCGGTTAAGGAAGAAGGAGGACATGTCAGAGGAACCGTTTTTGAAGGTAGCATCATCGGAACAGATGCGACGAAGGCGAAGGAACTGGGAGAATGGGATGGAGTCCTTACAGGAAGCGGGGTGTGAGGAGCTGTAGTCGAGGTAGCTGTGGGAGTCGGTGGGTTTGTAATGGATATTAGTGGACAGTCTATCACCAGAGATTGAGACAGAGAGGTCAAGGAAGGGAAGGGAAGTGTCAGAGATGGACCACGTGAAAATGGTGGAAGGGTGGAGATTGGAAGCAAAATTAATAAATTTTTCCAAGTCCCGACGAGAGCATGAAGCGGCACCGAAGTAATCATCGATGTACCGGAGAAAAAGTTGTGGAAGGGGGCCGGGGTAGGACTGCAACAAGGAATGTTCCACATATCCCATAAAGAGACAGGCATAGCTGGGGCCCATGCGGGTACCCATAGCCACACCTTTTATTTGGAGAAAGTGAGAGGAGTTGAAGGAGAAATTGTTCAACGTGAGAACAAGTTCAGCCAGACGGAGGAGAGTAGTGGTGGATGGGGATTGTTCGGGCCTCTGTTCGAGGAAGAAGCTAAGGGCCCTCAGACCATCCTGGTGGGGGATGGAGGTGTAGAGGGATTGGACGTCCATGGTGAAGAGGAAGCGGTTGGAGCCAGGGAACTGGAAATTGTTGATGTGACGTAAGGTGTCAGAGGAATCACGGATGTAGGTGGGAAGGGACTGGACAAGGGTAGAGAGAAGGGAGTCAAGATAACGAGAAATGAGTTCTGTGGGGCAGGAGCAAGCTGAGACGATCGGTCTACTGGGGGCAGTTCTGTTTGTGGATTTTAGGTAGGAGATAGAAGCGGGCCGTCCGAGGTTGGGCGACTATCAGGTTGGAAGCTGTGGGAGGGAGATCCCCAGAGGAGATGAGGTCAGTTGACAGTCCTGGAAACAAGGGCTTGATGTTCAGTGGGTGGGGTCATGGTCCAGGGAGAGGTAGGAGGAAGTGTCTGCGAGTTGACGCTCAGCCTCCGTGAGGTAGAGGTCAGTGCGCCAGACAACAACAGCACCACCCTTGTCAGCGGGTTTGATGACAATGTCAGGGTTGGACCTGAGAGAATGGAGTGCAGTAAGTTCAGAGAGAGACAGGTTAGAATGGGTGAGAGGAGCAGAGAAATTGAGACGACTAATGTCGCGCCAACAGTTCTCAATGAAAAGATCAAGAGAAGGTAAGAATCCAGAGGGAGGGGTCCAGGTGGAGTGAGAATATTGGAGATGGGTAAAAGGATCCGTTGAACTGGGAGAGGACTCCTGCCCAAAGAAGTGAGCCCGGAGACGAAGACGGCGAAAGAAGAGTTCAGTATCATGCCGAGCCCGAAATTCATTGAGGTGAGGGGCGTAAGGTTATGAAATTAAGTCCTTTAACACTCCACCCTGCTCTCTTGCCCACATGTCTGTCCTTGGCTTACTGCATTGTTCCAGTGAAGCCCAACGCAAACTGGAGGAACAACACCTCATCTTCCGACTAGGCACCTTACAGCCTTCCGGTTTGAATATTGAATTCAATAACTTTAGGTCGTGAGCTCCCTCCCCCATCCCCACCCCCTTTCTGTTTTCCCCCTTTTTTTCCCCCCTTTTTTTTCCCTATAAATTTTATAGATTTTTCTTTTCCCCACCTATTTCCATTATTTTTAAATATTTTAAAATCTTTTATGCTCCCCCCCTTCCCCCACTAGAGCTGTACCTTGAGTGCCCTACCATCCATTCTTAATTAGCACATTCGTTTAGATAATATCACCAACTTTAACTTTAACACCTATGTGTTCTTTTGTCCCATTGTCACTGACATCTTTTGATGATCTGCTTCTATCACAGCTTGTTTGTCTACACAAGCACCTCTGTCTCTCTCTCTCTCTCTCCGCCCCCCCCCCCCCCCACCCCCCCCCCCCCCCCCCCCCCCCCCCCACACACACACACCTTAAACCAGCTTATATTTCAACTCTTTCCTGGACTCGAAATCAAGTTCTGTCGAAGGGTCATGAAGACTCGAAACGTCAACTCTTTTCTTCTCCGCCGATGCTGCCAGACCTGCTGAGTTTTTCCAGGTAATTCTGTTTTTGTTTCAGAAACTATTGCCCGGCTCGATTACCCAACTCTATATTAGAGTAAATGTTCCCCAACCTGACTACGCTACAACCTTACAACTGTTCAGAGCTTCCTTGCAAATTTGTTTCTTTTTATCCATTGTACTATTTTCTGTCCCTATGACTGTAACCAATAGTCTCGTAGCACCTTTATTTTGACACATGACTACATGAATTAGGAGCAGAAGTCGTGATTCGGCCCCTCGAGCCTTTTCCACCATTGCATTAGATCATGGCTGCTCTTCTTGAGGACTCAACTCCGCTCTCCATGCTATCTGCTATACCCTTTGTTTCTCTTGTCCGTCAATAATCTATCTAACTCAGACTTCCAAAAAAATTAAATGACCCTGCCGCCACAGCTCTCCTGGGAAGGAAGTTCCAGAGACCTACGACCATCTGAGAGAGTGAAAAATATTTCATCGCCATCTTAAATCAGAGACCATTTTTTTTTAAACGGTGCCCCCTGGTTCTAGCTTTTCCCATGAGGGAAACATTTTTTAAAGCATCCAGCTTGTCAAGTCCCCTCAGGATATTGTATGCTTCATTGCAGTCGCCTCTAATTCTTATGAACTGCAAAAGATACACGCACAACCTGTTCAACCTCTCCTCATACGATCACTCCCTGATCCCAGGAAGGTCCGAGTGAACATTTCTCAGCTGCCTCGAGTGCAATTATGGCATTTATCAAATGAAGGAAATATATTCTGCCCTCGACCCCTCCACGAATACCTCGCTCACCAGCGCTGTAATATTATTCATTATAAATACAGTCAATATTCTGCTTTTCTTTCCCTTCCCGTCCTTTCAGAACACCCTGCGCATTTTGGCCTTCGTAACATGTCTAGTCCCTTTTACTTTGAGCCAGCTCCTCGTTATGACCATAAAATCCTTTCTCCCCCCTAAGCTATCTTAACCTGCATATTACCAGCTTCATTTATCATAGGTCCACACATTAACACATATTACAATAAACCTACGGCAGATCTTATTGCACTTCGTAAAGTAATACACACAAACAAATTCATAGACATCAACTTCTGTTTTCCTTGTGTTATAGTTTTGGTACCTGTATTTTTGTGGACTTTAGGGTCCCATATGTTACATTTATTTTTTAAGCCATTATTACTTTGAGGCGCTGCAATAGTTTGACTATATATATTGCCCACGATATTGCATTACTTTGTGCGGCTGCAGTAATTTGACATGCAGTATTGTTTCGTATTTCCATCTTATTTTGATTTGCTTGTTTATTTTGAACGGCTGTTTATGTCTGATGACCTGCATTACTTTCATCTGTCGTTGTAATTTGGAGGTCTTGATTAAATTGAAGGTTTTTTGTCAGAGTTAGAGACTGAAGTAGATTTAGTACTGAATTAATTTGAGGCTTTTATTTGGTTAAGGTTGTGCATTAATTCGAGGGGAGGCATCTGCTTCTTGAGGTATAAATGTGGTATGCTATTCTCTTTTGGGGCGATATATTAGTTTGATTTCTTGTGTTCAGTTGACCAGTTGCATTATTTTGAATGGTCATATTAGATTGATGAGTTTAGTTTGTCTGAGGTGTTGTGTCATTCGGAACTATTAAGTTATTTTAATGTAGAACATTAGTGGGTGACTACAATTTTATGGCATTGTATACCTTTGTGATGTGAAATTCGCTTTTCGATGTTTACCTGTTTACGATGATCCATCAGTTTCAAGATCTGTATTAGTTTGTGTTACAGTATTAATTAGAAACAAATTTCCTACATGAATTGTTTATCTTAATATTACAGTTAACTGTAGAAACCACATACGAAACAAAAGGGGCGGGGGAATCCACTCTTAGATTTCTGATTTCAGTTTAATTTTCGCATGACCGCTGAAGAGTGCAGAATGGTACGGGATCCCGAGACTTTGGAGTGAACAACGCTGCCACTGGGGGAACACAGATTCTAACTTTCTTCCATCACTTAAAGGGATTGGTCTTGGCAATTTAGAAGACAATCCCAGTACACAAATATCCAATTACAGAAGGGACTTAGCTGGGCTGTCTTAACAGCATCGTTGAAGAAAGAAGCATAGTTAACGCATCAGCTCTATGACCACTCACCGTATCTCTCTTCTCATCTCTACAGATTATGTCGGATTTTTATTTGCAATGTTATCTTATTAATTTCAGATGTCAAGCATTCGCAGTGACTTGCTTTTTTCTCATAAGGACTTCGGTGTTGTAAGCTGTTTATTCAAACTAAAAAAGATGGAAACATGTTGCAATATCACCATCCCTTAGGTGATCCCTAGTGTATAAATTAACGGTTCTGAGAATGTGTCACTAAAGCATTTAATTCAGGGAGATTTCCTGCTCCAAATAGGGATAGGATTTTCTCACAAAAAATGCATGAAACTCTTTACCGCATTGTGAAAATATATTATGTAACCCTCGCAGTCATTGGTATTCCTGGTAAGTGACAAAAAAGAATGTACATTATGTAAAACTCCGTGAGAGCTGGCCTGTTGTTTTGTCCTTTGAATATCAATGTCAAATGTCGATCAATTGGTCACCGTTATACAGGCATCCGGTCACTGTTTTATTGTACACGCTAAATTACCAGACTTTACAGAAAAAAGGATTGTTTTTTGTGTATCTCAGATGTTTGAGGGCTGATCCGTTTTACATTTTCAAGAATTAAGTGGTAAAGACAAGGTTAAGACTCCCACAGCTACCTCGACTATAGCTCCTCACACCCCGCTTCCTGTAAGGACTCCATCCCATTCCCTCAGTTCCTTCGCCTCCGTCGTATCTGTTCCGATGATGCTACCTTCAAAAACAGTTCCTCTGACATGTCCTCCTTCTTCCTTAACTGTGTTTTTCCACCCATGGTCGTTGACAGGGCCCTCAACCTTGTCCGGCCCATCTCCCACGCATCCACCCTCACGCCTTCTCCTCCCTCCCAGAAACATGATAGGGTCCCCCTTGTCCTCACTTATCACCCCACCAGCCTCCGCATTCAAAGGATCATCCTCCACCATTTCCGCCAACACCAGCATGATGCCATCACCAAACACATCTTCCCTTCACCCCAACTATCGGCATTCCGAAGGGATCACTCCCTCTGGGACACCCTGGTCCACTCCTCCATCACCCCCTACTCCGCAACCCCCTCCTATGGCACCACCCCATGCCCACGCAAAAGATGCAACACCTGCCCCTTCACTTCTTCTCTCCTCACCGTCCAAGGGCCCAAACATTCCTTTCAAGTGAAGCAGTATTTCACTTGCATTTACCCCAACTTAGTCTACTGCATTCGTTGCTCCCAATGTGGTCTCCTCTACATTGGAGAGACCAAACGTAAACTGGGTGACCGCTTTGCAAAACACCTGTGGTCTGTCCGCAAGAATGACCAAAACCTCCCTGTCACTTGTCATTTTAACACTCCACCCTGCTCTCTTGCCCACATGTCTGTCCTTGGCTTGCTGCATTGTTCCAGTGAAGCCCAACGCAAACTGGAGAAACAACACCTCATCTTCCGACTAGACACTTTACAGCCTTCCGGACTGAATATTGAATTCAACAACTTTAGGTCTTGAGCTCCCTCCCCCATCCCCACCCCCTTTCTGTTTCCCCCTTCCTTTTTTTTCCAATAAATTATATAGATTTTTCTTTTCCCACCTATTTCCATTAATTTTAAATATTTTAAAATATTTTATGCTCTCCCCACCCCCACTAGAGCTATACCTTGATTGCCCTACCATCCATTCTTAATTAGCACATTCGTTTAGATAATATCACCAACTTTAACACCTATGTGTTCTTTTGTTGTTGACATATTTTGATGATCTGCTTCTCTCACGGCTTGTTTGTCCCTACAACCAAACCAACGCCCTCCACCTCTCTCTCTCTCTCTCTGCACCACCCCTTTCTTGGACTCTTTCTTGGACTCGAACTCAAGTTCTGTCGAAGGGTCATGAGGACTCGAAACGTCAACTCTTCTTCTCCGCCGATGCTGCCAGACCTGCTGAGTTTTTCCAGGTAATTCTGTTTTTGTTTAAGACTGAAGAAACCTTTTTTACTGTCTGAGCGCAGACAGGCAAGATGATTGATTCTTAAAATCCAACTATTCTCCCTTCTTTTGTTTTTACAGTTAATTTAGTGGTGATTATGATCCTGACACGGGGACAGTGTGGACTCTCCAATTGCACCACTCGCTACCTTGTGGCCATGGCAACGGCAGATCTATTGGTCATTGTCGCTGATGTAATACTATGGCGGGTCAGTTATTATCATTCCCGAGAGTCTTTTCTGAACATCACCCCTGTGTGTAGTGCTATAGACGTCTTGAGTGGTGCCGCTACAAACTGATCCGTCTGGTTCACTGTTGCCTTCTCCTGTGATCGATTTGTGGCCATTTGCCGCCGGAAGCTGGACAGGAAATATTGCACTGAGAAAATGGCGGCTGTGATTCCTGTAACAATCTGCATTCTTCTCTGTTTAAAAAACATCCCTTTCTATCTAACTTTTGAACTTGCAGCGATAACCGACAATGTCCCTTGGTTCTGTCATATCAAACCAAGTTATTGTACTGACCCCGTATGGGTGATATTCGACTGGGCTGATATGCTCTTAACCCCATGGCTTCCAATCGCTTTGATTTTGTCACTCAGTGCTCTAACAATCAGGTACCTTTTAGTGACGATTCGAATCCGTCATGAGTGATCATAACAAAGGAGAGAAACACAGCGATCCCGAAATGGAGGGCAGGAGGAAGTCGATAATTTTACTCTTCGTCATGCCTAGCAGCTTCATACTGCTCTGGTTAACACATGTTGTCGAATTGTTATATTATAAACTTGCAGGAATGGAATCCACAGATTATAGTGATTCTTTATTCACGTTTGCAGAAGTTGGTTTTATGCTTCGAGGTTTAAATTGCTGCACATTTATTCATGAAGTCCAAGTTCAGAGAGCAGTTCAAAAGTGCGGTGAAATATCCGGTCACCTCAATTATTCAATCAATTAAAAAATGAACTGATAGCGGAAAACAGATGCAGATGCCAGAGTTTCCAAACCATGATTTTAGTTTTAGCCCGAGACTTCTGTCAACTGAATTGCTTCAGGAATAACTGGCAAACCTGAAAACAGAACTCAGGGAAGGCTAGCCATTGTTTTTTTTTTTGTTTTATTTAAAAACACTGCATTTGTTTAAGAACAGAGGTTGCTGGATATACTCAGCCGATCCATCTAGTATATGTGGGTAGAAAAGCAGAGTTAATGTTTCAGGTCAAGGATAGTTTGGATTGAGAGTTTTGACTTTTTGTTGCCTTTCTGGATAGGGCCACGGGTTTGCTGCACTAACTCTTAACTCTTCATAATCTGCAGTTTAGCTTTACGGTGTGCAACTCGTTTGCAACTTTCAGAATAAGAGCTTCGTCGTATGTAGGTAGAGAGAACTAAGCTGCAGTTTAGAGGATTGTATAGCATTTACTTCACAGAAGCAGGTCATTCGGCGCAAACTTTATCTGCTGGTGCTTATGCGTATGACCAATCTTCTCCCATTGCACATGCATCAGCATAGGCTTTCAACATAGTTTCTATTGACTGTTTCCTTTCTAGGCTTGTCGTCTGACTACGATTATATGCTATTTTCCTTTGCTTTAAAAAACGCCTTAGCCATTTTCTCTCATTCCTTACTATAGTAGCATATTCCACATTGCAACCACGCTCTGAGTGAATTAATTGCTCGTTTCATTATCGGATATCCCTGGCACATTTCTAAGTTGGAACCTTGGAACATAAGGCACATATTTGGACCCAAATTGAACTTCCAGCCATATATCTCTGCATCAACGAGGTGGTCTTTTTTCCAGCTCCATAACATCAACTCTACCCCACGTCAGCCCATCCGCTGCTGAAAGCTTCATTCATGCCTTTCTAACCTCTCGACCCGAGAATTCCAACCTTCCTGTGATGGTCTCTCACCGTTTAATCTCCATAAACTTGAGTGTACCCAATTCCCTGTTGCCCATTTGATAATTGCTCTGTTCACCCGTTATTCCTGTGCTTGATGAGCTACATTGCATGTCCCACACGCACCCTCACCCACCAAATCCACCCACCCCACCCGTCCCGCCAAGAGCAAATCAACGACCATTTTTTTTTTCTTAATTGACAATCCTCACAATGCCTCATCCTTAACAATTCACTGAAACCTCCTCAAACTGTACTGGGTCGTCTGCAATTTCAGCCCCTGAAGCTTACCGATTTCATTAACTCATGTACTTTTTAAAGGCCCTGTATAAAAGCAACTTTTTGTTGTTAAGTTTTATTGTATTTTCTCAATCGTTTATGAAATGTTTCAAAGGACCGAGACCGGCATCATGCCACGGTCCTATACACGTTGCCGTGACATTTAAAATGTTTGTCGCACAAAACCAAGCCATTATGCCCCAACTGTCTATGCCCATTCTAATGATCCACGCGAGCATTCCTGCTTTAGACACCTGACACCATTAACATATCTTTATATTCATTTTCCACCTTATTTTTATCTCACTTCCTCTTAAATGCTGTTCACATCAACAATTCTTTGAAATAACATGTTCTACATTTCAAACACTTATTGGGTAAATAGCTCTCTCCTGATATCGATTTTGACTTTTTTTTTTTACTTACTACGTTATTGTTATGGCCCAGAGTTACAGTCTCACCTGAAATGAAACCCTGCTCTCTGTGTCAACACGATCAACCATTTCATCATTTCCAGGTCGCCACTCAGTCCTCACCTTTCGTGTTAAAAAAAGAGCCTTAGCTTGTTCAGTCTTTCCTGGTCGTTGTGACCCCTTAGTTCTGATATTCTTCGACAAAATAATTTTTTGCAAACTCCTCCAACGCCTTTGTCTCCTTTACATAAAATCTGTTCAAAGTACTCCATGTGATCAAACAGAAGCTGTACAAATGTTCACCGTAACTTCCCGGCTTTACATTTTTAATCCTTTAGAAGTAAAAATTGGTTCATTGTGACTATATTAATATTTGTCGCCACTGTAGTAAACTATGCTCCAGCAAGCCTGCTCCTCAACATATACATATTACTTTACTAGGAGAATGATGTGTCATCTTTGTTCCTTCTAGTACAATGTACGACCTCATAATTGTCCAGTCTGAAGATCATCTGCTTATTACCCGTCCATTCTGCAAGTTTCCCCTTTTTTTGATAAAATTCTCCCCTATTTTCTCGCAGTCCACTGTATATTCACTATGGCTTCCAACTGACTTTATTTGCAAATTTTGAAATAATACTTCATGGTCTCAGATCATTTCCTTTATGTAAATGCTGAAAATCTGTAGCCCACGCACTGCTCTTTGTGGAACCCTACTCTCCAGCACTTGCAGCTGCACCACATTTAAATTCCGAACATAAGGATTATTATCATTAATAATAATAATCAAATGAAGAAGAAGAAGAAGAAGAAGAAGAAGAAGAAGAAGAAGAAGAAAAAGGAGAGGAAGAATAGGGATGAGGAGGAGAAGAGAAAGAAACTGATCAAGCTCTTATCAGGATATTGGGATTTATGTTACCTCTATGGTCGTCGTTTAACAAAAATCGACAAAATAAATTGAACATCGATGCCTGCTGAGTTTCATCTACAGTGGCAGAATGGATGCAGAATTGGTTAATTGCAAGATAACATAGAGTAGAATGTCATGGTTGCACCTGTATGTCGAGATGTATTTGCTGCTTTACCCAATTGAATTTCTTATTGTAAAGTAAAAGTGCTCGTGGAAACAGAGAGTGGTCCAGCACTGAAGGAAGCCAATTAGTGCATCACGCCTTTGCTGTCATTTTGTAAGACTATCGAGTAAATCTCACAACCCTACACTTTCTACTTGATGTATTATTACAATATCCTTTCCTATATTACAATTAAATCATTTTTGGCTGTGTAATACTGTAATCACGCTGATTAAAACATAAATAAATATTTCCCAATATCAACACAGATTCGTTATCCAAGTCTGTTAAACATGTTTCTTCTGTTTACGGACGCATCTAACACTGGAACTTTTTTTCTTCTTTGTTACTTTATAAGAATCATTTAGTAAACTTAAAAAAAAAACTCTTGTATATATCACCAAAAACCTCTCTGCGCTAACGAAGTTAACAATAGCTTTTTACACTGGTAAAGCTAGCGCAAAATCCAGCTTGGCAGAACCCTGCCTCGGCAAAGTTCTCACTTAATTTAGACAATTAGTGAGGGAGGGGATGCAGCTCCTGGGGTAAAGAAGTGTTGATCAGGTCTATCACTGAACAAAGAGCAGCCAAAGAGTCTGCGCGGCAGACAGCAGGACCTGAGGGCTGAAATTCAGACGCATTGATGAGGTGAATAGGAGAGTGTTCGATTTATTAACATTAAACGGTCTATTTTCCTCTCTCTCTAAGCTCAGAAATAGTTTTAACAACGATAAGGAAACTATAACTTTTGTATTTTTGTTAACTATTTCAACTATTTAACAAAAATAAGAATAATCATAAAAAATGGCTTCAGGGAATTGAACAATTCAAGTGAGGCGAGTGTGACATATGGCAGAGGAGAATGAGGGTCTGGACTGCAGTATCTGGCTATTTGAGGACTGTGAGAGCATTCCGAGCAAAACCAAAAGACCAGGGGGGGATGTTTTCAGCTTATTGAACTCTGGCCTAGAGAAATCCAGCAGCACAATAGGTTAGAGTGACTCCAACACAATGCATAAGGGCACGGGTGAGGGCACGTTTTGGACAGTTTTATCCAAAACAACTCAGGAGAATGCATGTGCCCTGGAAAGAGACAGTGCGACATTTTAAGGAGCCTAGAATCGAAGAATTAGCAGAGGCTTTTCTGAAAAGCAGGTTCCACAGACACCAGTCATTCCATCAGGCCCGACATAGGCATTACCTGTGAGATCAAGAAGAATGATTCCGTGGAGAGCAACGATAATGCAGTTCAAGGAATCAAAGATCTTGGCTTCAATGCAATCAAATTGCTTTCAAATTACTGTGTCACCTCCAAATGAAGAGGTTACTAGGCAATATATCATTTTTCATAATTAGTACTGCAACAGAAGTCATAAAAAATGTAAAATAAACAGGAATTAACCGGCACGGTATACTTCAAATACCAATGTAATTTTCAATCTTAGTGATTGACACAGCATAGATATGTCTGCCACAGTCACAAGCACCCGAACCACTCCCTGTAGATATGTGGCAATGCATTCAATACCAAGATCTCTAAGTGAGCGCCCACTATATATGATGTCTCACTTTCCCTCTCAAATTATTCACCCTGAGGACATTCATCAGCAGCTGCATTCCATCCGAAGTCCACAGATATGAGTAACAATGACAAGAACAAAGGCTATGAACCCTAGCTCACTCACACCACGTCAGCCCAGGATTGCTTTTCAACAATTCCATTCGAACATACATAGTTCACATTCCTGACTTCAGATACAAACTCTCAGCTCTTTTAAATGCCTGAGACGTTCACGCCACTTTTCAGAATCGGTCTCTTTTAGCTCGATTAGACATCACATCCCAAAGTGTTGCTGGAATTCTGTTTTCTTCTTCTCTACGTGAAATATAAACCTGACATGTTTTTACAGCGAATTTTGCTGGCATCTCCTCGCAAGAATTGTGTTTATCTTCCTGGTTGCATGTGTGCTGATCGCCGTTTTCTTCCAATTCGCCTGCCTTGTATCTCTCCTTAGTGGTTGTTCCAAAGGTATTCCATATCTTGCCATCCATCTTCTTCGTTCTGTTACCAGGTCATCATGACACACGGGCCAGTATTCCGTATTACCCTGTAAATTTACACATGCAGTGCCTCCAAAATCGGGATCCCATGTTGTTTGACAAACTAAAATAGTCAGATGACTGACAACACCCAAATCAGGAGGTTAACAGACATTTTTCCTAAAGTTTTATTTAAACACAATCAGAGCAAACGTAAATTAAACGTGAACAGAGAGAAATTGATACCTCAATTCAAATGCAATTATAACTTTAAATAATCAATAGAACGAAGAAACCTCTTATAGAACCAGAAGCCCCAACATTCTCTTTCCATATGAGGCGCATTGTATCGTTCAAAAGTTCTCGAACTTGTCCTCCAGTATGTATGCTCTCCCGATTTGCCATTCAATCGTTTCTTTCCCCCTCGAGTCGCTTTCCTTAGCAGTCATGTTCTTTCTGAAGTGCTTAAGACAGATTAGGCGCACGGCTACCAACCTTGCCCCACTTAGGACACATCAGTAGCGACGTCATATCTTTCCACAGATACTTTTGAAATAAATAACGAACCATAACCGGTTCATGATCTTTCCTTCTGATACGGATTCTCAGCGCTTTTGCATGCCTGAGCTATTTGTCAAAGCTTAAAGGCTTTTAGCTCACACAGGTATTGCGCTCCTAAACATTTCTGGAATACTATTTTTCATCTTACTGCCGAACAGAAAAGTGATTTTTCTCGTTGAGTACGTGGCTGGTTTCTTGTCACCAGGATTCTACTTTCCTCTTCCTCTGTATGTTACTCTTTATGCCTTTCTCTTTCAAAACATAGCCACCTGCCTCCAGAATTCCTCTTTTGTTTTCCAGGCTGGAGGAAGGTTAGTAATAGAGTTCCTCAGGAGTATTTTTTGGGCCCTTGCCCTTCCTGGGTGTGAAGTTTAGTGCACAGGGAATAATATCAAAATTTGCAGTCAATAAAAAAACTTGGACTCATCGTAACCTGTGAGGAAGACGGTGTACAACTTCAACAGTGCACGGGCAATTGGTGGAATAGGCGGATAGGTAGCTGTTGAAGTTTGATGCGAGCAAATGTGTCATGCTACCTTCTGGCCGGATGAATGTGGAGAGACAGTATGGAATTAAGGGTACTGCACTAAATTGTATGCAGGAGCAGTGGAATCTGGCTGTGTACGTTCATACGTCATTCAAGGTGGCAGGGCGGGTTCAGAGAGCGGGTAATAATGCATTCCGTATCCTAGGGTTAAAAGGAGCATAGAGTATAAGAGCAAGGCGGTTACTTTGAATTTGTATAATACAACTGAATTTGTTAGGTCTCAGCTGGGATATTATGCACAGTTCTGGGCGCCACATTTTAAAAAAGATGTGAAGGCATTGGAGAGCATGCAGAAGATTTACGAGCATAGTTAGGCACTTTAGTTATGACGTAAGATTGGAAGAAGTTGGGACTCTTTTCCTTCAAGAAAAAGGATGAGAGGGGATTTGACAGAGATGTTCAACATCACGAGGAGTCTGAACAGAGTCGCTGTGGAGAAACTCTTCCCATCCATGATATTTGGCAGAGATTTAAAGCAATTGTAAAAGTCGCAAAGGCGAAATGAAAAAAAAGAACAATTGTTGCACAACAAATGGTTAGGAGCTGAAGTGCATTCCTGAAAAGCGTGTTGGAGGGCAATTAATTCGAAGCATTCAAGAGAGAATTCAATAAAAATTTGCAAAGAAACAATCTGCAGAGTTACAGGAAGAAGGGAGGAGAATTCTATGAGGTGAAATGCTCATTCGGCGATCCGGTGCAGACACAATGGGCCGAATGGAATCCTGCTGCCATGTAACAACTCTGTGATCATGTGTGACCCTTTGGTCTGCGCTGGTTTCGGCAAAGCTCGGTGAGATTGTTTCTCCCAGGCGGATGCAGAAGTAACTGGTTCTGAAGTGAGGAACGTGAAGTGTACACAAGAAACTGATCAGAGATAAACAAATCTATTTTGATATACTGGACATAAGGAGACCACGTGAGATGGAAATATGAAGGAATTGAGCCTCAACGGAACAGCTTACATGGTGGCAGCAGCTAAGGGAGGAAAGAAGAACAGTGAATGAGAGAGCAGAGAAAGTTAAATGTGGAGATTGGAATCACAGAGAATTAAAAGGTCCCCCTTGTAGATAATGAGGGAGGAAATCGAGATCGATAGAATGGTGAGAACATTATGATATAGGGGTGGGTGGTAGAGATGGAAAATTTTTAAATCACCATTAATAAAATGCTTTCACTGTTGGATATTGGGAAGCACGACGGCCAATTTACACACAAAAAAAATCCCACTAACCGCATTAGCAGAAAGGACCTTTGCTTTTGTTGGTTTTCCTTCTGTTATTAGTAATGTCGATTGAATGATAAACATTTGTCAGAATACTGTCGAGAAACCCTCAGCTCTTGTTGAAATAGTACCATGCCACTTTGTTCCTGAGACCTGCTGTTTTGAAAAGGTGTTGTTTTGTTCACCGAAAACTGTCACTTTCAAAATTGAAATGTGACTGAGTGCAAACCCGAATTAAGGGAATGGTAGATTAAGAGTTTTGATAGCGGACTCTTTGATTCGCCTAATCTGGAAAAATGAATTCAAATCCAAGCATGGCAACAAGTGAATTAAAAAGTTTGTCAAAAACTAAAAGTGGTATAAAAGTTAGCATCAGTAAAAGTAGACATGTGACTAACAGGTAATAATGCATTCAGTATCCTAGGCTTGAGTGATAAGGGCATAGAGCATAAGATCAAGGCAGCCACATTAAATTTGTGTAGGACAACTGCAATTGTTAGGCTTCAGCTGGAGTATTATGTAGAGTTCTGGGCACCATATTTTAACATAGATGTGAAGGCATTACAGAGAGTGCAGAAGGGATTTAGGAGAATGGTTAGGAACTTGAGTTATGAAGTAAGATTGAAAAAGTTGGGACTCTTTTCATTCGAGAAAAAGGATGGGAGGAGATTTGACGGAGATGATCAAAATCATGAGGGGTCTGAACATAGCAGATATGGAGAAACTCTTCCTATGTCATAAAACGCAAAGCCATTTATGGAAGGAAATCACCTGGCCTTTAATGGCATGGCATAATCGAACTTCAGACTACCGCAATGCAGTAGATTTTAAACTCTGCTTTGCAATCGTTTAACAAGCCATTTAGTTAATGGGAACTAAGTATGGGCAAAAATTCTAGACATGCCAGGGACGTCCACATTACATGCCTAAATTATAAAAAGGTGGGCTTGACAGGTTTGCGGGTATTATATTGGATAGTGGGAAGGGGCAGAAGAAAGGGAATAAGTAGGATCATTGGACTGACGGGCACATTATCGATACGTTAGTTGGACGGGATGAACAGAACACAGCTTTTAGATGAGCTGCAGAGGATCTCGTGGATCGAGATGGACCAATGGTTTTATGCTGCCTATTATAACTGTGTCATTATGTTGTATAATATTGTCATGTCCAAGAATGCAGAACAACTTGAGCTTCGGTTATGTCAAGGATTGAATTTATTTTAAACTGGAACTGAGGGTGTGCATGGCGATTGTAAAGACATAATCATTGCCCGTCTCTTGCTGCTCTGGGCGATGACACTTCTCATTCAACTTTATGGTCCTTCTGGTGACGTTGCACACACAATGGCATTAGGAATGGAGTTTCATGGAATTGTCGGAGATAATGAAGGAAAGCAATATCTGTCCATCACAGAGTCATACACAACTCTAAGGGAAATATTTGAATTAATTCTCAAAGCAACGTCGCATAGCTAAGTCCTCATTAAATAAAATAAACCAGGCATGGTGTATGTTTATTTAATAATATGACTAAATCTATAGCTGCATTACCATTCGTACAATTTCTGTTCTCCCTTCGGGTGAAAATTCCAAACACAATTATGATAATGTGTGTTGCAATATTCATTTTGAAATATATTCCACCAGTGAAACTTTTGGTTGCATGGCCAAATTGCTGTAATTAATTGTGCTTGTTCTGCGTCGAGGCTAATTGGCTCACAGGAGAATTTTTTTCCAATATAAATAGTAGTGCTTTGAAGAAATATATACATTGATATTTGGTCAGTCGCAATCACCACATCCACAGCAGCAGATTTTCTCGCAGACAATGGGGTACCCAGTAATCTTTCAGATCGAACGCATTTACTACCCTGCTCTTGCAGCTATTGGTGTTATTGGTAAGGCATTAGATCCAACGTTAATCGAGCTAACAAATACTTAGCTCGTACTCATTTTATTTGTTTCTGAATTCCAAAATACTAACCATGCTCTGTGTATTGCAAAATCATATGTTCCTGCTACTGGATGAATAATAATGCTTTTATTTCCTCCGTCTGTCGAAGCTGGTATGATTATTAACATTCTAAGCTGCATTTATTTCCAATGTAAGGAAAGCTTCATTGTTCTGCGCTTTGCTAAATACTGTGTGACCATCTTCCCGAACACATGTTTGAAACCGATTATAGAAATGTTTAAGGGTTTTAAAAAATATATTTTTTAATACAATTTCACGTTGATTTCATGCTTAATATAATTTATGTATGAATTTATATTTTTGAAGTAATATTGTACATTTATTTCTTGTGATTGCAATGATTTATTATATCATTTTGATTCCTGGTGATCCAATAGACTTTCAGTTATTTATTTTCGCCTTGACTGATTGTCGTTTGAAAGCACAGAAATATAAAATAGAACAATATTATATTGTGTCATCCTACACTTCAATACATGGACTCATACTTTCATCGTTAACTTTGAGATGAAAACCAACAGGTCAGCACCATCACAATAAGCGACTATAATTAATGAAGCCACTGGGAGTATTTGGTATTATCCTCTCAGAATAATTACTTGACGCAGTATTGGATGTCCAGTTAACTGTTTGCAGCACCTAACATTCTCTTCGATGCCATCAATGTTATTAAACATCAGGCGCTGGGTATTCCGGAAGGCAGGTTCACTAACTTCCACTTTACACCATCGCCCAATGGGAGATGTCGCTGTGTACTTGTACTTCCCTCTGGCTTGGAAGGAGCTACCGATTACTACAGCTATCTTCTTTCCCTCTTACAATCTATTTCGTGTTCGCACTCCCACTGCCCTGATAATCGCATGGGTTTCATTTGGTAACAGGAATTATTCTGAAACTAAATTTAAAATTCGAAATAACTACATGAGCACTTATGAACAATTTAATTGTTGCTCTGCTACACAAGTTATAAATGATCACGTGTACCTAATTCCTCAATGCATCCCATATGCATCTTTCCTACTCTCAATTTCTATCGTCCCTTCTGCTGAACATGTGACCATACCTCGTTATAAATATCATACTTGAGAATGAGTGTGGCTAGAGACCCTGGCCTATGGCAAAGCAGCCAAATCCACTGGACCTGATAGTCCTCACTCTCACCCCTCCTTCAAAAAAGCTATCATATTATCTGGCCTCGTACCAAAATGCTGATTCACTCCATTGAATTAACGTTCATAATCTCTAATGTATATTCTCTCTTCTTTTATTGCCCCTCTGAAATTTCGCTAAAAGTAATCAATCTGTGTCGTATTCACTTTATTGTAGTCTGCTGATTCATTATTGATTTAATTTTTTTTATTTCAATACTCATTACAACTATAATTCGAAGTTTAATTGTGGCTTATTGCTCGCTGTGTCTCCCGAGGCTAGCCATCATATTACAGTCAACTGTGTCCTTGCAATGGGAAGCTAAAGGCAGAAGTTTAATCAGCAAATCCTGAGGTTGAGGCATCTCAGCTGTGAGGAGCGGTGGAAAAATCTGAGTTTGTGAAACTGAATGAGAACAGGAGAGAAGAGGGTGCTTATTCAAACATTAATCATCCTTCATTAGAAATGGATAGATATCTGTTTCTCTTTTCGGTCATCGCTTTGGCTGGTTTGCTGAATTCAATTTTATTGTATTTCCCAACCTGACCTATTGAGATTTTAAAGATCAAACTTGGGCTCTTGAATAATTCAACGATGGTATTCCTCTACAAGAATAGTTCATTTCAGTATATTTCATGTTTCCATTGAATACCTCCTTACTCCAGCAAGCTGATGCTTTTGTTTTAACTCCATAAACTAAAACTTACCTGTTTCATGATTCTCTTGCAGTTAACCTAATAGCGATTGTCATCTTTGTTCGAGGAAATTGCAGCCTGTCCAAATGCATCACTCGCTACTTGGTGGCAATGTCATCAGCAGACTTATTTCTTGTCATCGTTAATATCATACTGAACCGAATTAACAATATTTATTTCCCAGTAACTTTCTTGTCAATCACTCCTGTGTGTGCACTGACAGTCGTCTTGTTAGTTGCAGCCCTGGATTGTTCTGTCTGGTTCACAGTCGCTTTCACATTTGATCGGTTTGTAGCTATTTGTTGCCAGAACCTAAAACCAAGGTATTGCACTGAAAGAACTGCACTAGTGGTTATAGTAACTGTGAGTGTCATTGGCTGTCTGAGGTCAATTCCCTGGTACTTTCTATTTGTTCCTGCAGTTATTATTGACAATGTGCCATGGGATTGCATCCAAAGGCTAGGCTATTATACCTCATCCTTATGGACAGCATATGAATGGATTGACACTATTATAACACCGTTGCTACCAATTGCATTGATTTTGGTGTTCAATACTCTGACTATCAGAAACATTATAACAGCCAATCGACTTCGCAGACGGCTCCGTGGTCAAGCAAATGGGCAGGATAGTATTGATGCAGAAATGGAGATCCGAAGGAAATCCATTATATTGCTCTTTGCTCTGTCTGCTAGTTTTATTCTCTTGTGGGTTACGAATGTTGCACATTCTTTAAATTGGCAGGTTAAAAACTATACTTATGCAGACAAACATCTTACTGGTCCAGTGTATGTCACTCAGCAAATTGGATTCATGCTACGGCTTCTGAGTTCGTGCACCAACAGCTTTATTTATGCACTAACCCAGAGCAAATTTAGAGAGGAGTTAAAGAGTGGATTGAAATATCCATTTACTTTCATTCTTAAATCATTTAAGTAATAATATAAAACTGATATGCAATAGGGGTTACATTTCAAGAACCACAGAACATCGATAGTTCTGATTCGTTACAAAAATACCACTGTGCAACCATGGCAATAGAGTATATACTTTAAGATTGGACGTAAGACTGGCAGACATGACTTTAGCCATGTGGTTGAACCTCAGGAATTCCTCCCGACACCTCTTCTCTCGCTTGTGCGGCTGTCACTCCTCCTTGAAGACCATCCTACTCCAGACCCGTATTTTAGTCCAAATCATTGTTAAAACTGCTAAGATCTTTACTGGGCCATGCCACGTGAGCATGCATCTGGGAAAAATGCACTAGGAAAAGTAAGACACACTGGGACACTTCCAAACATTTTTAAGCATATGCACAATGCAAGCTAAGACATTATATAATAATTGAACATGTATGTAAGTTTTAAGTGGACCTTCTGTCAAGCATTATATGTTTTCTCCTGCGTATCCTTCAGTGATGTCTCATGTATAACCACTGGTGCAGAGTCATCTCATTACCTCACATTCACTGCGAGCTCAGTTTATAACCTAATGTGAATAGGCAAGAAAACATCAATAATGAGGCACGGGTAATTAAATTGAAGGAAATCGTTTTTAAATGAAGTGGAATAAAGCTGTTTGTAGGAGAGACCATAACTGTTTAATTACAAAAATAGAACCAATTATTGATCCAAGTTATTGTGAACTACACTGGAATTAAGGTGAATAAAGGGAGAAACGATTTGTTTCAAAATAGAGGTCAGGGTGATGCAAATAGGACAAATGAAATTGGAAACGAATAGGGGAACACAATAAGGGTTATTTTTGCAGGAGTCCACAAAGAAGTTGAGCAGCTGCTTATTTATGTATGGACCAGGAAGCGGTGTCAATGAAATACTGCGAATGTTTACTTGTTAGTAGGGAACAATTGAACTAAGAGGGAGACATTAATTATTTAATTAATACAATGAATAGAAGAGAGAAGAGTATGGAGGAGGCATGGTAATTATTTGCTCCAAAATATGGCACGTAGGAGAGAGTAGTCATTCAATGAGAAATAGAGGATTGGGCAATGTTGCGGTAACACGTTGAATGTTCCTTCATCATTGAGGAGCTCAAAGGAACTAAAGAACAGTGCGCACGCACACACACACACAAACAAAATTAGAAAATTGAAATCATACATGACTGAATTGCGCACAGCTCTGTAATCTTTAATATATTCATTCCTTTGCTGTCCATTTGCAACGTCGGTTGTCGATGTTGCCGTTGATTATACATCGGTGGCCGGCGATCGCAACTGGCAGCAGGTGAATAAAGTTTAGGGAGAATATAGCTGTTAACAGGCGTTCCTATAGGTCATCGTGAGTTTCCGAAGAAGCTGAATTCGCAAAGGCTGGTAGCCACGGGGTCCTGCAACTACGTAGAGTGTGACTTTCGGAGAAACCCATGATCAAGTAGAATGTTAAAGAGTAAGGGGATAGAGGGCACTTAATCACAATGAATATTTATTTTCTCATAATTGAAGTAAAAACCAATTGTTCATTAAATGTTTCGAATAAAATTATTGGACATTGATGTGAAGTGTCATTAGTTTATTAAAATTTTAATATACCTTAAACGCTCAATTATAAGCTAGGGCAATCGTATGTGCACAATATTATCGTTGCAGTGCGACCAAATACTGTCCCACTGCAGAGCTCAGTTTCGTCCAATGAATTTTCTTTTTTTAAAAAAATCCAGTTTTACACATTTTTATTCCCTGTATTGACAATCCGCACACTTTTGCGTTATTACATCAAATCTAACATAAAGCTGTGCACAGAGGAATTGTATACGGTTTGCTTTATTACAGGGTCGCTCTTGAAACATACCCAGAAGTGAATCAGAAGTAAATCAGTTATTGTTTTTGCATGCATCATATTCAATAAAAAATATTGATGCTTAGACGTTTCCTGTGCAGATCTGGCTAATTTTGAAAGGAATTATCAAATGATTTAAGTTCCCTTCAATCGAAGATTTAGTATAAGTGACATTATAAATAAAATTCGTTCTTTACTTCATTCTTGAACTGACTGCATTGCAGCGTCAACATGGCCCAGACGTGCTTTGCATGGATTGATACTAGCAAGCTTAATACGAGTTGGCTAAATTTGAGCTTTACTACCATAGGAAGACAAAGTGCTGCAGCACAATGTGAGTAGATTTTAGGACAACCTGTCTCACGTTTCTCTTTCCATACATCTGTTGCTGGAGATAGACTAATTATGATTAACGCTGAATAGTGTCAAATATTTCCCCCGACTTATTCTATGGCGTCACACCTATCTACTCGTTTAGAATTCTTTACATGTCATAATCAGTTAATAATGGCATATAGTAGTTTTATATTCGAGACTGGCAATGTCTTGCAACCGCTCCTCAAACTATCTGCATCAAGCATGCCGGTTGTTGGTTGTTTCACGCACAGTATGTCAATTCTGCGCGTACATGAATGTCCCAATATTATGCCGCACAAACATCCGGTAAACAGTTGAAAAACGGCGACTTTATGTCTTTCTAGTAAAATATTGATGTATGCGGAGTCCGGAATTTCCCTTTCCATGTCCCCAGCGTTTCAGGCAGTGTTCAAACTATCAAATACATTACTTGCATTGCTCGGTTTACGTAAGGATATAACGTCCTCCAAGATAAATCTAGCAATTAGTTATCCTAACCCTAATTCTCTCAATTTCACCAGATTGGATGTTGAAAATATATTTTCTTTTTTTGACAAGACGTTTTCACGTGGCATAATTTAAGGAGAACTAGATGGGTAGAAGCAGCCAACGCCTATTATTTGATGAAGCAAGAACTAAAAAAAATCGATACAATGACAAAAGATTTAGAATTGACTGAGGCGACAGACCTTTACATGGAATGCCTGAGACTGTGGATTTCATAGGCGCAGAAACTAAGCACAAAGCCAAAGGCTAAATTAAACGTATAGATTCATAATACATAGATTTCAGTGATTCTAACATGAAGCGCGCAAAGTAGATGCACATATTTCTTTCGGTGGAGGATAAAGGCCGATGGGCTTTGTTAGAATGAACTGTTCCCCTGTTATAACAGTCCGACATAGTAACGGTCGGTTGAAATTTCATGTTAATATCTGCAAACAAGAGTAATAAAGTCACATTGATGGATTAAGACCGTTCTGCCTCCATGATTGATGCTAATCAGGAAGGGGGTGGTGGGGTGCTCGTTAGATTGGCCCAAAAACCAATGGTTCTCGCACCAAGATTACAGAAGAATTCTTCACAGCAGAAGGGCGTCGATAATTTCACTCTTCGCCATACCTAGCAGCTTCATGTTTCTCTAGTTAACACATGTTGTAGAATTTTCATACTATAATAGCAGAGGAATGGAACCCACAGATAACAACTATATTATACATCATTACAGCAATTGAATTAATGCTTCGGGGTTGAAATTGATGCATAAACACACTTATTTATGGAGTCACTCAGTCCAAGCTCAGAGTGGGGTTCAGAAGTGCGGTGAAATATTCGATAATTTCAATTATTCAATCAATTAATAATTGAATGAATAGCGGAACACAGGGAGAGCATTAGAAGAATGACACAAGCAAAGTTGAAAGTTGACATATGAGACAACACGGGGAAGTGAGACCTCTTGGGGTTTTCTGATATGGGATAGTTTGGGAATGGAAGGAGGGGGAGTGGTAATGCACGTTCAGCTCCACAAAATGCTGGCAGAGTGTCTGTGTGTGGGGGGAGCGGGGGATCTAGGTCAATGCAGCAGTACCCAATGCCCCCTCAGTCAGGTCAAGCTGGAGCAGCTCAACACAAGACGGACGCCCGCACACACACAGACTCACATATTCCAATCATATATTGTGCTGCTTTAGAATCACAGAAGCTTACATCACAGAAGTAGGACCATAGCCAGTTTCCAATTCATGTATGCATAACTAACATGAAAAGAAAAACAATGCATTGATTCCTGAACTCTGTGGAACTCCGCGACATCATTTTCTCCAGTCAGTGACACATTTGTTCAACATATCACTGCCTCGTATTAACATAGAGAATTATGTGCTTAATTTATTATCATTGTATTAATCCCACGCATTTTCGTTTTCCATGTAAGCCTATTTTGAGTATGTTATTAAATGTTCTCGTGAATTCATCATCCATCTTGTTAATTTATCAAAGAATCAATGTGAAAGTCAAGCAGGATTTGTCTTAAAAAGAAAAGCTCTTGGTGGCAATCCCATATTAAATTAATTTTTCTCCAAATACTAATTTCAAGAAATTGTCAAACTACTCAGACTGCAGCTGTGTGAAATCTTGACGGGCTATTTGACAATTAGATTTGTTTTAAGCTCTATGTCTAGACCACCTCCGGCTACCTGTTACACCTGTACAAATTTGCCACCCCTCTGCCACTGAAGGCCGCATCCACTTTTGTCACTTCCGGAGTTGGCTATTCCAATGATCTCCCATCCTCCACAAACTTCAGAAACACAAAACTTCAATCTTGATTCGTGTGCAGCCCTATTCATCATTTACCGACAGCTAACCCTACAACAGAATATATTAAACTTGAACTACACATTCTTCATGCCCTTGCTGCACCTTATCTCTCAAAGGTCCTTTAAGACTTATATCATCTTCCATGGAACCCTTAAGTCATCTGATTCAGATTTATTTTTATTGCAACTCCTCTTTACATTAACAGCGATGGATTTCTCTTTTTGCTGAAATTGCCTCCAATCTGCATGTAAATCCAGCAATCTCTCTCCTTTTAATGTTTTTTTTCACCTGCCAGATGCCTTCCCCATTTTGGTCCTTCACAAACCAGGGACCCCCCATGTGTCAGTGGATACGTTTGACATACCCAGTAATACATGGAGGACATCTCTAAAGTGTTTCTGAGAGAGAAGAAAAATACTGCGGATGCTGGAAATCCGAAACAAAAGCAGAAAACGCTGGAAAAACTCAGCAGGTCTAGCAGCATCTGTGCAAAGAGAATCAGAGTTAACTCAAAACGTTATAGCTCTCCCTCTAACTCCTCTCTGTTCCCACTGGTCTTGCCTTTTCCCAGTCCCACTAAAATGGTTTCTCTTGTTTGGAGTCCACACAACAATTATATGTGAACCATTCTCCTGTTATTTGTGCAGATACTGACAGATCCACTGGTACCTTCACCACTTTGTATCATTGGTTCAGGCTCACAATAGTTTCAATTTATCTATTTCTTTCTTCCTTGGTCCGTTTCTCTTTTGTAACATTCTGAGATTCAATGATCTGATACCCTGTCTGTACTGTGACATTTAAATAATCCTAACTCACTCTGTGACCCCCTCCCACCTACTCAATCTGCTTGCCCACGGAAACACCGCATGCATTAACAAAGAGCTAACTCTGTTCTTCCTTTCTTCAATCGTGTGTTCTAGTCTGCCCCGGTACAATTTCATCAAATGGAGCAGCTGGTAATCGTTGCATTCTGTCAAGATCTCAGTGATTGAAGAGTTTGGATCTGTGAATACAAATGAATAAAACAAATTGCTAGCAATATTCTATCTGGGCAACTACATTTCCTTTCATGCCAAGTGCCTCTGAAAACACATATACACAAGTGTTAAATTTCATTGAGTTGTACATGGCTCTACATGGTTGTATCAAATTTTCCCAACACAACCTGACTACAGCTGCTCCACTCCGGCCTCCACTCATTACGTTCTGTATCTGTAGCTGCTCTTGAATTTGACTTGGAACCACTAATTCAAGGAGTTCAGATTGACAGAGACAAATCTTTCTCTGATCACCTAGTTGATCCCCATTCTTGTTGGTAGTTTTAAAACCAATAATTTTAGTGTGAATCGACCATTTTAGAGTACGATTCAATATGTTAATTAGTATTGTAAGCAAATATAGTCAAGCAGCCATTTTGTACTAATCCAGGAGACATTTTAGAAACTAACCAGTTAATGCATTATTGGAAACCAGTCAGGATAAGTAGTGAGCCTCAAATGGGAGACAGTTAAAGAATAAGCAACTAGTTAATAGAGGTATGTCTGGTAAAATAACCGGTAAGAGAAAGTATGTAATATTTTATCTTTTATAATTAAACACTTGATTTTAAATACACTAATTGTATATTAGGAGATATCTGTACAGCGTAAGGTACATCTCAAACCAGACTGGAAAGATAAGGTGTGCTGAAACCGAAGCCTTTGTAACTTTGGCAAGTTACATTAAGATGGGTAATGAATAGGGTATTATTCAAGTATGAAACATTTTGAGCAGCCCATTGCATTACTGCATCAGGAGATGCTCACAGGTGTCTGAAGCCAATTATAAATTGGCAGATAGTTAAGTTAACCAATTATTGTTCAACAGTTAGGCTAATTCGAGATAAAAAATTGTGAGCTAAGGGTACAAAAATGAAGCCATTTTATTAGCATGTTATCCACATATTGCATTCTGAGGTCATCATCACTTCATGCGTTTGGTCTGTTCACCCAAGGAAGCCGTGAGCAGTCTATTTAGGTGTTAAGCTTTCTCTTTTTACTGTTAATTGAAACTTTGTCTTCTATCTTTTTAACTTCTGCTTCTTTAATTGTGAATAATCTTTTGAATTTACCAGTTGTAGTGTTCAGTCTTGCCTGATAGTTGAATTTAGTATGAAGCAAATAAATTATTAGATAATTCACAATTGGGGATTTATTGCAAACAATCTGTACTCATAAATTAGCAACATCATTAGCAACAGCATTAGTGCCAGCAACACACACTATTTCTTTCAGTCATTCGTGGGCTGTGAGCAGCCCTGCAAGTTCAACTTTTGTTGCCCAACCTTAGTTGCCTTTAAGAAAGTGGTGGTGAGCCACCTTCTTCAACTGCTGTAGTCCAGGTGGTGGAGATGCACCTACAGTCACCCACTGATGATGTTAATCTGATGCCATGAGAATTTATGGGATCCTGCAGTCAAAGTTGAGGACTCCCAGGGCCATTCCCTCCTGACTTCGTCAGCACTTCTGGTGAGTCTGTCTTTGTGCTGTTCTGGAGATGGTGATGGTGCTGCCTAAGACATTGGCTACTAGGTATTATTAGGTGAGTATGGCAATATCAGGTTGCTGCTTCAACAGTCTCTGGGGCAGATCTTCCAACATAGGCACAAGCCCCAAGATGTTAGTACGGAAGACTTTTCAGGTTCTACTGGCCAGGCTACTTCAGAAGGCAGTTCAGAGTGATTCACATGTCTGCCTGACCAGAAAAGGATGCCAGATTTCCTGTACCAGCTAGATTTTTATGACAACCCAGTCGTTCCATAGCCACCACAACAGATACAAGCTTTTTATTCCAGATTTATTATTAATTGAAATTACATAGAAGCTTCTGCCATTGTGGAATTTGACTTCCTCTCACATTAGTCCAGGCCTCTGGATTACTCATCTAGTAACATTACTACTATGCTACTGTTTGGACTCCTTCAGGCCATCTTCATAATTCTGATGTAAAATGAGAATTGATGAATTGTGGTTATTGTCCCAATGATCACCTCCTTAACTGTGTTTAACAACCGGAGATGCATTATCTTTGGGCCTAATGACTTATCCACTATGGCTATGTTGGTCAACTAGAAATTCGTCTCTACAGTGATCTTTAACTATGGTCACGCTTAATGCTCTATTTCACGAACGTTTGCACTTCCACCAGCAGTGAAAATAAAGGACATGTTTTGTTTCTTCCCAAAACTTCATCCCCCACAATCAGTTTCTCACAGTTTTCTTATTTCACGTCCCCACTGTTTTCTGGCCAGCAACATCCAACAGGAATTATGCCTTTTCCCTTTCTGCGTTACACTGCATACATAGGAATCCTGGCAGTGGTGTGTTACAGTTAACTCAGGGAGTCCAGGTTTCTGTGGCAAGAGACTGATACACACCTGTTATAGTCCAGAGCTATAAATATTGATGGTAGGGCACCCATGTTCTTTCCATCACATGGCTGACCAGGAATCTCTCATTCCTGCTACCTGCCATTTGCATGTGTTGGAAGGGTTTGCAGATTGATACAGAATCTATTTGGCCACGTTATGACCCCACCTTCCTTGGCCATTAAGTCCTGGGGTTGGACTCAAACCCAGATCTTCTGCCTCAGAGGCAGGGACACTTTCCAGTGCACCACAAGAACTTGGAACACCCTTACGTTCTACTGCAAGTGGCTCGGTGTCAAACTTTGTTTGATAATAATCCTGTGAAGTACGTGGGGATATTTTACCAAGTGGAAGGTCTTAAATTAAAGGATACTGTCCTTTATAATTACTATATTCCACAATTAGTTTTCTATTGCTTGAAATCTTATCAAAATCATTTCACTCAGCATCCTGTGAAAGCCCAATATCTAGATATCAGATCACATCTGCCAATTATGCTTGGACTGATTTGCAGATTTAGATATAATCATAGACTAATACAACACAGAAGACCATTCAGCCCATTGTGACTGTGTTAAGTATTTGATAGAGCTATCCAATTAGTCACACTTGCCTGCACTTTCCCATTTGCCCTGATTCTTTTGCCCCTTTAAGTATCAGTCTAATTCATTTTTAAAAAAATTGTTTTCACTACCCTTTCAGGGAGCACATTCCAGATTATAAAAACCCCTTGCTTACAAAGTGTTTTGCCATGTCGACTCAGGTAACACTAATTTTGGAAACTTTTTTTTTGTTTTGTTTCTTTTTGTTTTATATCAACTGACTTTCTCTGTCGCTACTTCAAAACCTATTTCCTGCTAATAATTTTTGTTCTTGATTTTCCTGGAGTTGGTGTTCCAAATATTTCACTTCATAATTCACATGTGCTATAAAAGAGCTTTTAGTTTGGGGATTTGATTATTTTAAAAATATAGTAAATGGGAAACGTGACTGAGAAACTGGTAATCTAAAGTGAGTGCAACCCACAAAGTTAAAAAGGTAACCTTAAGGTAACAATAAGGTCAGAGTTGTTCAGGGGAAAACCTTAAACAATAGATGACTCATCTTTAAACTCTTTATAGAGTCAGATTTAAATAAAGCATTTAAATTATTCAGGCAGCTCCTAGATCAAAGAAGCTAAAATCATCTTGGCAAACAAGTCTGGAAAGATGATACTTATATTCGTGGCAATAGAAATTATGTATGTGGTTCATAAAATCAAAGGGTTGTTTTGAAGGTAATATATACATATACAAGTTTACATTTCTGTTTGGAGCATCCCTAGAGTATGCCAAATTTCCTTGGGAATGGGCTGTGGGGGTTAGGGAGGAACCCTTCTACAATTTGTGTGCCTGTGTTTGCTCACAGAACCAGCCAGCAGTCATCTGCAGAACCAGAAGCAGTGGGGGCAGGCTGGAGAAATGTGCTCTGGGTATGTGCAAAGCTAGGACAAGGTGCATACAGGCCATTAGGAACTGGGGTGTTCCTGTTTTTAAGTTACCATGAGAGAAGGTAGTGAAGATTCAAAGTTCTGTTGAGGCTCCGACAGCTGTGACGTTTTGAAGGGAAGCTGGAGGGTCGCTTAGCCAAATGTTAATGGAAGGATCCACATGAACTCTCATACCTCAGATAAAAGCTGGAACACTGAGAAGTTAAAGTGAATTCCCCAGAGCTGTAGCATACCTTTGGGTTGGTACCAGAGGAGAAGTGAACAAACAGTCAAGTTTCTGTAAAGCATAAGGGAACTCTTGGGCAGGGTCGCTGAGGGTATAAGTAAAATGGGAACAGGATTTATAGCAATAGTTTTTATTTACAAGCTATAGCGTGGTTAGTAGTGCTGGCTTTATTTTTTTTATATGCAGTAATTTGTTTTGTTTAAAAACGTGAAATGTGGCATAATTCTTTCAGTTAATCACTGGGTGTCACAGATTGCTTTTTAAACATTAACGGCCTCTAAGGAGATAAAAAAAAAAACTTTTGTTGGTTATTACTCCATGATAACATCTCTAACACTACTGCGGAAGTAATGTGAATACAGGAAGCGCAGCAGTTCAAGGAGTAAACCTATCACCTTTTCAAAGTGTCTACAGGTGGGATGTAAAAGTGGACTTGTTAGCATCACTCACACCCAGTGAACAATATTGAATGACAATATTGAATCCAATACAGTGACATGGCCACAGCTGCAGTATTTTGGTCTCTGCTAGAAAGCATTGAGGTCGAAACGGCCAACAAGCCTCAGCTCTGAGGGGAGGTTGCAAGGCCTTATAATTTACACAGTAAAGAGAAGGCAGAGGAAAGGGAAAATTGGCAGAAGGACAAAGGCTAAGATCCATCCAGTTTTCCTTCCAACATCCTGGTAGCTGCATAATATGAGAATAGAGTTGCTGACCAATTATAGCAACCAATCTCTGAATCGTGTTCATTAGTAAGTCACTTCGTTCTTCCACAAGATTTGTCACCTTATCTGAGATATTTCAATATTCAGATCTGATGGAGTCAGTGAGAGTTTGGCCCCACCTAATGATCTGATACGTATCCCTCTTCTGGGCTACGGCTCAGATTGGAGTCATCTCTTAAATCAATTCACTTTACTCCAAAATACACACAAGATCCAATTGTGGCCATGGTTTGTGACAGAAAAAAATTGATCTGCATGATCTGCCTCGTGCTGAATAATTGTGCTTGGTGGTTAGTCTTTCCAAGTCACATTCTCACCATTGCTACCTTAATTTGTAACCTTTATGTACTGTCTACAGGGTCAGTATTTACTGAAGCGAATGGGACTTACTTTCTCCCCAGTCGATATATGGAAATTCTGAATATGAAAGGTTGTCTTTGATTGGGGCTCTCACAATCCTGCATTGGTTCACCTGCTGTTGTTTCTCAGTCTACAATCACGGATTACTGTCAGCTGTGGACTATTCTCAACCCCTTTCTTTTGCCATGAGATCTAATTATGACAAAACACAAAAACAATACTGATGGTTGAAAGTAAAATGTAATGAACACTTTACTTCTGCTTAATAAAATTATAAGTTGAAGGTCAAGTATTTCAGTTTGGTTTCGTCCCTTACCATAGATTCTGGTCCCTTCAGCTGGGCTTAGGGCAATTCCGCAGAGTTCAGAGACATACAAGTGCCCATCCTCCTCGGGTCACAGTGTCTGATCTCACTGGCTCCATCCTCCCCAGGTTACTCATTCACAAACACTCAGCTCCAGGACTGTGGGTTTAGTCTGGAGTTTTTCCATCAAAGTGAAAGTCTGGCTGCCTGAGCCTTCCACATGTTCAATTAGGTTGACTGAAATATGACTTTTTTTTCTGAAACTGCAAAGTAATCTACCTAAACTTTAATTAGGAGACCATCCCTTATATTCTGACCCGGTTCAGTCCATTTGTTTATTATCTATCCCAGACTATCCCTTGTATTCTGAACCTGCTCAGTCCTTTCCCTTCACTTTCTGTCCCAGACTATCCTTTTTATTTTACCTGGTTAGTCAATTCCCTTCACTTTCTATCCCAGACCATCCCCTTTATTCTGACCTGGTTAGTCCATTCCCTTCAATTTCTGTCCCAGACTATCCCCTTTATTTTGACCTGGTTAGTCCATTCCCTTCACTTTCTGTCCCAGACTATCCCCTTAATTCTGACCTGGTTAGTCCATTCCCTTCAATTTCTGTCCCAGACTATCCCCTTAATTCTGACCTGGGTAGTCCATTCCCTTTACTTTCTATCCCAGACCATCCTCTTTATTCTGACCTGGTTAGTCCATTCCCTTCACTTTGTCCCAGACTATCCCTTGTATTCTGAACTGGTTTAGTCCATTCCCTTTTCATTCTATCCCAGACCATCCCCTTCATTCTGACCTGGTTAGTCTATTCCCTTTACTTCCTATCCCAGACCATCTTCTTTATTCTGACCCGGTTCAGTCCATTCCCTCTACTTTGTATCCTTGGCCATCCCCTGTATTCTGACCTGATTCAGTCCATTCCGTGGGGGTGGGGGCGAAGGGAGGTTGGTTTATCCTGTTTGACTGTGAACTTCCTCCCAGTTGTGTCTATAATATTGGGGCTGCCAGTCGCTCTGTCAGAGCCGTGCTCACTCAGTAACAGAGACCCGTCCCCTGTAACCCAGCAACCAGGACTCTATCAAATCCAGCACAAACCGGCCCAGCGACACTCCGGAGAAATCTGAAAATCCCCGGATTACGGTCAGCAAACAGCAGCACTGCGCCGTCGCGGCAGGGTCAAGATAGTCTCACTGGGCTTGCGCAAGATTGGGACCTCGCTGCGCTTGCGTGAGGGGTGCCAGTGAGCCTCATTGCGCCTGCGCGGCAAACAACGCGTTGAGGGAAGCCATACTGTGGAAGAACCTGCCTCTTTTGCAAACGGTTGTTTGAGCGAAATAAGAGACAAAGAAAACAGCTGCAGTACGCATCAGGTCCGGCAACATCTGTGAAGAGAAAGACAGAGTTAACGTTTCAGGCCGGCGTTGAGCTCCGTTTTCCGACTGAAATTCGGCAGCGATCTGCGCGCGGGTTGCGGGTGAGTTCGGCAGGCCTAACTGGAAAGTAGTGGCCTGCTTTCGGTTGATCACGACTCCGAGAGATGAGACCGCTTCCAGGCCAGCAACCGCTCGCGGCCTGGCCCGCTCATAGGCGCTTTAACGGCTGGGCCCCGTGATTCCAACCCGCCACGAGTCTGACAAATGGGAGGGGGGGGGGCGGGCTTTTGCAAAGGGCCTGACCCGATTGGGAGATAGGGCCGCCAATCAGCTGTTTCCAGCCAATGGCAGACGGGGGACGTTAATTTATGCGGAGCTCGCTCTGGAGGGGCATGGGCTACGCGCCAGGAGAAGCAAGAGGGAAGGCTATTCGGCCCCTTCGATCTTGTTCTGCCATTCAGTAGAACCATAGCTGATCTAATGTAAAAGCAGAAAATGCTGGGCAAAAAGAACTTCAGGTCTGGCAGCATCTGCGGAGAGGGAAACAGGGCGAACGTTTCGAGCCCATATTACTCCTGTTCAATCGTTCCTCGTCGGGCAAACCCCTTTTCTCCCAGGAATCACCCTAATGAACCTTCTCTGCACTGCTCCTGCTGCATATCCAACCCTACCTTGGAACCACGTTAAATATTTTCAAGGCTAAGTTGGCCAGATGTTTGATCCACAAGGGAGTTGAGGGTTATAGGCTTAATAACTGTAATTATGTATTGTGAAAATTGCATTTATGAGGAGAGATTGGATAGTCTGGGGTTGTTTTTCTTGGAACCGCAGAGACACGGGGGGGGGTGGGGGGGGGGGGTGACCTGATGTGGACGAGCTTATGAGGGACCTAGGTAGAGTAGACAGGAATGCCCTGTTTCCCTGAGCAGAGAGGTCAGTTAAACGGGGGGCACAGATTTAAGCTGCTAGTGGAAGAATTAGAGGGGTCATAAGGAAAAACCACAACGCAGAGGGTGGTGGGTATTTGGGATGCACTGCCTGGTTGAGTGGTGGAGGCAGAAAGCCTGAACTCATTTAAAAGACAAAACAAAAACAGAATTACCTGGAAAAACTCAGCAGGTCTGGCAGCATCGGCGGAGAAGAAAAGAGTTGACGTTTCGAGTCCTCATGACCCTTCGACAGAACTTGATTTCGAGTCCAAGAAAGAGTTGAAATATAAGCTGGTTTAAGGTGTGTGTGTGGGGGGCGGAGAGATAGAGAGAGAGAGAGGTGCTTGTGTAGACAAACAAGCAGTGATAGAAGCAGATCATCAAAAGATGTCAGCGACAATGGTACAAAAGAACACATAGGTGTTAAAGTTAAAGTTGGTGATATTATCTAAACGAATGTGCTAATTAAGAATGGATGGTAGGGCACTCAAGGTACAGCTCTAGTGGGGGTGGGGGGAGCATAAAAGATTTTAAAATATTTAAAAATAATGGAAATAGGTGGGAAAAGAAAAATCTATAAAATTTATAGGGAAAAAAAAGGGGAAAAAGGGGGAAACAGAAAGGGGGTGGGGATGGGGGAGGGAGCTCACGACCTAAAGTTATTGAATTCAATATTCAGACCGGAAGGCTGTAAGGTGCCTAGTCGGAAGATGAGGTGTTGTTCCTCCAGTTTGCGTTGGGCTTCACTGGAACAATGCAGTAAGCCAAGGACAGACATGTGGGCAAGAGAGCAGGGTGGAGTGTTAAAATGGCAAGCGACAGGGAGGTTTGGGTCATTCTTGCGGACAGACCGCAGGTGTTCTGCAAAGCGGTCGCCCAGTTTACGTTTGGTCTCCAATGTAGATGAGACCACATTGGGAGCAACGAATGCAGTAGACTAAGTTGGGGGAAATGCAAGTGAAATGCTGCTTCACTTGAAAGGAGTGTTTGGGCCCTTGGACGGTGAGGAGAGAGGAAGTGAAGGGGCAGGTGTTACATCTTTTGCGTGGGCATGGGGTGGTGCCATAGGAGGGGGTTGAGGAGTAGGGGATGATGGAGGAGTGGACCAGGGTGTCCCGGAGGGAGCGATCCCTACGGAATGCCGATAAGGGGGGTGAAGGGAAGATGTGTTTGGTGGTGGCATCATGCTGGAGTTGGTGGAAATGGCGGAGGATGATCCTTTGAATGCGGAGGCTGGTGGGGTGATAAGTGAGGACAAGGGGGACCCTATCATGTTTCTGGGAGGGAGGAGAAGGCGTGAGGGCGGATGCGCGGGAGATGGGCCGGACACGGTTGAGGGCCCTGTCAACGACCGTCGGTGGAAAACCTCGGTTAAGGAAGAAGGAGGACATGTCAGAGGAACCGTTTTTGAAGGTAGCATCATCGGAACAGATGCGACGAAGGCGAAGGACCTGGGAGAATGGGATGGAGTCCTTACAGGAAGCGGGGTGTGAGGAGCTGTAGTCGAGGTAGCTGTGGGAGTCGGTGGGTCCAGCTAGCTCGACTACAGCTCCTCACACCCCGCTTCCTGTAAGGACTCCATCCCATTCTCCCAGTTCCTTCGCCTTCGTCGCATCTGTTCCGATGATGCTACCTTCAAAAACGGTTCCTCTGACATGTCCTCCTTCTTCCTTAACCGAGGTTTTCCACCGACGGTCGTTGACAGGGCCCTCAACCGTGTCTGGCCCACCTCCCGCGCATCCGCCCTCATGCCTTCTCCTCCCTCCCAGAAACATGATAGGGTCCCCCTTGTCCTCACTTATCACCCCACCAGCCTCCGCATTCAAAGGATCATCCTCCGCCATTTCCGCCAACTCCAGCATGATGCCACCACCAAACACATCTTCCCTTCACCCCCCTTATCGGCATTCCGTAGGGATCGCTCCCTCCGGGACACCCTGGTCCACTCCTGCATCACCCCCTACTCCTCAACCCCCTCCTATGGCACCACCCCATGCCCACGCAAAAGATGTAACACCTGCCCCTTCACTTCCTCTCTCCTCACCGTCCAAGGGCCCAAACACTCCTTTCAAGTGAAGCAGCATTTCACTTGTATTTCCCCCAACTTAGTCTACTGCATTCGTTGCTCCCAATGTGGTCTCCTCTACATTGGAGAGACCAAACGTAAACTGGGCGACCGCTTTGCAGAACACCTGCGGTCTGTCCGCAAGAATGACCCAAACCTCCCTGTCGCTTGCCATTTTAACACTCCACCCTGCTCTCTTGCCCACATGTCTGTCCTTGGCTTACTGCATTGTTCCAGTGAAGCCCAACGCAAACTGGAGGAACAACACCTCATCTTCCGACTAGGCACCTTACAGCCTTCCGGTCTGAATATTGAATTCAATAACTTTAGGTCGTGAGCTCCCTCCCCCATCCCCACCCCCTTTCTGTTTCCCCCTTTTTCCCCTTTTTTTTCCCTATAAATTTTATAGATTTTTCTTTTCCCACCTATTTCCATTATTTTTAAATATTTTAAAATCTTTTATGCTCCCCCCACCCCCACTAGAGCTGTACCTTGAGTGCCCTACCATCCATTCTTAATTAGCACATTCGTTTAGATAATATCACCAACTTTAACTTTAACACCTATGTGTTCTTTTGTACCATTGTCGCTGACATCTTTTGATGATCTGCTTCTATCACTGCTTGTTTGTCTACACAAGCACCTCTCTCTCTCTCTATCTCTCCGCCCCCCCACACACACACCTTAAACCAGCTTATATTTCAACTCTTTCTTGGACTCGAAATCAAGTTCTGTCGAAGGGTCATGAGGACTCGAAACGTCAACTCTTTTCTTCTCCGCCGATGCTGCCAGACCTGCTGAGTTTTTCCAGGTAATTCTGTTTTTGTTTTGGATTTCCAGCATCCGCAGTTTTCTTTGTTTTTATCATTTAAAAGACACCTGGATCTGCACCTGATGTGCTGTAACCTGCAAGGCTATGGACCAGATGCTGGAAGGTGGGGTTATAATGGGCAGCTTTTTTTATTACTTTTTTTTGGCTGGTGCAGAGTGGCCTCTTTCTGTGCTGTAACTTTTCTATGGTTCTATGACTGAAGAAATTGGCTTTGTGAATTATTTTTCATTATTTTTTTCTGTTACCTGCTGTAGACCTGAGGTCTCCTGCATTCCACAATAGCAGCCATCTCTCCTGGTGGTGCTGCTGAGACTCCCAAGCTGCCAGACTAGTAACATGGAGAGCCCACAGTTGAGAGCCCGCAATTGGATTGCAGGCCCACGGGTGGTCAGTTAGGAGGCCACTTGTGGTAAAATTGCCTAGCAGGTGCTGCTACCAGCAAATGTTAGCTCGGGACCTGCTTTTTGCCCCAATGTCTGGGTCCTGACGCACCTTGTAAAATTCAGCCCATGTGCCTCACGTTCTGTTCCCTCCAGTGATTCCACCTGTGTCCCAACCAATGTCTCGCTTTGAACCATTCTGTTCATAACCTCAGCATTCCATTTGATGCCAGGCTGTGCGTCCAACATAATATCCTGTCCCATCATAATGATTGCCCCCTTCCAGCTCTGTAACATCACGATCATCATCATACTTCAGGCCTATAGCTTAGAGAAATGACTGATCAGTGACCAAGTAATTTTTGGATTTGCACAGCGGGAAAGGAAAGAACGTTGACCAAGTGTTTGATGAGATGCAAGGACAGGGGACACACAACTATCAATTCTACAACTTATCTATATAGAAAATGCATAAATAAATATAAATAAATTTGTGTGTGTGTATAGATATGACAACATTGATACGTATGTGGAGATATACTATATACTGTGAGTACATATGTATGTGTGTGTGTGTAATCTTTGCTGTGCAGCGTCTCATTGTTTAAAGTTTCCTGATTTATAGCATAACTTTAATGAGGAACAGCGGTAAATGTCCTCACCTCTGACTCCACTAATTAGTCAGATGCAGAGACCATAAGAGATATGATAAATATATTCAAATAGAAACCCCAAGCAGGTCACATCTCCGTGAACACATGGACTTGTCACTGCTAGTAGAGACCAGAAAAATTACACGCAGCTATATATTATGTTTTTGGGGATACCATATTCATAAAAACTACAATAGCAACACTAAGTGAACTTAAAATATGAAACACAAATAAATGAATAAAATAATGCAGTATCACCTCTGCGTAAAACCGAGTGAAGGACCATTTAATTCATCACCCATTGCACGTTTCCCTGCAGAATATTCTTTACTTCAGGATTTTTTCTGTTATTCATTCATGAGATGTGAGCTTCACTGGCTGGGCCAGTTTTTATTGCCCATCCCTAATTGCCCTTCAGAAGCTACCTTCTTGAAACGCTGCAGTCCATGTGCTGTACGTACACCCACAGTGCTGTTAGGGAGCTCCAGTATTTTGACCTGGTGACAGTGAAGAAACGGCAATATATTTCCAAGTTAGGATGGTGAGTGACTTGGAGGAAACTTCCAGGTGCTGGTGTTCCCATCTATCTGCTGCACTTGTCCTAGGTGGTAGTGGTTTAGGTTTGGAAGGTGCTGTTGAAGGACCCTTGGTGAATACCTGCAGTGCATCTTGTAGCTGGAACACACTGCTGCTGTGTGTCGGTAGTGCGGGGGAGTGAATGTTTGTGAATGTGGTGCCAATCAAGCAGGCTGCTTTGTCCTGGATGGTTTTGAGCTTTTTGAGTGTTGTGGGAGCTGCACTCATCCAGGCAAAAGGACAGTATTCCATCACAGTCCTGACTTGTGCTTTGTAGATGATGAACAGGCTTTGGGGAATCAGGTGGTGAGTTACTTGCCACAGGATTCCTAGCCTCTGACCTGCTCTTGTAGCCACAGTATTTATATGGCTCTTTCAGTTCAGTTGCTGGTCAATGGTAACCCTCCCCAGGATGTTGATAGTGAGGGACTAAGACTGGCTTTACCCTGCACCTGTTGAGTTAATCTTACCAATGGAAGCTTCCAGTGTTCAGTCTCGGCTGATGCAAACCTGCCTGAAACAATGTTGTGGAGCTCAATTAGACTCACTGGATTTCACGAGGCAGCTGTCTGTGTGATACCTGATGTGAAATGTTGATTGTAACACTGGGGAATCCTCTGAGAACTATTAACCGTTGTACTCACTGGGGGAAGGAGGGGTTGATATAATGGTCAGTAAAGCAATGTCTTTCCATTTTAATATTTTCATGTAACCTTCCTTTTAATATTACGTTTATACAGAATCTAGGGACACCTGTCAATACCATGGCTGAAGTTCAGGAAGGTTCAAACAGCGGAGAAGATCCAACACCAGCAAAAAAAATGAAAATGGACATAGGTAGGGTAATAAAGTACTTTACAATATAATTTAATTCCTGACAAAGGATCCAATCTCAAGAAAGAACCTGCAGCTCATTCAGGAACCGGGAATAGGAGAGGGCACGTGTAGAAAAAGAGAAATAAGTGACTATCTGGAGGGACATCGCAGTCACAGGTGGAGGGAGCCTGTGAGTACTAGAACTGCCCAGTAGATAGCTAGTATCGGGGACTGTACTAAGGCAGTGACTCAGAGCGTGGTCTCCAGTGTGACATGAAGAATCAGGAGCCAACCAAGTGGGGAGGGAGTGAGGCTGGTGGAGCACAGAAAATGGTGAGCCATAGAGGTGGGAGATTCTGTAATCCGGCGAATGGACTTAGTTTTCTGCAGTGCTTAGTAAGTCCCAAATGATGTTACCTTTCCAACAACAGAAGTAAAACCATTCTGGAACGGGTGAACCAAACGCTGCAAAGGAGAAATGAAAATCATCATGGTTGAAACCAGTATCACTGTTGGAAATCTGCTTCTGAAAGGAATATAAAAATTTATATTCTAGACTGGATAACTAGGCATCAAGTTGGTGATCTTTGATTTTGTTTTATTTGTTGATGGGATGTGAGAGTCACTGGCAAAACTAGCATTTGTTGCCAATCCCTAATTGCCTTTGAGAAGGTGGTGATGAGCTGTTTTCTTGAACAACTGAAGTCCATGCGGCGTGGATACACCCACAGTGTACTGGGCTGCATAGGAGGGCAATATGAGACAGGCCAATAAGCATTGCTGTGCTGGAACAGGATGAAAGGGTTCACTTTCTTGGGGCACTAGAATGAGTTCAGTGAGGATGGAAGGGGTGACTACGATTTGAATCAACCACAACGACGGTTTTGCAAAAAGAAAATGGAGTAGTGGGAAATACCTGGTTCTGAGATTAGAAAGCGGAATTCGTAAAACTGGTGGATGTGAAATTTAGGTAGGAAGATTCATGATTTTGACCCAACAGCGATGAAGAAACACAATGTGTGTTGCAAGTTTGGATGGTGTGAGAATGTAAATAGGAGGTGATGATGTTCCCACACACCTGTACTTGTCCTTCTGGGTAGTGTGATCTTAGATGTGTATGAGACTGAGTGAAATGATCCTGATTCTAATATTTTGAGGAGAGTGAAAAACTAGTTGTGGATTCCGATGTGAAGGAAGGATTATGTGACAGTACCAGAACTTAAGGATATTGCCTCTACTTAAATTAGATTCAATATATGTACAGTTCCGGAATGGGTCAGGAAACAGCACATTTCTGCGTATTGCAGATAATTGATTTATATTTCAAGGTTGAATTAGTGAATATTTGCAGACTCGTTTCAATACAGGTAAAACATGTTCGAAAAGCTTGCACACTTTTTTTCAGGATTGACTACAGAGATCGTTGGAGTGTGACGCACATGTTATATTCAGGTTTTCAGATGGCGATTGAGACTGTGGCTATTTGTATTCACAGATCCAAACTCTGCCATCACCGAGCTCCTGAAAAAGTGTGACGATTACCGGCTGTTCCGGTTGATTAAATTCTACCAGGACAGACTAGAACAGGCGATTGAAGAAGGGGTGGAGCGACTCAGTCTCATGTTAAAAGATAGTGACCATTTCAGTGAGCAGGAGAATCAGGTAAGTAGGAGGGATGAGGAATAAGGTCGGTTTATTTGGGTCAGATTCATTCTTATCCCATTGAAGTTGGCTTTCCCCCAGTTAATTATTCTTACTCTCTATTGTTCTCTTTCCTTTTCCATAGCCAACCTAAACCTTAAGATTCAGTGATCACTGTCCCCTACAGACACTTGATCCACTTGGCTCACCTCATTCCCAAGAACAGGCCCAGCAATACCTCCTTCTCAGTTTTCTCGCTGCTTCCCTCACTCCAGAAACGTCCCTTCACTGCCCACCTGTGTTCTGATTTGCTGCTGTTTTAATTCTGAGTAAGTTACAAAGTGTGACAGCAGGAAGTAAGTGTGAGAAACAAATGGATCATGTCAGTCCTCTGATGTCATGTTGAACCATGAAGGATAAAGAACAAATTTAAAATTTAGTTTATTCACATTTCTTTGCTATTAATGACTGAATCAAGTTATGGACAGAGTGTTCAGTCTGTTTGGAATGGACCAATACTCAGCCAAGTGACAGCTTTACATGCTCAAAACAACTGGGAAATTCCATCACTGAGCAGATTCTTTCCTTCTCATTCCCAGTGTTTAATATTTCAGTCTGCTCCTCAATTATCCATTGTTGTTCTTTACAGAAAGTTACTGAGCTCACAGAGAAGAGAAGCAGGGCGGACAGTTCCAAACTGCTGCTGAATCTAGTGATGGAGAAAGGCTCTCAGGCCCGAAGAGTGATGTGGGAATCCTTGGTGAAAATATGTGATGGGTTACCAAAATTGGATGAAATACTGAAAGAAATACAAGAACGTGGTATGGGAATATTACACAATGCATTCAATTTCAGATTCAAACACTGCAGATTGTATGGTTATATTACACAGATCTGACCTTGTGAAATTTAATTGCTTTCAATAGGTTCTGATTCATTTGATTACATGGACACAGCACAAGATTTATCTGCAGTACCCAGTCAGCTGGAAGGTAAGGGACGAAATAGAGATTTCAAACTGTTTATTCCACTTGTGAGAATTGGACTGTTTGACTGTATTTGTTTGCTTAGAAATTGTCAAAATTTGTCAATCCGATGTTCAGAATCTGGGAAAACACAAATAAACATATTATGGTTTTGTTTTCAAACATCAACTATCAATCGTAAAATCAACTCAAAATTCATGTCATTTATGACACATTCTGTAAATATCTGGATGATGTATTATTTCAGCATATTGAGCAGCTGTCTATTTTAACCTGTGAAGAATCACTTACAGCTGGCAGCATCCTGATAACACCATAAAACTCCATGTACATCTGGCAGGATTCTGATACACTGTAAAACTCTGTACACATCTAGAAGGATCCTGATTCACTGTGAAATTCCATGCACACCTGCCAGGTTCTTGATCCACTGTGAAACCTCTTACACACATGGCAGCATCCTGATAACACTGTGGAACCCCAAACACACCTTCCTCCTATCATAAGGTCAGAAGTGGGGATGTTCGCTGATGGTTGCACAGTGTTTAGCACCATTCGCGACTCCTCAGATACTGAAGCAGTCCATGTCCAAATGCAGCAAGACCTGGACAATATCCAGCCTTGGGCTGACAAGTGGCAAGTAACATTCGCTCCACACAAGTGCCAGGCAATTACTGTCTTCAACAAAAGAGAATCTAACCATCTCCCCTTGATGTTCAATGGCGTTACCATCATTGAATTCCCCACTAACAACATTCTGGGGGTTAAATACTGTGGCTATAAGAGCAGATCAGAGGCTATGAATCCTGGGACAAGTATCTCACCTCCTGACTCCCCAAAGCCTGTCCACCAGTAAGGAGTCTGATGGAATACTCCCCACTTGCCTGGATAAGTGCAGCTCCCACAACACTCAAGAAGTTCAACAGCGTCCAGGACAAAGCAGCCTGTTTGATTGGCACCTCACCCACAAGCATTCACTCTCCCCACCACTGATGTACAGTAGCAGCAGTGTGTACGATCTACAAGATGCACTGTAGGAATTCACCAAGCCTCCTTAGAGAGCACTTCCAAACCCTTGACCTCTACCATCTAGAAGGACAAGTGCAGCAGACAGATGGGAACACCAGCACCTGAAACTTCCCTCCAAGTCACTACCATTTTGACTTGGAAATATATCGCTGTTCCTTCACTGTCACTGGTTCAAAATACTGGAACTCCCTCACAGCATTGTGGGTGTACCTACATCACATTGGACTACAGCGTTTCAAGAAGGCAGCGCACCACCACTTTCTGAAGAGCAACTAGGGATGGGCAATAAATGCTGGCCCAGCCAGTGAAGCCCACATCCCACGAATGAAAAAAAAAAGGATCCTAATAGACTGTGAAAACCCCGTACACATCTGGCAAGATCTTCAATACACTGTGAAACCCTGTATATATCTGGCAAGTTCCTTGATACACTGAGACCCCATACGCACCTGGCAGGATCTTGATACATTTGTAAAACCCCATACACACGTGCCAACTGACCCATAAATTCCATCACTACGGTTAAGGACTGCAACTCTGAACATTGCAGAGAAACCAAGAATCTCAGTCCGCAATTTACATGTGCCCAATATGGAATTTGCTATCATAGTTACCCTCTAATAACTGTGAGCACTGATAACTTTACTTAGTATTTAAGCAAACTCCAGGCCAATGTTCAGGTTGGCTTGGATACTATTGACTATCTTTCTTATTGCAATGCAAGGGAGAAAATGATTCCGCTCAAAGCATAGTCCTTTAATTCAGGAATCTTTTCAGACCCAAAGTGGTGACTAGCAAATTAGATGTAAATTATCAAACCTGCAATATAGGAAACCGAAAACCAAAATTAAGCAACTGAGAATATTTATTGGGCAGTCAGATGAACATTGTATTGAGTGAAGTGGATGCAATTCTATTTCAAATTCTGATCAGTAATTATAGCAGGACTATTGTAAAAACCCAATTCAATGAATATATGTATAAATCTGCTGAAGTATTGTTTGCAAATTCTGAAACAGTAGAACAGAAAGATGATCGAGGACAGGAGAAAGTCATTTGGACAAATAAGCCTGTCCTTGTTAGGGTGCTGACCACACCTACCTCTCTACCCAGTGTATCCTCATGAATGCAATCATGTTTCTCCAGACGTCATTTACACTGCATTCTTCGTGTCCTTCTCTTGTGACTGGTCTTCCCACTCTATTACCCATTGATAAAAGATTAGCTGTTTTTCCTCCTCCTCCATTAGTAATTATTTTGTAAACACTGTAGCTCCTGTATCTTGAGGGTTGGCCAACAGGAGGCAGTATGACCTCGCTAGAGGAGTGACCGAGTGGAAGGTGTTGAGGGCTCAGGATAGGAGCAGCAATAACAGTGTTCTTTTCTTCCTGAGTTTTGCCTGTGCCAGCTTTGATGCAGGCAGCTGCCTGGGACGTCACTCAGCTGTAACTTCATTTACTGGGTGTGCACTGTCAGCAATTGCGGGTCAGCAAACACAGCCTTTTGGAAAATGTGATGCCGTTTCCTGCAATTTAGTTGTGAATTCCATTAAAGCATTTCAAACCAAAGTCTCTTTTACCCGCATTAAATGTATCAAACTCCCTTCCACTTCCCTTAATCTAAACTTCAATCACCTTTCTGATTTGCCATTGTATCCCATATTGCAATGGCAGTAGTCTTTATCTACATGCAGGATATGATAGAGATGCATGTATTGTCCAGAATACCTGCACAAGTCCTCTTATAACATCAATTTAGCTCTGTCTATTCATAGCCTGATCCTCTCTCAGTGCATGCAATTCCCCAGATAACCTGCCTGAGCCCTGGCATGATGAGACAGGAACTTCTGTTGAGGGAATGAGAGGTTTAGAGGCGTAATCTAGAACTCGGAGTACTGACAGATGAAGGTAAGCCACCAGTGAAGGTCGGTGATCACAGGGCTATTTGGGAAACAGGATTTGGTGTGAGATGGATATGAGCAGCAGATTTTTTGATGAGCTCAAGATTATGGAGGGTGCAAGATGGAAGGCTGGCCAAGAGAGCATTGGAGTAGTCAAGTGTAGAGGCAACAAATGGTTAAAAGATGGTTACCACAGCAAATCAGCTGCGGGGGAAGAGCAGAGATGGGTGAAATAGAGGTGGTGGATACAGGCACCCTTTGTGATGGAGATTATATGGGATTGGAAGCTTAGTTAATGATCTGATCAAATGCTAAGTGGTACCTCTGTCCATTTGCAGTCTCACTCACTTATTAGCTCAATTCTCTCTCTCCCTTTCAGTCTCTTTCTCATTTTACACATTACCAAAGATAACCCATCCTTGATCCCATAGAATAACAGTGAAACTCCTCACGATTCACAGCCTGTCCATATCACACTGATATATACTCAGAAATAGGGTGAAGCATGTAGAAACAAGTGAGGATTTTAAACTATTATTGAACATTGTTCACTTTCAAGCAAGGTTTCCAGTAATTGGGATTTAATTTCTACACAGATTTCTACTGAAACTGTGAATTAAATCCTATAAGAATGGTATTGAGAAATTGTTTTTATGGCTGTGTAACTAACGTTCAGAACTGTCTGTTCTAATTCAAGATGTTCAACAGAAACACAAAGACACGCTGCGGGAACAAACTGAAACACTCAGAGTTAACTCTATCCTAATCAAGGAGACGGTTAAGCTTTTCCAATTAGTTGATCATTATGCCGAGCTGTCGGTCATTTCCATTCCTCGTGATATTCAGCTTGTAGAGCACGAACTGCTGGCAAGAAGCAGAGAGCATGACGTGTGGCGAGAGAAACATCTCCGAAAAGAAATGGAAAAAATCCAACCTGAGCAACTGTTCCAGAGCAGTTCAACTGAGACAGAAGGCAAGCCTAGGAGATCAGCAGCAGTGAGCGGAGTCCAAGGGATTGGGAAAACAACAATGGTGCAAAAGATTGTTTATGACTGGGCCACTGGGAAAATATACCCACATTTTCAATTTGTTTTCAGTTTTGAATTCCGGGATTTGAATGCTATCAACTGTAAAATAAACTTGAGGAATCTGATACTTACTTTCTATCCTTACTTGTTCAATGTTTTGGGAGAGCTCTGGAAAAACCCAGAAGGATTGCTATTTATATTTGATGGCTTGGATAAATTCAAGAACAGTGTCAATTTTGCTGACAGTCAGAGAAATATAGAACCCAAGTCCATGTGCACAGATCCTGAATTCCAGTGCGAAGTGTCTGACATTGTGTACAGTTTAATACAGAACAAGTTGCTTCCAGGATGTTCAGTGCTAGTGACTAGCCGCCCCACTGCATTACAGTTACTGGAAAAGGCTGAGATCAATGTCTGGGCTGAAATCCTGGGAATTGTTGGTGAAAAAAGGAAGGAATATTTCAACAAGATTTTTGAAGATCAGACAGTGGCAGCAGCTGTTTTCAAACATGTGGAGGAAAATGAGATCCTGTACACTATGAGCTACAACCCTTCCTACTGCTGGATCCTTGGCCTGTCATTGGGTCCTTTTTTTACACAAGGAGATGGGAAAGAGCAGCAAGTTCCAAAGACCATCACCCAGCTGTATTCTCAGTATATTTATAACATTCTGAAAAACCATGGCCAAGAGATTGAAAACCCCCGTGATGTGTTTCTGAAGATTGGAGAGATGGCCTTCGCAGGAATCTCTGAGAAAAAGACTGTATTCACAAATGAAGATTTGATTAAGTATGGTACGCAACCTTCCCAGTTCCTGTCTCACTTCCTGGAGGAACTTCTGGAAAGAGATGATTCTGCCCAGAGTGTGGCGTACACATTCCCACACCTCACCATCCAGGAGTTTGTCGCTGCACTCGCACAATTCCTGACTCCAGACCCCAAGGACATTGGGAAGCTCCTCGGTGAAGCCCATAGCAAAGAAGGTGGGAGATTTGAGATATTTCTCCGTTTTGTTTCTGGTCTCTCCTCCCCACAGTCAGCTCAGCCCCTGGAGGAGTTCCTGGGTCCATTTCTTCAACAGACGAGCAGCCGAGTGATTGACTGGGTGAAGGAGAAAGTTAAAGGACAACTTGGAAACACAAAGAGTAAAATTGGTAAAAGAAGCCATATGAACACTTTGCACTACCTATCTGAGTCTCAGAATAAAGTACTGGCACAATCAACAGTGGGATCCGTGGAGACATTTAAATTTTGTGGTTTGCGACTGACCCCAATTGACTGTGTGGTCCTGTCTCATGTTATTGGACTCTGTAATACAATAAAACACCTCAACCTTGAGAATTGCTTCATTCAGTATGAAGGACTCCAGCGGCTGGGACCTGTACTGTACAAATGCCGGGAGTTGAGGTAACGGTTTATTTGTCTCTCACTGTCAGCACCTTGCAGAGCCGTCATGGATTGTGTCATTCCTCCATCAGGAAGGGAATGAACAGTTCAGTTAAACCAGAGAGAAGCTGATGCAGCACAGACATGACCAATAATTAAGAGTATCAGCTAGCAATTCCGTCAGGACTGGAGAATCTAAAATGAATCCCTGTGAACCAGGAGAGATTTTCCAGTCTCTTGGATCAGTAAGGACAGATCACTGACACGGCCTGATAATCTAGTTACAGATCATAGTTAGTGAGGCTGGAGAGTTGAATATAAATATAATATAAGCTAGCAGTGCAGGAAATTCATGTAAATTATATCCCATGTCCACCATTTTAATTAGAAACAGAACAGAAACCTAAGTTTAAGAAAATTAAAAATTTGATATTGCGGGACTAGTTTCCTGGATTGAGAATGCTGGGGAAATTGAAATTCTTTCTGCTTTAAATGTTTTGAATTATTCAGATCCTGAACATTAAGTATGATATGACATTTGGCAGTGTAAATATGCTGATTAACAAGATCAATTTGACCATGTTGTGGGTTTTATCCCTGGAATACAGGCACACACCAGCCAGCGATGGGGCCTTGCACACAGCAGGAAGTGAACCGAGGAATTTCCCATGTATAGACACTCGCTTCAGAAGGGAAATTCTGTTAAATCCCCAAAACAACTGTTGGACCAGTGATCCTTGAAGTAAAGGTAGAGCTAGTTTAATAGGGAAGATGAAAGCCTCCCCTCCCCTATCAGTTGGAGTACACGGACATTTTTAACTTGTCCTGGAATAAAACTAACTATATCATTTTCATAAAATCCTGGGGGACGGGTCTTACAGAAACAGTTAGCGCTGTTTTGCAATATAACTCACCCAGCAGTAATATACAGATTAATATAATGAACCTACGAAATAGCAGCAGGAGTAAGCCATTCGACCCCTCGAACCTGCTCTGCCATTCAGCTAGATAATGGCTGATCTTCAGATCAATGCAATTTTCCCGCACCATTCCCATATCTCTTGATAGTAACTAGAAATCTTTTGAGCTCTGTGTTGAACATACTCAATGACTGAGCCTCCACAGCCCTCTGACGTAGAAAATTCCAAGGATTCACCACCCTTTGAGTGAAGAAGTTCCTCCTCATCTTAGCCCTACATCGCCTGCCAGTGTTCTAAAACTGTGTCCCCTGTTTCCAGACACAACCCCCCCCCCCCACCCAATCAAGCCAGGGGAAGCATCCTATCTCCACCTCACCTTGTTGACTCCTGGAAGAATTTTCTATGCTTTAATGAGATCACTACTCATTCTTCTAATCTAGAGAATCTAGAGCCAATCTCCATGACCTCTCCTCATAGGACAATCCAGCCATCCCAGGATTCAGTCTGCTGAACCTTTGTTGCACTCCCTCTGTAGCAAATATATCTTTCCTTGGGTAAGCAGACCAAAACTGTACACTTACTCCAGGTGCATAGCTCTATACATTTATAGCAAGACTTCTTTACTTATGTTTATGAAATCTTACAGCACACACAGTACAGGAAATCAACGCTTTGTCATTTAATTCCAGGAAAATAGACCGATTTGCATAATATAATATGGTGACCAGAATTGGACACAGCATTCCTGGTGTTATCTAACCAAAGCTGTATACAAGTTTAGCATAATTTCTTTATTTTCTATTCTGTCCTTCTGGAAATAAACTCATGCTTGGTTGGCTTGTTTTATGGCTTTACTAACCTGTGTTGCTGCTTCACTTCTCTACCCTATATAGATTCTTGTTTTCTAAGTAATGCGCAATCTCCTTATTTTTGTTGCCAAAATACAATGCCTCACATGGATTTATGTTAAAGTTAATTTGCCACTCATGCGTATTCTGCAAGTTTGTGGATATCTTTCTTGTAATTTGCTGCAGTCCTCTGCAGTACTGACAGTTTTGATTCCGAGCTCTAAATCGTTAATATAAATTGTGAACAACAGTGATTCCTGCATTTCTCCTTGTGGAGTACCATTTCCTATCTCCTGTGAATCTGAATAATTATCCTTCACCTGTACTATCCACTTTCAGTTTTGAAGCAATCCATTCTGCTTATTGTCCACTGACTGCATATTTTCTGATTTTTATTACATTGTTCTGTGTTAACTTCTCAAAATGACTCCTTAAAATCCAGGCTAATGATATTTGCTGCATCTACTCTCTCTGTTATCCCTAAAAATTCACCCAAGTTTGGTCAAGGAGGGCATTCCCTTGAAATGCATGTTATATTAATGTTAGTTATTATGTTTTTGGTTTCCGGATGATCATATGGTTTCTGTTCTCTCATTTAGTGGGGATTCTATTATTTTTCCATCACCAATGTTAAGCTCACTGGTCTCGCTACTTGGATATGTTCTATCTCTCTTCTTATGCATAACATTAGCTCATTGCTAGTCTTTTGGCATCATACCTTACCACACCTATCTTCTAAAGAATTATTTAAAATTTGTAGTTATGCCTCGGCTGTCTCTTCCCTTTTAAAATGTGTGGATGAAACCTGTTCGGACCAGGGATTTTAACATTTCCAGGTTTGATTAGTTTATTTATTTTTTCACCTGTTTATTTTCAATGCAATTATCTCATCATTCGATGTCATGTTCGCCTGTCCTTTTAATTCTGGTAAATCATGAAATTAATTAATTGCTTAATATTTCTGTCATTTCTCTATCATTGCCTGTGCACAAATTACTGGGCCTATTCCTTTTGTGAGTTCCCTTTTTGTTTTATTTATGCACCCAGTAAAATACTTTTACCATTTTCTGTTCCTTTATTATTTGTTGTCTTTACTCACCATTTTTTTTCAATCTCTCCTAATTTCTTCATATTCTCCCTTATCATGCTCTTCCCTGCGTTCATGTACTTAATATATGCCTCTTTACTTATCCTCATTATTCTTCTTCTTCTTTATTTATCCATAGTAATTTATTAGTGTTGTGCTTATTCTTGTTTTCAAGTGGAATTTTTTTCCCTCAATTCTGTAGAACAATGTTGAATGTTTTCCATTGTTGTTTTGCATTGCCAATGATTTGTACCTTTTATTTCCCAAGTTCTACTCACTGCCCCTTAAAACCAGCTTTTCTCAGATGTATTGCCCTGGTCTTTGTCAGACTTATGTCCTCCTCAAGCAATATTTTGAAGCCTATAATAGTGTTATGGTCACTTGCTTAGAAGTTTCCCGACTTATACTTGTATCTGCTCTGGTTCATTCCCTATTAACAGGTCCAGCTTTGAATCCACCCTAGTTTGGGCTTCTCACACAGTGGGTTAGAAAGGAGCCCTGTACACATTGTCAGAGCTCAATTTCCTTGTTCCCTTTACATATCTGTCCTGGCCAATTAATATCAGGGAAGTTGAAATAACCAATTGATTATTATTCAGCATTTTTGCTAATTTTCCTCATTTGATTTCATAATTTTACTCCATCCCTCTTCCACTATTGTGATTGTAGGCTACCCCTCTTAGTATGCTTGATCCTTTATTATCAATTATCTCTATCCATATGGACTATATTTCTGTTTTGCTGATAGCCACACCACATTTTTTTCTGCCGCCATTCTGTTTTCCGTAGTAAGTACGGCTATTTTGTCACCACTTCCTCCTTCTCTATTTTTGCGAAGGAAGTTATACCATGCAATGTTTAATTTAACCGCTGATTTTTCTGTAGCAGCGTCTCAGTAGTCTCGACTATTTTTCATTCCTCAATGTATTATTGCCTCCAGTTCACTTGTTTTGGTGTGGTCTCTGTGCATTGCTGCACAGACTGTTCAGCTCATTTTAATAGCAGTTCCTCTTACTTTATTTTCAATCATCGTTCCACAATCATGGTCCATAATTTCTATTTACTTCCTTTCCATCAATGCACTCAGTTTATTCTTTTCTGTTCTCCCTTTTCCTGTTTTATCTACATTTATGCTGATTTCATTTTCTGTATATCCTTCCCCCTGTCTTTCTAGTTTAAACTTTATGTCATCTCCCAGTTAACACTCCCTGCTAGAACATGAGATCCCATCCCATTTCAAGTGGATTTTATCCCTTCAGTACATCTCCTTTCTGTTGCAGTTCTCGTGGCATTGGTTAATGGAAGGGAACCTTTCCTTGCCACACAAGCTGTTTAGCCATGTGTATTCTCCTGATCTGACTGTTTCTTTGCCAATTTTCACATGATTCAGACAAAAGAGGAACTTACTACCCTTTCAGTCCTGCTCTTTAGGTTTGCTTCTAATACTTGACATTGGAATCTCTTCCTTGTTCCTCTTTATGTTGTTTGTTCTGACATGGACCACTACAGCTCAATTATCCCCCTCCCTTTTCAAATTCCACCCCATCCGCCATGAGATAACCCTTACCCCGACAGCTGGCAGGTAACACAACCTGTAAGATTTTTATTTGTGGCTGCAGAGGATGCTATTTGTTCCCCTATGATAGAATCCTCTACAACAGCCACGTGTTTGTCTTGCTCTTTCCTTCCTCTACAACCTCTGAGACACGGTGGCCTACATTGTAGCTGTCCTATCCGGTATAATGTACCTGTTAAACAGGACTAGAGTCTAAGGGATCTCCTTTTCAACCTCCAGCTTCTCAACAGAAATTCCTCCCCTCCCTTATGTTTCAGACCTCTCTGACTCTGAACCAGAGTGATTGAAGGCAGATATTTCATGCAGGTTTGGGAATCTGAAGTGGACTCACTGTCTATGGTCCCGCCACTCAGCCTGCCCAGTCATTTCTAATCTAATTTTTTTTTTATTTTCAATTATCTGAATTTAAGTAGGTTATTTATGAAAATATCAATTAGGTTATGTTGCTGGGCTATACACACATACATACACACATTGTAATGCTCAGTAACTAATTAGCTCCTTGTTTTCCCTTTATTGCTTTGCTTAATTTTTAATGACTGTCTGTGAATGTATACCAGCTTATCATCTCCCTGCTGTCCCATTACACACTTGCTCAATTTTTGATGACAGTCTCTGAAGATATCAGGAGTTTCACAGAGTGAGATTCATTCCTAGTGTCAGAGATATCTGTTCATTAAATTTCTCAAGTATTTTTTTTCCAGTGTTTCCTCTCGCATCCAATAGAAAAAAGAATCTGATCTTGGGTTTGTTTCAGCTTGTTTCTCACTGTCTGTCTGTTTGTGTTTAGACTGGGGAGAAATAAACTGGGAGATTTAGGAGTGAAACTACTGTCTGAAGCTCTGAGGAACCCGGACTGTAAAATACAGAAGCTGGAGTAAGTATCAGACTGAGAGATTGTGCTTACAATACTTGATTATTATTCATAGAAGTAATAATATACTGTGGGGTTTTATTCTGACTCCTGTTATTTTTCTCTCTCCCTGATTTCCAGGCTGAAGAGTAATGCTCTCACAGATGCTTGTGCTGAGGATCTTGCCTCTGCTCTCGGTACTAACCAATCACTGGCAATTCTGTCCTTGAGTAATAATAAACTGGGAGATTCGGGAGTTAAACTACTATCAGCGGCCCTGAAGAACCCGGACTGTAAAATACAGACATTGGTGTAAGGACCAAACTGTGATATTGTGATTATAATAACTGGATGCCACACTCTATTAACGTCAGTAATAAGTAAACACTGAACATTTACCCTGTTTCTTGTTATTTCCTTTCCGGATCCCCAGGCTGAAGAATAACTCGCTCACCAATTCTTGTACTGAAGATCTCGCCTCCACTCTCGGAACAAACCGATCACTGACGGACCTGATCCTGGGTGGTAATAAACTGGGAGATTCAGGAGTAAAACTACTGTCTGCAGCTCTGAGGAATCCAGACTGTAAGATACAGAAACTGTTGTAAGTTCCAAGTTGTGTGCGAGATTGTGTTTATAATAAATGGATGCTTGGCAATTTTGTTCCCATAATGATCCAAAATAGTGATCAATATTGGTAAATACTGGAGACTTACACTGACCCCTGTTGCTTCTCTCCCTCTTGTCAGGTTGTGGGATGTTGGGATTACAGATTCTTGTGCAGAGGATCTCACTTCCGCTCTCAGTGCAAACCGAATATTGACAGATCTAAACCTGGGATCAAATGCCTTCACAGATCGATCTGTCCCTGCTTTCTGCAATCTAATACAGACCTGCAGGAGTCTAAAGTGGATCTGGTGAGTGCTTGTGTTTATGTTCAATGTAATAAATAACAGAAAAAAATAAGTTTTGTCACTTTTTCTGGGTAGTATTTATATAAATTGTATTGAAAATTAACCACAGTCTCCCTGTTATTTACACTGTTGTTCAGTGTGTTTATTCATTGTTTAATCTTTCATCTGTTTCAGGCTGGGGCGAAATCGGTTTAGTCCAAGCAAAAAGAGACACCTAAAATTACTGCAGAATTCCAGACCAGGACTGAGTGTGGAAGTGTGAACATTTCAATGTATAAACATTACTGTTGTGATTATATGAACATTTTTGGCTGATTTTCTGTCCCTTCCCTTGAATCAGCCATGCTCCAGGTTTACATCCTATTGACCATTTACCAGTTTCCAGCTCGAGCTGGGCAAGCGTCATTCCCCATTTTGATGCCAGAGACCCAGCATCAGGGTCATTAGTCTCAGCTGCCTGGCCCCACAGCACTGCTTCTGCAGGATATTCAGGGCTGAGTGTTCCCTAACTGGAGCACTGAGGAAATGCCCAAACAGGAAGGGTCTAGGATGGGGCTTAGGCTAGCCTGCAGCAGGACGCAGACAATTGCACTCACTATTTCTGGGTTTTGGGACAGCATTAACCATTGTTTATAGTCAATATCGGTGCCCAGTGATCCTTCTGACAAGTGAACCTTAGTGAATTCAGCATGGGAATGGGATATATTCAGCTGGGATGAATTCCACCATCCAATGTGGTCAACATCCAATGTCTGGCATCACCCAGGGAGGGTATCCTGTTGTGGAGGTTCATGAAACTGGTTCACCCAGAATGAGTCAGCAAACTGCGAAGAGGACTGTGCAAAGTGCCAGGTGGGAATCCTGCAATTCCGTGTAGGTGATCATGAGCTTTTGCACTGTTTAAAGACCCTGAACGTCCTGTGTTTCTGGCAGCAACATGGGAACAGGTACTGGCGTTAACAAGGAAATTGAACGTTGCATACTTACTGTGGATTGAATTTTAGAATGGAATTATTGTCTATCATGAGATTGTGCAAAGAGTTGATGACCCGTGAAACATCCTGAGGAAATGGAGGGACTAATCAATGGACTTGAAGTTAACTTCAAGTTATGTGGCTTTGTATAATGATATACAGTTTGAACTGTTTCCAACTTTGTTAAACTTCACCTCTGCATCGCTGCCTTCTGGATTAAATAAAGAAACTGGTGAAAATTATTATTGTGTGCATTATCCTAATGTGCATCTCAGAACTTCTTAGCAACTTAAAATTTGAGAATATTTTCAGATACTTTCAGCCAGGGGCTTTTAATTATTCCCTTTACCAGATAAAGCTGAGTAGATCAAAAGCAGATCCCATGAGGACAAGTCAGAGACAGTCATTTCAATAGGACCATAGGTGGGAACTGAATATTCAAGGGTTTTTGACATGTTGGAATGGTGGGAAGAAAAAGGACGTGGTGTAACTCTGTTAATAAGTGTTAATGAGAGCATTACAATTGTGTGCAATGATCTTGGCAAAGGGTCACTTAAATGCATGTATTTGTACTCATTTGAGAAGCTGGAGCATTGGAGATGTTTCATTAAGGACAAGGTTCTTGTAAGAATTGAATTATTTCAGGGCATGCATTAACCACAGAAGTAAACAACTCAATAATACAGGTTTTGTTGCCTTGCCAATATTGTGGATATCACCTTTTGTAACAATTTACAATGTTGCAAAATGGTTAATATCTCATTTGCCATCCATTACATGTCCAGCGCAACATACACTTCCATTAACTTCAAGGAAACTAAATATGGGACAGTGGGCATAGCAAGTGGCCACTGAGACACCATCTGTTTTCTACTGCTTGCCAATATGTTTTTGTCCCCAAATTTCAATTGCTGTTGTTGAGTTCAAGGAATATTCTTAAAGAAATGTTTGATTGATATAAGTGTACTGTAAATGTAAGAAGTGGATTTTTAATCTTGCATAATGGAGATATCCAGATAAAAATGCCTCATCAGTCAAATGACAGTTTTAAAGTTCAACAGGTACTGATGCAAAATCTAATTGTTTTAATAAATTGCGAAGAATAGCAACATTTATGAGTTCAAAGGATTTGTCTCACCAATGGAAATGTCCATAATCTGATATTGTGAGAGAAGACATGGAGCAGAATTTTACATTTTGTCCGTCAGCAGGTTTGTAGACCGTGGTGAGCATAAATTTGTCAGATGACCTTCCCACTGGTATTGCACTTATGCACAATTTTACGCTACGACAGGTAAAGCTGAAGCTGACCCACCCACTCTTGCCTCAGTTGAAACCTTTCAGTTGCCAATTATTGACCACTTAAAGCTGATTCCTGCTCAGCCTCAATTTTCAGGCTGGCAGACTCAGGGGTGGTGGGGAGTAGCCAGAAAAGTAACCCAGCTCGGTTCTTGGCTGGAGAGGGGGTGGAGCCTCCATCAGGCATGTCCTTGTAACATTGGTTGCCACCCAACACGCCATCCTCAAAAGAAAATGGACCAGCCCCTGCAGGTGTTCTCTCACTCCTGGCCTTTCCACCAACAGTCCGTCCCAGTGGGCCTCACCATTCCATCCTGCCCTGAGACCCCCTAAACTTATTTGCTGGAATCCCAGAATTTAGACTCTTGGGAGTGTTTGCTTTCCCAGTATTGTCCAGTGCATCTTATGACGCTGAAGGGACTAGAGAACTTGGCAGAGAGTTAAATGTCGGTGGGGATGTGTTCTCCGCCAATTCCTCAGGTGGCGGGAAGGGAAACAAAGTCATCCTGAAAATCTTGGCCATGATTTCTGTATATGGATAGGATTAGGGAGCTTTGCTGATATGGCTTTCCACGGTCACTCTCATTTATGCATAAAGGTCTGAGTGAGACCTGTATAACCCCAATAAGCCCCTGTTATTTTAATGCATCAATGACAGCCAATCAGGCACTGAGGAACACAGCACTCATGGAGGACGTGGGTGACCCAGAGGACACCATATGATTTCACTGTCCTTTTACAACACAATCAACTTGTTTTGCAATTTTAAAGCTTTGTCTATTTGAATAACCAATGCTCCCTTATTCCTTCATTTTTCATTTTTTTTTTATAGTTCCTCACAAAATTTATAGCTTGTTTTTTTTTCCTGCATTATATTTCATTCAATATCTATTTGCCTAAAATATGGACCAATTTCTGTCCCCAAAACATTTCTCATATTTATGTTCACAACTTACCAGACTCCCTCCTGTCTATGTACACATAATGGACAGTCAGCAAGGTTATATATTCCAAATGTTCACATTCTATCGGCAAACTTTGATACAGAATCATCCCTGCATGCTGGATTATTCAAGCACACACTGACATGTTTCACAATTTGCATAAGATCGGACACATACTTCACTCGGGACTTTGAGGTTTGCCTACCTTACTTCAGACAGCACTCGCGGTCATCAGCGTCATGATTCTCAGGCACATCATCTTTAGGGGGGCTGATGGGGACGTCTCTACCTACCAGATCAGCTGCAAGGTTTTTCAATTGCTGCAGGCCCAAAGCTTGCTTGTGGAAGGTGGTAAAGTGACCTCAGGCAAGGCAAGAGGCTGCAGGGCAAGCGCTTGCTTGGGGAAGGCAGTATCCCAGGGTGGGGGCACATGTTCATCTGTGCAAGTGGCCTCAAGGTGATGAGGGCTGAGGAGACAATCTCCAGAGAAAATGAGGCTAGATAGAGATGTGAGGGTGCGTGTGAGAGAGTCTCTTGAGCTGGCAGTAAGTGAAATGCCAATGAATGTGTTGGGCTTGTGAGTATCTCTGGAGTGATGAGATGCTTGCCTCACCCTGCCAGCACAGATGAGATCATTCATTTGTTTTCTGCCACTGGACCTCTTGCGTGCAGCATTGACACTGACTGCCTCTGCCACCAAGCCGGTGTGATGAGATTGATGATAAGCCTCCTGCGGCGAGAGCGGGGGTAGAGGACATTGTGCTAGGCCTCCACGGCATCCAGGAGGTGTCCCAGGGATGCATCACTGAATCAGGGGGCGGCACTCTTCTTGGCTTTTGGGGCCATGACTTCACCGAAGCAATCCTGGGCTGCTAACATTGAGAAGTGTGCATGCAGTTGTTGTTTAAAAATGGTACCCAACATAAGGAAGTGGCAAAGTAACAGTGTGGAGGGAAAATTGGAGGCCACACACCAGTAAGATGGCATGTTTCCTGTGCTGGTGAGAAGGGGTTGTTATGATGCTAAAACGCGCGATTGCAGCAGGCAGGTAAAACATTTTTTTCACACTTGCTACAGCAATTAGACAGATCTGGGATGATTCACCCATGGAGTAATTTAAGGTACAAGGAGGCCATTTGGGCCATGGTTTTGACACTGGCTCTGGGTGGAGCAAACTAGTCAGCCACACTCTCCTGCTACAGTGACACCGAGTGCCTTTAATGTAATGAAACAGTTCAAGGAACTTCACAGGATTATTATTAAACAAAGTATGAAAATGAGCCACATACATTGAACCAACTCTTCCAGTCAGGGTCTATGGTGTGCACATTGATATTGCCTGTAAAGATTTCTGTAACCTGACCCTTTTATGGTTTTTCAACCAAGAATCACAGAATTTTGATGCCACAGCAGGAGGCCAATTTGCCCATCATGTCTGGACCCGCTCTCCAAATCAGCACTATAACCTAGTGTCATTGCCCAAACTTTACCCCATACTCCTGCACATTGCTTCTATTCAAATAATTATCTAATACCCTCTTGAATGCCTTTATTGAACCTGCTTTACTACACGTCCAGGCAATGCATTCCAAACGCAAACTATTCTTTGCATGTAAGTTTGTTTTTCACATCACATTTGCTTACTTTTGCAAATCACTGTAAATCTGTGCCCTCTCATTCTTGACCCTTTTACGACTGGGAAGAGCTTCTCCCTACCTACTCTGTCCAGCCCCCTCATGATTTTGAGCATTGCTATCAAATCTCCTCTTAGCTTTCTTCTTTCCAAAAAGAACAGTCCCAATTTCACCAATCTATTTTCAGAGCTGAAGTCTCTCAGCCCTGGAACCATTCCTGTAAACATCTTATGCACTCTGTCCAATATGTTCACATTCTTCATATAATGTGGTGCCCAGATGTGTACACAATACTCCAGCTTAGGTCTAAAGCGTGTCTTATATAAATTCAGCATAACCACCCTGCTCTTGTACTCCATGCCTCTATTAATAAAGCCCAAGGCAATATATGCTCCCTCCACTGGTCCTGCATCCTTCAATGATCTATGCACATATACACCCAGTCTTTCTGCCCCTGCAGCCCCCTCAATATTTCACACCTTATTTTATATTGTCTGTGCACGTTCTTCCAACCAAAATGTATCACCTCGCACTTCACAACTCTCGGCTCCTCTCCCACTCCTCTTCAACTGCCGGTTCCTCTCACGCTCCTCTTCAACTCCAGGCTCCTCTCGCGCTCCTCTTCAACTTCCGACTCCTCTCGCGCTCTTTTTCAAGTCCAGGCTCCTCCCGCGGTCCTTTTCACTCCGAACTCCTCTCGCGCACCTCTTCAACTCCAGGCTCCTCTCGCACTCCTTTTCAAGTCCAGGCTCCTCTCGCGCTCCTTTTCACTCCAAGCTCCTCTCCCGCTCCGCTTCAACTCCAGGCTCCTCTCGCTCATCCTCTTTAACTCCAGGCCCCTCTTGCGAAGCTCTTCAACTCCCGGCTCCTCTCGCGCTCCTCTTCAACTCCCGGCTCCTCTCGCTCTCCTTTTCAACTTCCGGCACATCTCACGCTCCACTTCAACTTCCGGCTCCTCTCGAGATGCCCTTCAACTCCCGGCTCCTCTCGCTCTCCTTTTCAACTCCCAAATGTCCAATTCTAAATCTCACTTGTCAATGTCAGCCACCAATATTCGTTTGGACAAACTATTTCGGAAAATGCTGATGCTGTGCAAGTTTTTAACGTCATCGACAGACATCTCATAAATTATTGCTGATCCAACCAAATATACAATAAATCGCCCCGTAGAGACCAACATGGGGCAGCTGTGCTATCGTGAGGGGATGCCTTCCGAGTCTAAGGCCCAGTTGTTTTATCTTAACAGATAATACGATGCCTTTCCAGCAAAGTTCTAAGTTTTGAAAATTTCACCGGAGGTGTTTGGTAGTTACAGATTATTGCAGAATATGTTTGGAACCAAGTAATTTTAAACAGTCCATAAGTGGGTGTAAGCTCTGTGCACTGGAATGTAAAAGTGAATATACAGGAACTACAGGAACCACTGACATTAGTGATAAGCGTTTAATTTTGCACAGCGACCAGAGATTCATGAATTCAGGGAACAAGATCTGAGAGCAATCGATGGTGGCGTTGAATTTCCATCAATCCACACTGAACATCGAAGCCCTTTTGCGCTTCGAGCAGATTCGGGGATCGAGGCTCTGTTCCACTATCATCACAACCCACCCACCACCACCACCACATGACAATCACTTCTTTCTTTTGACATACCGTTTTGTACATCTTCAGCAATCCTTTCAACTAGAGTTTAAATATACTTGTCGCCATTTTTTCTATGCCAATTACTCCACCGGCTCCCTTGCCAATCATATCAGAGACATTCAAAGTGTCTAAAGCCCAGATCATTGAAACGTCAGCCTTCTGTGAGCTATCTTTCATCAGGCTGACACTGTGCTCTGTATCACAATAGAAACACATGGCCAAGATTCTTAAGATGGTGGGGTTTCCCTCCCCGCCTTCAGTCGGTGGGGAACACATTTTGACGGATACTGCTTGCTCAGCGTCATTCTACGCTCCATCGAACGTCAATTGGCTTCGGATGAAACTTCCGGCTCTCCGTTGGGAGGAAGTTCCGCTTTAGAGAGCATAACATTTGTCGGATGACCTTCCCCATAGGTTCCGAAATTTTACTCTGGGATGGGCGAGGCTTTCCTGCCCTTGCACCAGTTGAGGCTCTTAACTGGCCAATTATTGCCCACATAAGGGCTACTTCCACCCACCCTCAATTTCAGGCTGGTGGGAGGAGTTCAGCAGCAAGGCAGGAACTCGAAAATTAAACTTGTTCAGAGCTGGGTATGAAGGCAGGGGTTGGAGTATTGGGGGTGTGTTGGGTGAGGGGTGCCTCCATCAGCAACATTGGGCCCACCCAGAAAGGTTTGACCATTGCGGAGGCTCTTCCTTTCCCGGTCTCTCGACCGACACCCCAACTCTTTCCACTTCCCCACATTTCACCTCCCCTCCCCGCCCTGAGACCAGCAAAAACTTAACTGTTCCACGACTCAGGCTCCAGGGACTGCTTGCAGTCCAAGCCTTGTCCGCAGAAGATTCTGGCGCTGCTGGGACTTGAGAACTTCTGGCTAATCAGATTGGCCGGCAGCTGTCTGAGGTGGGACTTCCTCCCGAGTGAGCGGCGGATATCCAGCTTGAACCAATTAACGGTTGTTGGAGCTTTAAGTGGCTGCGGGCCAAGCAGGATCAGTGGGGATGTGGTCTCCACCGATTCTTCTGCTGACAGGATATGAAATACCGCCATCTGAACAATCCTGGCCATGTGTAACAAGTCACACCCCAGTGATATTTTTTCCAAAACACTGCATATTTTACTTCAATATATACCGACTTCCCTTTTGAGCATTTCGATTGAATAAGCTGCTACAATCAGTTCAACATCACAATTGGCTATAAGAAGCGTTGTTTCCTCAGGACAGTTTTCATCTTTTCCCAAACACCTTACCTTTGTTTCGTTCGGTTCTGGCACTTCTATAACTGAAACTATGTCTCCTTATTTACTCACAAAAAAAAACACAATTTTGGATAACCCTATAAGGAAAATGGCGGCAGCTGTTTTGGATCAATCACCTCAGCCCCAGAACATTGCTATTGGAATTCTTCATTGTGGTTGCCTTGGCAAAACTATATGCAGCTCATTTAACCATGATGTTTCTTCCAGCATAACAACAGAAGTGATTGATGATTGGACAGTCTTCTGTTCAATTTACTGCTCCTCAAAGACTGAAACACTCCGTGCCCCATGCAGCATGACCTGGGCAACAAACAGGCTTGGGATTACAATTGGCAAATAACATTTATGCCACGCAAGAGCCAGACAATGACCAGCTGCAATAGAAGGTGATCTAACCGTGCAATTGACCTTCACTGACATTGCCATCGCCGAACCCCACAACATCAACATCCTGCAGGAATGCCATTGAACAGAAACGTAATGACCAGCCATATAATACTACCACTACAGGATGATATTAACCTATGAAACCTGCAGTGGGTAATTCATCTCCTAACTCCTCAGATCCTGTCCACTATCTCTATGAGGCACAAGGCAAGAGTATGATGGTAACGTGTCCCAGTGATTCGATGACTGCAGCTCCAACAACACTCAAGGAACTCGACACCAACCAAATCAATGCATCCGGTAGTTCATCTCCACCTGAAATAGCCACTCCATCCATAATGATGCACGGTGGCAGCAATGTGTAAACTCAACAAGAATCCATCGGAAGCTCTATTCAAATATTTGGCCTTGACCAGGCATAGGAGTGAGGATAGGGCATACATATGAGCACAACCATCTTACAGTTCCCCTCCAGTCAAGCACCATCCTGACTTATTAGTTTTTTGCCATTCCATCATCTTTTGGTGAGTCAGAATTCTGGAGCAACTCCTCCAACCACCCCCCTTCACCCCTGCCCCGCCCCGCCATGTGTTCTTCTACACAACATGAAGTCAGTTTGAGTTCTGCTGAAGTCAGTTGTTTTCTGACCACATTCCAACCTTCGGTCCAAACAAGTACAAAAGAACTCAATTCAAGAGGTGTTATGAGAATGTCTTCCCTTGACATAAAGAACAGCATTTAACAGGGGTAGCATCTGGAGGTTTTGAAAAGAAATACATTTTTTAAAACGTGGGACCTGGGCATCGCTGGCTAGGCCACTATTTATTGCCCATCCCTAAGTGCCCTTGAGAAGGCATTGGAGAGCTGCATTCTTGAACCAATTCAGTCCACCTGGGTTAGTTACACCCACAGTGCTGTTAGGGAAGGATTTCCAGGATTTTGGCCCAGCAACAGTGAAGGGACAACAATTATAGTTAAATGTCAGGATGGTGAGTGGCTTGGAGGAGAACTTCCAGGTAGTGCTGTTCCCATGCATCTTATCCTCCTAGATGGTAGCGGTCCTGGTTTGAAATGTGCTGTCTAAGGAGAACTGGTGAGATCCTGCAGTACAACTTGTACATGCTACACCCGGCTATCACTTGGCGTCGTTTGTGGAGGGAGTGGGTGCTTGTGGATGTGATGTCAATGAAGCGCTGTTTTGCCCTAGATAGTGTCGAGCTTTCTGAGCATTATTCTAGTTTTAATCATCCAGGCAAGTGGAGAGCATTTCATCACACAGACTTGTGCCCTGCAGGTGGAGTACATGCTTTGGGGAGTCAGCAGGTGAGTTACTCGCTGCTTGAATCCAAACCTGCTCCTGCAGCCAAAGTATTTATCTAGCTAGTCCAGTTCAGTTTAAGGTCAGTAGTAAACCCCAGAATATTGACAGTGGCGTATTTAGCATTGGCAATGCCATGGAATGTCAAGGGGTCATGGATAGATACAATCCTTTTGGAGAAGGTAGACTGGCACTGGTGTGGTGTGATTTTTTACTGCCACTTGTCAGCACCCTCCTGGATATTCTCAGCAGGTCTGGTAGCATCGGCGGAGAAGAAAAGAGTTGATGTTTCGAATCCTCATGACCTTTCGACAGAACTAGCTGAATCCCAGGAAGGGGTGAAATATAAGCTGGTTAAAGGTGGTGGGGGGTGGAGTTGGGGGCAGAGAGAGAAGAGGAGGGGGGTGGTGTGGTTGTAGGAAAAAAAGTAATAGAAGCAGATCATCAAAAGATGTCACAGACATCAGAACAAAAGAACACATAGGTGTCGAAGTTGGTGATATTATCTGAACGAATGTGCTAATTAAGAATGGATGGTAGGGCACTCAAGGTATAGCTCTAGTGGGGGTGGGGAGAGCATAAAAGATTTTAAAATATTTTAAAATAGTGGAAATAGGTGGGAAAAAGAAAAATCTATATAATTTATTGGGAAAAAAAACAAATGAAAGGGGGAAGAAACAGAAAGGGGGTGGGGATGGAGGAAGGAGGTCAAGACCTAAAGTTGTTGAATTCAATATTCAGTCCGGAAGGCTGTAAAGTGCCTAGTCGGAAGATGAGGTGTTGTTCCTCCAGTTTGTGTTGGGCTTCACTGGAACAATGCAGTAAGCCAAGGACAGACATGTGGGCAAGAGAGCAGGGTGGAGTATTAAAATGGCAAGCGAAAGGGAGGTTTGGGTCATTCTTGCGAACAGACCGCAGGTGTTCTGCAAAGCAGTCGCCCAGTTTATGTTTGGTCTCTCCAATGTAGAGGAGACCGCATTGGAATCAACGAATGCAGTAGATTAAGTTGGGGGAAATGCAATTGAAATGTTGCATCACTTGAAAGGAATGTTTGGGCCCTTGGATAGTGAGGAGAGTGGAAGTGAAGGGGCAGGTGTTACATCTTTTGAGTGGGCATGGGGTGGTGCCATAGATGGGGGTTGGGGAGTAGGGAGTGATGGAGGATTTGACCAGGGTGTCCTGGAGGGAACAATCCCTACGGAACGCCGGCAGTGGGGCTGAAGGGAAGTTGTGTTTGGTAGTGGCATCATGCTGGAGTTGGCGGAAATGGCGGAGGATGATGCTTTGAATGTGGATGCTGGTGGGGTGATAAGTGAGGACAAGGGTCCCTATCATGTTTCTAGGAGGGAGGAGAAGGTGTGAGGGCTGATGCGCGGGAGTTGGGCCACACGGTTGAGGGCCCTGTCAACGACCGTGGGTGGAAAACCTTGGTTAAGGAAGAAAGAGGACATGTCAGTGGAACTGGTTTTGAAGGCAGAATCATCAGAACAGATGCGACGGAGACGAAGGAACTGAGAGAATGGGATGGAGTTCTTACAGGATGCGGGGTGTGAGGAGCTGTAGTCAAGGTAGCTGTGGGAGTCGGTAGGCTTGCAATGGATATTGGTGGACAGTCTATCACCAGAGATTGAGACAGCGAGGTCAAGGAAGGGAAGGGAAGTGTCAGAGATGGACCATGTTTAAATGATGGAGGGGTGGAGATTGGAAGCAAAATTAATACATTTTTCCAAGTCCCAACGAGAGCATGAAGCAGCACCGAAGAAATCATCGTTGTACAGGAGAAAGAGTTGTGGAAGGGGTCCAGAGCAGGACTGGAACAAGGAATGTTCCAAATACCCCATAAAGAGACAGGCATAGCTGGGGCCCATGAGAGTACCCATAGCCACACCTTTTATTTGGAGGAAGTGAGAGGAGTTCAAGGAGAAATGGTTCGGTGTGAGAACAATTTCAGCCAGACGGAGGAGAGTAGTTGTGGATGTGGATTGTTCGGGCCTCTGTTCGAGGAAGAAGCTAAGAGCCCTCAGACCATCCTGGTGGGGCATGGAGGTGTAGAGGGATTGGACGTCCATGGTGAAGAGGAAGCGGTTGCGGCCAGGGAACTGGAAATTGTTGATGTGACGTAAGGTTTCAGAGGAATCATGGATGTAGGTGGGGAGGGACTGGACAAGGGGAGAGAGAAGGGAGTCAAAATAACGAGAAATGAGTTCTGTGGGGCAGGAGCAACCGGACACATTTGGTCTACCAGGAGAGCTCTGTTTGTGGATTTTGGGTAGGAAGTAGAAGCGGGCAGTCCGAGGTTGGTCGACTCTCAGTTTGGAAGCTGTGGGGGGAAGATCCCCAGAGGAGATGAGGTCAGTGACAGTCCTGGAAACAATGGCTTGATGTTCAGTGGTGGGGTCATGGTCCAGGGAGAGGGAGGAGGAAGTGTCTGTGAGTTGACGCTCAGCCTCCGTGAGGTAGAGGTCAGTGCGCCAGACAACAACAGCACCACCTTTGTCAGCTGGTTTGATGACGATGTCAGGGTTTGACCTGAGAGAATGGAATGCAGCAAGTTCAGCGAGAGAGAGATTAGAATGGGTGAGAGGAGCAGAGAAATTGAGAGGACTAATGTCGCGCTGACAGTTCTCAATGAAAAGATCAAGAGAAGGTAAGAATCCAGAGGGAGGGGTCCAGGTGGAGGGAGAATATTGGAGGTGGGTGAAAGGATCCATTGAATGGGGAGAGGACTCCTGCCAAAATAAGTGAGCCCGGAGACGAAGACGGCGGAAGAAGAGTTCAGCATCGTGCCAAGCCTGAAATTCATTAAGGTGAAGGCGTAAGGGTATGAAACTAAGTCCTTTACTGAGCACTGAACGTTCAGCATCGGAGAGGGGAACGTCAGGGTGTATAGTGAATACACGGCTGGGGCTGGGGTTGGAAGATGGGGTGGGGACGGAGGGACAGGCAGTGGTGGAGGGTCCTAGATTGGTGTTGCTGTCTATGAGTTGTTGGAGTTTGCGTTCCTTAGCACTTGAGAGAAAGAGAAAATGTTTCTTGTTGAGGAGTCAGATGAGATGAAGAATAAAGTGAAACTGGGGGCACGCGCAGCTTTGAAAAAGGGTACGGCGGTGCTTCTGGAGGGAGAGGTCGAGTGTGTTCATATGGCAGTGCATGGCACTGAGTGTGGATCTCAGGATGCGACGGGAAATGCAGTCCGAGAAACATTTTATGTCCCGGAAATACCTGTAATCCTGGGTGTGTTCGAAACATAAGGGGTGGAATTTCAGTTGAAATCCACGTGGGGTAATTCGGAGATGGACACAGTTATTGAGAAGGGTGATATGGCTGTGAAAGCTGGTTTTAGTAAACACCTTGTCATGCACCAGGAGACAAATGGAAAGCAATGAGGGTGAACAAGGCAAAAGAGAGATGCGGAAATCTTGTCGCAGAGACGAACAGAACTTCTTCAAGGAGGTAGGCATTTCTTGAAGAGCAGTGGCAGTCAATTAAATACAGAGATAAAAACAAAACCCAAAAACTGCGGATGCTGGAAATACAAAACAAAAACAGAATTACCTGGAAAAACTCAGCAGGTCTGGCAGCATCGGCGGAGAAGAAAAGAGTTGACGTTTCAAGGCCTCATGACTCTTCGACAGAACTAGGCGAATACAAAGAAGGGGTGAAACATAAACTGGTTTAAGGTGGTGGTGGCTGGGGTTGGGGGCGGGGAGAGAAGTGGAGGGGGGAGGTGTCGTTGTAGGCAAAAGCAGTAATAGAAGCAGATCATCAAAAGATGTCACAGACAGCACAACAAAAGAACACATACGTGTCGATGTTGGTGATATGATCTAAACAAATGTGCTAATTAAGAACGGATGGTAAGGCAGTCAAGGTATAGCTCTAGTGTGGGTGGGGGGAGCATAAAAGATATAAAAAATATTTTAAAATAATGGAAATAGGTGGGAAAAAGAAAAATCTGTATAATTTATTGGAAAAAACAAAAGGAAGGGGGAAGAAACAGAAAGAGAGTGGGGATGGAGGGGGGAGGTGAAGACCTAAAGTTGTTGAATTCAATATTCAGTCCAGAAGGCTCTAAAGTGCCTAGTCAGAAGATGAGGTGTTGTTCCTCCAGTTTGCCCCTAGTTTCATTTTATACTTCGTCTCATCCGAGGCCTCAACAAGAAAATTTTTCTCTTTCTCTCAAGTGCTAAGGAACGCAACCTCCAACAACTCATAGACAGCAACACCAATCTAGGACCCTCCACCACTGCCTGTCCCTTCGTCCCCACCCCATCTTCCAACCCCAGCCCCAGCCGTGTATTCACTATACACCCTGACGTTCCCCTCTCCGATGCTGAAAGTTCAGTGCTCTGCAAAGGACTTAGTTTCATACCCTTACACCCTCACCTCAGTGAATTTCGGGCTCGGCACCATGCTGAACTCTTCTTCTGCTGTCTTCATCTCCGGGCTCACTTCTTTGGGCAGGAGTCCTCTCCCCGTTCAATGGATCCTTTCACCCACCTCCAATATTCTCCCTCCACCTGGACCCCTCCCTCTGGATTCTTACCTTCTCTTGATCTTTTCATTGAGAACTGTCGGCGTGACATTAGTCGTCTCAATTTCTCTGCTCCTCTCACCCATTCTAATCTCTCTCTCGCTGAACTTACTGCACTCCATTCTCTCAGGTCCAACCCTGACATCGTCATCAAACCCACTGACAAGGGTGGTGCTGTTGTTGTCTGGTGCACTGACCTTTTCCCTCGCGGAGGCTGAGCGTCAACTCACAGATACTTCCTCCTACCTCTCCCTGGACCATGACCCCACCACTGAACATCAAGCCATTGTTTCCAGGACTGTCACTGACCTCATCTCCTCTGGGGATCTTCCTCCCACAGCTTCCAAACTGATAGTCGCCCAAGCTCGGACCGCCCGCTTCTACCTCCTACCCAAAATCCACAAACAGAACTGTCCTGGTAGACCGATCGTGTCAGCTTGCTCTTGCCCCACAGAACTCATTTCTCATTATCTTGACTCCCTTCTCTCTCCCCTTGTCCAGTCCCTCCCCAGCTACATTCGTGATTCGTCTGACACCTTACTTCACATCAACAATTTCCAGTTCGCTGGCCCCAACCGCTTCCTCTTCACCATGGATGTCCAATCCCTCTACAGCTCCATGCCCCACCAGGATGGTCTGAGGGCCCTTAGCTTCTTCTTCGAACAGAGGCCCGAACAAACCCCAACCACCACTACTCTCCTCCGTCTGGCTGAAATTGTTCTCACACTGAACCATTTCTCCTTCAACTCCTCTCACCTACTCCAAATAAAAGGTGTGGCTATGGGTACCTGCATGGGCCCCAGCTATGCCTGTCTCTTTATGAGGTATGTGGAATATGCCTTGTTCCAGTCCTACTCCGGCCCCCTTCCACAACTCTTTCTCCGGAACGTCGATGATTACTTTGGTGCTGCTTCGTGCTCTCGTCAGTACTTGGAAAAAATTATTAATTTTGCTTCCAATCTCCACCCCTCCATCATTTTCATGTGGTCCATCTCTGACATCCCTTCCTTCACCTTGCTGTCTCAATCTCTGGGGATTGACTGTCCAGCAATATCCATTACAAGCCTACCGACTCCCACAGCTACCTTGACTACAGCTCCACACACCTCGCTTCCTGTAAGGACTCCATCCCATTCTCTCAGTTCCTTTTCCTCCGTTGCATCTGTTCCGGTGATTCTACCTTCAAAAACAGTTCCACTGACATGTCCTCCTTCTTCCTTAACCGACGTTTTCCACCCACGGTCGTTGACAGGGCCCTCAACCGTGTCTGGCCCATCTCCCGCGCATTTACCCTCGTGCCTTCTCGTCCCTCCCAGAAACATGATAGGGACTCCCTTGTCCTCACTTATCACCCCACCAGTCTCCGCATTCAAAGGATCATGCTCCACCATTTCCACCAACTGCAACATGATGCCACCACCAAACACATCTTCCCTTCAGCCCCACTGTCGGCATTCCGTAGGGATCGTTTTCTCTGAGACATCCTGGTCCAATCTTCCATCACCCCCTACTCCCCAACCCCCACCTATGGCACCACCCCATGCCCACTCAAAAGATGTACCACCTGCCCCCTGACTTCCACTTTCCTCACCGTCCAAGGGCCCAAAAACTCCTTTCAAGTGAAGCAACATTTCACTTTCATGTCGCCCAACTTAGTCTACTGCATTCGTTGCTCCCAATGCGGTCTCCTCTACATTGGAGAGACCAAACGTAAACTGGGCGACCGCTTTGCAGAACACCTGCAGTCTGTCCGCAAGAATGACCCAAACCTCCCTTTCGCTTGCCATTTTAACACTCCACCCTGCTCTCTTGCCCACATGTCTGTCCTTGGCTTACTGCATTGTTCCAGCGAAGCCCAACGCAAACTCTAGGAACAACACCTCATCTTTCGACTAGGCACTTTACAGCCTTCTGGACTGAATATTGAATTCAACAACTTTAGGTCTTCACCTCCCCCCTCCATCTCCACCCTCTTTCTGTTTCTTCCTCCTTCCTTTTGTTTTTTTCAATAAATTATATAGATTTTACTTTTTCCCACATATTTCCATTATTTTAAAATGTTTTTAATCTTTTATGCTCCCCCACACCCACTAGAGCTATACCTTGAGTGCCCTACCATCCATTCTTAATTAGCACATTCGTTTGGATAATATCACCAACCTCGGCACCTATGTGTTCTTTTGTTCTGCTGTCTGTGACATCTTTTGATGATGTGCTTCTATCACTGCTTTTGCCTACAACCACACCCCCCCTCCACTTCTCTCCCCCCACCCAACCCCAGCCCCCACCACCTTAAACCAGCTTATATTTCACCCCTTCCTTGGATTCGCCTAGTTCTGTCGAAGGGTCATGAGGACTCGAAACGTCAACTCTTTTCTTCTCTGCTGATGCTGCCAGACCTGCTGAGTTTCTCCGAGTAATTCTGTTTTTGTTTTGTATTTCCAGCATTCGCAGTTTTTTGTTTTTTGTTTTTATCTTGCCTGGATATTGTCCGGACCCTGCTGCATCTGGACATGGAGTGCTTCTGTATCTGAGGAGTCGCAAGTGGCATTGAATATTGTGCACTTTCCCACTTCTGGCCTTTTCATGTTGTTTGGGGCATTGAAAGCAACTGAAGATGGTTGGTAATTGGACACTACCCAGAAGAACTACTGCAGTTACGTCCAGGGACTCAGATGATTGACCTCAACAACAGCAACCATCTTCCTTATTTGCTAGGTATGACAGCAACCAGCGAAGATATTTCCCCCTGATTTCTATTCATTCCAGTTATAGTAAGGCTCTTTGATATCATATTCAGTCAAATGCTGCCTTGGGGTCAAGGGCAGTTATTCCCACCTCATCTTTGCAATTCAGCTCTTTTTTCAATGTTTGAACAAAGGCTATAATAAGTTCAGGAGCTGAGTGATCATGGCAAAACCAAAACTGAGCATCAGGGAGCAGGTTATTGCTAAGCAAATGCCAATTGATCGCTCTGTTGATATGTTATTGAAATTATTGAAGTTTATCAAATTCGGACGTGCATGTAAGAAATACAACATTGTAAAAAAAAAGCACAGGATACCAGAATGGTATAAACACATAAAACTGCTGCACAACAGCAAATTGCTGAATCCACGAGATCATTATTGAAATTCTCCCTTTTTATTTTCCAGTAAATCATTAATATCAGTCACAGACGGCTGCACCACCACCTTGTCCCCATTCGCCACCATAACCCCCCTCCCTCCCCACCCACCCACCCAACACCATGCCCCCTTCAGGAAGCATATTTTTTGTACGATCCGATCTTCACATCTGCTTTTTCACTTTTTGGAGCTTTTTCTGCTCTTTGCTCAGTTCCCTGAGAAGTTTGCTTTCCATCTTCGGCTGCTTCTCGTTCCCACTGGACACGAATAATGAGAACACCGTCTCCACCAGTCCTATGACCACCTCAAAGAAAGCCAGCACCGAACCCATCACATAAATCTCCATAACTTTCCTACTGGGCTTTTGGCTCTGCATTTCCTTGGCGAAAGGGATCAACTCGTTCATGGTTTGAATCTTGATACCTTTCCCCGTCACTTTCTTTATGCAGAGGAGTTACAGTGTTCCACGGGCTGCCCGGATTTGATTTAGCTCACCTGCGCCCCCCACCAGCAGTATTACACCGTGTGGTGTGGGAGACTGTGCAACCAACTCCTGGCTTTTTATGTGGAGCTTCAGGAATGCCACGCTCTGCACCTCCATGGCCACAGTAATGTGCTGAGGCTCCGGACAAATCTGAAGGCCGGTCACGTCGTGTCCAGGCCAGACAGCAACAAAGGGGTTTTGCCTGGCTTCCTTCCTGGAAGGCACCAGGATCCGTGTAAAAGCAGGAATCGTTTCATCGAGCCCAAGGAATCTGATGGTCGAACCACATGCCGACTTTTTGTGAGGCAGATAATTTAGCCATCAATGTTGCATAGATTCACTGACCACTAATATAAAAGCTAGTTCCAGTCAGTTGATAGCGCCTCCCCTAAACTGATCTGTGTATTTCTAGAATCATAGAATATTGCTGTAATCACTTGACAGACAAGACAGGTTTCAACAAAAAACAGATAAACTTTATCACAGAGAGCTTTTTCAGATGCTACATGCTGCATTAGGACTTGATGACTTCTTACATCAATTTACTGATGACCAAGAGCAGACTGATGGGCCGCTAAGTGTCTGGGTTGATAGTGGTGCTATCGAACCCTCCGTGATGATTGACATTGAATCCCCCAGCCAGTGTACTGTCTGCATCCGTGCCACCCTCAGTGCTTGCTCCAAGTGGGGTTCAACATGGGATGGTACTGATGCATCAGCTGGGAGGGATGGTATGTGCAGCAGTACTTGGCAATTAGCAGTTGGTTTCATTGCCATGTTTGGCCGGATGCCTTGAGGCTTAATGGGGTCCAGAGTCGATGTTGATAATTCCCACGGCAACTCCGTCCTGACTGTATATCATTGTGTCACCACCTCTGCTGGGACTGTCCTGCTGGTGGGACAGGACATACCCAGGAGTTGTCAGTATATAATGTTTCCGTGAGTATGAGTGTCAGGCTCTTGCTTGACTAGTCTGTAGGACAGCTCCCTCAAATTTGGCAGAAGCCCCGAAATGTTTGTAAAGGGCATTTCCTGGGTCAAAAGGCCTAAGTTCGCCATTGTCTTTTCCGGTGCCTAAGTCAAAGCCCGGTCATCAGTCCGTTTCCATTCCTTATGAACTTTTATCGGTAGGATATATCTGAATGGCGTGCTAGGCCAATGCTTAGTCATTTTAAGAGTCAACCACGTTACTGTGGTTCTGGATACTAGTGTAGGTTAGGCCAAAGCAGGCAATTACAGCAGCTTTTCCTCACTAAAACACATTAGTGAAGCTGGCGGGCTTTTACAGAACTAACAATCGCTTCATGGTTATCATTTGATTTTTAATTCCAGATTTTTATTGATTTAAAATTCCACCCTCTGCAGTGATGGGCTTACGAGCCTGGGTCTCCATATCGTTACTTTTCATCCATTGATTTCTCGTCCAGCTACAATGTCGTTATGCCCCGTAGAATCAGGAACAAAATTCTTCACTGCTTTGAGTTGTTCCACTCACAAAGGATGATGGTTGTCACAGTTTGAGGACAACAATCTCAGCCACAGGATGTGTTCATCAGGAGTTATTTACGGGGTTTTCCATGGCCGAAGCATCTTCAGTCGCCCCAAACTTATGACCTTCTATCATGAGGTCAAAAGTCATAAAGTTCACCACTGATGATTGCATAATGTTCAATACACAACTCACAGCTCCGCAGGCAGTGAAGTTTCCTGTTGCAGCAAGAGCCTGGCCACGTTCATTCTTAGGCGAATAAACATCAAGCAAATTTTGTGTCACACAAGAGCTAGGCAATGGCAATTTTGACCAAGAGATAATCTAATCAAAAACTCTTCACATTCAACGGCATTATCATTGCTGAATCCGACAACAATGAACATCTTCAGAGCAGATAAGCAACAGGAGAAGCCATTAAATCATGGTGGTGACACGAACAGGTCCTGTGTCATCAGCATCTTCGGCATTACCATTGAACCTGGAAGCTAACTGGAGCAGCCATATATATATTGTAGCTACACGAGCTGGAAAATCCGTAACAACAAGCTCAAAGCTGGGGGAAACGTTGGCATAGTGGAAATATCACTGAACTAGTAATCCAGACGCCAAGGCTCATTCTCTGTGGGTATGGTTCACGTCTGAACATGGCATTTGATAGGATTTAAATTCAGTTAACAGAAATATGGAACTGAAAGCTATTCTCACTAATGGTAATCATGAAATCATTATCGATCATCGTAAAAACCCACCTGGGTAATAATGTCCTTTAGGAAAGAAATCTGTCATCTTTAATTAGTCTGGCCTACACGTGACTCGGGAACCACAGGTTTGTGGTTGACTCTTAACTGTGCATTCGAAAGGCCGAGCAAGCTGCTCAGCTGAGCGTTAAATTAGGAATGCACAACAAATACTGAGCTCGTCAGCGGTGCCCACATCGCATGAAACAATAAAAAATAGTATAGAGTAGCCATCACTGAGACATGGTTGAGGGAGCGACAGGACTGGCAGCTCAGCATTCCGGGAGATAAAATCTTCAAGCGAGACAGGGGAGTGGGTAAATGAGGACAAGGCATGGCATTATTAGTTAACAAGTCAGTCACTGCTGTAAGGGGAGAGGATACCTTGGAGGGGGATCGAATAAAGCTTTGTGGGTAGAGCTTAGGAAGAAAAAATGGGCAACCACATTTGTTAAGTGTTTACTATAGGCCCCCAGATAGTCAGTGGGAAATTAACGGGCAAATATGTGCACAGTTTGCGGAGGTGTGTAAAAACAATAACAATAGGGTAATTATATTAGGTGATATAAACTTTCCCAACATTAATTGGGATAGACATAATGTTAATAGTTTGGCTGGAGTGGATTTCTTGAAATGTATACAGGGAAACATTTTAGGTCAATATGTAGAGTGTCCTAGAAGGGACGATGCAGTGCTGGACCTAATTCTGGAGAATGGAGCCAGACAGCTGGCTGAGGTGGTGGTGGGTGTGCATTTTAGCGATAGCGACCACAACATGGTAAAATTTGATATTGTTATAGAGAAAGAAATAGACAAGTTGCAAAAAAATGTTTTGGATTGGGGGAGAGCGGATTTCAGTGAAATTAGGCAGGATCTAGCCAAGGGAGACTGCGAACAGCTACTTGTGAGGGACTCTACAGAGGAGCAGTTGGAGGTGTTCAAATAGGAATTGGAGAGGGCACAGGCTTAACATGTTCCCTATAGGGTGATAGGAAGGAGTAACATGTCTGGTGAACCATGGATGACCAGGGATATTCAGGATAAGATGAGATAGAAAAGAAAGGCTTTTAGCAAGCACGAGGGCACCAAATCAGCAGAGGAATTAGTGAAGCGCTAAAAGTGCAGGATGGAGCTTATGAAAGCAATTAGGAAAGCAAAGAGGAGATACGAGAAAGCTCTGACTGGTAAAAGTTGGGAAAATTTCAAGATATTCTGTAAGATTATCAATGGAAAGCGGATAACCAAGGAAACAGTAGGGCTCACTAGGGACCAAGGGGTAACCTATGGGTGGAGCCAGAGGACGTTGGTAGAGTGTTGAACGAATACTTCTCATCCGTCTTCACCCAATAGAATGAAAATGAAGGTAGCGAACTTGGGGAGACAGACTGTGAGGTTCTTGATGCAATTGACATAGGGGGTGACAAGGTATTGGAGGTGTCGGCAGCTTAAAAGTGGACACATTTCCAGGTCCGGATGACTTGTATCCCACAAGGGAAGAGATCGCAGGGGCTCTGAATCACATTTTTAATTCCTCTATGGCCACGGGGGAGAGGCCAGAGGACTGGAGAAAAGTTAATGTGATCCCGCTATTTAAGGAGGGTTGTACAGATAAGCCAGGATACTACAGAGCAGTGAGTCTCGCGTCAGTGTTAGGGGAACTATTGGAGAAAATTCTGAAGGAGCGAATCTATCTCCACTTGGAGAGGCAAGGTTTGATCATGAATAGTCAGCATGGCTTTGTCAGAGGGAGATCATGCCTAACACATTTGATTGAATGTTTTGAGGAGGTGACCAGGTGTGTAGATAAGGGTAGTGCCGTCGGTGCAGTTTATATCGATTTCTGCAAAGACTTTGACAACGTCCCGCATGGGTGACTTATAAAGAAAACAAATAAACATGGGATAGAGGGTCATTTGATAAGGTGGATTCAAAATTGGCGTACTTTTAGGAGACAATTGATGATGACAGAAGGATGCTTTAGTGATTGGGAGACAGTGTGCAGTGGCGTACCAGAAGGATCTGTGCTGGGCCCCCTATTATTCATCATTTATATAAGCAACACAGATACCTATGTGGGGGGCTGTATTAGTAAGTTTGAGGATGATACAAAGATTGGCCAGATGGTTAACAGAGATGTCGATTTTCTTGGGCTAAAGGAAGATATAGACGAGATGGTCAAATAGACAGGTAAGTGGCAGATGGAATTTATTTCTGAAAAGTGTGAGGCGATACACTTTGGAAAGAGTAATTTGACAAGGATGTATTCAATGAGCACCATAACACTAGGAAGTTCTAAGAAACAAAGGGACCTTGGCGTCTGTGTCGATATATCTCTGAAGGCGGAGGGACATGTTTGTGGGGTGGTGTAAAAGGCATATGGGACACTTGCCTTTAATTTTCGAGGCATTGATTACAAACCCAGGGAGGTGATGTTGGAGTTGTCTAGAACCTTGGTGAGGCCAGAGCTGGAGTACTGTGTGCAGTTCTGATCGCCATATTGTAGGCAGGATGTGATTGCATTGGAGGGCGTGCAGAGGAGATTCACCAGGATGTTGCCTGGGATGAACCATTTAATTTTTGAAGAGAGGTTGGATAGACTTGGTTGTTTTCGTTGGAGCGGAGAAGACTGAGGGGCGACCTGATCGTCGTGTACAAGATTATGAGGGGCAGGGACAGAATGGATAGGGATCAGCTGTTCCCCTTAGTTGAAAGTTCAGTCACGAGGGGTCACATGTTTAACGTGAAAGGCAGGAGGTATAGGGGGTATGTGAGGAAAATTCTGTTTTACCTATAGGGCGGTGATGGTCTCGAATGCGCTGCCTGGGAGGTTGGTGGACGCGGGTTGCCTCACATCCTTTAAAAAGTATCTGGATTAGCAATGTTATGTCATAACGTTGAAGGCAATGGGTCAAGTGCTGGTAAATGGGACTAAGTAGGTTGGTCAAGTTTATCTCGTCTCGGTGCAGACTCGATGGGCCGAAGGACCTCTTCTGCACTGTGTGATTCTGTGATAAATATTACTTCACAGACCCAATCCATCATCTACAGGGAATCGGTCTGGAGATTAATGGAACTCTCTCCATTTGTCTGAATGAGTGCAGTTCCAACACCACATAAGAATCACAACACCGTCCAAAGCCAAACCTCTGCTTGATTGGCAACCACACACAACACATACAAACAATGGTAATATGATGTGCCATATATAAGATGCAACATCTTTGTCAATTTGCTTGGTCCAGTTGACCTGAATAGTAGCATCCACTCATACATTTTAAATTGCCTTTGTTCACAAGCTCCAATTATTTATTTTTATTTTGCTTAATGCTCTGACCAACAGTTTAAACACTGATTGTGAAGAGGTCAAACGACTCCAACTAACTTTTTCTGAACTTTGTTAATTGCAATCTCCATTCCAATGACACTACTTTCTGTTCTGAGCTGTTATTCCTTTCTCACTGCTGCCCTAATATCATTCTTTACTCTCGGGGCTCCTCCATCTCTTTTTCCATTCTCACCATCATTTCAAAATAATGAGCACCTGGAACATTAATTACCCAACATGGCTCTGTTTGAGTGAGTAAATCTATTTATCCCCATGCGTCTTCTTAAACTTTCCTTTTGCAACCGTCTTTATGTTTTCTGCATCTGTGGAGAGAAATACAGACCTAATGTTTCGAGATCCTATGACTCCTCTTCAGAACGGACTTCTTCAGTCATGCGGACTCGAAACGTTAACACTGTCTTTCTCTCCACCGATGCTCTCAGACCTGCTGAGTTTTTCCAGCACTTTTTTGTTTTTGTTTCAGGTTTCCAGCCTCCGCAGTATTTTGCCTTTATTTTTCTGTTTCTTTTTTTATGTGTATATCATTCGCTGATACTACTAAACCTTCTATCCTTTTCATCCGAGTCTGCCTGAGTCTTCACCCAGATCGATGCACTGCTCTGCTGCCTGGGCTTTCCTCTTTAGTTTCCTAAATTTCCCTTAATTGAACCTTCTCCCCCTGTTTTGCATTAAAACCTTGCTGAAAGTTCTAATTTATATAACTCGCCAGGACATTGATCCGAGACATTTTATGGGAGAGTATCCAAACAGAATGTTCTCTCTTCCCTCCCTGTACACTGTTGCCAGTGTCTCATTAATTAAAATCTCTCCTTTGAGGATCGCGTTGTTGCCTAATTTGTTTGATCCTATGCAAGTTGACGTGTGGCTCGCATAACAAATCAAATTATCTTCGAGATATATGTTTTATTTTGGTCTCTAAATGCTAAAACTCTTTCAACGGAAATTTATTCCTAATTATACTTAGCTTGGTGGAACCAACAGTGACCACGGCAACTGAAGCCTCCCGCTCCCACTCCTGGCTCATCTCCAGCTGCGAGCAGATATCCTCCAGTCTGTTGCTGGCGACTTTGGAACTGCCCACCTCAGCTTCAAAGGACAATACTGACCGCAGTGACTCCAATATTTATTATCACTACGTATTCCTTTTCACTTTTCTCACATGAATGTCTTTCTGAAGCATGGTGTTATAGCCATTTTGTCCATCCTCTCTGCCGTATTTATTTTCATCACACAGATAGTGTGGTCAGTGTGGTCAGAGCCAAGGTCGGAGGCTCCTCTATCGCTACATGCTCGCTCTCTATAACTGTCTGATTTTCAGTCAAACCAGCCTGAACCTATTGAATAATCGTCTAGGTCTAATTCAACTAAATGGTGTGAATGCCTCCTAAAAAAAACCCAAGGAATTCTACGCTGCGCTGATGCCCCGCAGTATCTGAAGGCCGAACTCCATCAACGCAAATGTTACGCCATCGCCGTACACTTGGTGCAAATCTGATGGTTCGGGGTTGAAATGCATTGCAGGAGCACGCGCATTTTGCAATCAAGGCACAATACCAGGCTTATTCAGGCAATCATTCTCAGTTGATTGACTGATAACTGTCATTACCAGGCAGCGTCTGTTAACTAGACATATTAAGCAGCTTGCAGTTCCTTTTGTTTTAAAGCTCTAAATCCGATTTTAATCGTTAACATAAAATGTACCTGAGAGATGCCATTTGAACCAAATACTCGAATTGGTACTCTGTCAACAAAGAACACGGCCCTCAAAGCATGCTCGTCTTTCACAACATGTGCGGTTGCAAATGTTGCTTACTTATTTAGAAATGTTTTTTTTTATAATTTGAAAGGTTTAGATTGCTGTTTCTCACAACATAGTCTATGTCGTTTATAGGCATCCGTCCACCTGTACATATGTTGCCTGTCTTTGAGTCAATAGTTTATCTAATCTGACAGCTTCCATTAATTCCATTGGTTTAAATCTCTTTAGGAAGTCTCCCCTGCGGCACATTTTCAAGGGGAATGCAATGGCGTAATGGTATTATCGCTGTGCTAGTAATCCAGAGGCCCAGGCTAATGCTCCACGGCGGATGGTGGAATAGAGTTCAATAAAAAATCAGGTGACCATGCAACCATTGTTGATTATTGGAAAAATAAAAGCCCCATCTGGTTGACTAATGCCCTTTAGGGAAGGAAATCTGCTGTCTTTACCTGGTCTGATCTACATGTGACAGCACTTACTCTGAACTGCCGTTTGAACAAAGGCAATTCGGGATAACAATCCCGATGGTATTCGGGATGGCAATGTCCACGTCAATGCTTACCTAGCCAGTGATGCCCACAACCAATGAATAAAGAAAACACCCAAACGTCCATGAATAACTTTCTACTGCACATCTTTAATGAACTATCCCTGCTTTATTATCAATAAATTCAATTACATTTGTCAGATATATGTTGACTTTATCATTTGCTGCGTTGTATAACGTAGTTTTGGGGAATTACCTATTGAATTGTTAAAATGTAATGCAACTGTTACTGAAGCAAGTTACAATAAACCTCGTTTCTTGTTTTTGTATCAGTGTGTAGCACAGGATCACAAGATTTTTCACCGGAGGCTTATCACCACAACTGCGAGGTTAGTTCAGCTTCGATTTTCCAGTAGTACGTTTATCACCAAAACAGTTTACGAGCCAATATTTCAGCAGTAAGTGCACTTCAATGTACGAGCGTAGTCATTCCCAGAAGTACAGAAGCTCGGTATCCATCCATGCAAGAGGATTCCCTCAGCAAACTAGAAAATAAACAGCTGTGAAGAGCATCATCACCACTGTTGTAACTGTGGCGAGATCTCGTAGCAATTTCCATGGTCCCTTCTAGTATATGGGCATGAAAGCCACAGACTAGAACCAGAGGAATGTGGTTAAATATAGGGTATTGCATTGACACCATAGTAGACATAGGGTCACAACTTGTGTACTTGTAAGGCCCCACTAATACTGGACGAGTACGATCAGCAATCATGTTAATGCATTGGTCTTACTATTAAAAATTGGACACGTTCATCTCTAGTAAATAACAGCATGCATTTAGTAAGTGAGGAACACCTTTATTTGTGGTAAAAGCCAAGCACACGTCTAGCACCAGAGGAGCAGAATCAGAAGTGTAGTTGTCAGATATCACTAATATTGGAGCAGTATGGGGATTATCATTCTAACAGTGGGATTGCTACATTGCTGATGGAACGCTATCAATTCTCATGTAAGTCGGATGGGACATGGATGAGTTGAAGTTACGATTATATCGAGGGAGCACTCTAGTGGAAGGATATAGTAGCACTAGCGCCAGAAGAGCAAAATCACCTTCAGTGTAAATGTGCGGAACCTCTATTATCAAAGAAACACTGTCATGCCTAGCGTAATTGTTGTGTACTATCACCAACGGACGATCATTACTTCGATTAGATTATGTGTAGCCGCACAACTAATACCAGATAATTTTTGCCAGAGAACCACTTCCACCTCTAGTGTATCTGCAGGATTTCGCTAGCACCAGAGAAAAACTCTGCTGTTTGGTATATCTTAAGGCACGGGCGTTACACGAGGAATATTGCCACATCTATAGCGAGTACAGTTGTTCTGCTTGTACCTAAGAAGCGCAGTAACATCTAATGTTAGAAAAGGATACTGCTATTACCAGAGCAATATGCTCACCTTCAGTGTACGTTTACGCCCCAACGGACTGTAAATAGCATATTCGCCCCTAGTGCAAATGTAGAAATGAAATTACGTCAAGAAGAACAGGATCAGATCAAATATAAGTGTAATTACCATCAGTACTGGAGGGATATAATAACCCCTACTTATGTGTCAGTGGCACATGGTACGAGGCAGATATGGTAACTGGAGTCTAAATTACCATATCGCTATTCAAAAGTTATCAGTCAGCTCTCGTATTGTAGGACTGCGGTATTCACGCATATTGCCGGATTTTCTTCACGTACTAACCTGGAAGAGTTGGGGCACTTGGAATGAGGGAATTCGTATGATCAAGAACTGGGAAGCTGCCTTCATCGCTCCTGTCGGAAAATGTTGAGCACTAGCACAAGGGGGTTAATCACGCTACGTGTAAACATTGTTGTAATCATGTCCCTTTAAACTGTTCAATAACAAGTTTAACATGTTATCGTCATCTGAGGAATCATACAAATTAGCTTACCCGATTCTATTTGTTTAGTGTTTACAACCATCACTAATTATGATTAAACACGATTGACTGCTTAGAGGAATAAAACATCTATAAATTCAGGGTACTTTCGACTGCCTCAGCCGTGCGTCAGCAGGAATCTTTCAAGCTCCTGTAGAACTCACCTATTATCAGAAGATGGGAGAGCCAGTTATTCTGACGATTAAATCAATTTACTACCCGATTCTCGCGGCCATTGGTGTTCCTGGTGAGCATTCCTAACTCACTTGTTACCAGGCGAATAAGGTAAAGTAATATAACTTTTTATAAGAAGGTTGACGATCATTCCTCTGGTCTCTTTCCCTTATAGCCAACTTGATGACGCTTGTGATACTTTCCGAAGGAATCTGCGGCCTTTCCAATTGTATCTCTGTCTACATGATGGCTATGGCAACGGCAGATCTACTGGTCATGATCAACAATGTAATATTGTATCATATTTTCAGTTATAATTTTCCATTTTCTTTCTTGACCCACACTCCCATATGCAAGTTTATTCTCTATATAGCTGCTGTCAACATTGATTTATCCGTTTGGTTCACAGTCAATTTCACATTTGACAGATTTGTAATTATCTGCTGCCAAAAGTTTAAAACAAGGCATTGCACCAAGAGAACTGCGGCTGCGGTCATCACAACATTCGCTGTTCTGATCTTGTTAAAGAACATTCCTCTTCTGTTTGCATATGAGCCACAGGAAATAATTGACAAGGTGCGGTGGGGCTGCCGGCCTGGTGTAGCTTTCTTTTCCTCAATTCCAGGTGTAGCCTATGCCTGGTTTCACACAGCCTGGGTCGTCTGGCTTCCTTTCACATTAATCGGCCTGTTGAATTCTATGACAATCAAACGTATCTGGGTAGCCAGCAGAGCACGCAGTGGACTGCGCGGCACAAGCGTCCAGAATCAGAACGATCCAGAGATGGACAGCCGAAGGAAATCCATCATTTTACTCTTCAGCATATCGGGCAGTTTCATACTGCTGTGGCTGACATCTGTTGTTAGTTTTGCAGCCACTGGGCTGATAAACAGCACTTATTACCGAGGCGATCGCACAAACCCTGGATATATTGCCACCGAAATTGGAACTATGTTGAAGCTTTTGAGTTGCTGCCCAAACACGTGTATTTATACAGCGACCCAGAGGAAATTCAGAGAAGCGCTGAAGAAGGGGCTGAAATCTCCGTGGACACTGGTTTTTAGAATTGTGAAAAATTAAAGGGATGCAATCTAGGTCTCATTTTGTAACATTGGGATTCAGTTTTTGTTGAGATTCTAACTCAGACTGAGCTTCTCTCTCTCCTTGCGGCTACATCAAGATTGGAATTTTACAGGCATACTGCGACATTTCTGCTCCTTGTGTCATTTAATACCAATAATGACTGTGGGTTTCTTCAGTTCATTCTCCTATTGCCTTCCACCCAGCGCGCGAATTTTGCACTCAGAACTCAGGCGGAGGGCAGAGGCTGTGTTACCTCAGATTATCCCTTTTACATTGCGTATCTGTATTGGCCCAAAATCAAATCAATATTTTCCCCCCATTGTTTGCTGCATCTGCAGGTAATTGTTAATCGTCTTTGGGTGGTATTTCTAATCACCAAAGTGGAGGGAGGGAGAAAGATAGAGAGCGAGAGAGGGTGCAAAACAGAATTATCAAGATCATTGAGAATGAAATAGCTTACGGATGGGGTTACAAAAGAGACAAAATGGCTGAGGCGAAAGCGGTAGCGAAGCCCGCTGTTCATTGGGAAATCGACATTGGGCCCAGTATAGAATAGGTGATCGACGTGATATTGATCATTTCGTGTGTCTCAGTCTTGCCCAGTTATATCCCAACTAGATATATATCTTCTTGCCTCTTTGATGGATGTGGTTGAGCGCAACCTAACTTGCACAGTTCCTGCTATCTCCACAGGGACTGAACTGCATACGTACCTCTTGATCTGCGATGTACGCCGTGAAAAGCGCTATGTCAATTCAAACAAGTATGGTATGACTTTTGGCAGTGGGGCAAATTACTTTGACTTTCTGTTACATGCACTTCCCAGTCTTCAGTTCTATTGCAACATATCACGGTCCATCTATGCAAAGGCTCTGGTTTCCTTCTTTTTTTGATTCTGATTTCATCCCATTAAAAAAAAATCAAGCAAATCTCCAGAAATATGTGTAAGGAAAAATAGAGTAAAGCGGTTGTAAATGCAAGTTTAATAGTTGATTACCAATCGAGTTGGGTTTAGCCAAATTTGAATATCCTGAACCAGAGTCATTGTTAACTTCTGCCTGAACAATACGTTGTCCGCCTATCGTGAAAACAACGTATTTTCTTTAATATGAGTTCAAGACGGGAACAAAAGAAAATCATTTGTGGATTGTAAAGTACTTCCCGTTTCAGAGTCAGCGAAGGTTGAATGTTCATTTGATGCAGAGGCTTAATCGGCAGAATTAACTGCAGTGGAATAAATTTCAGTCGATATAGATAAATATCTTGTTTCGCATTTTCTGGCAAACATTGAATGAGATACCAAGACTGGCAGCACACACCAGTTTTTCAATACTATTGTATTCTCAAAGACGATTGATAGTGCTTAGATTTTGGATAACGTTAAGTTCCTGTAGATGAAAACTACTCGTTCATAATTTTTAGCTTCAACAATATATTAAATTCTAGGCTGCAATCGCATTATTATTCAGAAAAAAAAATGATTCGCATTTGATGATTTGGGCGTAACTCACGCGTAGTTCTCCATCGGATATTCACAAGACGGAACACATGCGTTTAGTGTACCCGTAGAATAACGGGCAAGGTTTAGATGCTGCTGATGACTCAGACAGTTAGTGCACGATGACGAAACAGAATCCGAAGTCCAACAGAAAACCTTAACGCCAGAATCTACAACTTGCTTTTCTCAAAGTCACAAGGTTTTCTAGCCGGAAATTAAGTACAAGTTTGTATGATATTAAAGAGAGAGTAATTAATGCCATTCGCAGATGTCCACAAGGCTAATGGCCGCTAAAATAATTAAACAAATTTCAAATCTTTTCGGGATGTATTTCTTATACTTGAGGCTTAATATTAAGTAAAACTATTAAACGCTTCAAGGAGAGGAAATACACGAAACTCAATGTTATTGCTGACGCGGCACAAAATTTGCTGAATGTTGCACCATTGGCAGTTGTCTGTTGTGTCACACTTTAGCTCCACTTTTTTTTTATGTCATTCGGTACCAGTTGTTAGAAACTGTGATGATCTTCACCACGGTCAGTAGGGCGCGAGGCAGAGGTTTGATTGTCAAAAACAGGAAGAAGCTGCACTCTTTGAGTTTCCTGGTCAGACTGCTTCGACTTTATCGGTGATCAGCTGCCAGTTTATTCAGTCGTGAAATTCCGCCGGATCACCAGTAGCGCAGAAATATGGAACAGCAAATGTGTCAGGCTGAAGATAATTTCAGCTGCCCGACAACACTTGCAGCAAAGATGCAACATCGTAGAGTTGGAGCACAAGGCTTTGTGCAAATCGTTTCGAAGCATTAACTCTGTTACTAGCAGGATCCATGTTCAAAAAAGCATTAAACATAAGATAATGATGGATGAAAAAAAAGTCAAGAAAAAACCCTAATGAATGAAGATGATGAATGCGAGCGCGTAAGAATGGAATTAGGCAGAGTAAACTGGGAAAATATATTGACGATTAACTGAACACCAACGGGAAACATTACAAAGTAAAGTATTGCAGTTCAAGGTAACTACATTCCAGAACACACAATAAAAGCTAATGAGATACCATGGGGCTGAATAATAGGCTCCCGCGCGAGGGGCAAGGGGATGTCAGGTGTGGCGGGGGCAGGGGGTGGGGGTGGGGTAGAGGGAGGGGGGATGTGTAGGTGGGGGGTGGTGGAGGGGGATGGGGGAACAGCATCGGGAAGTGGACAGCTTTTCGACTTACGGACCCGCCGTTTACACTCGCCGTATAAAATGTTAATGAGCCAAATGCCAACGGAAGGCGGGGTTGAGGCTTCCGGCAGTGAACATTTCGCCCAATCAGTGTTGGAGGGCGGAATTCCCGGCCTTCGAGGTCATTGGCCTTGATCCGGGCCGAGGCCGCAGTCAGTGATTTAAAGGACCCACTGCCATGGGGCAGTGACAAGGGACGCAGCAAATGTCGTCATTGTTAACGGTTTGGAGGATCATTCCGAGTCTAGCTATTTCCAGGCTTTCAAGGGGAGTGTTCATTTATTTGAGTCCTAATGTGTCAAAATATTACCGCTGAGCAAAGGTGGCATTCTGCTTTTACCTGAAAAAAATCCCACGTGGTTGAGGAGGAGACGGTATAGTGGTATTGTCACTACGCTAGTATTCCAGAGACCTAGGATAATGCTCTGCGGACAAAAACTGATGAAGAGTCATACCGGCTCGAAACGACAACTCTGTCTTCCTCGCCACAGATGCTGTCAGACCTGCTGAATTTTTCCAGCTATTTTTGTTTTTACTCAGATTTCCAGCTTCCTCAATGTTTTGCATTTATCTTCATGCTCTGGGGATCCGGGTTCATATCCCAGACAGCAGGTGGTAGAACTTGAATGAAAAAAAATCTGTAATTAAATGTCTGATGATAACCAGAAAATGATTATCGATTGTCCTAAAAAGAAATAGCTGGTTTAATAATGTCCTTTAGGAATGAATCCAGACCTACACGTAAGTCGAAGCCCACGGCAATGTAGTTGACACTTAACTGCCTTCTGAACAAGGCCAATAAACCCTTGTTAGACAATAAATGCTGCCCTAGCCAGTGGACGCACACAGCCGATGAACGAATAAAAAACGAAGTTGTCTAGAGATGTGTCTACCGTTGGAGGGAGAAGGGGTTGGGGCGAACCAGCCCCTCGATATAATGAGGGCTCCCTCAGAGCCCTCCTATTTGCAATGTCCAACCGACATGAGCAGCTGGTGTCAACCAGTGGGACTAGGAGGGAGCTGATTTACATATGTACAGTCTGGGTGGAGGCAGATGAGGAGTTGAGCAGTATTGGGCTTGCCAGGAGTACCTGGTCTCAAAGACAAAAGTAGCTTCATGACCTCATGTGGGCGAGAAGGGTGAGTGAGGCCTCCACATTTGTAAACTTGCGACAGAGTACTCCACACAGGGCGCACTAGCGAATGAGGGAGGGAACTGAGATCGGCTGGAGCTAATAAAGCAGCAAAGGCTTCACTGTCAGTGACAATGTCTGTATGCTTTTAAAGCTTTGATCCAGTTGCAGAGTGCGGGAATGGCAGAATGCACAGATGAGAGACAAACACCGCATTCAAACTGCCATGCACTTTGCTAGCGTAGAGTTGGCGGCATGCCATTAAATAAACTGAAATTGCTAATACATGCAATTGTAAACATATTTCAGGAGAAGTGAGCAGGCACTGCCCATTTCTCTCAGCTATTTTATAACCCTGGATGATGGACAAGGAATAAATGGAAAACTCAGCAGAGCACTAAGCAGGTGTAGAAAAATAATCTAATTTATATAGGTTTGAACTGGAAGCCATTAGCTCCTTGAATTTAGCACTCGCGGCAGTTACCTGCTAAGACGAGACTCAGGGCTCAGCTGAAACTTCTAAACCCGTTCTAAACCAGCTAAGGCTTCAAAAAACGGGAAAGCCCACATTGTGTAAATCAGACTCTGTTCGTGTATTATTGGCGACACACCGTATTACAGCATTAAATTAAGTTGTTCACGGACTTAAATATTCGCTTAAATTAAGTTTAAATAACGCGGGCGGGGTCCCGATTTTTAAGCCCGCCCGCTTGTTTTATTGTACGAAACTGGCGTGACGACGTCGCGAACGCCATAAAACGTAATCACGCCTGATTTTACGTACCCGGAAGGGGGAACACTCCCGATTTGGGAGCGTATTATGCAGACTAACGTGTCCATGAAGAGCTAAACATTCCATTGAAGCTAAAGAAAAAGTCACAGAAAAAATCTTGAGAACAAAGGAAAGGGTGATAAAAGGGAATGGTTGGAATGTAGCAAGCATACCAGAAACACAGAGGAATACTAAATTAACCGATATATAGGTATCTATGTAAATAAATTGCTGTACAGACACATAAATGACAATAAATAAATCTGGAAAGTGATAGGACGCACTAGCCACGATTAAATGGAGGAAACGTTGGACCATCATGGCACCTCGGAGTTGCACACCGTGGAAAGGAAATTCGAAGCAACGTGCAGAATGCCATCAGGGTGTGCATGATAGAAAATAGGATATAGCTGAGAAACGAGTTCAGCCCTCAAAAAGCTGAACGGGGTTCAATGCATCGTTTCATTTTTTCACCCATTCTCGGATAAAGCAACGGCAGAATTAAACGCATATAACAATAATTATACAAAGGAATGGTATCAGTGGACCTCCGGAAACCTAATATCTTACCTAATACATTGCCTATATTTAAACGAGGGGTTTTGAAACACCCAGTGAGTATATTCCATTTAGCTTAACGCAGGCGATAGAAAAAAAATCCTTACTCAAACATTTAAACATAAAAACGTCTAGAAACTGAAAATATAACAAGTGACAAGCGAGGATTTCAGAATGAAAATCCTCGCTGTCCCAAAACAATTATGACATTATTTTGAAGCAGAAACAGAGGGCAGAAGGGCAAAAAGAAACGAAACAAATTCTGATTACCTTAGAATTGTTGTCCTGAAATGGAGATTATTGGGCCCGTGGTTTCTATGCTGGCTCTCTGAAAGAGGAATACAGCTAGCGCCACTCCCTCTGCTCTCCGTTGTCATTCAACTTCTTTATTTTGCCTTTAGGTAGTTACCCAATTTCATCTTCAATGCTTCGATTGAATATGGCTCCACCACACTCGCAGACAGTGCCTTCCAGACCCTAATCGATGGCTCTGTTTTATAAAAAAAAGCTTTTTCCTCATGTCATCATGGCTTCTTTTGCCAATTACCTTAAATCTGTGGCCTCTGTTTTTTCATCATTCCACCAATGAGAACAGATTTTGCCTATATCCTCATGATTTGAATACATCTATCATTCCCCCCCGCCCCCGCCCCAACTTTCTATTCTCCAAGGAAAACAGGCTTAAGTTGTCCAATCTATCTGGGTAACTGAAGTTCCTCATCCCTGGAAAAAAATCTAGTGATATTTTTCTGCACCATCTCCAAGGTCTTCACATCCTGCCTAAATTGTGGATCTCAGAGCTTCTTGCAATATTGCAGTTGACTCCGAACAAGAGTTTTATATATGTTCAACATAAAGTCTTTGTTTTTGTCTTCTATGTTTGCATTTAGAAGAAAAATTCTATAATGTTGTTTGATTTTAACAGCCCTTTCAAACTATCTTGCTACATTAAATGTTTTATGCACATATATGCTATTAATTTACTTCGGCTCCCGTCATGTTTCGACTAAAATGAATAACTTGACAGTTCATTGCATTATATATCATGACCCACAAGTCCACCCAAACTACTAAACTATCAATATGCCTTTGACATTTACAATATCGACCTGATAATTCACAGTGCTTTCAAGTTTTGCATCATGCCAATATTTTCAAAATCTGTATTTTTAGAACAAGATCTAGTTGATTTTTATATAACAGGAGGAGTGCAAGTACTAAAACCGATCACCCGGCAACTCTTCTGGCCATGATTTTTGGGATGGCAGGTTTTCACATCCCGCCATCTGAAGAGTGGGCGGTGAACACCTGCACACCGACACTGCCTGTGCCACAGCCATTTCAAGCTCCAGTGAGTGTTAATTGGCAGAGTTTCCGCCCATCACTCTAGTCACTGCAGTGTCAGAAGCTGCAGTGGGCAGGACTGGGACTGCGTGCAATTCGCGAGGCCTACGTCCTGGGATTGCAGGGATAGGCAAATATTGATGGTATCGGGGCGGCGTGTGTAGTGGTGTCCTAGGGATGTGGACAGAGAGGTATCAGGTTATCAGTGGAGAACCCGGGGTGTGGGATGACGGAGCTCCAGTGGTTAGTGAATGTTAGATGGGGTAGGAGCCTGAGTTAAAATCGGGCTTCTGATGGAGGTATAGCCCCCAGCCTCCTCGCCTGATGGCTAAACTTGATTATTTTTGGGCTTCCCCTACACCCGGGAACTCCTCCTGCCAGCCGAAATATTGAGTCTCCACATGAAGCTGCCCTTAAATTTTCAATAATTGGTCACTTAAGGGCCTCAACTGGGCCCAGGAATAGAGGCCCGCCCCAGGCCCTGCCCTCCCCAATGCAAATTGCTAAGCATGTAGGATGGGTGGGAACCCAGCGGGGAGCCCATCCATTTTATTGCCTGCTCACCCTGCGCCTACCATTCTGAGCATAAAATTCAGACCACTAGTCTGTAAAAAAAATATTTGCTGTTACTCTCAGCCAATTTCTTAACCATGTTGCCAATGTCCCTTTTATTCCATAAGCTCTAAATTTTCACACAATTGTGTTCTGCTGCACTTTATCAAATATCATTTGGAAGTCCATGTATACGGCATCCTTAGTATTATCCTCATCAACCTTCTCTGTTACTGCAAGAAAAACGTCAAGCTAGTTAACTAATCACGATTTTCCCTTAACAATCCTCTACTGGCAGGGTGCTTGTGAATTCATATTGGTCTAAATTACTATTAGTTTTATCCTGAATTATCATTTCTAGAAGCTTTCCCACCACACCACCATAGATGTTAAATTCACTGTTCTGAATTTGCTGGGATCACCATTACGCTGTTCTTTGAACAAGAGTTTAACATTTGCACTTCTCCAGTGCTCTGGCGCTATCCTTAATCTACGAAAGTCTGCGAATTATGGCCATTGCTTCCCCTAGGGACACTTCATGCACTCAATTTCCAAGTATCACGTCTAGAAGTGTCCCCCTACTAGTTGGAATGGAACCGCACTGTTGTAGTAAAATCCACTGAACACGCTCTAGTAACACTTTCCCATATATTTCCCCTTTGCACAGCTACTATCCTAGTTTATCTTCGAGTACTTAAAGGATGTTTTGGAAACCTGTTTAGACCTTACTTGGAATGATGAACAGGTTTCTGATGATCGAAACCATAGCAAGAGATTTGTGGTGCTGGAGGAGGGCATAGAAAAATTTGCATGCACAAGAAGTCGAATTGTGAGTTTTTCTTTAAGCAAAAGCTGATTAGGCAAGGACTTATTTTACTAGGAAGGAAAACTGTGAATAAAAGGAGAAGAAATACCTGCATTTCGAAGCATCCCACATTACATGAGATTGCTCAAAGCTCTTTTAGTCATTTATTCTTTCATGGAATATTGGCAATGCTGGAAGGGCCAACACCTGTTGCCCAGCCGTGGTTGCCCTTGAATTGAAAGGCTTGTTAGGCAGTTTCAGAGGGAATTAAGAGCCAAATTCATTGCTGTGTGTCTGGAGTCACATATAGGACAGACCAGTTAAGGGCGGCAGATTTCCTTCTCTAAATCATCAAGATTTTTATGGAACAAGACAAGAATGGGCTAGGAATTAGATTTCTATAGTGCGGGGAGGGCGATTTTAATAAGATCAGATATGATTTGGCCAGAGTGGAGTGGAAGCAGTTAGCTTAGGTAAATCTGCGTCAGAGCAATGGGACTCATTCAATAAGGATATAGGGAGAGTAAAGGGCCAACATATTCCAGTAACGACAAAAGTTGGGACCAAAAAATCAAGGGAACCCTGGATATCGAGTTTGGATTGGATAAAGAGAAAAAAAAAAGCGGGCTTATGGTAGATACCAAGGGCTGAAAACAGCGGATGCCCTGGAGGACTATTGAATATGGGGGGTGGGGGGCAGGATTTCAAAAAGGAAATTAGAGGAGCGAAAAGGGGGCATGAAAAAAAAAACATTGGCAGGTAAAATAAAGGAAAATCCGAAGTTATTTTACAAGCACATTAAGAGTAAGAGGATAAGTAGTGAAAGAGTAAGACCCATTAAGGATGACAGTGGGTTCTAAATGAATACCTTGTGTTAGTGCTCACAACTGAGAGGGGCGACGTGGGAATTGAAATCAGGCAGAAGGGCTGTGATTTTATTGAAGGAATTTGTATATAAAGGGAAGAGGTTATAAGTAGTCTGTCAGACTTAAGGAATCTCCAGACCCGGGTGAAATGTATCCCAAGCTGTTGAGTGAGGCAACGGAGGAAACTGCAGGGGCATTGGTAATAACTTTCAATACCTCTCTCGCGACAGGAGAGGTGCCAGAGCACTGGAGGACAGCCAATGTGGTACGGTTATTCAGGAAGGGAGGAAGGGATAAACCGGGGAACTAAAGGACAGTTAGTCAAAACTCAGTGGTGGGGAAGCAATTCTGAGGGGAAGAATTAATCTCGATTTGGAGGGCAGGGATTAATCAAGGACAGACAGCATGGTTTGTTAAGGAGAAGTCATGTCTGACCAACTTGATTGAATTTTTCGGAGAGGCGACCAGTGTGTAGATGAGGGCAGTGCATTTGACGTGGTCTACTTGGACATAGGCAAGGCTTTTGACAAGCCCGCATAGGAGACTGATAACGAAGGTAAAAGCCCAAGGAACCCAAGGCCATATGACAAATTGGATCCAGAATGGGCTGAGTAGCAAGAAGCAGAATGTGATGGTCGAGGGGTGTTTTTCTGACTGGATACCTGTGTCCAGTGGGGTTCCACATGGATCAGTGTTGGGTCCCTTGCTGTTTGTGGTATATATAAACGACTTAGAATTAAATGTAGGAGGGTTGATCAGTAAGTTTGCAGATGACACAAAAGTAGGTGGAGTCGTAAATAATGAGAAAGGTAGCTTTGAGTAGAGGAGGATATAGACTGGCTGGTAGAGATGGGGTGATCAGTGGCAAATGGAATTTAATCCAGATAAGCGTGAGGTGTTGCACTTGGCAGAGCAAACAAGGCACAAGAATACTCGATGAACGTTAGGACCCTAAGAAGTATCGAAAATCAGAGGCCCCTCGGTGTGCATATCCACCGGTCCCTTAATGTAGCAGGACAGGTAGATAAGCTGGTTAAGAAAGCATCTGGGATACTTGCCTTTCTTAGCCGAGGTATAGAATAAAAGGGCAGGGAGGTTATGTTGAAGTAGTATAAGACGCTGAAGAGGCCACAGCTAGAGTATTGCGTGCAGTTCTGAGATCCACATGATAGGAATGATGTGATTGCAGTAGAGAAAGTGCAAAGGAGATTTACACGATCTTGCCTGGGCTGGAGCGTTTTAGTTATGAGGAGAGATTGGATTGACTGGGGTTAGTTTCCTTGGAGCAGAGGAGATTGAGGGGGTAAATGATTGAGGTGTATATAATTATGAGGGGCATAGATAGGGTAGACAGGAAGGAATTTTTACCGTTGGTGGAGGGACCAGTAACCAGGGGATAAATGTATATGGTAAGGGACAAAGGATTAGCGGGGATGTGAGGAACAATTTTTTCACCCAGATCATCGTGAGAATCTGGAAATTAGTGCCTGAAAGCATGGGGGAGGCAGAAACCCTCATAACATTTAAGAAGTATATGGATGTGCACTTGTGATGCCATGGCATACAACGCTATGGGCCTTGTCTTGGAAAATGCGATTAGGATAGTTAGGTTCTTGTTTGACCAGCGTAGACTCGATGGGCCTAATGGCCTTTTCCTGTGCTGTAGACCTACATGACTCTATGAGTCTAAAATACATCCGGGAGCCAGATAAGCTTTTAAGACAATCGATGATAGCATTGTTGGGACGAACTTTATCTGCTAAATTCGTTAAGTGAATTCAAATTCAGCCAGCTGCTATGATGGGATTCACAGTCACGTCCCCAGAGCAGTAGCCTGATTCTCTGTGTGACTTGTCCAGCGACTTTGCTCTTACGACTCTCTCTCCCCTAAATATTGCTAATGAAGTGATTTTTAAACATAGTTGCCATTAGAAATGCAGCATCTGTTGACGCATAGCAATCCCCTGCAAACAATGTTTTTCATAATGACTGACTAATTTTTTTTGTGATGTTGATTGGGAGATAAATATTTGTCAGGACATTAATTTTTCTCCTCTGGCTCATCTTTTGTAATAGTGCTATGAAATATTTATGTCGACATGAGGGGCCATCCAGTTCCTCCGATTATTTTCTCATCAGAAAAGCGAACACCTGCCACAATGCAACACTTTCTCATATTGCACGGAAATACCAACACTTGCATAAAAATACACGCAAACACATGAATACACATACTATAGCATGGTAATTGGATAGAGTTTGTGAATACTATCGATCAGGTTGATAGGGTAAGTTTATGGAAGATACTTTCATCTTTTGGTCAAATTGATGAGCAAATAACTTACGATACTTACATAGAAGCCAAGAAGTGAATTTAGCAGTAATTTGCTTCCCTGAATAGTGGTAAAGATGATTAGCTCGCGGTGCATTTAAAGAGAAGGTGGATATTCACCGGGGAAGAAGGAATCGAAGGCTATGGTCATAGTACGAGGAAATAAATAAATGAGTGAATCTCAAAAAATGTGCAAATGTCTTTAAGTTCATGAATCAAATAAACCATATTGAGAAATGTAACTAATCATTGCAGCAACTCCCAGAAAGCAGGTGCTGGGAACAGATGCGGGGGGCAGTAGCAATGGATTTGGGATTTTTGGGACAACCTGTTATGCATAATTGTGTGTCTGGCATACTTTGTCTCCTTGAAGAGTTGTCGAAGAATCCTTTGGTACTTTCAATTCTCTAATGATGCATGTAGACTTCAACAGCTTTAACTACATTAGAACCTAATTAGTCGCCTCAGAAAAGTAGTCACAAATATTAAATTCATGCTCATAGTTCTACTCCTGTGCCCTTTCTCACTAGGACTGAATTGAATGAGCAGTAAGTCCTTAATCAAATCCCTTTAAAATCCGCAGTACTTCTGTATTTGAGATCCCAGCTCCTATTCATTTTTCCTATTTTAACAGAAATTCAGTGAACCAAATAAACGTTTATTTATTTGTGACAATTGTAATTTTCATCTTCTGCAACAGCGATCACGGTTTGCGATTATGATACTTCTGGAATGGACAGGAGATTGAAAGAATAGGGGAAAATGCAGGCATGATCTGTGTCAAGAACAACAGAGTTAACTTTTCAAATTAGTGATCTTTCGTCTGCATGGATATTTATCCCCCAATTTGCTGCTCTGGTGCCAGTCTGGTGTTCGAAATCAACAGGCTCATAGAAAATTTTCGACTTCCACTTCAATCATCCGAAAGGTGATTAGTAGGACATATTATATTTTTCTCCTTCAATTACTGATCTCTGAGTGTCATTAGTAAAATCATGTGAATTATCCACCTCATTTGTTCCAAGAAAGTGCTGATGGACCGTCTCCTGGAAGGTTTGACGTCGTGATTTGATCCAGCTGACTGGGATTCAAAGGCAATTCACAAACAGCTAGCATTAATGAGGGCTTGGAATCATATATAGACCCGACCAGGAATAAACAGCAAGATTTGTTCCTGAAAACATACCCCTGAACATGGTTGTATAAGGTCACCAAGCAGATTAGTCAAAAATTATTTCATTTGGAAAGCATTTTAGGCGGATGCAGTTTGAAGCTATGGGAACGTCCAACGCAAATTATGGTTACCTATAAACAAATATACAAACTGTGAGCAGTGTGAAGCAGGCCAGAAGCATCACGATGTAGGTCAGGATTACTGTGAAGCATATTTGCAGAGGATCGATTGTAGCCTTGGAGACTGAACTGTACAGAAAAAGAAAGAAAAATAAAAGCTGCATCATGGGACAAAGAGAAAATTGGGGTAAGTACATTTTAAGCTTTTAATTGATTCAAAATTAACCAACTGTAAATGAATGCTAAAGCAATTAATTTGTAAAAAAAAAGTTGAAACTAACATCATTTTCTCTTAAATATATCACATAATTGAAACCAACAGCCAATTCATTACTTAGGTCAGGGGATAACGCTAAAAATCAATAGTTGGTCACTGTAAAACTATTGACTTTTTTTTGGTAAATATAAACCTAAGAATTTTAGGTAATAAAGCTCAGCTCCCTAAAAAATAAAGTGAAATCAGCACAAGAGCAGTATCTAATTGATGAATAATTATTGAATCTTTATTTAATTAACCAGTAAGTTTATGAGCCTAATAAATGGAGGTATGTGGTGTGCATCATGTTCCAAGTGGGAACATGTGGCTGCTTCTCGTGTCATGAATAATCACATGCACAAGAAATGCTGCCAGCTGTAGGAGCAAAGCATTCTGTGCTGTAATGTTAGGTTATTATAGTATCAGAATGACAAGGCTTTATGTCTCAAAAAGCTGAGTACACTTCTAAAGCATTCCTTGCATACCTGCTCTGCAATAAAAGTGTGCAAACTTTCTTCCAACAATTACTGTTTCGTTGCGAATGTCTCAAATGACACAAAGTGCACTTCAACTCTTTCCACGCTGAATTAACCTCTAAGTGAAAATTCCTTAACAAATGAAAACTAAAACTTATATCTGAGCCATGATCAAGTTTTACTAACGCTCATTTTCCACATCATCTAAGCTTTTCTCCGTCTCGTTCAATGTCCTTTACCTCTGTCCCTTTGGCACGCTCTTTCCTTATTGTTTTCTTTTTCCTCTCCTTACAATTCAAATTTCAGTGCCTTTTTCTCTTTCTTTAATTAATTTATTACCTTTATCTATTTCTTTCCAACACCTTTCTTATTTGCAATTTAACTCTTGTTAAGCCAACCACAGTGCGATCTGGATCACGGTTTTCCTCCCAAAGATTCAAGTTGTTGATTCAAGATCTGATGTTTCAGTAATCTCTGCCTGTGTAGCCAATACTTTCAATTCTACTCATAAATCCTCTGCTACCAGCCTCAAATTAACTTTTCTTTTAACTGTTTCAAGGTTTCCAAAGATAAGACCTCTTTTTCAGGAACTTTTGAACAATAGAAGTAGCTGAAGCTACGTTTCAACGAATACAACATAAGTAAATATGAAATCTAGTTCGTATAAACTCTGGGAAATAGCAGTATACTTGTTTACAGCCTCTACATTTGTATCCTGCAAGAGTGTCCAATTCGTTGCAAACCCTACAATGGTTTTAAACTTGTGATAGGGTTTCCCTAACCCCAATATAAATAATCAAATAGCAAAATTTCACTTTTTAGTATTTTACTGCAGCAAACAAATTAATATCAAAATTGCCTGAAGATTACTTAGTAGCCGACTATTAACTAAACTACAGAAACTCTGTTCCTCATTAACCTTTTGGCATAACTGGGCCCCTTATCTTGTCTATAAAGTCTGATCTTTGTCCTGGCTTTAACATTATCTATTCTCCCTGCCCCACGAAGATTAATCTTCCAGTGTTATTTTAAACACAGTTCCTTCATTCACTTTTCTGAGAGGAATCGAATTGACTTCCCGCAGCAAGACACTCTCTGGCGAATTCTCGGTTTTAAACATTCCACAAGTCTCGTTCTTCCGAATAGGTTCGGTGGTTACCCCAAAACAGTCCATTTCTACTGTCTGGGCCGACAGCACCTGTTCACATTATTGTCCCCAAATATCACTGTCCGAATAACTCAGAGCCTCTGAATCTGTTTTTCACCTCAGCCGACCATACCTTTTATTTGCGTAGTATTGACTGGCCAGCTGAAGGTGATGTGGGGGCAGCAATACCATCAGGGCTAAAAACAAAAAAACTGCAGATGCTGGAAATCCAAAATAAAAACAGAATTACCTGGAAAAACTCAACAGGTCCGGCAGCATCAGCGGAGAAGAAAAGAGTTGACGTTTCGAGTCCTCATGACCCTTCGACAGAACTTGAGTTCGAGTCCAAGAAAGAGTTGAAATATAAGCTGGTTTAAGGTGTGTGTGTGTGTGTGTGGGGGGGGGGGGGGGGGGGGGGGGGCGGGGCGGAGCGATAGAGAGAGAGAGAGAGATGTTGGGGTTGGGGGGGGGGGTCAGGGATGTGGTTGTGTGGACAAACAAGCAGTGATAGAAGCAGATCATCAAAAGATGTCAATAGAACACATAGGTGTTAAAGTTAAAGTTGATGATATTATCTAAACGAATGTGCTAATTAAGAATGGATGGTAGGGCACTCAAGGTATAGCTCTAGTGGTTTTTTTTAATATAATGGAAATAGGTGGGAAAAGGAAAATCTTTATAATTTATTGGAAAAAAAAAGGAAGGGGGCAACAGAAAGGGGGTGGGGATCGGGGTGGGAGCTCACGACCTAAAGTTGTTGAATTCAATATTCAGTCCAGAAGGCTCTAATGTGCCTAGTCGGAAAATGAGGTGTTGTTCCTCCAGTTTGCGTTGGGCTTCACTGGAACAATGCAGCAAGCCAAGGACAGACATGTGGACAAGAGAGCAGGGTGGAGTGTTAAAATGGCAAGCGACAGGGAGGTTTGGGTCATTCTTGCAGACAGACCACAGGTGTTCTGCAAAGCGGTCGCCCAGTTTACGTTTGGTTTCTCCAATGTAGAGGAGACCACATTGGGAGGAACGAATGCAGTAGACTAAGTTGGGGGAAATGCTGCTTCACTTGAAAGGAGTGTTTGGGCTCTTGGACGGTGAGGAGAGAGGAAGTGAAGGGGCAGGTGTTACATCTTTTGCGTGGGCATGGGGTGGTGCCATAGGAGGGGGTTGAGGAGTAGGGGGTAATGGGGGAGTGGACCAGGGTGTCCTGGAGGGAGCGATCCTTACGGAATGCCAATAAGGGGGGTAAAGGGAAGATGTGTTTGGTGCTGGCATCATGCTGGAGTTGGCGGAAATGGCGGAGGAAGATCCTTTGAATGCGGAGGCTGGTGGGGTGATAAATGAGGACAAGGGGGACCCTATCATTTTTCTGGGAGGGAGGAGAAGGCGTGAGGGCGGATGCACAGCAGATGGGCCAGACACGGTTGAGGGCCCTGTCAACGACCGTGGGTGGAAAACCTCGGTTAAGGAAGAAGGAGGACATGTCAGAGGAACTGTTTTTGAAGGTAGCATCATCGGAACACATGCGACGGAGGCGAAGGTACTGGGAGAATGGGATGGAGTCCTTACAGGAAGCGGGGTGTGAGGAGCTGTAGTCGAGGTAGCTGTGGGAGTCGGTGGGTTTATAATGGATATTGGTGGACAGTCTATCACCAGAGATTGAGACAGAGAGGTCAAGGAAGGGAAGGGAAGTGTCAGAGATGGACCACATGAAAATGATGGAGGGGTGGAGATTGGAAGCAAAATTAAGAAATTTTTCCATGTCCCAATGAGAGCATGAAGCGGCACCGCAGTAATCATCGATGTACTGGAGAAAGAGTTGTGGAAGGGGGCCGGAGTAGGACTGTAACAAGGAATTTTCCACATACCCCATAAGGAGACAGGCATAGCTGGGGCCCATGCGGGTACCCATAGCCACACCTTTTATTTGGAGGATGTGAGAGGAGTTGAAGGAGAAATTGTTCAGCGTGAGAACAAGTTCAGCCAGACGGAGGAGAGTAGTGGTGGATGTGGATTGTTCGGGCCTCTGTTCGAGGAAGAAACTAAGGGTCCTCAGACCATCCTGGTGGGGGATGGAGGTGTAGAGGGATTGGACGTCCATGGTGAAGAGGAAGCGGTTGGGGCCAGAGAACTGGAAATTGTTGATGTGACGTAAGGTGTCAGAGGAATCACGGATGTAGGTGGGAAGGGACTGGACAAGGGGAGAGAGAAGGGAGTCAAGATAACGAGAAATGAGTTCTGTGTGGCAGGAGAAAGCTGAGACGATCGGTCTACCGGGGCAGTTCTGTTTGTGGATTTTGGGTAGGAGATAGAAGCGGGCAGTCCGAGGTTGGGCGACTATCCGGTTGGAAGCCGTGGGAGGGAGATCCCCAGAGGAGATGAGATCACTGACAGTCCTGGAAACAATGGCTTGATGTTCAGTGGTGGGGTCATGGTCCAGGGAGAGGTAGGAGGAAGTGTCTGCGAGTTGACGCTCAGCCTCTGCGAGGTAGAGGTCAGTGCGCCAGACAACAACAGCACCAAACTTGTCAGCGGGTTTGATGACAATGTCCGGGTTGGACCTGAGAGAATGGAGTGCAGTAAGTTCAGAGAGAGACAGGTTAGAATGGGTGAGAGGAGCAGAGAAATTAAGACGACTAATGTTCGCCGACAGTTCTCAATGAAAAGATTGAGAGAAGGTAAGAATCCAGAGGGAGGGGTCCAGGTGGAGGGAGAATATTGGAGATGGGTAAAAGGATCCGTTGAACTGGGAGAGGACTCCTGCCCAAAGAAGTGAACCCGGAGATGAAGACGGTGGAAGAAGAGTTCAGTATCATGCCGAGCCCGAAATTCATTGAGGTGAGGGCGTAAGGGTATGAAACTAAGTCCTTTGCTGAGCACTGAACGTTCAGGATCGGAGAGTGGAAGGTCAGGGGGTATAGTGAATACATGGCTGGGGTTGGGATTGGAAGAAAGGGTGGGGACGGAGGGACAGGCAGGGGTGGAGGGTCCTAGTTAAGTGTTGGTGTCGATGAGTTGTTGTAGCTTGTGTTCCTTAGCACTTGAGAGAAAGAGAAAAAGTTTCTTGTTGAGGCGTCGGATGAGCCGAAGGATAAAATGAAACTGGGGGCACGCGCAGCTTTGAAAAAGGGCACAGCGGTGCTGCTGGAGGGAGAGGTCAAGTGTGCTCATATGGCGGCGCATGGCACTGAGTGTTGATTTCAGAATGTGACGGGAACAGCAGTCCGAGAAACGTTTTAGGTCCCGGAGATACCGGTAATCCTGGGTGGGTTCGAAACATGAGGGGTGGGATTTCAGTTGAAATCCACGTGGGGTAAGTCGGAGACGGAGACAGTCGCTGAGAAAGGAGATATGGCTGTGAAAGCAGGTTTTAGTAAAGACCTTGTCAAACACCAGGAGGGAAATGGAAGGCAAAGCAGGTGAACAAGGCAGCAGATAGATACGGAAATCTTGTCGCAGAGAGGAACAGAACATCTTCAAGGAGGTAGGCATTTCTTGAAGAGCAGTGGCAGTCAATTAAACACAGAGATAAAAACAAAAAACCTGCAGATGCTGGAAATCCAAAAAAAAACCCAGAACTACCTGGAAAAACACAGCCGTTCTGGCAGCATCAGCGGAGAAGAAAAGAGTTAACGTTTCGAGTCCTCATGACCCTTCGACAAAACTTGAGTTCGAGTCCAAGAAAGAGTTGAAATATAAGCTGGTTTAAGTTGTGTGTGTGGGGGGCGGAGAGATAGAGAGAGAGAGAGAGAGAGGTTCGGGTTGGGGGGGTGGGCGATGTGGTTGTGTGGACAAACAAGCAGTGATAGAAGCAGATCATCAAAAGATGTCAAAGACAATGGTACAATAGAACACATAGGTCTTAAAGTTAAAGTTGGTGATATTATCTAAACGAATGTGCTAATTAAGAATGGATGGTAGGGCACTCAAGTTATAGCTCTAGTGGGAATTTTTTTATATAATGGAAATAGGTGGGAAAAGGAAAATATTTATAATTTATTGGAAAAAAAAGGAAGGGGGAAACAGAAAGGGGCAGGGGATGGGGGAGGGAGCTCACGACCTAAAGTTGTTGAATTCAATATGCATCCCGGAAGGCTCTAAGGTGCCCAGTCGGAAGATGAGGTCTTGTTCCTCCAGTTTGCGTTGGGCTTCACTGGAACAATGCAGCAAGCCAAGGACAGATATGTGGGCAAGAGAGCAGGGTGGAGTGTTAAAATGGCAAGCGACAGGGAGGTTTGGGTCATTCTTGCGGACAGACCGCAGGTGTTCTGCAAAGCGGTCGCCCAGTTTACGTTTGGTCTCTCCACTGTAGAGAAGACAACCTTGGGAGCAACGAATGCAGTAGACTAAGTTGGGGGAAATGCAAGTGACATGCTGCTTTACTTGAAAGGAGTGTTTGAGCCCTTGGACGGTGAGGAGAGAGGAAGTGAAGGGGCAGGTGTTACATCTTTTGCGTGGGCATGGGGTGGTGCCATAGGAGGGGGTTGAGGAGTAGGGGGTGATGGAGGAGTGGACCAGGGTGTACCGGAGGGAGCGATCCCTACGGAATGCCGATAAGGGGGGTGAAGGGAAAATGTAATTGGTGGTGGCATCATGCCGGATTTGGCGGAAAAGGCGGAGGATGATCCTTTGAATGCGGAGGCTGGTGGGGTGATAAGTGAGGACAAGGGGGACCCTATCATGTTTCTGTGAGGGAGGAGACGGCGTGAGGGCAGATGCGTGGGAGATGGGCCGGACATGGTTGAGGGCCCTGTCAACGACCGTGGGTGGAAAACCTCGGTTAAGGAAGAAGGAGGACACGTCAGAGGAACTGTTTTTGAAGGTAGCATCATCAGAACAGATGCGACGGAAGCGAAGGAACTGGGAGAATGGGATGGAGTCCTTACAGGAAGCGGGGTGTGAGGAGCTGTAGTCGAGGTAGCTGTGGGAGTCGGTGGGTTTATAATGGATATTGGTGGACAGTCTATCACCAGAGATTGAGATAGAGAGGTCAAGGAAGGGAAGGGAAGTGTCAGAGATGGACGACGTGAAAATGATGGAGGGGGGGAGATTGGAAGCAAAATTAATAAATTTTTCCATGTTCCAACGAGAGCATGAAGCAAAACTGAAGTAATCATCGATGTACTGTAGAAAGAGTTTGGGAAGTGGGCCGGAGTAGGACTGTAACAAGGAATGTTCCACATACCCCATAAAGAGACAGCCATAGCTGGGGCCCATGCGGGTACCCATAGCCACCAGCCTCCACATTCAAAGGATCATCCTCCGCCATTTCCGCCAACTCCAGCATGATGCCACCACCAAACACATCTTCCCTTCACCCCCCTTATCGGCATTCCGTAGGGATCGCTCCCTCCGGGACACCCTGGTCCACTCCTCCATCACCCCCTAATCCTCAACCCCCTCCTATGGCACCACCCCATGCCCATGCAAAAGATGTAACACCTGCCCCTTCACTTCCTCTCTCCTCACCGTCCAAGGGCCCAAACACTCCTTTCAAGTGAAGCAGCATTTCACTTGCATTTCCCCCAACTTAGTCTACTGCATTCGTTGCTCCCAATGTGGTCTCCTCTACATTGGAGAGACCAAACGTAAACTAGGTGACCGCTTTGCAGAACACCTGCGGTCTGTCCGCATGAATGAACCAAACCTCCCTGTCGCTTGCCATTTTAACACTCCACCCTGCTCTCTTGCCGAAATGTCTGTCCTTGGCTTGCTGCATTGTTCCAGTGAAGCCCAATGCAAACTGGAGGAACAGCATCTCATGTTCCGACTAGGCACCTTACAGCCTTGCAGTCTGAATATTGAATTCAACAACTTTAGGTCGTGAGCTCCCTCCCCCATCCCCACCCACTTTCTTTTTCCCCCTTCCTTTTTTTCCCAATAAATTATAAAGATTTTCATTTTCCCACCTATTTCCATTATATAAAAAAATTCCCACTAGAGCTATAACTTGAGTGCCCTACCATCCATTCTTAATTAGCACAGTCGTTTAGATAATATCACCAACTTTAACTTTAAAACCTATGTGTTCTATTGTACCATTGTCGTTGACATCTTTTGATGATCTGCTTCTATCACTGCTTGTTTGTCCACACAACCACATCGCCCCCCCCCCAACCCCAACCTCTCTCTATCTCTCCACCCCCGACACATACACCTTAAACCAGCTTATATTTCAACTCTTTCTTGGACTCGAACTCAAGTTCAGTCGAAGGGTCATTAGGCCTCGAAACGTCAACTCTTTTCTTCTCCGCTGATGCTGCCGGACCTGCTGAGTTTTTCCAGGTAATTCTTTTTTTGTTATACCATCAGGGCTGTGGGGAACGGAGCAATCGAGGGTCTTCAGAAATGCATCTTTTCTGGTGATAATCAAAACGTGGATCTCAGATGTAACAAGGCTTTTGTTAAAGGTGTCTTGATGATAAAGTCATGCAGGACGAACTCTGCTGGAGGAGGATGGAGTTCTGAAGGAGTTTGGAACTGCACATGGTGCGATATATGCTGGAAAAATGGCAAGCAAACCTGTGGGACTTATCTTTGTGCTGTTAACTATGTTAAGTGGAACTTAAGGCTTCCACTGAATACAATTTGCCTGCTAATTCATGATTAGCTTATATTGATCTTTTTGTTTGACTGTTACGGTAACATTTTCACAAAGTGAATCTTTTACATTGTTATTTTGTTTTGGTCCATTGGACTCGTTTGGGAAGTTCAGGATTGGGAGGTGTACATTCGCAAATTATTTAAATTGACAAAGCAGGTTGGGGAAGCTGTTAATAAATCATATGGGATTCTGGACTTCACAAATAATGGTGCAGAATACAAACGTTAAAAAACAAAACGTTACGAAGAGTCCATAAAGTTCAAAACAAAAACAGAATTACCTGGAAAAACGCAGCAGGTCTGGCAGCATCGGCGGAGAAGAAAAGAAGAAAAGCAGTTCTGCTGAAGTGCCATGAGGACTCGAAACGTCAACTCTTTTCTTATCCGCCGATGCTGCCAGACCTGCTGAGTTTTTCCAGGTAATTCTGTTTCTGTTTTGGATTTCCAGCATCCTCAGTTTATTGTTTTTATCACCATAAAATTGAAAGACTTTTGCGTCCTCAACTGGAATGTTTCACCCATTTCTGGATAACACGCTTTAAGCAGGGTATGAAGGCTTATACTAGGCTGCAGAAAATCTTCACCAGAATGTTTCCAGGCATGTGGAACTTCAGTTGAGTGGATAGAGAATATAAACTGGGAGTGCCCTGCTCGGAGAACAAAATTTAAGAGCAGGTTTGATATAAATTTTCAAAATAATGTCAGTTCCGAAGAGTAGACAGGAAGAAAGTGTTCCCATTCCCAAAGCATGCTGAAGAGACATCTTTTATTATGCGGCAAATTGAAGCAGATTAAACCTTGGCTTTCAAAGGTAACTGGACAACTATCTGAAGCGCTGCATGGCAACTGTGCGGAATTTGGCCGAAGTGAGTTGCTAAGGGCTAACATCGATGTGGCTGACTGAATGGCCTCTTTCTGCACTGCAGCCGTTCTAAATTCTATGTTGCTTTTAAGGCAGAATTCACATGATCAAGATGTTATCTGAACTCAAGTTCTCTGAGTGCTGGGCACCGTCTCTGCCCGAGTAGTCTGGCACTAAATTACACTTTATTAACCTGCTCATTTGAAATCTGCTCTGCTAAATCCCTATTTACCTGAATGGAGTTCGATGAGCGCCAATTCTATGGTGTGCATTACAATATTTACCAAAACTCCATGCAAACTATTATAAAATGAAAATCTTTTATTGTAATTGTTTCATACCCTGATGCCTATTAATCCCATAACCTTCTCTCACACCCTGGTCACTGCCTGCCATGTCTCTCACCTCTCTTCTCTTAAAAATAAGGAACTTTAACATTTATGGGGGAAAATTGGATTAGCGATCCACCCTGGATGTTTCTGATCCATATGAATGTTTTGCGGTTCCTGTTGTCTTTTCCGAAAACCTCCGAAATATCACTACGAGAATCGCCCTGGCATGTAAAGGTAACTGCCAACAGCTTTTTCCCACGAGAATATGTCTTTTTAACCATATTGTTCCTGAATGTTCCACCTCCAACTCAAAAAATTATGAACTCATTCCTTCATTTTTGTAAATGAATGGATCCATTCATCCATTTTCACCTTTGATTACTTTTGTTTCCCCAGCCCATGGTTCAAACTTGTTTTAAAATTATCACCATGTTAATTTCATCTTCTTCTAGTTTCTCTCCATCTACCCTGCCCCCTCTGAGATAATTTACCCATGAGAACCAGCCCCTGCTCTATCGATACTTTCCCCGCTAAATGCCTGGCTGCCCACCCTCTTTTCCAATCTCCCTTGCTAAACTGTCTCTTCAGAAAATCTCTCCATCTCCTTCAAATCTGATGTTATCAACTGTCTCCACACACACATGGGCACACACATAAAATAAAGACAATCTTGTGCTCTCTGTCATTACATGTTAACACACCATCTCCAAAACTTCCTGTCTTTAAGGCGAATTTTCCTTGCAAGGCCATTTCTCCTAGCTCTCCAAGCCTGAACCGCCACAAAGAAGATCGTGGTAGAATTTCTAGCACCCGAAACAGAGGAGGGAGGGGCAAGTTGTGAATGTCTTTTCACAAGGCGAAAATTCGGATGCAATTCACTAAAATATGATAATGTTGGTTTAGTACACAATGCAGTGAAAGTTCGGGAATGTTTTAATTGATAGCTTCTTCTTGTGACCTTGCCGGACCCGAAAAGTGAGGAGATGTTTTTTATAGCTTCGTGATGAACACGCAAACGCAGGGGTAAATACCTTAGGAGACTTTTCAGGTTTTGTCCAAATGTCGTGGATGCACACTTGTTCCTTATGGCTGATGTCACAAGCCGTAAAACCTTGGGTTCCATTGTATGTGCATTTATGATTTATTGGGGCAAGGCAACAAATATGTGCAAAACATGATGAAGTTGCACTGAATAAAGCCTTTAAACGTTCAGCCACGGTGACAACGCCCCCTCATTTAACAAGTAATGTGTGTTAGCTGAGTTTGTGCTGAATCGCTGCTAATTTAACGGGCATATCAAATCTTAGCATGTTGTTCTATATAAAAAGCGACCTTCTGCTTTAAAATAAACCTGCCAACACAGGGGAAAAAAAAAAAGTACCCAACCAGAATAACGACATTCAAGTAGAGACAGATATCAAAATTGACACTCCAAAAACAGGCAGACCCACAACATTGAACTTTAACTATCCACCGAATGGATATCATTAACAGAGTTAATTGAATATGCTGTTTCAATGCATAACAATGCATTCAGGAACAGGACTGAACCATGCATGTTATTAAGTTTATCACGATATTAAGTTATTTTTTCAACATGTTACGTACCACCATTATTTAAAATATGTGTCAAGGATGGGAGAGACTTCAGCCTTGACAAAATATCGAAAGTTAATGAAAGCAGTATTGATAGGAAAGGATCAAATAGATTGTCTTGAAATATGCTAATATAATACTACCAATGAAGTAACCCTGGATATTATCTATTGCCTGTTAAGTAGGGAAGTATTTATTTCCACTATATGCGCATGTTTGAAAACATAATAATTGTTCTGCCATTCAAGTTTTATACCTACGTGCTTGATGGAAATTTTAATAAAAGTAATTGGTTAAAACGCTTCATTAGCATCAGCAGCACACAGGGTCGACAAAAGCCACATACTTTGCACCAAGGAAGGTGGAACAGATCTGACTCAATGAGGGGAAGTTTTGTATCCTTACTTATGTTAAGAATTTGCCCGAGAAAGTGTAAGCGGGCGTTTGAAATATTGTGAGCGTGCGTCGAGTAAAGGCAATCTGAAACAGGTATGTTTTGAACGTTGACCTTTTGTTTTTAAAAGCTTGAGACACTGAAATTGAGACCTGCAACTGCAAGGACACAATGTAACCGAATCAAGTGATAATGGTGCATGATCAAAGGCATGTTTTAATGCAATTTGATCATATGCGAATTGTCATGTAGAAGGGATAAGGACACATTTCAAGCGTGAATGGCAGAACAGATGATTGGAATTCGATTCATACCTTGTCAATCTACATACCGAACTCAAAACGGAAATGTGTCGATTGCTCCTACTAAAAGTTAAAATGCTTGTGTCGTCAGCGCTGTTGTGAAATGCACAGTTAATTATTTTTTTCCCAAGAAATCTGTGGCATCTGCCAATCAGTACTCCAAGCATAAGTGCTTCTAGAAGGAATTTCTAGGAATAAATGTTTACAATCTTTGGTTAATATCGTTGTGAGTACTGTTTTACTCACCATTTGGCAACTTGGCAGTGGCTAAAGGAAATCGACAGTGCGCACATTAATTTTGTCCTACTAATATTCTCGAAATACTGTTCAAGTTTCAGGTTGTTAAAAAATCGATGCCACATTTCTTTCTCAATGACAAATTCTACAAACATTTCACTCGGTGATTTCTTCAAAGTCCTCATTTATAATTGATATGTTTCAGGCCACTCACAGAAGCATCAACTGACTAGGTTAAAACGGTCTCACAATCTGAAGGTTGCTCCTGAAACAGACTAGAATGAACATTTATTGCTTTCCCACCAAAACGTTCAGTAAATAAAAGTTTGTGTCACTTGGCCATTCTACCTCTATAGCTACTTTTTCAAAATGGCTCTCAACTTCACCCTCATAAATTTAGGCATCAGGCGAATATTATTTGCTATTTCAAAACTCGGAGCGAGATTCTACTGAACATCTGAACCACTGGCCACGCCACCACCACGTCCCGCCCGTACATTCACACAGAAAACTTCAGTTTTCTTTAGCCAATTCATAAGTTCCTGTCTTTTTAAAATATTTTCCTGTCTTTGAAACTGTCTTTCCTTACATCTCACCTCCCTTGCTTAACTCTCTCGAATTCAAGTTCAAACCTTCACATAACTCTTTCCTTCACATTTGCCTCTCTTTTGGTCGTTTTTTTTTTAAAATCTGTTGTGTATCACAACCTGATTAAACTCTTTTTCTTGTGCACAGTGTTTCATCTGCAATCGAATTGCAGCCAGCTCAATATCGTTCTACCTGAGTCAGCATTTCCTCTTTGAATCCCAGACGCTGCGCTATTACGTCAATTATATCTGCTTCCTTTGCCCCTGTTTTTAAATTTAGCTTGATATGTTGTGCCAATGCGATTAAACTAACCCTCGTTAATTGGTGCACATCATTCCTGAAAAGTCAACAGCAACTGACTAAGACATTTGGCTTTTCAATAAATATAGTAAAATTCACTGAGGTATCCCATTAGCCTTAAGCTTAGCGAATCTCTGCACTCGTATCCGCCTGTGTATTCGACAGCCCACAAAGAGCCCCAAAATTGTGATGATCCCAGGTAAATTTTGCTATCAGCCAGGACGAATGCTCAATTTGTTATGTTCTCAGACACGAACCCCATTTCATTTTATAACCTGGTGAAAGGCCAATGAACTTTGCTGTATAACAGTCGGCAATTCTCATCCCAGTGACTGATTAAGAGAAGAAATGAACAACATTCTTTCATTTTAAAGAAAACATTTGTTTTATTACACATTAGCTAACAGGCTAAAAGTCACTCCAACACTCTGAATGAAACCGGGGTAAGCATGAAATCAAAGCGAAACACAATAAATTATATGTTAAGTTGCAGGTACAGCCAAGACAGGTGTCGCAAATTCCTCAGCAGCTCACACAGACGTCAGCGATCACTGTAACCACCAAGGTCATTCAAAATCTATCTTCCTCATGAAGGATTTTATCTCCGATCTTTTGAGAAGATAGTTGTTGCTTTTCCAGAACAATCACTCCAAATCAGAATGCCTCTCACCCCCTAGTCGCTATTCATCTCCCAGTTGCTCAATATCTTTTGACAAGGCTGCCTTCCTGTGGAGTCAGGACGATGTGCCCCCACATTTAATCACCAGCATGAGACCAGCTATCAGCTATTCGGAGTAGGACCCCCAAAAGTCCACGTCAAGAATTCATTTGGATCAGATGTTATAATACATGATATCCACCATGGGGCAATAACTTTTAAGCGGAAATGGTATCAATTAGAAACTTACGGGCCTTGTAGTCGGGCCAAAGGTAAAACAATCATCTTCCCCATGTTTCCCGATCAGTTACAGCTGATTCAAAATATTCAGTTGCAATCCTATGATACAATGTAGTGGAGGATCGGGCAAGATTGGGCAGAGTTGGAAATCATGCAATGTCATGTGGTTGGGGGATTTTTTGGGCCGATAAATCGAATGCTCATGGACACAGTGGGTAACAATTTTGTTGTGGGAAGAGAAGCATTTGCTATGGGGGCCTTTGCTGATTTGAAATAGTTTGGGCTGGAACAATAGGAGGGGAACTCCGCCAAATGAGATCAATGGCAAAAGGAAGGAGAGAGCAGTTGTGGGCGTCTTGCACTTTTGGATGAAGGTGTGGCAATGGGGAGGCGCGTGGACATAAAGGGAATTAAAGGGCAATGATTTTCAAACTAACGGAATTCAGGAGTAGGAGCTCATGTCGGGTAGTGAGAGCGAGGGCTACGGGCGTGCTTTTTTGGGTGGTTGACATGAGCAAGATCGTTCTGGATCAGTAGACATTGATGAAAAGTGGCAACAGAATGTACAGCAATAAATTAAATGAGGGCATGGAGTCAGCAACTGGCCCCGTTTTAGTTGAAATGGAGCCTTTAAGCAAAATAAAAATGCAGAAAAATAAAAAGAAGTAACCATCTGTACTACAATATTACGGAGGCGAATATCAATGGGGAACATTCGGTGTACATACCGTAATATCGTGCCCAGTTAGTTCTAAACTGCAATCCATAACGTTCTCATTAACTATCAAAGCCTCAATGCTCATATTTTAACTGTGAAGCATAGAAATAAACTTAAACGAACTTGTTTGTATTAACTTAACATTGCAGAGAAATAGGTGACATTTATAGACGAATATACAGTGATTACATGCTCAAAAAATAGTGTGAAAAATGTAAATAAATTCTCTCATTATGGCGAGATTAGTTGCACGTTATTGCAAATTTCAGTCCTATTTCCAACAGAGGTTCAGGTAAGGAAATATCCTAGAGTTTGCGGTATGTATTACATATGTCTTATTAACCACAGTAAAGTTAAAGAGGGGATCATGATTTGTTTGTTTAAGGGAGTGGAGCTAATGTCATTTATCAACTCTGTAGAGGTATAATCAACTCCTTTATAAATTAAGGCTCACAGCAATGGGTCAGCTCATAGCACTTGTCAGAGTTGTGGGTGCTAGACGAACGGAATACACTGCACCTCACAAAAAACGGGTTATCCAGTAATATATCAGATACAATCTGTTTACTATTTGGTTATTTCAGAGTTTGGAGCTCTTGGTAAACTGCGAACTTCGCTTTTAAATGTGCAATTCTTTGTAAACCCTACTGCTGTACTTGGCATTATTTTTCATTGCAACTTTTGCATAGCTGCCTATTTTGTTCGACCAGTTAGATAATGGAATGTCCGTCGTCTCCACCCAGAAAGTAAAACATTTTATTTAATTTATTTGACACGTTGTTTGTAAGTAATGTCACGACTCGCTGGGGATAGTGCACTGTAATATCAAGCCCCACTGCTCCCCGAGCCGCAACGAATGTGAAAAGTTTGATCAAACCACCAGATTGCTACAATTCTAACTGTTTAATTTATTTTAACAGAATATGAACACGATGTTTCCAAACTTTATAAGTAAATAGCTGTTTTACTGAACAAACTGCCTTTAACAATTGACAAATGAAATATGTACGAACGGCTAACTTCTAACTCTATAGTTTAAACTCTACCCCTTTTTAAACCCCCGTACACTAAAACACACAAACACACACATAAGACACACAAAACATGGATTTTAAGAGTGAGATCGAACAGTTCAGTAGAAACAATCTGGAGTACAGGATTACATTGGTTGATTTTGATTGATGTCTTCCAAATTCTTTGCAGTGTGTTGTTGACATGAGGTGGTCTCCCAAGACTTTCAGTTTGCGGTTCACTGTTTGAAAAACTTGCTTTTCAATGTCACTACTGGTGGTTTTTCCCCATTTCCTCTTGAACGGGGTTTTAAGAGAAAGCAGCTTCTAGAGATGTGAGAGATAGCCAGCTAGCTATTATGGCAGAATTACTGGAATCTTACAAACACAAGAGAGAGAGAGAGAAAGGTTTCAGGTCTTCCCTCTTTGCAGGCTACTAGCTGTTCCTCTTGCACTGTTACCACGCAGAACATTGGCCACCTGGTCAACAGCCAATTAAAATACTGTCTTCAGGCAATTCCCCCTAGTCCAGAATGCCTTTCCGGTACCAATCCGTTCCTCTATGGCACACTATATTTCAGAATAGCAACATTGTAGATATTCCTCATTCCACTCCACTGACCATGTACTTCAACTGCAACCATGGTGGCCTTCAAAGCCACAATCCACTTTTGAAGCCACAGTCCAAGAACAAAACAAAAATGTTATTTAGAATATCAGCTCAAGTTTCATTTAAATAGAAAGAAGGCACTCTGGTAATCGTATATCATTTGTGGTTAACTATATGCAGCTTGAGGGAACTTACCAGTTATTACTTGAACACGGATAAAGTGGCACTGTCATGCTCCAGGGCCTCGCCAAGGCGGGAATTAACAGGTCCATGTGGCTCGAATGTCTGCACATCTTCTAGGACCACGGTGACCCTCATCTCCGACTATGTTTGCACCTGGGTGCCTCTGTGGAGGGAACACTACCGTGACCAGTGGGCATCTTAGGGACCGGCGTGTACCATTGACCACCCACAATCAGATTTTAGATTGATCTTTGTCAATTTCTTTTGTGGTTTTGTCTTTTGTTGCTGATCCCCTTTAAGGGCCTGCCACTTACATTTGTTAGCCTGATCTTTTGCTCATTTGTTAATTTCTGCCCTTTATTTGTTAATTTGTTATACTCAAAAGAGTGTAAAGAGACCCTAGCCTGTCCCTGGGCCTGGCCAAGTTGGCCATTAACAGATTCAGACAGCAGGCGATGGAGGACCGTGCAGCACAAAGGTCTCCCCCTCTTCTGGGGCTACATTCACCCTCTTCCACCTATGTTCACGGCCAGGTGGCCCTGGGACGGTGGATCCTTAGGTGTCCTGGGGGGTAGGGTTCATTATGAACCACCCCCAGAATCACATTTCCATTTGATTTGTTTTGTTAGTTTCCTTTGTGTGTTTGATCTTTTGTTATGGTTCCATTTCAAGAGGTTGTCCGCTTTTATTAGCTTAACCTTTTGATAATTTGTCCCCTTTTTGCTCTTTAGTTTGCTATAAAACATTAGAAATAGACGCCAGACTGCTCCTGGGACTGCCAAAATGGCCACTAACAGGTCCAAGCAGCGGCTGGTTGCAGTGGCCTTCCAGCCCGAATGCCTACTCCCCATCGGGGACTATATTCTTCCACTTCCAAGGCTATGTTCGCGGTCGGGTGCTCATGGAAAGGGAGAACGTGATGTCTACAGATTCTCTTAAGGCATTGCACCATCGCTGGGCTCTGCGGGTGGCTGGATCATAACCTCCTTAATAATATTTTAACATGATTTTGTAAATTTCTGTTGGAAGCTTGATTTAGTTAGAGTGCCCCATGAGGGACTGTTAGCCCCATTAAGTTGTTATTTTATTGTTTTATTAAACGGATATGTAAGGAGATACTAGCCTGCTCCTGGGCCAGGCCAACATGGACCTGAACATGTTCAGACAGCGAGTGGTAGAGCAGTTCATCAGGCCCGAATGTCAGCCCCTCTTCTGGGCTACGTTCACCTTTTTTCCACGGCTATGTTCACACCAGCGTGTTCCTGGATTGGGAGCACATGGTGCCTGCTGCTACGCTTGAGGCCTTCTGCAATCAATGGACACCTATGGGGCTATCCTCCTTTATTAGCTCTAAAAACGACATTGACATCGTATTAGTTCAGTTTACTTTAAAGCTTTTACTTTTGTTACCGTTACCCTTTATGTGGCTGCCAATTTAATTAGTTAATTTGTTAATTAGCTTATTTTTGTTGCATTAGTTTACTCAAAAGCGCATAGTGTCAACCCATTTAAGAATCTATTAATTGGTTAAGTTGCTACTGGTTCATTTGATCAACTGACACACTCAAAAGAGGATAAAGAATCAGTGGTCTTGTTTGTTTTGTGTTATAGATTATTAGTTGATTATTGTGCTGGTTTTACGATGCTCAAAATTGCATGATTTTGATACCTGGATGTTCTACACCTCCTCCTATGTTTTAGGAATTTATTTTGGTAGAGTTTAGGGATGGTTCCGGACCAGTTTGCACATCGTTGTAGAGATTGAAGTTTACCTGACCTAGTTTCAATTATTTGCAGTGATGATCAATGGACTTGGATGAGGCTGCACTTACTTTTAAGCAGAGCGCTTCCCCCTCCAGGACCCTGCAGACTTGATGACCTAGTTGGAAATTACCTGGGAAGTTTGGAATTCCTATGGGGAATCTTCTGCTCCCCAAAAGGCTGGAAAGTCTCTGGCACTGAGCTAGAGTTGGATATTTCGGACAGTTCAGTGGGATTTACTTGGAGAGTTGCAACAGAAATGTTAGACAGGAAAATCCTCGTCTAACTCCAGGGTAACTACAGAACTGATCCTGCAAACAGGCACACTGACCACTCCACAACTATCACATCGATACCCCGACTACGCATCTCCAGGACAACTCCCGAATAGGCCTGACTACTCCTCTGCGCCAAGCTAGACCCCCTCCCAACACCCCCCCCACCCCGCCACCCCCAACACCCCACATCTATCTTGAATAGCATATAAACTGATTTCCTTTCCCTACCAAACTGATTTAAGCTGGACCAACCTCACACTTTCCATCTGCTACCGGATTCATCTGCCATTCTACCAACATAAAACCTCACCAAGCTACCACCCAAACCGATTGCTAAATGTGTGCCCTGACACCATGCTTAACTTCTAAACCACTCATCTGCCAACCAATCTACCAGCCACCCTATCTGCATAACGCCTCATTCACCTGCTCCCGTACTAATCCACCACCTTAACCACGTTTCACCTCTCCCACCCCGCAATCACCCAGGCTACCCCTTACTAAGTTGCCCGTCTACCTACCTGCCACTCTATTCATCTACCAGCTAAACACATTTCCAACTCCCTCCTTACTCATTCACACTACACATTACACGCTGTACCCACCTGCCACCCAACTGACCTAATGCTTTATCTAATTTCCCCCCTACACATCTCCCACCCAAAACACCTTACCAACTTCCCACATTGCCTACCTACCAAAGTACCTATCTGCTACGTCACCCTCTAGCCACCTATATCGCCTGCCACCCTTCTGAACTAGCACCCTTTTCACCGCCCTTCCTATTCAGCTGCCACCTGACTCACCTGTCACCTCTTCCAACTGACAACGTACCCGCTTACACGTTCATAGACTTATCATCCTCCCAACCTGTCCCCCCACCTAGCAGCTTAGCCTCCTGCAATGCGAAGCACATTATAACCACCCAAAAAGCAGTTCACGCTTCTGCCACCCTGCTCACCTGCCAATCTAACCACCTACCACATTACTGCCTACCGTCCTAGTCACCTTCCACACTGCACACATGGCACCATAACAAGTACCAAGTTATTTACTTGTTACCTCAACTAACTGGCATGCTAGACAACTGTCAACCTGACAACAACGATTTTATCCACATACCAACTCTCCCTCGACCTACCCAAAACATGAACCAAACTATGAACTGCCATACTACCCACCTGATTCATTTCCATCCTGACAACTCATCCAGCACACTCTAACTTTCAATGCCCTATCCATCTGCTAGCTGATCTGCCTGCCACCAAGGCCACATGGCTCACGTCCCGCATGCTGGTTTACCCATCTGTCATGCTATCCATCTCTCAACTTACCCATCTACTACTCACCCAAATGTCACCCTCCCCAACTGGTAAGCTAACAACCTGACAGCTCTCCCAGGTGCCACCCTTTCACATCACCATTTGGTGCCCTTAACCATATGCTAAACTGCCCACCTAGGGGCTCACTCATCAACCATTTGATGCATTTGCCAAACTATACGTTTGCCAAAGTAACAACCTGTTACCCTAACCAACCGTGACCATACTCAGTCAGCCCACCAGCCCTCCAAACACCTAACCCACCTACCACAGCATCAACCTGCTACCCTGCCCTACCCCCCTCCTCACCCACCTCCTAGCCAACTGAGCTGGTGGGTAGTTACTCATTGGATGAAGGCTTCCTCGTCCATATATGATCCGTTGCCATTACACTTCATAATGCTTGGAATCAACAGCGAAGACTCCCATGTAAAGCCCTCTCTCAGGAATACCCCTTTCTTGTCACCTCTGGTGAAATTTATCCTGCCTGGTATAGGACATAGACAAGAAGCCTGAAGGGGGTGGCCAGGCTATTGATTCTAAGTTGTGATTCGATGAGTATGACTTTGTCACAATGTTTCTGGACAAGCCTGCTCATCAGATCAGCCTTGGCACAAGAGCGCCGCATGTCAATAAAGAGTACTTGTGGGGCCTGTAGGCCTGGGTGCACTGTTGTTATTTGCAATATCTACGCGCATGCTGAGTGTCCCATCTGTTATTTTTTCTATTTCCTTCAGCGGACCGCTACAACCGATGGCCATTTGATTGAGTGGTATGTTAGGCTGCCCTGCAAAGGATGGCAGCCTTCCTACAGGAATGTAGGAAACCAAATAACTTTGAAAAGACAATCCAGTAGTTTCGTTGAAACCATTACTGAAACTAATTTTGAATTCCATATATACTAATTAATTCAATTTAATTCGAGCATCTATTGTGATGGTACTTTTACGTGTAACAACATTAATCAGGACCTCTCAATTGCTAATCCCACAGTGTTAAGACTATGCTACAGCGCCAATAAAGTCAGGTAATTTTTAATGAAATTCAATTGCTTGCTGTGTTGATTTGAGATAATGCGATAGGTGTTGTTTCAGTTTGAGATACTGCGGGCTTTTTCTTTACACGTATTGCATGATATAGAGCTGTTTCATTAGTTTGAGGGCCTGTGTTAGTTCTAATGTTGTATTGATTTAAGTCGTCATAAGAATTAGAGGAGCCGTGTTAACTTGAAAAAATTCAATTATATGGAAGTGTGGCGTTAATTTAAACTGCTATTGTAGTGTTTGGCGTTGTATAGTTTGAGGTGATTCATTAATTTGAGTGAGTGTCTAACTTTGAGGGAACGTGATTTTCTGAGGTCGTGCATTAGTTTTAGGCAGTATAAATGTTTGAAATTGCGTATTAGTTTGAGATGCAGCGTCAGTTGAGATGATTTAACAATTCGAGGCATTACATTTAGCTATTGCAATAACTTGAGTTAGAGTCATAGAATCATAGGGGCCTACAACACAGAGAAATGCCCTTCGTCCCATCGATTCTGCGCTGGTCAAACAAGTACCTAACTACTCCAATCCCATTTTCCAGCACTAAGCCCACAACCCTGTAGACCATGGCATCGCAATTGCACACCCATATACTTCTTAAATGCTATGAGGTTTTCTGTCTCTACCAATCTTTCGGCTTGTGAGTTCCAGATTCCCACCACCCGTTGGTTGAAAATAACTCTTCCTCGCACCGCCTCTAAACCTCCTGACCATTACCTTCAGCATATGACCTCTCGTTAATGATCCCTCCACCAAGGTTAAATCTTCCTTCCTGTCTACCCTATCTGTGCCCCTCATAGTTTTATACACCTCAATCATGTCCACCCTCAATCTCAATTGCTCCAGGGAACATAAAACCAGGCTATTCAATTTCTCCTTATAACTAAATCTCTCCAGCCCAGGCAAAATCCTGGCAAATCTCCTCTGCACTCTCTCTAGTGCAGTCACATCCTCCCTATACTGCAGATTCCAGAACGGTAGGCAATACTCTATGTGTGGCCTAACCAACTGATTTACAGCTGCTGCATAACCATCCTGCGCTTATATTCTATGCCTCGGCTAATAAAGGCAAGTATCACATATGTCTTCGTACTCAATTTATCTACATGCCCCGCTACGTTAATAGACCGCTGGACACGCACAGCAAGGTCCCCTTGATCCTCGGTACTTCCCAATGTCCTACCATTCATACCGTGCTAGTTTGAGATGCAGCATTAGTTTGGGCTAATGTATGATTATGAAGTGCTGCATTGCTTGATACTATTGTATGAAGTGGCAGTACTAGTTTGAAGGTCAGCATTACTTTGAAACATATTGTCAGTTTTAGTAGCTGTTTTAGCTTATTGGACTGTTAGCTTTCGGGCTGAATCATCTGGAGCGACTTTATTACTATATCCCTATTTATTTAGGTAACAATCATAATGTAGAAAAATAAACGTCCCACGACATTTCACAGCCTTATTACCAAATAAAACGTACACAAGAACACAAAATGGGATAGAAGGATAGATGAGGAAAGGTTTGTCAAGAAGTTATACGTTTTAAAGATTACCTTAAAGAAGGAAAGCGATGCAAAATTGCGGAGAAATTTAGGATGTTTTTTCTAATTCTTTTCCTGACATTGGAGTCATTTATTGAACATTTATATTTGCGCATTTGGAGGAACCGCTGCCTGGAACTGCTGCAGTCTGTTTGATTCAGATACACCTACAGTGCTGGTAGGAAGGGAGCTCCAGGATTTTTTACACTTCTCTGTTGCCTTGTAGATGCTGCATAGGCCTTTGTGCATCAGAGTGATTTACTCGCCTATTCAGCTTAGACGCTTCGGTGCTGAAAGCATGGCCGCCAACAGCGAAGTGAGCAAATCGTCGCTGGAATTGGAGGAGCCCATATATCGTGGAGTTAGGGAGTATGTTTGCTGAAATCAGGAGGCCATTGTGTGATTTGAAATCAAGGCTCGGGATGTTGAAATGGAAGCTAACTTAACCGGACGTCAATAGATCCTGGAGCACGGGGACGATGGAGAACTGGGCTTCTCCAAATCGGGATTTAACACAAGCAAATCTTGGGAACCAATAATCCCAGCACCGACATAATTTTGTGCCGCTCTTTCAAGGAGACCATGACGCAGCGTTGGTGAATTAATACAAGGGCAGAAGAGCTTTTAATTACCTTAGGTTATAGCGAATAGAAAGAGAGATAACAGGCCAGGATTGTGTTCAGCAATGTTCGAGGAGGGAATATTCAGCCTTAGTGGTGATCCGGATATCTGGTCAGAAGCTCATCGGCAGGTAAACTATGACACAACGGTTAAAAATAGCTTAGCCTTGCGCAGTTGTCAGGAAGATGAATAGATTTGGAAATCGAGCTTACAGTCGCGAATGGAGGTGGCGGCATTTGCTTTCCAGGAGGGAAAGAAGTGAGTTGCAACTCAAGTCGCATAACTGCTCTTAAAATTTAACGTCAGTCGAGGGCAATGCTGAGGTGCTGCTGGAGATCGTCACCCAACATTCGGAAATTGATGTGTGTTATCACCTGATGCTGTGGGAGGGCAGCACGTGAATGGAAATGGGAAGGGGACAAAGATGCCTACTTGTGGACGAACAGAGCTTACGTGCTGGGGGAGCACGGTGTTTCAGCTGAATCTCTAGTTACACCAAGTTAGATATGATTGGAGCCAGATGAGTGCAGCCTTGCACAGACGGATAGAACTGAAGATGTTATGGACGAGGGTGGAATATCCAACCATCTGAATAGCCGCAGATACTTTTAGATGTATCAGGAGAAATAGTTTCCTATTGTGGCAATCACTCACGATGCCATTTGTTGCTTTTGATCTAATTCTTATTTCGGTTCCAATAGTCAAATAATATTTGAAAATTGTGGAATGATCCAGCACTGATCCCTGTGGAGCAATAACCCAGGCCTGCTGCCCCTCTGACCAAGGAACCTTTACTCACGCTCTCTGCTTTCTGTCTGGCTAAGATTCTAACTTGTCAATTGTGTCCTCACCTTACATTTCCTGATCATATGCATTCATCAATTTGGGGCAGCCTATCAAAGGCCGTTCGAAAATCCAGAAATATATTCACTGCATTACCCTTCTCCAATCTTTCCGTTAACTTCTGAAAAATTACATGAGGTTGATAAAGCATGGATTGCGCTTTTGAAATCCATGCTGAACATGCTTTATTATATATTTAATTTCCATGTGTCCTTCTCGTCTCAATCCGTTAATGATTCATAATTTTCGTATCACCTGTGCCAAACTAGCTAGAACATAATTATTATCCACTGGGAGCACAAATTTTAATTGTCCTTGAGTTTGATTAGTTTGTTGAATACATTTTTTATTTGATGTTAAACGTTCTAAATCATTATTCTTCTCAAGTTTCAATGTCATATCTATCTCCCTGGTAAACAATGAAATAAAATAGTTATTTAAGGTTCTGGTCTTTTCTATTGTTAGAGTTGACATTATGCTATCCATTTCTTCATGGCCATTTTCGGATTCCATTCTTAAATTAATTGAACTTCCTTTAAAAATGTTTTCCTGTTTGGCTTTATGTTTGTTGGTGATTTAATTGAATAGCATCTCATTGCTCTTCTCTGTCTTTTTCACTTTTTACTAATCTCAGCATGGTTTCTCTTATCACTCACTCCTTTGCTGTCTCTGGAGATGATATATGCCTCTACCCTAACTACAGTGTTCCATTATGTATTCACTCATCCACGGAGTATCACTAATGTTTAGTGGTTTATAAATTTTGACTGAATATGTTTTTTCCTGGTTTCTGTTGCACGCTGTATTTAATGTTTTTCCATTGTTGTTCAAAATCATCCTTTGTCAATATTATTGTCCATTTTATTGCCCAAAGAGTTATTTTCAAACCATCCAAATCAGCTTTCCTGCAACATGTTAAATTGTTTTTCATCATGCTTATATCACTCTCCATTAACATATTGAGCATAATATATTATGATCACAATTTCATAGATCTTTCTCTGAACCGTACTGGTTATGTTGGTTACACAATTAAACGTCGAATTTTACCTTTTTGGTATTTTTCAATCTCTTTCCATAGAAATGAGTCCTGTACACATTCCCTTTTTGCACCTCTGTTTTTTCAATTAATATTGGAATAACTGAAGTCCCTCGTTATTAGCCTACATTGGCTGTACATTTCTCAATCCAGCTCCTTGCTACTATTAGGTTGCCTGTAAACTACACCTATTTGGATTGTTGATCCTTTGCTATATTTCATTTATACCCATATGATTATATTCTTGTCTTGCTGCTTGCTGTGTTCTTTTTTTCTCCCACTATTATGTTACCCATTATAATCATCCCTTTCTCCCTGCTAACGTTTCTAAATATGTTCTACGCTGCAATATTTATTGTTCAGCCGTGATTTTTCTGTAGCCATGTTTTAACAGCAGCTATGTTTGACCCGTCCCACCGCTTGACTACCCGACGTTCGAGTTTTAATAAGAATAATGGGTGCTTCATTGTCTCTTTTTCATAACTATCTTTTTGGACTCCTGTTGGAGCGCACTACTTAATCCATTGCCATCAATAAACTGGCATACTTTTTTTTTTCTTGCTTATGTCGTGATGTTTATACATTTAGGCTGCTTCCGTTTCCCTCATATCCCTTCCAGATTTTAGTAATTTAAACCTGCCGTCCTCCACATTATCCTCACAGATACTGTGAGAACTCTTTCTGAAACACTGTGACCTGACAACGTTAATACCAGTCACCCCTTTTCTTTGTGGTACATACGGTTTCCAGTGCAGTGCAACTGTATTCTGCATGAAAAATTGCAGAAACCCTCTTCCCTGAATTATGTGCAGTTTTGCGATTCAGGTAGAGCTCCATAAATCAAGCTGAATAGTTTACTGAACGACCACTAAATGAAAGACTTATCAAAAGGAATTGACTCCTTGAAAATTACATCTCTACGAAACAGAATCAATGTGAATCAATTACCGACCATCCAAAGTATAAATTACACACTGAATAATAGAATGAATGAACTCTCTTGCTGCTGCTCCAAGCAGCCCCTTCCATCTCTATCACAAACGTTTCGCCACATAGATATTCCGGGATGAACTCCAGTCTCTTATTATAAGTGTTTAGCTGATTCTCCGTTGGCAGCAGCCTTCAGGTAAACATGATTCTAAAGATGCAACCTTCCAGGTATGGCACATCACTTCTTTTTGGAAATCTCAACTCTCTCATCCAACACTGTGTCTGCATTTCAATTCCATTTTTGTTGGGACTGCTTCCAGGTTAAGGGCCAACCGCTGACAATGGCCAGTCATTTCTATTTTTCAAAAATAATAATTTAATTATTTTCAATGGATCCACTTTTTCCTTCAGGCAGCATACCCTAAGAGGACGATGGAGGTCATGGGCTTTCATTGGATTGGTTCTTCCAAAGTACTGCAGTGTCTTGCCGTTGTCTACTTCACTATTTCAGACCAAAGGAATCTCCTGTTCTTTACAAGCTGCCATCAGGCGCACTGGAATGATTTACAGGCTGACAGTGAGCCTATTTGGCCGTGATTTGCCCGCATCTTCCATCTTGAAATGAGACTGAATTTCTGGATCAGAGGTAGGATTAAAAAAAATACAGGTTCCTCAAATTACAATTGTTACCTAATGTCACTGCTGGTAGGCCAAAGCTTGTCACTCTCAAATGGCTTTCTTATGATGTTTATCTTCCCAGTAGCATCCGCATTACAAGGGCACTTTGCCGAACTGAGGTGAGTGCCCAAATTCCCTGTTATACTTTGAGTCGCATGTTCATTCCAAAACATAACATGTACAATTCAGCATCCATGATCATCTGCTACTCGCGCTACAGCTGAATGGCAGTGAGCACGATAGATTCGAGATTGCAGAAAAGCTGGGACAATTAGCTCGGGGCCGTCGAAAAGCTCTCAGCTTCGGCAACCCAGGCAAATTGCTTGTCATACCAAGAATGGCATTTGCTTATTTCGTCAGTTATACTCTTTATTCAACCATTATAAACTATTATTTTAATCTATTTAACTAGTTGAGCTAATATATTTAAAACAGTTTTTTTTCGCAATTGCACCAATTTGAAAAATAAATCTTTCAAAGTCTCAAAATAATTACCCATCTGCTCGCCTAATTAGTGCCCCAAGGCTTCAGCTCTCAGAACTCTTTGACTTCTGTTCTCTCCCTCAGGTGACTCGTAATTTCGTAAATTACTGAAACAGCACGTGTTTTCTCACTGTCCCAAGTTACCTGACTCATCAAATTCCTTTAGTAAAACGTGGGTAGAAGCAAAACTCGCAATGACTTTATGCTTCTTACAGTGTAGTCACAAAGGCAAAGTAATTGAACTGGATATGTAATCATATTCTCTGAATACAGAGTATAATTTTCAAATCTTCGGGAAAACTATGGAATAGGTTCTAAATTTGCAGACACTCTAGAGGGGGAATGAGAAGAAAGTAGCAGAGATAGCAGACAAAGAATTCCTCCAGCACGAATCGCAATATGCCATCACCAATATCGAGCACAATGTTTCTCCTCAGTTTTGAGAACACAGCGGCTTATCCGGCACAGTGCACAAAATGGCTTCCGAGTACTGATTGGAGTTTTCAATGCCAACTTAAAATAGTGTTTCCCCTTGGTCGTCGAACGAGAACAAAAGGCCCTAAAAAAAGATACTGGAATCGTGATTTAACGGTCTGAGCGAACTAACGTTAACTGGGAATGGATTCAATTTTCTTATGCTGGGAGGGCCAATTTCTGTTTGGTGCCGCTAGATCTACTTCAAAAAAAGGACGTCAGATGCTGTCAGGGAGCCATCTTATTTTGGAATGGTATCGGGAATGCTACTTTAGATTAATTATTTTGGAAGCCATTTTCTGTTTGCTATTAGGGATGTCTCTTTGAGTTCTGTATTAAGAGCATCAATTGTGCTCAGTGCAGAATGGAGTCTTGCCCTTTTGTATTTTTGAAGTTCCTTCCTGGGATGCGGGCGTCGCTGGTTGGGCCCATTAATAGTCATAGAGAAGTGAATGCACTTAAGGCTCTATCACATTGCTGTGGGTCTTGAGCTACATATGGGCCACAGCCGTTAGGGCAGCAAATATCCTTCCCTAAAGACTTTTAAGTCCAGATATCCATTTATTGTATTCAAATTTCACCATCTGCCCGGTTCCCAAAGGATAGATTGATCATCGGCAGATATCAAAATGTTTCCCTGGATGATTGAAAATCTTGTTCCAGTCTTCAGCATAGTTTTTAGCAGTTGCCATTTGGCATCAGTGTTCGTTTCGATAGATAGCTTGATGTCATGGAAGCATGATTTATATTCTAAAAATAACCTGATGTTTTGCTGATTTTGCAGTTTATTCATTTATGTTCATTGTTTTGAAATAATTTAATTCACGCTGCCAATCACAGGTGAGGGGATCTCTCAAACAATCCACCGAGACTAAACTTCTCTTCACTGCTGACGTTTCTCTCTGACTATAATTACTGTATGTGATGAAAAGTGGGTGGCGTTGGTGTTTGACTGCATAGGCTCTTTTGGTAACCTATCAAATTATAACTGGATTCCAAAGGTATTGCATTAACCACCTCATCGTCTTACGAGCAGTGATGAGACATCAAAGTAATATCAATAGATTACGAAAAAAAGGAACATTAGTATGAATAGTATTTGCACTCACTGTGGAACATGAGTTTTTGCACGAATGGAGATATTGGGAGGATGCCTCTAATTCCAACAAACAACTTGTTTCCTGGTTGTCTACCCGGTCAGCATTTTAAATGATGGTTGTTTAAGGAAGCATGGCATTATAAAAGATAACGGAATTGACCCTGATGCACCTTTAGGAAAAACCCACTTTTCTTTCCTTGGTTCGTTGGAAGAATGTTATTAAGGGAAGCAGCTGTTCACAGGTGGCATGCTGTCAATGTACCATCCACGGACGCTGCTCGTTCTCTACGTAAGCTACATATTTTTCACATATATATTAGCTTGGAGTGGTGCCCAGAACTGATGGTGGCGTTTCAGATGCTTATTATTCATCCATTATTAAAATGTGCGAGTGGAGTGTTTACCATCAAGGTGATTAAGTCGGACGCTAAGACGCCGACATGAAAAAGTGACCCACAATTCTCAAAGTCATAACCGAAGCATGACTGAAGACTCAATCCTGGACTTACATTCCTTCATTGCACACTATCGCTAGGCACAAGTTAGAAAGGGGTGGGCATCGAGTGGGAGAGGAGGGGGTGGGTTTTTTGGAGGGGTGGGGGATGGGGGGTGGGGTTTGGGTGGCGGGGTGGGGGGGGGGGTGCTGGGTGGCGGCGGTTTGGGGAGTGGGGTGTGTGTGTGGGGGCAGCTTCGCCTGACCGTGCCTGAGACTCACTTCCTTATGATCTGGGACTTTTTTTCCCTAAAGTAACGAACTTTTGACTGCTGGGTAACTTTCAGTAGTAGGAAGCTTATCTGATACTCCCCATCCTAATCCAGGAGTTATTAAAAATTGGTCAGGATCTTTGACATGAACGAACTCCTTCCAATGAAAACTAGCATTAATTGGTGATGGTCAGAAGCAGAATATGGGTCTGATTACGGCTTCCTGGAACAGCATCTCAGATATGGCCTCTGCCAGTAGCTGTTCAATTAATTAACAAATTCACTTTGGTACTATGATTGAAGAAACCTCCTTCACTTGGACATACAATGCATTGGAGATATCCAACACAAACTGCATTACAAAGATAGTTTTTCTACCAAATATTCTTATTTTCCACGTTATGCCAGTGGTTCTTTAGCCATTCAGTTTAAATTATTGTCCTCTATTTTTCGGTACTTCCAGAAAGGTGCACACTTTCTTCCTATCTACTCTGATCCCAAATGACTTGAATCCCTCTGTAAATGTCCTCCAAACCATTGCTTCTCTAAGGAGAATAGGCTCGACTTCTCTAATCGATCAATAGGACTGAAGTTCTCAAATCCAAGCAATTCTCTTGAATTTTTTCTTCAATCTCTCTCTCTCTCTCCTTTCATCGTTGTGCAACTACAGCTATCATTTTCTAATTCCTTCTCCCTCACATTTTTGCCTATTTTATGGTTAAATGCATGAACACTGCTGACTTCATCGGGCCCCTCTAGCAGCCAACTCTACTTTTGAACACGCTAAGCAAAAACGTTTACTCCAGAATTCACTATTGGTTTTCTGGATAACTAACTTATATTGATGGTATCGAGAATCTTGTTCCACACAAGAAAAAACTTTTTCACTTCATTCACTCTATAAAAACCTTTCATAAAATTAAGCACCTTAATTAAGACTCACCACCGCCTTCTTTTTTCACTCATATCCTGACATGTGCACCAAAGCATTTCTGGTAATACCCTTATAAATCTTCTCTGCATCATTATCAGTGCCTCTATATCATTTGTTTTTTTTTTAAACATTGATGGCCAGCACTATCCTTTGTATTTAAAGTGTGGTCCGTCAAAGTTCAAGAGATGTTTAGGGTAACTTATCTAGTTTTGAATTCTATCCATCAATGAGTGAATGTTAATCTATGGCACAAAGTTTAGAGAGTGATGTATTATAACACATATGTTATTTTACAACTACACCTATACAACATCATTCCAAGCAATACATTTCTTACAATATTGTGCACCCCAGCAATTCTTGTTAACCTGTGCTGAACTACATTTTCCAATTATTTGCCATTTTGGTATACCTTTGTAATGTGTTGCTACCCTTCTCAGTGTTGCCCAGAATCCATCACTGACAATGGGCTTTCAGATGCAAATTTAGTACTTGTATTTTTTAAACCAAAATCCAAGCAGTTAACTGAAATTCTAAACAACAGTACCCCAACAATAATGCCTACGGAGCAGCACCTCACACCTTCCTCTAGAAACAACTGTCCTTTAATCCAACTCGCTGCCTTCTGCCTTGAAGCCAACTAATAATCCATTCGCTCATTTTCCCCTTAACTGCACGTTTTCAGACTTGATTCACTGGTCAATTATGGGGGACCTTATCAAGCCTGTTTCACATACAAATAAATCACTTCTACTGTCATAGCCCAGTGTCTCTGTTACACCCTCAATAACTTGGGCCATGTGATAAATGACATTCTGAAATACCATTACCCATTTCTATGTGTTCCTCTATTCTCTTCTTTAAGAAGGGTTCATTTTTTCCCTTCAATTGCGTTGCTTCAGTGGTCTATAATTTAATGGAAATGTTCCATATCCCTTCCTAAATATAGAAATTATATTGCCTAGCCCCGTTTCGCTGGAACTGCGCCCATATTTATAATTAATTATAACAATGACTAATTTTTATTTTTCAAATGTCTCTTGATTATTCGTATCAAAATGCATCACTTCCTGGCATTACGTTAATCCGCCACGTGTCAACCCATTAGAGCAGCCTTTATTAAGTCTATGGATATCTCTCAATTTTCTCTCCACATTCCACAATGTTCCCAACTTTCGTGTCAAGTGCAAAATTTGAATCTGGGTTCTGCACATCCAGGTCTAGACTATTAATCTTATTGAAAACATAGTGGTCACGGTGAACCCCACAACATATTTTTCTCCAGTGCGAGAAGCAACCTTTCAAGACTGTGCCCTGTCACTTCTTGCACAGCCATTTTCAAATCATTCTGTCACTTTCTAGTCTATCATACGAAGTTCAGATTTTCTGTCAACGCTATTATATGGCCCGTAATAAAGCATATTTTTACAAGTCTATGTACACTGCAACAACAGGAATGCACTTGCCAGCTCTCCTTCTTAGCTGCTCAATAAAGCTAGCTGAAACAGAGGTTTCATGCTTGATTCCCTTACTGAATGCACACTTGTCAAATTAATATTACTATTTTCCCTATTTATTCTCTGTTAGAGCTTTCGCAACATCAAGATTTAAATGCACTTACTGTTCATATCTTTACACACGTTTTTGACCACGAATTTCTGACCTTAGACTACCGCTGTCTGTAAGTAAGAAAGGAGCGTTATAGCCAGCGAATCCGAAATCTCCATCCGTACTTTCTCAGCAGTTTCAGAATCATCTTATCAGATTCTGGTGACTTTTGGAACGAAAGGGTAGCTAGGATTTCTAATGCATCACCTTTATCATATTTGGTCCGTTTTGTGTCTCAGATATCGCCTCTTTCATGCAAACAGGTTCAAAGATTTCAAAATAAATTTGATGAGAATTTTGAATGAAGTAAGCTTGTCCTGGCAGGGGGATGGAAGATGGAATATTACTGACTGAATTGTTCTATGGAGCGCTGCCATAAGGTTGGTGGACCCAAGGTCCAGCTTCTGTGCTGTAAAATAATATACAACTCTGTAAATCTTTGACAGCAACTTCTTCATTGGCAATGGTAAACAAACAAAATAAACTTCCATACTTATTTCGTTCCACAGCCATGCCCTCTGTTAAAATGAATTAGTCACATGCTTGTCATGAATCGGCCACAATCCTCAATTAACAAATTTTATATGATTTACATATCTATAGCATACCCTTCGATTCCAGTTTGTGCCATCTGCTATCTGCATATATTATCACGCATGCACCCTTTTTTCCCTTCATATTTCTCTCTTAATCTTTTGTCATTAGATAGGCTCCTGTATTGTTTGTCTTACATTTGCCAATTGTTGGAATGAACCTGGAAGATATAGAAATATTATCCTCTTCAAAAGAAGAACATCATTGTGTTGCAGAATGATTTCAATTTACATCGTTCCAGACCTTTCTCACATCAATGAAATTGACCCTCCACCGATTGTTTATTTTTTTTTTAATTCCTAGATTGCTCCTCGCCCTTTTCCATACAAGCCAAAAACTTGCCTGGCTGAGTACAGACTCTAAATCGCTGAAGAAGCGCGGAGTCATCCAAGACAATGAAGCACATTGGTTTAGAACCACACTCACCATCTTAAGCATGTTCCCCTTTCACTGTTGGCGCACAATAACAACCCTGTGTAGCAATAGAGTGATTAGAATAATGGTAAATGCATTGGATTTTAAATACTAGCTAAACAAGAAAAAAAAAACAAAGTATGCTGTTGTGATTATGATTATGGTATAATATTGCTGCTGCTGATGATGATGATACTGATTAGTAGTGATAGTTTTTATAATAATAATAAAATCATTAAGTTGAAGCTTTTTTGGAAATGCTGCCTCAGGAACGGCCTGCATCCAATCTCTCATATAATTATATTCCTCGTGTATCATTTCACACTAAGTAATACTTTCGTTTAAGACTTTGTTTTCCCTGAAAGGCAACCCCTGTCTTCCGCAGATTCCCCTTTCATATGTCCAATTATTTCTGTATATCACTGGAAGGATAATGCAATTCCAAACGTCATAAGTCATCAGTTAAAATAATAAATTTGTTGGTGGTTTGGTAGAAAGTTATCTTGTAAATTTTTCTCATTTGCAGTTGATCTAGTGACGATTGAAACCCTGCCTCCAACAAGCGAGACCTCTCCAAAAACATCATTCATGACCTGACAGTCATGAAAGCGGCGGATTTGTTGTTCACTGTAATTGATCTAATTCAGAGGGTGATATTGATTGCTTTTAAAGGATGTTTTTGTTTCATGTATCATATACAGGAATACAGAATCCATGCCATTTTGCTTTCACGTTCACAAGCTGATCGATTTGTGGCCATTGTTTTCAGATCATGAAAGCTAAACACTGCACTGAATAAACTGCTACTATGTTTTTAGGAATAATGACAGTGTTCAATTGCTTAAATAACATTTTCTGGTACGTTATGCTGACGGGTTACTTTTACTTCTGAATCTCCTCTGCCCTGATTTTGTGATATAACATCCGATATTTCCAATTCACTGGCTTGGGTAACAATCAAATTCCTTCACTAGGTTCTCGCTCTGGGGTCCCAGTTTTACTCATTCTGCTGCTCAAAGTTGTAACCATCAAACACATTTCTGTGAGCAACAGAGCCCTCAGGAGACTCCATTTTCGCAACAGAATTGACCCAAAAATTAAAAGCTTAAAGGAAATCGAATGTCTTGACTTTATATCTCTGCGAATGTTATCCTGCTATGGTCAATCTTTGTAAGTATTTCTGTATGGAACAGAATGTGAGATTTGGATAGTCTGCCCATTGGTTTTCTCCAGCTGCTGAGTTGTTGCACAAACAGTTACATTTTTGTCTTGACTTAGACTAAATTCAGGGAACAGTTGAAAGATGTGATTAAATATTCCTGTATTCCAATTGTGAAATACATTAGATGATTATAAGACTTGACAATCCAGCGCCAGAACTAAACACTGGCTAATTATGCTTCACCCACTCTCACGTGATGCTAGTGATACAGCATGAGTCGTCCTTGTAGCAACTTTTCCTGCCTGTGTATCATTGTGAAGACAGGCTCTGTAACAGCTCGTCGGGCTACAGCTCCAAACACCCCGCTTCCTGTAAGGGTTCCATGTCGTTATCTCAGTTCCTTCGCCTCTGCCCTGTCTTCCTCTTTCCTTATACAAGTTTTCCCATACACTGTGGTTGACAGGGCCCTCAACCGTGCCTGAATCATCTCTGCTGCCTCTGTGCTCACATCTTCCCCTCCTTCCCAGAGATAGGATAGGATCCCCGTTTTCCTCACTTTCATCCCATCAGTCTCTGCATTCAAATGATCACTCTCCACCATTTCCACAAATTCAGCCTGATGTCACCACCAATCACATCTTCCCTGCACCACTCATTCCCCCCACCACCCGCGTGTCTGCAATCCATAGGGACCATTCCCTCCAGGACACCCTGGTCCACTCCACCATCACCCCGCATAACTCAGCCCTCTCCCACGGCACCTTACCTAGCTATCACAGAAGGTGCAACGTGTCCCATTACCTCCTCCTGCCTCAATGTCCAAGGGTGCATAGACTCCTTTCATGTAAAGCAGAGCTTCACTTCGCCTTTTAAATTTTGTCTACTGCCTTCGCTGCTCCCAATGCTGCCTCCTCTATATTGGAGAGAACAAACACAAACTGGGTGACCGCTTTGCGGAACACCTTCGGTCTGTCTGCAAGCATGAGCCAGACCTTGCTATCAGCTGCCATTTCAACACCCCATTCTGCCTTCATGCTCACGTGTCTGTCCTTGGTCCACTACAATGTTCCAGTGAAGCCCAACGCAAACTGGAGGAACAACACCTTATTTTCAGATTAAGCACTTGAAAGCCTTCTGGACATATATTAAGTTCAAGAACTTCAGACCATGAACGCTCTCCTCCATTTGCATTCCCTTTTTAGTACACTTTTTTCAACATTCATTTTCATTTTTATTTTTAAAAAAAATTGATCCACTTATTTTGTTTTCATTTATTTTCATTTTTATTCATTGTTTTATCCCAACCTTGTACCTTTTTACCCACCACTGTCTCCTCCTCCCACACTAACCAACAAGTGCCATCTGTCATTGTTCATGTGGTTCTTTCGAGGCTGCTTCGAGTCCTGCTATTGTCACATTCTGCTTGCTGACATTAATGCCACCTCTTCTAGCCAGTACCGCTGTCATGAACACCCATTTATCCTTTTGCGAATGGCATCTCTGGCAATCTCTCCTTTGCCAGCGACCATTGGCCTTGTATCCAGTTTTGCCTTCCCCACCCCACTTAAACAGTATAGATTTAATCACACCTTTACTTCTGTTTAGCTCTGAAGACGACTCATATGGGCTCGAAACGCTAACTGTTTTCTTCTTTCCAATAATGCTATTGGACCTGCAGAGTTTTTTCGTCATTTTCCGCTTTTGTCTCTGGACACTTTTCTCTGTTTCAAACCTGCCTGTCCTACCGTGACGTTGTATTCTGTGACGTTAGTGCACTGTCTCTCTCACTCTCACTCTCCCTCTATCCTCTATCTCTCGCTCATTCACCCCCGCTCCGGCCCTTGCTTACCCAGCTGTCGGCTGTAGTATTGGTAGTAAACGTCCTCAACCAAGTGTCCATGTGCACAGGGCGAATTTACTTTTCATGCTACTGTTGCTCTGTCGACTTTTGCGTTTTAGAGGGGCCTCTGTATATAAACCTTAAATTTCTTGGAACTAATGTCGTATGATTCCTGGGCATGTTTCCTTGATGAGACTGTGTAGGAGAAATTTACTCCAAATACATGAGTGTTAGATGGCGCGGCATATGTGCAATTTTACGTGGTGTTTATAAAGGTTTGCAGCTGCCGTGAGTCATTGAAGGCAATCTGCAGAATGAGCCTGATGTTCTATCCAATTTTGCTGCATTTCCGTTCGAGTTTATTTGATGGAACAATGTGCAAACTTTTGCATCTATACCGTGCTACACATGTTTTTGGACATTCTTGATGGGAGAGTATAACAAGACCTTTATGTTGTTTCTCTAACTCATGCTGCACCTCCCCTGGATTAGGTCAATGCGGATGAGTCGGGGAAACTTAAACGTACATTTAGGTGAAGGAAATCTGTCAGTTAAATCTCGTTTCCGCATCTGTGTGAAATGTGTCTTTAAAATTTGTTATCACCTGAGATTAAATACGATTTCCATTCGTGCATTCCCACAGCTGGAACCTTCTATTTTCTGGCCCAGGTGCAGAGAGGGATGTTTTAATAAAGATGACACGTTTAGCTTTTTAAAGAGGTGCGAATTAGATGTTCCTTGCAGATACATAGGATTAAAAGGGTTAAAGTAAACTCATCGTGACATTGAATTGATTTACTAATGTCTGACAATTTCCAGTGGGACAGAATGTTGAAGCAAACAAGGGGCAATACTAATTGACGAACTCTGCCCTAGCAAAGTCTACTAAAGTCGAACAGGACCAAGGTATCAGCACTGATCCTAGTTCTGCAACTGTTGTTGTGCATTTGGAGCAGCTGTCTTTTAACTTTGGGCCAGTAAATACAAAGGCGTGGTGGCAAAGATGTTGTTAAGGTCTATGGGCAGGGTGCTGGTGCTTTGGGCTGCTGGGTGGGTGAGATGGTGCGGGACATGCTTGCTTATTTATTGATGGGAGTGGGCGTCGTTTGCAACGCCAGCATTTATTTCCCATCTTAAATTGACATTGAGAAGGCACTGTTGAGTCGGCTTCTTCAGCAGTTCCAGCAGATTTTGGGTAGGCACACCCACAGAGCTGTTATGAAGATAGTACCACGGTTTTGGCCAAGTGACAGTGAAGGAACAGCAAAATGTTTCCAATCAGGATGATGCGTGGCTTGTAGCGGAACTTCCAATTGGTGGCATTCCCATGTGTCTGCTGACCTTGTCCTTCTAGGCAGTAGTGGTTCTGGATTTGGAAGTTGTTGTCTAAGGTGTGTTGGTGAGTTCCTGCAGCGTATCTTTTAAATGGTACAGGCTGCTGCCACTGTTCGTAGTTGATGGAGGGAGTGAAAGTTTAAGGAAGTTTGCAGGTGCCAATCAAGCGTGCTGCTTTGTCCTGGATGGTGTCAATCTTCTTGAATGTTTTTAGAACTGAAATCATCCATGCAATCGGGGAGTAATCCATCACACTCCTGACTTTTGCCTTGTAGACTGTGGACAGGATTTGGGAGTCAGGAGGTGATTTATTCGACGCCGGATTCCTATCCCCCGACTTGCTCCATTCGCCAAAGTATTTATATGGCTGGTCCAGTTCAGTTTCAGAGGGGTAGATTGGTGATCGGAACCCATCGCGACTGCAGCATTCACTTTTCGCACTGCCGCTTAGGAGATGTATAATGACCTTGAACGGGCTGGACCATAGATTCACCAGACTGACAATTGGTTGTAAAGGTTTAAATTATGAGGATGGACTAAACGTTTGACACTTTTGTTCTCAGAAATACAGAAACTTAAGGAGAGAATTGATGGCGGTGCTTATTCATAAAATTATAATTCGATCGGTGATGTAATTTGCTGTGGTGTTGAAACAATGGGGAGAAATAAGATAGAATTCAAGCTAGGAGAATTGGCAAAAAAAAAATCCACAACACATTTTGTTCAGAATCATGGAAATCTCGTCAGTTGTGCCTCTCCTCCTGCCCAATTGCAGGGTTGAGGAGTGCGATGGACAGAATTGTTTTAAGCTTGCATGCCAATAAACATTAGTCAGTGGATCAGGAACCGGTCATGCTATGACTTATCTGAATATTAGAGCAGGATGGAGGGCAGAATTCCACTCCCAGTAACATCTTTCTATGAAAAGCATTGAAGGATTAGAAAGTGAACCACACGTCACAAGGCCTACGCTGTGACGTTTGCTTGAAGGCACTTTTCTGACCAAGTAGGTTTAGTTGCTTTGCGGCAGGGTTCTTGTTATCAACACTTTCAAATCTTGCCCGTTAATTTTTTTCCCCATCACAAATAAAACTCCCCCGCCATTTTGGTAACAGATAAAAGAAAATGATGTATCTGTGTTACAAAAACACAGAAATCCGGTCACTGGAGTACCACTCTTTCACTCTCTCGCTGTTAAGCAATTTATACAACATTTCGCAGCTGTGCTTTGACAGCAGGCCTTTGGTTTTATTTATGTATCCGTTTACCTCTGGATGTCATTCAGAGGGTTGATGTGTTCATTTTAACTAATGCATCCCGATAACAGTGTGCACACGAGCATAACTCAGATGCTGCAATCTGTTTGCTCATTGACTGTAAATAATATGGATGGCCAGGGGCAGAACTGCGCCACTGGAGATTTTCCTTTCCTTGAAATTGGCATTCAGTACAAAAACATCGACCCTAAACCAAGCCTTGTGCACCAGTCTCAACGTAGCCTGTTCACTTCTCGAAGAACATGGGATCTCTAGTACTCAGTGAAATAACAGCGATTTACTATCCGATTTGGGTGGCTGTTGGCGTTGCTGGAATCTGATTACACACCAATATTAATTGCCTAAATCACTGTTAATTATGTTGCTGTTTCCGCTGACTATCTGAAAAAAGGAAAGGATCTTTTCTTTCTGGCTTTCGTGCACAGTTGTAATTTCTGTTGCCTGATATGCCTTAATATTACTTGGATGACCAAGGTTATGTCAGTTTTCAAAAAATGTGATCTTACTCAGGTTTCTCATTTTATTCACTCCACTGAATATCACCTTGCTGTGAACTAAGATGATGCAACAGATCCATGATCATGAAGGGATTTGTCTTGAGGGATGTAGACAATGCTAGATGGTTTGCTCATCTGTCATTGCACTGGTAAACTGGTATTAGTGGTTCATTCTGTCCATTACCTGCTGCCTCATTTCCCGTGATAGACTTCCCTTGATGATGCTGAGAATTCCAGTAGCCTTAACCAAGAATTATGAAGGAAGGCAGTTCAGGTGTGTTGCTTTGTGGGGAAATTGAAGGCAATTATATTTACAAAATAAACATACTGAACTTGAGACTGAACCTGCTGTTAGAACCTGTCTCGAAGCAATTCTTCTCGGAGTAATTAGGCTGTGTTGTTGAAGTGTACACAGGAGGTTCTGTGGCTGGACCACTCAGGGGTCTCCGTGCGTCATTAGTGGGTTCGGTGGAAACCATTTCGATTGTGTTTGTTCTCGATTGGGTTGAGTTTTTTTTTTCCCCCAGATTTGCACGTCACCCTACTGACCTGATGTTTCAAACGTGGAGAGGAGTTTTGAAGTCAAGAGCTGAGGCATTCGTAGCAGGATAGAAAGCTTCTCTCCAGCTTGCATTTTGCAGTATTCGAGGATGTAAATTGAGATTCACTTAACATTGTAAGCAACAGACCCAATTGTTGCACTCGTAGTTGAACGAATTCCTCATGGATAGATATACAGTAAGAATCGCACAAAGTGAAATTTTCAGGTTAGTTTCAAGATTTGCTTCCCCCATGGTAGATTTTACAATCAACGAATCTGCTAACTAAACCTCTGTGCAACAATAACATTTGTTGTTAAAAACTTAACAAAAGGATAATAACACTTCGGTTTTAGTCGAAGAAAATAGGGGTGCAAAAGAAACAGGAACGGTGCTCCTTACTTGCAGGTCTAGAAGGTTTATAGCTCTGAGTGAAGCACTGAGGAGTGACAAATCTAATTACAGATTCAACTTATGTTAAACACTTCTACATTATTCAGTAGAGCATTCTTTGGGATTATTCATCGCTGAACTATTTGCAAAACATAGTAAAACGTGTGTGCAAGATATTTTATCAATAGATTTAATTAAAAATACGTTCATATGGCTGAATTGAATGTTGAGAATATTAGGATTGCTCAGTCGGTTTGTCTTTTATATTATCGCCGATGATATGCATTGAGACTATTGCTTCTGAACTTTGACTTAGCAACCGGCTTAAGTATTTTGAGCAGCCTAGCCATAGTATTTTTCCTTAAACGTCGTCTTCTTCGGTTACAGCATAAGCATAAATTGTAGCAAATAGATAGTAGCAAAGGGGGCGATCCCCTGACCTCATTAACTTTATGGCCCCGGGTTATTGTAGATGGGTAATTGGCGGAAAATCTCGGATGATATATTTAGGTACTCCAAATTGGTACATAAGCGATTGTGCTTGTGCTGATACAATCACAACTCTCCTTGCCCTCCTGTGGAGCATTGAATCTCACACAGGAACTGAGATATTACTGCACCTCTTAATTTAACACCGAATAGCCAGTACTAAATTAGTACGCAATTTTAATAGATATTGGCCTCGATCTTCCATGCAGAGTCAATGCTGGATGCTCAGCTACTGCGTGCAAAGGTTCTCTAGACAGATGCTGCTGCACATTTCTTCCATTTTCTTCTGATTCAGGCTGACAAAGGAATGCACAGTCAGCTTCCCCAGAGAACTCTGTCAGAGTAGAGTCCAGGAGGAGGAGGACAGGGCAGTAGATGTCGTGCTCTATATGATAAGGTTAATGGTCCAGTTTTTGTGTGTGGCTTAGTTAATTGACGAGTGATTGGTTGAGTGAAAACAGTGAGTGCACTAATGGCTCACTGGGTAAGTGGGCGAGGTGGATAGATGGATGAATGTGCAGTTGGGCGAGGTGGGCAGATTGGTAGATGGATGAGAAGGTAGGTGGGTAGGAGCCTAATGTGTGTGAGGTGGGGAGGTGGGTTGGTGTGTGATCAGGTGAGATGGGTGATTGATTGGGTGGGTTTATGGATGAGGTTGATGATGTGTGCCGTTGGATGGGTGCGTGAGGTGGGTAGGTGTGTGGGTTTGTAGCCGGATGGCCATGGCCTAGTAGGTTTGGGTCAAATTGGTGTTCATTTTATTCTGTCGAGTGTGTCCTGTGGTCGGATGGGCTAGTAGGTCCTGACGGGGCAGGATTAGTCGGGTTGGGGAGTAGTTGTGAATGCTGCGGGGTGTTAGTTCAGTCAGTATTGTAAATGGGTGAACACGGATAGTTGTTTTTTTGGTTTGGAGCAGTGGGGGATAGTCAGGTTCGGTTGGGCTGTATAGAGCCTGTTCGGGTGGAAGTCTAGCCTGATCAGATTGTAGTCGAGGGGTCTGGCGTAGTCAGGCCTGGAGGGTTGTCGGGTCGAGGACTGCGGGGGAACCGGGTCTATTCTGCATGGTAGACATATCGGGTCGAGGGTGCGATGAGTGGGGGTGCAGGTAATCAGGTCTTGTTTTGGGGTGGTTGGGTGCCCAGGGAGCGGTGAATTTGGGGGTTTGGGTGCAATTCGGTGTAGAGTTCCCTGGGTGTTAGACTAGGTTTAAGCTGCTTAATACTCCCTGGTTAACTATCCTGGTAATTTTTGTGGATCTTGCACCAGTGTCCAAATCCTACTCGGGATCAGAGATATTTAGGAAAGATTACATGGATTATAGGATTTAGCAATCGGAGGTTTAAGCCTCCCAGGCAATATGCACGTAGGTCTGAGCCTCAGGAATTCCATAGATTCCTGTTGCATCGCTTCCGTCATATGTCTGGACTTTGGTCACCTGTAGAACGGCAAATTTGGGTCATTCTCTCGGCTTTGAGTGATCTAATTCAATGTCGAAGCTGACCAAAGGCACTGAAAGGCGCTGTTACTTCTTTTGTCTCCTAAACAAAATTACTGGCAATGTATAGCGAGTTAATAACTCTTCCTGTCTCTTCTCCAACATGTTTCTAAGTTACGGGATGCAGACGGCAGCAATTCAGAGTTCCATGTTCTGGATTGCACACATTTGAAATCATGCCTGACATCCTTTGCCTTATGGTTGTCTTTTGCTGATATTTATTATATTTTCGTGATTTGCCTACGCGTAATCCTCAATCTTAATGCTCTTCTGCAATTTCTAGTTTATCACGATTTACAAAACACGTCCTTATGTTTTTGAGTTGAAAGTGATCGATATCATAATTTCTCATTTGAATTCCACTAGCTATACAATTCTCCATCGACCAAAAAATGCCCCAGGCTAGCCAATTGAATCCAATGCTATATTTGATAAGGCAGCAACAAAAATATTGCAAAATAGAGTGCACTGTGAAGATTGGCAGTCCTCGAAGCAGATATATCACGTCGACTGTCTTAGGTAACGGGGGAAATAAGGATAGAAACGTTACAACCGTTGGTCTCAATCTAGCAAAGTCTCCGATCTGGTATCACTGCTAACTGACCGTCCGAATGGAAATGTAACTTCCTGCCTAAACCTAGACCGGAATCAGATAATTCCAGCAAATATAGCTCAGACAACCGGAAGGCGGTGATTAGAAGAAAGGTTAGAAACAATAATGGCCGAGAAGTAATTCACTTTGTTTAGTTATGAACTAATATATGAAACTCGGTATTGATTTGTTAAAAAAAAAGAATATGATATTTGACCAAGTCGATCGAGATGTTTGATGATTTAACAGGAGAAGTTGTTGCGGGTAGTGTGGTTAATTTCACCTAAATGGACTGCTATTCATTGAAATTTGAAGTATAGAGCATGGTCTCGAAGTTTACAGAATATACGCAATTTGAAAATGCAGTGAACAATGAGGAAAAGAAACTGACTTCAGGACGATGTTGTCGCAGCATAAAATGGGTGGGCAGTTCGGAGATGAACTGAACACTATGAAGAATAAAGCAATATATTTTACAAAGAAGAAAAGATAAAATCAATACGTAACGAACAGTTAATTTGAAAAGAAGTACGATAGATTGTAATATAAATCATGCCGATTGAACAAAATACTCGCTTGGTGGAAAGAATACTTATGAAGCCTGCTAAAAATGCAATGCGATGCTTGAAATTATTAATATGGAGATAGAGTATAGAAGCAATGAAGTTCAGCTAACAGTATTTTAGAAAATACAAGTTCTGCTTGAGCGATATTTTTTTGTTCAATTCCGATAATCGAATTTTAGGAGAGGCCCCAGTCTTGAAGGAAGTGCAGAAGAGGTCGACTGAAACAGTACCAGGGATTTGGTACTTGTTTTGCCCCTGATGGATGGGGAAGCTGGCGTATTTCCTCTATATGTTTAATGAACTGTGAGGTGGCTTTTGTTGCCTATCCCTTATTGCGCTGGTGAGGTCTCGGTTTGCACATCCACCATCCCCATATACATTGCACATTTACTTTGATCACTCCACATGTTCATTCACGCCTCCCAGTCTCCTTTACTATAACGAAAATTTAATTCTTCGAGGCTAACATTTATCTCTGGTCGCACAGCCAGTCTTCATCCATATTTCAAAGTCACTGGCCGCACATTGCTCCTTGTTTCATCTTTCTCTATACAGCATGACATATTTATCTTATTTTAGGATGGCCGTTGGCTTATCAATGCCTATTGTCTCCCTGCTGCTGAATTAAGCTTCTCATTCCATGTTGATTTAAAAAGCTGAATTGAAATTTGCAATGAACGATGTTGTTGAAAGCGTGATGTAATATGTCTCAAGCCTTTCTCTTTGCTTCTTACAGTTAACTTAGTTGCGATTTTGATCTTGTACCATCGAAATTGTGGTCTCTCTAAATGTGTGACTTGATACCTCGTGGCCATGGCAGCAGCAGAACGTCTAGTCGTGGTTTCCGATGTCATATTAAGGTCTATCATTGGTAATTATTTCCCTGTTTCGTTCTTGCCCATCACCATCTTTTGTCGTCTCAATGCAGTCTTGCTTTTTGCTGTCACAAGAAACTTCAGTCTGGTTCACAGTAGCTTTCAGCTTCGATGGATTTGTGGCAATTTGTTGCCAAAATCTGAACGCGAAATATTGCACCGACAAAGTGGCGGCTGTTGTTCTCTGTGTACTGAGTGTCATGAGTTGCTTGAAAATTATTCCTTGGTACTGTGTATTTGACCATGAATATATCATGGATAAAGTACCGCGAGGTTCTGTAATGAAAGAGGCCTTTTTTTACTGAATCTGCGTGGGGAACATTTGAATTGTTTCACCTTATTGTAACCCCTTGTGTACCATTTGTCCTGATAATAATTTTCAACACTGTAACCGCGAGGCACATTTTAGCGGCCACTATATTCCGAAAGGCCCTGAGGGGCCGCATTGATGTAAAGAGAGTCAATGATCCTGAAATAGAAAATCGAAATAAATCCATCCTCTTACTCTTCAGTGTATTTGGCGCATTCATACTTTTGTGGAGCACAGAAGTTGTATATTTGATATCTCGACATGTAACAAATTCTTTGCATTATTTGACTAGTGACTTTGAAACAGTCGGAATTATGCTTCAATTGCTTAATACCTGCAACAACGCAAGTATTTATGGCCTGACCCAGAGAACGTTCAGAGAGGAGCTGAAGGAGGCGGTTAGTTATCCAGTACAACTGATTATAAAACTATTTTAAAGGTAGATATAGACGTTGAAATTCCCTATGCTGTCGTTGGCCAAGAAATTCGGAAATACATCATGTTCACTGATGGCACGGAAATTCATGCAAAACAATTAATAACGTTCTAACTACAAAATATAACTATTCCTTAGGAAATCGTGAGATATTCATTTGAAGTAAATACTATGCTATAATTAAACCTTGGATAAAACACGATCAAAGGGTCCGTTTGAACCATTGCCTATTTATTATAACCCACGTAGTTCCCAGTGTCATGGACCAATATTTGGATGCAACTCTTTGGATCAGAATACAGTAAAAATAAGGGAACATGAGGACTGTGTTAAACTTGTGACTTAGATTTCAAATTTCAAAGAGGAGATCATAAGAGCTAATTGCCCCTTTGTTGCTGTGTATCAATGTTTCTGTACTGCAAAAAAAAAAGTAATGGGAGGTAAGGTTGGGACTGCATAAGCAAATCTATGAAATAAATAAACAACATGATAGACTATGAATAGTAATATTGGCACATATCTCTGTATCATGAAAAAAACACTTTATGTAGTACATCGGTTATGAAAATTTCCTTTGGCTCACCTAATGGAACAGATTTAATTCCGATTGTTTTCAAGATAATTTAACAACTTTTACCAGCTGCATCATATAGCCTGCGGGGTGCAGTTTTCCCATTTCAAACTAGTACTTCCTTGAAGTGTTTATTGTCCGGAATGATTGAGGCATTAAACATTTCAATTACATTTCGTAACGCTTCACTGGCACTTTCATTAAAACCAACGAGTTGCTTGTGCATTGTGTGAAAGCAGCATAGGGCTTATCACCAAGTCACATCTGGTCTGCCACCTTTCTCCACTCATTTGGGACTTCCCCTACTTTGAACATTTCATGTTGTTCCCATCCTTATAACACCCCTCTCCCATAGGAGCGGAGGGGCGAAAGTGGAGAAGACATCTTGGTGATAAATTTTGCAAAGTGCTAGAGTAGGTGGGAAACAAACATGCCAACTGAAAGACATCCAAATTTTTCACTAAAGTCCCTTGACTGCTTTCTTCCCTAAGCTTCTCCACAGAGAGCCTTCTCACTATTTATAATTTCAACCTCCATATTGATTTACAGTGCAATCTGTTCTCTAAGTTCAGTTTCCACCTATCCCCCCTTAATCAGTCCTCCATAAACAAATGCTTTGCAATCCCAGTTGATAGCCACACTCTTGACCAGGCTGTGTAATTTGAGCTGGCTACTCCCATCCAAGGCCACTCACGGATCCGAGCGTCTGTGATAGTTTATTTTTGAAATTGCTCTTTTTTCTCCGAGCCAACCTCACTTCGTTCCATGTCCAATGACAATTGCAAATTCACTTTCAAATTGTCAACTGTCCAACATGAGTCCCAACACTGATCACGACATTCATGATACTACAAAACTTCTTAAGAAGCCTTATATTCAATCACGATACCCTGGTCCCCGTTAAAACCCATGTACCCTGTCAAACTGATCACCCCATCTGGATGACCACGACCAAGAGGAGGTCCTAAGTTCAATGGATGCAAACCTGGATGTTTTAAGCAGAAATCTGGTTTGGCAGTTAGCATCCAGATCTGCCTCGGCCACATAAACCAGCATCAGGTCATGCTTTCATTTAAATTAGCAGAAATAAAACTCTCTCACGATTTCAGCAAAGAAAGCCCAGCTTCTTTTATCAAATGCAAGTTCTCTTATTAAAAAGAAAACCCTCATGGCTGTGTGATCTACCCTGATCTGAGAAATTCTCATAAGCTCACGAATTTCTTCCTTACAAAAACTCAGGCCATATATGCAGCTCTACATTTCAACACCCCTCATCTGCAGCACCTCACTTTATCATCTAGCCCACCTGGCCAACCCTCTTTTTAGGGTCCTTATGCACAAAGCAGATGCTATTTAGTTACTTTCTTAGCTTGCCTCATGCTTTTCCCATGCTGATCATCTTGCCCATGAAACCCACGTCCCATTCCCTCATCAGAATTCTCACTACTGATGTCCAATGGCCAACTTCCCTGCCTGGTTCTCATGTTAGATAGCATTCTTAATATTCTCTGTCCACAGAAACTCTCCCCCTCACTTTTAAATCTGCTGTCATCAACAATCTCTTCAAAAATGGAGACTTATTAACTTCTAAATTACCAATTTCCACCGCATCTTTAAACTATCTTTCCAACGTCCTTGTATTGTAAACATAGAAACATAGAACATATGAGCAGGAGTAGGCCATTTGGCCCTTCGAGCCTGCTCAGACATTCATTGTGATCATGACTGATCATCAAACTCAATAGCCTGCTCCCGCTTTCACCTGGTATCCTTTGATCCCTTTTGCCCCACGGGCTATATCAATTTCCTTCATGAAAACATACAATTATTTGGCCTGAACAGATTTTTGTGGTAGCGAATTCCCGAGGGTCACCATCCTATGGCTGAAGAAATTTCTCCTCATCTCAGTCCTAAATGATCTACCCCAAAACTACAGACTGTGACCCCTTGGTTCTGGGCTCCCTCAACATCGGGAACATCCTTTCTGCCTCTAACCTTTCTAGTCCTGTTAGAATTTTGTATGTTTCCATGAGATCCCCCTCATTCTTCTGAACTACAGTGAATAAAATGAAAACCGACTCAATCGCTCCTCATGTGTCAGTCCCGCTATCCCAGGAATCAAACTGGTAAACTTTCGCTGCACTCCCTCTATCGCAAAAACATCCCCAGATCAGGAGGCCAAAATTGCACATATTATTACAGATGTGGTCTCACCAAGGCCCAGTATAATTGCTGCAGGACATCCCTGCTCCTGCAGTCGAATCCTTTCGCCATGAAGGCCAGCATTCTATTTACTTTCTTTAACGTCTGCTGCACCTGTTTACCTTCAGTGACTTGTTTATGAGGACACTCAAGTCACATTGCAGATTCCTCTCTCTCAAGTTTTACCCATTCAGATAATAATCTGCCTTCATGTTTTTGCGAGCAAAGTGGATAATCTCACATTTATCCACATTATACTGCCCCTGCCTTGCATTTGCGCACTCACTCAGCTTGTACAAATCATACTGAAGCATCTCTGCATCCTCCTCACAGCTCTCCCTCATACCCAACTATGTGTCATCTGTAAATCTGGAAATGTTACATTTAGTTCCCTCATCTAAAAAATTAATATATATGGTTAATAACTGCGGTCCCAGTACCAATCACTGGGGTGCCCCACCAGACATTGCCTGCCATTCGGAAAAATAACCGTTTATTCCTATTCTTTGTTTCGTGTCTGCCACACAGTTTTCACGGCATCTTAATAAACTACCCCCAATTCCATGCGCGTTAATTTAACACGCTAATCTCTCATGTGGGACTTTGTCGAAAGCCTTCTGAAAGTCCAAATAAACCACATACACCGGCTCCCCCGATCAACTGTATTGGTTACACCCTCGAAAAAGTCGAATAGATTTGTCAAGTACGATTTCCCTTTCGTCAATCCATGCTTACTCTCTCCGATTCTGCCTCTGATTTCCGCGTTCCCAGGTTTTAAATCTTTTAAAGTGGACACTAACATTTTCCCCACTACCGACGTCAGGCTGATTGGTCTATAATTTCCTATTGTCTCTCTACCTTCATTTGTAAATAGTGTGGTTACATTCGCTGCCCTCCTATCTGTAGGACATGTTTCAGACTCTAACGAATCCCGGAAGATGACCATCAATATATCCACTATTTCTAGAGCCACTTCCTTAAGTAGTTTGGGATGTACATTATCAGACCCTGAGAATTTGTCGGCCTTCAATTCCATCAATTTGCACAACACCATTTCCCTATTAATATTGATTCCTTTCAGTTCCTCCTTCTCACTAAACCCTGTGTTCCCCAAAGTTTGTAGCATGCTATTTGTGTCCTCCTTTGTGAGGACAGAACAGAAGTATGTATTTAATTAATTGGTCAGCCATATATTTGCTCCCAATTATGATTTCCCGTTTCTGACTGCAATAGATCTTCAGTTGCCTTCACCATTCTTTCCTCCTCACATATCTATAGAAAGTTTTACAGTCAGTTTTTATGTTCCATGCAAGATTACACTTGTACCTATTTCCCCATTATTAATCAATCCCTTGGTCCTCCTTTGCTGAGTTCTAAACTGCTCCCAATCCTCATGTCTGTTGTTCTTTTTGGCCAATCTGTATGCCTCTTCATTGAATTTAACGCTATCTCTAATTTCCCTTGTAAGCCATGGTTTAGCCACCTTTCCTGTTTTACCTTTGTGCCAGACAGGAATAAACAATCGTTGCAGTTTACCCATGCGCTCTTTAATTGTTTGCCATTGCCTATCCACCATCATCCCTTTAAATAACGTTTACCAAACCATCATATCCAACTCGCGCCTCATTCCGTCTTAGTTTCCTTTATTAAGATTCAGGATACAAGTCACAGAATCAACTACGTCAGGCTCCATCTTGATGAGCAACTCTACCATATTATGGTCGCTCATCCCCAAGGGGCCTCGCACAACTAGATTGCCAATTATTCCTTCCTCATTACACAATACCCAGTCTAGGATGGCCAGTTCTCTAGTTGGTTCCTCAATGTATTGGTCCATAAAACCATCACGTCTTTTCTCCAGGCATTCTTCCTTTGCGGCATTGTTACAAATTTGACGTGCCCAATATATATGCAGATTGAAGTCGTCTTTAATTAGAGATTTTCTTTATTGCATGCTTCTCTAATTTCCTGTTTAATGCCATTCCCAACATCACCACTACAGTTTGGGTGTCTATATGAAAACCCCACTAACACTTTTGTCCTCCTTGGTGTTTCTTAGCTCTACCTATTCGGATTCCACATCGTCGGGGCTAATATATTTCCTCATTACTGTGTTAATTTCCTTTTAAGCCAGAAATGCAACCCCACTGCCTTTCTATTTTTTCTGTCCTTCCAAAATACTGAATTATTCTGGATGTCCAGTTCTCATCCCTGGTCACTCTGCAGCTATTTTTCCGTATTCACGAACATATCGCACCTGTTTACACCTAGTTGCACATTTAATTCATCCACTTAATTGTGAATGCTCCTCGCATAAAGGCACAAAGCCTTGAGGCTTGTCTTTTTAACATTACTTGTCCCTTTCGCATTGTTTTTCTCAGAGGCACTGTTTGATTCTTGCCCTTGATTTCTCTTCCTATCACTTTTCTTATTCCATAATATTATAGTATTATTCTTGTCTTTGATAACCCCTCCTCTGACTCCTTGCATGGGTTCCCATCCCCTTACCATTTTAGTTTAAACGCTCACCTACCACTCTGACAAATATACCCCCTCGGGAACAGTGCCAGTCCTGCCTGGGTGTAACCTGTCCAGTTTGTACTGGTCCTCCTCCCCCAGAACCTATCCCAATTTCCCAGGATCTGAAAACTTCCCCGTCACACCATCTCTTCCGCCATGTAGTCAACCAATATATCCTACTATTTCGACTCTGACTGGTAGCAATCCTAAGATCACTATCTTTGAGGTCCTACTTTTCATGTTGCCTCCTAGCTCCCTCTTATCAGCTTTTAGCATCACTTCCCTTTTTCAAACTATGTCGTTTGTACCAATGTTTTCCATAACCACTGACTGTTACCCTCCCCCTTCAGAATGACCTGTGGCTGCTCTGAGACATATTTGAGCCTAGCAGCAGGGAGGCAATGTGCCATCCTGGAGGCTAGTTTTTCGCCATAGAATCACCTATCTATTCCCTTACAATGAGTCATTTACAGCCATTGCATTCCCACAATGTTTAGACCTCACTTGTTCAGCAGAGCCAACCGTGGGGCAACGAATATGGCTGTTCCTGCTTTCTCCTGAGAAGCCATTCCCCTCAACAGTATCCAGCGTGGTATATCTGTTTTGCAAGGGGAAGAGCCACAGGAGATTCCTGCACCGCCTTTCGAGACCTCTTGCTGTGCATCATTGTCGTCCATTCCCTTCCTGCCTGTGGGCTCTTAGACTGTGGTGTGCCACCCCTCCATACGTGATATCCATGACAGTCTTTGCCTCACGGAAGCTCTAGAGGGACCCCAGCCATCGTTCGAACTCTGAAACCAGGTCTTCCAGGTGCTGCAGCTGGAGGCACTTCCAGCAAACTTGCTGGCCCCGGTTACTGGAATTGTTCCCGGCTTCCCACATAGAGCAGGAGGAGCACAGCACGAATTTGACCACTCCTACCATGTCTTGCCCATTTAAGTTGAGTTAAATCTATTGGAAGACGATTAATGTCAAATATTACCAGTTACCACATGACCCTTCTTCCCTGTTACTCGTTGTTACAGAATATAACCCTTGCAAATGTGAAACAGAAAACAAGACCTTAAAAAGAATAAGCAATAAAAATAATAAATACCTACCCTACCATACTCAATGTCCTCAAAGGAACACCTCATTCCCTCCTCACTTATCTCCCTCAGTCGCCAAACTCCCACTTATGCACTCTAATGCAGCCCAAAGCAGCACTCCAATGCAGGCAAAGCCAGCACTGTAAGATGCCCTCTTCTTATATTCTCTGAATTAAGTCTCTGAAAATCTGTTTAAGCCAATTATCTAATTAACTACTTGTAGCTGCAATCAGAGCCTTTGTAAAGCCTTTTATTAAAGCTGGATTAAAACTCACCTTTTCCAACCAATCAGCAAATGGGTTGTGGGATTGCGGAGTGGTTTGTTGAGCGTGGTAGGGGTCGGGGGCCGTAAAATGCACTGTCGTTCAAAGGTCAGTTGACATTGGCAGGACCAGGAAATTCCGCCGACTGGAGGGGCTGTAAAAGTTTCCCCATATGCTGTGAGTTAGAATTGGAGGTTTTCGACAGATCTGACTTATTTAGCTGAACAGTTACCCAGACAATGTTAGATTTGTCAATCCATTCCAAATCCAGGGCTAAGGCACAAATTACGCACCTCACTCACACCCCCACTACAAGAAAACACTTGACTATTCCGCCCCCAAACTCGCCCATTAGCTCCAGACTTCTCACAGACCAACCCAACCCGACCTCAGCACCGAAAGTTCGCTTGATCCCCGAAAGCTCCTGAACAAGCATCACACGACCCCACCAGCTAACTCCCACTCGATCTTGACTGGCCAACAAAGCAAACTGACCATCGCAAGACTACCCCACAGAATCACGACTCTTATCTATCACACAAACTCTCCCCCACCTTACATTAATAACATCTACCACTCGACTCCCTTGGTGAGCAATAGACTCCCCCCTCTCCAGCAGATATGACTGGACACAAACACGGGACTTCAGTTTTCCATTTATACCACAGTTGGACTCGACCGGACGATTTGCCACCACACGGCATTCCCGTTCCCTGGCTTGAGACGCCTCGCAAACCGATCCAAATAATCACCAACCCATCTAAACACACAACCGCATTCCACTCTACACATTTCACCCACGCAACCCACCTAACCCCTTGTAAACCTGTCACTATCCTCCTCACCTAACTCACCCTGCTACTCAACGCAGACACCAGCCTTCTGCCATCTTCAGCAATTGCTGCTCTTTCTGCCTTGCACGCTGCTACCCTCCCACCTCCTACACTAACCAATAGCCAATCTGCCACTCTCCCTCCCGAGCCACACTGCCACACTAACCATCTGACACCCTGTCCACTTGCCAACATGCTGATCGCCACGCTATCACCACACCATCAGCTAGACTTCTACCCTACTCAGTCACCACACACCCCACCTGCCAGAATGCCGTACGACCTGTCCCTCACCCTGCCACTGAGTGCACTGGCCGCACTACACCTTACCATGTGCCATTGCACGCAGCTGCCATATTGCCACCTCCAACTTCTATCCTGCCCAGCTACCACCGTGGACATCCGCCACACCACAAACCTACACACTTGCCACCTACCCACAGCTATCCTAGCCAGTGACCACCCTGCCCATCTTCCACCCTAGCACCTCACCCAGCTGCCACTGTACTAACGGACTATCATACCCAGTTACCACACTACCAATCCTCTATTATGCTACACTACCTGACTGCCATCCTAAGCAACTACCACACTTACCACCTACTACTCTATAAAGCTGCCACCCTGATGTCCATCACACCTGGACCCTATCTCCTTATGCACTTACACCAACCGCCATAGCCTCTCACCCGCTCGGCAGCCCTCACACATCCTAAAATCTTCTCAGCCTATCTCTTACGCACCTACTTTCTCCCCAAAGCTTTTCAAGGGGCATCTGGAACATCCAAGTCCTTATATCTTCCAGAATGCGACAACTGCTGCTGTTTGAACGGGCTTGCCTTATCTCCCAAATCACTCTGGCTCTTCGATGAAACTTGTATGGGAACTGTCCGCTGCTCTTATCTACAGAATCCGAGATTGGAACACACGAGAGATGGAGAGCTGCAGAGTGGCGGAGAAGAAAATAAGAGCGGAGTGGAAACGCAACATTGAATGCCACTCCTGCAAATATTCGGAACCTTTTTACTCTCGAACTGTCTGCAGGTTTTGACACAGTTGACAACAAAGTCATTCTTCAAAGCCTCTCTATCATGATCTAGCGTGGGGCGAATACACCCGCCTAGTTCCAAGCATTCTTTTGCACAAGAAAACATTTGTAACCTCTGCCATCAGAAATTTCAGTTTTAAAAAAATGTATGCACACACACATATGTATATATATATATATATATTTCCACATAAGTCGTGAGCACTGCGTTCTGTGTCGGCAATCATGGGCAGGATGCTAAAATAGACCAATAAAACACCTGTCTTTACTTAGAAAGAGTCCTGCAGCTTCAAATCAGGGAGTCCAAAGTTTTTGCAAATGGCTGTGAGGTTGACCAAGGCCCTTAATTATTTTCAGGGGAAGACACTTCCAGGCAGTTGCTGAGGACATAAGGACGTTTTCCCACATTTCAGTCCCTTATTGCATGAAAAATGGAAAAAAAAATTGTTATAAGAATATAGGGACCTCATTGTGCCCTTTATGAACCTAGAGAATACGACGGACATTGTGCTGTATCTGGTATCTCCCCTAAACATTAGACTCCCATGAAATGTAGAAACGTGTGGCTCTCAAAGCAATGGGCTTTGAGAGAGTGCTGGTCGCTTTAAAGTACAAAAAAAAATGCGATTTTACTGGCGCATTAATTAAATGCTGTTGTGCGCTGCAACCACAATGGTGTGAACATTTGTCACAGTGTCAGTACTCCGTTCACTCTTCTACCAATATCTGCCCCCCACCCAGCACCGACTCCACTCCCGCCCCGCCCACCTCAACTCTAGTGTGTTCTTTTAGTGGCTGATAAATCCATTCTATAAGCAAACATGCCTGGCCGGAGCACTTACAATAAGAGCTAATTTATTTGAGAATTTTAGATATTTATATTTTTCAGTCATAATTTTCAACAAATGGACCCAAGATTAGTTCACTGAGGGTAACTATACATTTTTCAGGAATTGACAAAAAAATCTGTCAACAGTCTGACAAACTTACTAGCCCTGGTGTGCTGCATTGTAATGCTGGTCTGTTCAACAGGAGCAACATTCCAAGAGATGGAAAGCATCATGCAATACGGCATTTATTTATGCTTCCTCATTTGTCCCATAATTATGTTTTGTGCGTTTCCAGAGTTTCCCCTCATTGATGTGCTCAAACACAGCATCTAAGGCTTGGTCGAACAAGCCCTGGAAGAAGATGGCGCCCAGCAAAATGCTCACTATGAAAGTGGGAGTTCTCTTGAACATCAGGTTGTAAAGCTGTGTCAAATGCGACATCTTCCAGTTGCCACAAGAAGCATCATGCTGTAATCGAGTTGATGCTGAACACAGGTGACGCTTCTTTGTGCCTTACGAAGAAACCTCCTTTGTTCGCTAGGTTTGCCGTGGTTTGTGCTGTGCATCTTGAACGTGCTGGCCACCATGAGATCACAGGACTTGCCACCACCAACTTTGAGAACACCTCAGGAAGAGAAGGAGGAGGAGGAGTTTTAGACCCGGGCATTTATTGCAAAACAGTCCTACACCTTTCCATTTACATATACTGACCATAAGCGAGACATCTTGGCAACTTTCGTGAAGCAAAGGTCTCACAGAACAGTATTTTCGAATCAACTTTATGCGGCATATTAGCCAATGTTCTATGCAAAACTCGTCTTACCAACTTTTCCCATTCCTGCTTAAAGGCAGGTCTTACATTTTCCTTTCGCTGCCCTGCTTCCCCTGTGTACTGCTACCCCAAACGCTGCCGTATGACTTACGGGACACTGCGGCAGTTGTTGCATTCACAGAAAGCCAATTTTTCATTCTTTCATGGGCTAATGTTTGTTTCCTAATCCATAATTGCTTAACAACTGAGTGGCTTGCTAGGCCATTTTAGAAGACATAAAGAATCACAAGAATGGAGTCAAATGTAAACCACATCGGTTAAGAATGACAGATTTTCTGCAATAAAATGCATCTTTGAACCATTTTTTTAAACGACAACTGATGGTAATTTCGTAGTAATCATCACTGAGAACGGCGTTCTATTCAGTATTTATTAAGCAAATTCAAATCCCAGCAGCTGCCCTAGCGGTTTTTAAACCTAGGCATTTAGAACATTAGACTTGGCCTGTGGATTCGCAGTCCAACAACATTGCCGCCCCTGTTTGTCACCCAGCCACAGGCAGGCATATCTCACTATGGACTGTAGCAAATTAGGTTGGCTGGTTGAACGTCAAGATCTGAGATATTGATGGAGTGAATGTGATGGGAGGAAGAGATGCATCCTTCCCAGAAAGGGCACCAGGTTTCTGTTCCACCAACCATTGCATTCCTTAAGAGAGCTCCTATCAATTCTATAGAATTCATGTCATCTTGCAGGAGTTCAATTTTTGGTGTACTGTGAAAACCTTGAAATTTTAATACAGCACTTATGGGATCCATGACCTTGATGACGTAGGCATCAAACTGTATGCTCATTCCTGAGCATTTATCACAACAACCTTAGCTTCTGCTGCATCACCAGGTCATCGGCTGGCTCCTGATTGTGCTGTCAGTGAAGTTGAGTCATCAGCCGGATCGTAAGGCTTCATGCCGAATCCACAAGTCATGCTGTTTATGTGTAATAGGCTCGGAAAGGAAACATAAGCCCCAAGTTAGACACATAATCCTCCGTGCTCCTCGACAATGTCGACCAAACGATCAACTTCCTCTACACTTGTTTATCTGCTTAAAAATATGTAATGTACAAATATAAATTCTCCGCAGGAGATCTCGTGTAGACCTTCCTCTTGGAGAGGGAATAATCACCAACTCTTTCTCTCTGTGTTAGATGCAGGCCGCCAGTCCATGGCTGCTTATCACGTGTAAGCGTAGTATCTATTTTAACCTCCTGTTATTGTCAATTGTCAATTGTCAATTTCCAAGATGCTGATGCTGATTTCCGTTTTCAGCTGCGATGTTTCTTCCTCATCAAATTCTCCTGCCTCTAGGCGTTCAACCTGCGGCACCACTTCCTAACCAGGGACCAGCTCTTGCGATTTTGAAAGCAAAAAAAAACCACTTGGGCAAGGTTGGCGTGAGGGGAAGGGGCGTCGTAAAAGGTGAATGATTACGCCATCTGCTGATAGCCAATCAAAACAGATTTTAGATTGATGTTGAAGCCGGGTGGAAAAAAAGCCAACTCTGCCTTCACTTTTTCCCTCTGATGACTGCCTCATTGCTGGTGGCTTTAAATATTTCTTGCGCTGCCCCCTCCATTATCTGAGCGCGCCAGGCACTCGCCAATAATCCACTGGTTAGTTCTTGCTCTTGCCGAAGATAGGTTACCTTGCGCTTGAACCGATGATAAAGTGTATCAATGAATTGATGCCTTGTACTTGGGTTATGCAACTTCAGCAGTTAAATTGCTACAGTGTGCGAAAGCAGTGACATTTGTGTCTTTAGCTTGCATGATTGGAAAACTGGGCCTCAATGCACAGGGCTGCAAAGGCTGCTTCAAAGACCTCCTGCGGACGTAAGTGTTTCCACATCGTTCTGCAAGTCATAAGGCAGCATCTGGGAATGCAATGCACAGGGGAAAAAGAACAGTTACAAAACCCTTGAGGCCTTCATCACTAGGCAATGAACATAGTTGATCAACATTCGATAGCCGAATGCATCGTATGTATGAGTCCAAGTTGCCAGGGTATTTTTGATGGGCAGGCATCGGGATGTGGCACATTGCCCCATGTGGAAAACTAATGCTTAGCCACGGCATGTTAAATGCACTTACTCACGTTGCCACTAGCATAAGACTCGCAACTTCCTTGTGATACTGAATTGAAGCACCGTGCCTAGAAAGCTGGCAGTGAACACAATGTCGCAATGCCTTCTTAATAACCCCTTGGGAGAAGTATCTCTTTGCCCTCAGTAGAAGTGTTGCACCTATGGCGCCGCAGAGCGATGGGGTATGCTATTTGGACTACTGCCCAGTTTTGTAGGTCCTTCCTTTGCTTTGGCTCCTCATTTACAATTCCCATCACTTGTTGCGGCAGGTTACACCACACATGCATGAAGCATAAACATCTTTTTAAGTATGGCAGACTTACGTCAGGTAATAATTTCACAGGAACTTTAGGCCTCTGGTGGGCCGTACAACAACTCCACTGCGCATGTATATCTAAGCTAAACGCCACACCCATTATACTTCGCAGCATGCACAGACCTTGGATGGGGTTGTGTTAATTGCGCATCATGTTCCCGCTGCCTGATATCCAGGGTTTTGCAATGTTTCCTCCTAAGTGATGCACAGGAGCGAGAAAAGACGCAGTCAGCATTTATAGGGTTACATTTCTTTCCTCTTATTATTGTTTCCGACAATTTGTTAGTTAAATTCCGTTGTTGAATTATTTTTGGGACATGTGAGAAGAATAATAGCAATCCTCGGGAAGACATAGGCTGATGGAATGGGCAGACGTGCGGTAGACGTAAGGTGATGCAGGAAAATATGAAGCGAGACTGTTCTCAAGCATATTAAGGCAAATTAAATGAAAGGGATTACTGCAATTTTGCAGAACGTATTGGTTAAAAAAATCTGTGGAAAAGAACAGTTAAAGTAGCAGAACATGTTGATAATATTATTAAAAAGACATTTGATGTCCTTGACAGAACGGACATGTAGATGCGAGCATATGAATTAGGAACAAGATGGGGCATTTGGCCTCTCAAAGTGCTCCGCAATTCAGTGAGACGATGGCGTTTATGAATGTGACGTCAGCTGCACCTCCATTCTAACCCCGTGTGCCTTTTGGCTCCCTTCTCAATAAAGAATCTTTCTAACCCATTCTTAAAAAAAAATATTCAATGACTCTGCCACCGACGGTCTCTCGGGAGGAGTGTTAGAGAGTCACCACATTCCGAGAGAGAGACAGAGAGAGAGAGAGAGAGAGAGTTAGACAGAAAACTCCTTAAATCCGTTTCACTTGGGTTGCTGTTTATTGTTAAACTGTGACCCCAATTCTATTCCTTTTCACAATGTAAAATTGCAGCAATGGCATATTTGCTCCAGAGTCAAGTTCGAAACTTTTTTGCTTCTTTGTTTCAGCATGTAATTCTAAACGCTCCGATCGAATATAAAATAACCCAAGCCTTTATTCGCTGAGTATTGATGAAGCAGTAAATTAGGTGCTGATGTTAGAAGTCAGGGCCAGCTTGTTTACTAAATAAGGCATCTTAACAAACTCAGCCACAGCATCAAGCTACAGAAATCAGCACTGAGTCGGAGTCTTGAACCCTGGAGCCCATAGTAAAAGGCCGATGCTTCAGTGGCCGAGCTATCGGAACATGGAACATCCGAAAACATCATACTGACGTTCATATATCACTAGCCAGGCCATTGCTGGAATAATGCGTGCAATTCTAGGTCATGTTACAGTACGAATGACGCCACTGATTTAAAGGAGAGTGCTTATGCGATTTATTATTCGAGTGTGTAGCTATAAATGCCACCATGTCAACCTCTTATGGAAAATATACACTGAATGCAAATGCCTGCACGCTCGGAATAAAGTTGAAATGCGTTTGCTGGAAAGCTAATGCTGAGGCTTGGACGATCACGTCCAATAGGCATACCGGGGCTATGGCTGGCACATCCAGATAAAGACCTTTGAACTGTAGAACATTTCTCCGCCGCTCAGGTCAGAACAGGAAAGACCAGCAGCAATGATATTCCATAATCGGGCACAATATGCAAAATCTAATTCGATTGTTTGTTATGGACATACCACGTCATATCCAACTGGCCACTCCCAGCTACAAAAGTTCTGATGAAGAAATCTAATTACTATTTTTCGTTATTACTCTCAGTTGTCCATGCCTGTCTAAATCCAAAGTACCCTTTCAACCGTTACGGGAAGATCCAAATCGTCCACTAATTGTAATCATACATAGCACAAAGGAAATTGGCTGTGGCTGTTGGAAGTTAATCGTCTCAGTCCATGAGATCGCTGCAATAATTGATCATGGTAGTGTCCTTGGCCCAAGCGTCTTCAGTTGCTTTTACAATAACGTTTCTTCGAGCAGAAGGTCAGCTGTGGGGATGTTTGCTGATGACTGCGTGAAGTTCATCGGCATTCGCAAAATTTGAAAATGCCGTATTTTTCTTGATCAACCAGTGAGAAATATAGGTTCCGCAATAAGGGAATTCGACAATTATTTAACCGGCAAAACAGGATTTTCTCCTTCGGTGAGATCGACATTCCAATGGAGAAATTTGCATATGTCAGTCCATGAAAATCCATCCATCACAATTATTAAACATAAAATAACAAGAAAAAAAAAAATGCCTCAATATGCTTTGCCCAGGCCGAGCGATCCCTAATGGGAACATGCAACCCCAAAACTGCAGTGCGATTCTGGGGCGTCATAGGAATCAGTGAGATTATCACTCATATGCTGTACGATTAAATATGCACACTGGCATTGTGCTGATGGCTGGTAATAATTCAAATGTACTAGTCGTTTTGGTGTAGAGAAAATAAGCTTATTGGTGGTTATCTGCAGTGACAGGTTTGGTGGCAGCACTGTAGTAATTTTCATAGTATTACCTTTGCTCTCATGCTGGTGATCAAACAACTCCAAAATTCCTGACGTAGATTTTAATGTAAAATTACTGTTGTTCACTCTATTCTAATGGTTATTCATCTCAATTATAAGTGGTGGTAATGACACTTAACATTAATTGTGGCTAATAAACTCCAAACTTGTTTCTGTCGAATATGTTCCTGCATTAACATTGGTGATTCTGTACTAATAAATTGTGCTGACTCTAATTTCCATAGCTGATGGTGACCTTATTACAACACAGTTTCTGCTGCATTCAGATAAACATTGCTAGTCTAACTTTACCGATGACAAATGGAGTCAAATTTTCTTGCTGTGTCAGAAGCTCTGGTGTAATAGATTTTAGGTTAAAGTGTCAATTTTCAGTCACATTTATATAATATACTTTATAATAACCAACAACGCTTCGGAAACTATTTTGATGCTGACATATGGTTAAAAATTACATTTTTTATTAAGTGCATGAATTATACAAATTACTGAATCACATTTAAGAATTGTTTCTTGCTGTTACGAAGTTAATCTAATTGAATCTTAATCATATTAGCCACCTGGCCTCAGTATCTCAGACAAGTTACAAAGGAATTGCTTTCGCAGGTTTTCTCAACTGAACCAGAACCATGTCATGAAATAAATAATTGTACTAGCATTGGGCATTAACTGAATTATAACTAATGAATCGATATTCATATTAGTAAACTTCATTTTCAGTTAAAGCTGGTTAAGTTTAATTATTGTAATCTTTATGCCTGTGTGCAAGAGTGCAGTTTCAGATCAACACTTCGAGCGGCCGTGCTTTCAAATCCATGATAAGATTCCATGAGTGAATATGTCGTGGCTTCGCAGAGTTCCGACTTTTGAATAGAAAAATTGTACTATTTCAGATAAGAAAAACTGCAAAAACAATTCAGTTGTAATCTTCTTTGAGATACTGAGGCCTGGTGGCTAATGTGATTAAGATTCAATTAAATAAACGTAGTAACAACGAGAAACAATTATTAAATTTGAAAGAAAAAACTTGCTCTGTGGTTGAGTGATAGTTATTTATGGCTTAAAAGCTAATGTTCTCTGGGCTTTCGTTGTTAAACGAGTACTGAAGGCTCCTTATGGAAGAATTTAGTATGCATCTCCACAAGTGGAATCGCCCCCAAGATAGAGCTGTGGCAGCGTTGCACTTCAATGGACTGGACACCTAGAGGAAGTTTTAAAAGTTATTGTCCTGCTTTGATAAGAATAACGTTGTTTGCTTTTTAGGAATCCTTCTAAAATTTATTATCCAAAGAATCCTGTCTTGCCTTAATTGGTTAAGTGCTTTAGGTACAATAGAACATTTATTAAGTCACTCGAAACTTGCAGGTAAATTGCCGGAAATTAGTTTAGTTTCAGTGGGAAAAAAATCAAATAATAAATTGGTGGTAAATCGCAATAAGATTAGTTGTTAGTCCTTCGCTAGAATTTCCGTTGGATATCCATCTCAAACATTTCACGTGACGATAGTACTCGAAATTACTGTTGATAACCTAAGACTAACTTACTGCCTGGCCATATTACCCTAACAATAGTTCAGATGATATAACTGACATTTTTGCTTTGATTCTGACCCTACCTTCATATGAATTGTCATCAGTGAACACTAATGCTATTAATGAAACCCCTACTATCGGGATATCATGAAGCAATTCGTCTCTACCAAAATTGAGTGGGGCGGGAGGGACAGATCCAGGGGCAAAGAGGGGAGAGAGGGAGGCAGGAAGGCAGGGATGGGGAGAGAGGTCTGAAGGAAGGTAAGAATAAGGGAAGTAAGGAATGAATGAAGAAAAGATGGAAAGAAGGAAGGAAGACAAAATGAAAGGAAGTAACGCAGCAATGAAAAAAAAACATTCTTCCTGCCATTCAGTGATCTATGGCGAGGACATCTACCTCAGTGTATCCACTGTTCCCTACGTTGTTACAAACTGGAAACATCAATGGTATGATTCGTGGAGGCACTTAGTCAGTCGCCGTGAGATGCAACCGTACTTCATGAAACTTTTGACCATGTATATTGTTTATATGGTTAAACCATATGATGATAAACAAATCGCTAGAATGATCGTTTAAATCGGCAGTATTCTGTGAAATAGCTGTCAGCTAAAGTGTTGTGGTTTAAATTCAATGCTCGTCTTTAGAAAGACGTCGTCGATATTGAAAGGCACTATTTGGCCACGAGCAATGATGCTCAACAGGCCTTGCTTCCTGGCCTGCCATTTAGCAGCGGGAAATTATAGACGGCGTCATTATATTGAACCGTATTACATCACTCCACGCATAGCTGCGGAATCTGTCCTTTCTGCGAATGGTTCCCAGAAGATTTTGAGCACTCGTGTAATGGTAAAACGCAATTTCTGGAGGGCAAAGTTCAAAAATGAACTGCAAAGGCCGTAAACAAAACCATAAGGGAGATGTTTAGACATTAGGAGGCATTAGGAAGGAGAGAGATTTCTTATGCGATAATAGCACTTTAGAACAATAACCGACAAATTTTTAAAAGCCATTATGTAGGATTGTTTTCGTGCGCATATGTGAATGCTATTTACAGTTTTGATCCATTCAGCAGTTATAGCCGCAAATGAAATATTATCACAAGCAAGGCAGAACGGAATATTAGGATATTTTTGTCGCTGAAGCTTCTTGCACTTGGAATGCGAAATGGCTTATTGGCTGGTGAACCCATTCGTTGATTCTAATGTTTTGCTTACGTATTCCAATTCCTGCCCAACTTTAATTATTTTCCACTTCAGTTCACCAAAGTGCTGCCAGGCTGTCTGCAAGATCTTTAGCATTCTTACACTTACCTCGATCAGCTGTCCTTCAGGAAATGACCCATTTCAATTTAATTTACTGTCATGCTATTGTGTATTCACAAAAGTTGACCTTGCACAGACAAGTGCCTAAGACCTAGCTACGAGTGACCTACGGAGACCACTCTGCTGGAAGATGCTATAAAATGTAAATTGCTAAGAGCTCGACATTTTTCAAAACCATGAAGATTATTGGTGAGTACACGTGCAGTGCAGTAACTTACTTAATGTTCTGCCATCTCGAAATGAGTGCACAATCTGTAGTGAAATTACTTACGTAGGTGATCTGGCATAGCTCAAAGCTCATGCACTATGCTCTGAAAAATGTTATGTTGGTGACCAGTGAAATACCATTATGGAATATAAATGTCCTTATTTTATTGTCGGTCAATGACCACTATAGGCTGTAGGAGGGAGCGAACATGAAATGGTAGTTCATTGCACTCTGCTGTTACACCGAATGTGTAAGCACACGGAAAATTTCCTAATGAAAGCATGCTGCTTATTTGTTTTTTTCTCAATTAGTAATTATTTTAGAATATTAGCAAACTGGCTGAAAGTAATAATTGTAACGATACACCCCGACTGTTTTCAACATCTGTTTGGGAAAATGAGATCGGAAAGCCGGAATAATGTGGAAAATCTGGGCTACAATTCAGATTAACCATCTTAAGCTGAAAGAAATATTGATGGACATGGCGGAGAAGACAATGTGATCCTCCATGCATAAATTATAAGCTATTTCAGCCATATCAATTATCAGCCATATTTTTTAAAAACTGCATATATGAGCTAAGCTGAAAATAAATACATAAACACATATGCTAATAGGTTAAAATTGCAGTTTGAGTCAATTTTCAGTGATTTTAAATCAACGGTGGCAAAACTTCTAAGAGGTAGTAGTCCAAATATAACTTTTTAATCATCTTATCGACTGCCAAGTTATTTAACCTTAACTGATATTTTGCGAGCAGGTGTTTTAACTAATAGGCAAAGATGCAGCCTCAAACACCATAATATTGAAATACAAAGGGCGATGTTGGGGATCAGTTAAATTAACTGTTCCAAAAATATAATCCACTTCCAGAAAACTCGCTGACACGGAAAATGTGAACTCTAAGTAAATGCATCAAATAGGTGCATTTTAATGTGAATAATATACTGTGACGCGATTTGTGCATACTGATTAATAACAGTGGAGTCATCAACCTATTATTGCCTATATCAGTAAGTATTTTTCATCTTTCCACTGTTTGGCCGAGCAATCTGTGCAGATGTGTTCTCTACATTGATGCATTGATACACCATGCTTATTTTAAAAATTCCGGTGTCCAAATTCTCCGGAATTATTCAATCATTCAACTTGAAATAATTTATTTCGTAGCAATTTTTCTTCAAGCAATTTATTGGAGAATGGTCAGACTGTAAGTTGCCTATCATCCTTGAAGTTCAATTTTATTGAAATCAATTTATTGCAAAATCAGAATCTTCCATTTAGGTTATTCTCAAGGCCAGCTTGTGGGCCTCCAATTGGATTTCCCAGAGTATTTACTGCACAACCCAAATAATTGGTGTCAAAATCCAAGAGTTGTTTTCTGCTCAATACCTCACATTCCTGCCAACTCACCAGAAAACCGCTACATTGTCATGGCCCCAGACGATATTATGTTCAATATATTCAATGTAACTTAGCATCATGTGGAGTGAATCGAACGGGATGAATGCTGGCGTGGGTGATGGCGCGGACCGCTTTAGAAGACCAATTTAGCTCAGTTACTAGGTACGTCTGGATTAATATAGTTGAAAATACATTTTTGCATAAAGCAGGACTCCTTCACCGCTGATCAGGTAAACGTATATGAAGTTTTTTTTATCTGATTAGGTGTTTCATTTTCCAACATTCCATTCATGCAAATTTAGTCTCAGAGCATAACCTTGATCTGATAGATTGATTGAGGAATAGACTATGTTTGTTCATAGTATGCATCTGCTATGTTTGCCGTTCATCTAGCTGTGTTGTCACTTCAAAACTGGATTACACAAATGTAGAGATCAATATCTAGTATTTCTATCAGAATGGACAGTATACTGACAACACTGAACGGTTATCTGCCACTGTTTTCGAGAAGAGTACTACTTGTAATCTGTAAAATTTTCAAGAGGAAACTTACTCTTAAGTAAACCTACGAGAAATCTAATTATCGTTCAAATGATTCTGTGATATTGCAGGCTCCCGCTGTCCATGAAGCTAATTTGTTTTATCTTATGGTGTCAAGGAACCCTAGCATGAATAACTAATGATTGTTTAATTCATCACAACTGTTGAAAGATATTTGTATAATTGGATATTAACTTTCACGGTCGCCAAATGTTTTTTCCTGAATCGGAAATGTTGTGCCAATAAAACTATTGAGTTCTTTGTTTCTGCTTTCCCAAGTGATAAACACAACGGAGCTGTCAGAGAAAAGGACTGAACATCTGAGGGCCCGAGTAACTGGAGGGAATGAATTGCTTCGGGCATGCATGTTGGATAATAATTGCACTAACGTAATGATGATTGTTTCACTGTGAGAGCGCCGATTCTTAGAAAAGCATTTCAAGGCCCTGGGCAAAGAGCGTCAAGATATATAAAGGAAATTGAAGAAAAAAAACTCAAGAATGAGGTTGAGGAATCAGGGCTTCCGAGATTATTGTGATGCTTTTCCTGCAAAACAAAGTTTAGGACAACAGTGGCAATTGGAACCGCAGGGTCTGGGAAATGCCGTGCCATAAATTACATTCGGTGACTGGGCCAGATGAAAAAAAAAATGCAATGATTAAATTTGCGTTTCTTAAAAATTAATTCTTAATACTAACTTTAACAAAAGTCAGAATTAGCCGAAGGATATTGCCTCTCGATTCGTGCCCTTACTTCGGTTATGTGTTGGAACATATATACAACGAGCCAGGATACCTGTTATTTATATTTGAGACTGAGGCCAGTTGGAACAAGCCATACATTTCGATGATGTTTAGAGAAGCAGCCATTCCCACAATCAATATTTCCATCCTGAATGCTGTTGCGACCTGTTGCTGCCTCGTCCAAGGGTTGGTCAGAGGCTGTTCACTGCTGATAACGAGCCGACTGTGGAAGTTAGCAAAGGCAGACGTATATCTAAATGTCGAAATCTTGGCTTTCACCTCTGAGAATGCAAAACCAATTTTCGCTGCTATTTTGGAGATGAACACTTTGAAACCGATGTAACTAACCACACTGATCAGAGTGAGGTATTGTATCCCTTGTGCTATATCCCGCTTTACGACTCAGACTTTTCTGCATTCTTAGCACACCTGCAGAAAGGGAAGAAGATTCGATCATTGTTGTGCACACCAGGTGTGTGGGATTTCACTACTTGCCTCAACAAAACATTTAAAACTCCTTGGTAATGACGTAGAAAACTGCCACAGTGTTCTGCTGAAATGAGGCGAGTTAGCCGACAATAGAATTTGTAACAAAACCAATGTCTCTTAAGGCAGAACATTTCGATCTCTATCGACAGAAGCATCCCAGATTCTTCTTTGTCTTTATGATGGAGATTCGAGACAACTCTATGGGCACCGTTGTCTCTACTTTCACAAACTCGCTTATGAACGATCAGAGCAGCATTTATGAAAATGTTGAATAAAAGTGTTGATAGACGCCGACTGTTGCTCAATGATTGGTGTACGTGATAGCTTCACGGCTTCCTGCTGGTCTATCCTTGAGAATTGTAACTGATCATTTGGAGTGCAAATTGGGTAAATTTCCTTCTGAAACTTCATGTGTATCAGTTTGGCTCAAGGAATATATCTAGACACATTTAAAGGGCGTGATGATAGGCAAAATCAAAGGATATTTTTGTACATTTTGCATTGGTATATTGAATTCAGAGCCTAAAAACTGATGACTGATACGTTAACACCTATACAAACACTGAAATGCACAATGTACACCCTTCACTACTCCCACTGTGCCTTTCTGGCAATTACATTGATGGCGGTTGAATGGAAGGAAAAGCAGAATCTCGATGTCTGCGGCGTACAATTTGCAATTATCTCTCAGCTGGAAAATGTGCTGCAGAAATGTAAAATACTCAGGTGATGACTGAAATAGTTAAACAGTATTATTAGTAACTGTTTATTTAGTTGTGGAAAACAGATTATACATTCTCACACAAAAGAAGAAACAAAACACTGAAGAACTTCAAGCACTTCCTTCCACGCTCCTCTAAGTTCAGCAATTCATGCCCGGCAACTAATGGACTATTTTGGTTATTACTGAATGCGTGGTGATTCTCAGATTGGATACCTGATGACAGCATACTTTTTTTGTAATACTCGGGTCTCCGAGTTAGTGCTCCCGTTGCCTCAATCACCAAGTATTGCATCACTGTTGGGAAAATCATTTCACAGAACTGTACAAGAGAAAAGGCCATTCTGTCTATTATCCAACTGTCAAAACTTCTTGAAAGCTGAGAAAATATAAGCCTCCCTTGTCCTTTCCCCATACACCTGAAATTTCCCACGTTTATGTGGTTATCCAATTTCCTTTTAACAATAAATAATGGACCATCGTCCCCACAGGACAAAATAAAAATGCGCAAAATAAATCCCACTCACCTTGCTCATCACCTGCTTTAAATCTATCGCCTTTATCTAGGTTTTTTAGAGATCCTGCTGCAATTGGCGAACTGTCATTTAAAAGCAGTGATTGAAAGCCGTTTCCAATTCAGGGATCAGAATACAATATCGGTAAATCTGATGCTGAGCTCGAAGGTGGTAAACAATCCAGTATGGGTTTAGTTTTTTGGTTCATCAAAACCTAGCACTTTTGCCAAGCTATCATCAGAGGTTACGGCTGGGGCTGGGCGGGGGAGGATCTGCTTGTGATTGGATGAAGGGGATGAAATAAGTTGGAAAGTCTCTCGATACATTCAGATGCAGATACAAATGATGAGTTAATATTCCCATCAGTGGATTCCGTAATACATGCCTTAAATATTTCTAAATGGTTCGCACTTTTGTAAATCTCAATGCAGAAAATACAATGTTATCTGAAAATTGAGGCATGTCACGGCTATGATCGCGAATTCAAAGCTGATTTCATCCTTTCGGTAAAAGAAAACTTTGTGTGAGAGACGTTTGTAATAGCTCACTCTTTGTTATGGACACGGTGTTTATATCAGTAAGTCCCAAAACAACTCAACGCCCTCAATGACATCTTGCATTGCCCACTTAGTTACGTTAGTTAATCAGGTGTGGTGTCATCCGTATGACTATCGTTCCCTTTTCCAGCTCCATCAGGAGACATTCAAACTAAGGGTATAGAGATGACTTTCCATAGCTTTTCAGTCAGGCTCTCACATTTAATCATCCTTTCTGGGATTATAAACGGAGATTATATACAGTGGACACAACTTTAATCGTTTAAAATATTGACTTCAGGACTTCTCAAACATGCTGTCAAGCGACAGTGCATTGTTGAGCCAAAGGAAAAGAACGGGAAAGAAGGGAAATAAGAATTAAATTATTGCCATCTGCTCTCCTGCACATTATATGCAATTCGTTAAAAAATTATGCTAAGTATTTACTTCGGGCATTGTAGAGTTTAAGTTTTGAACAAGTTTCCATTACAATGATCACAGATTTTGACGCACCTAAACAGTTTAATGCGAATAACTGAACTGAACGTCAATTACTGGCCTTATAATCATGTTTTGGATGCCCAACTTGACTAATTTAAATATAAGACGCAATCGCAAAGACTCCCTCACTGATACATGACTGTCTATTACTGATTGATTGTGTGTACTTAAGTCTACGCTCATTGTAAAGAAACTGGTAGTTTCTGGAATGAAACGGCTCATTAAAGTTCTGAAGAAATCTCACTGTAAAATAAAAAGATAGGAGTGTGCAATGTCGTTCAAATATCAAAGAATATAAAGGTAGATTTTTTTACCATAAGATATTTAGTTCATCTTAAAGTTATTAATGATCAGGCATGATCACTTTCAAACTACTTTAAGGGAATAGTGCCCGAAGAGGCATTATATAATGAATAGAATCATATTTCATGTTTAGATTTTGCTCCAAATGTTGGAAGTTCTAGTGTAGATATTTCCACGTTGTATGAAGCATATTGCGTGCTTGTGTGGGCGTGGGCTTCTGTATATGCTTTGGTAATCTATGTGAATGTTTCCATCATTGCAGGTTGAAATCTAACCATCTCACAGATGAGTGTTCGGGAATTCTGGTCTGCGCCGTCAGTGAAAAGAGTTCACTAACGGAGCTGAACCAGAGTAACGATGATCAGATTAGCGGAAAGCCAATAAGCGGACTGTTCCATCTGTTCGTGCATTGCTGCGTTGTATAAAGACCAACGCGAATCTAAAGAAAAACAGGTCTGTTCCTTTGTTACTTAATTATATATTATATTATCTTTCAAGAAATCATAGACTATAAGTATATCCGTTATTATGGATCTGTTGTGGAAAACAATGCATTATTAGAGCAGAATTGTTCTACTTCACAAGGGTAAACGCATTTGTTGTGAATCAATTAGATTTTACGGCCTCCACACAGAACAGAGAATTTTTTAAAGAAAAACGTGTTGCGTGTTCCCCACCTTATTCTTCGGTTGTTGCAAAATCAGCTCTGTGCAGAAGGGCAAAAAAATCTGATGTCGACCCAGCTTGATTGTAGTTAAATAATGAAGGATTGTTTGGGGTGTTTCATATAATTTTGGTGCATATTGACGTCCTATAATCAGCGAAAGCAGACACGTTCGCTGATATTGACAGTCGAAAAGGCACTTGCTGTGATCACAGATTCGCTGCAAACCGGAAACTGTGGTTTTCTTCATAAGACTGCAGAGCCGCGCTTTAAAGGAATATGAATCATTTCTCTGTGAATTTGGGAAAATTGACAAAAACTGGCATAGACATTTACGTGTTTTGTCTTGCTGCTTATATAAACAGGTTTAAAACAGACGGGGAACTGATCGGCTAATTAAATTTATAATGCAGCTCCAAATTTTGCAACAGAGTGAGTGGTTTGATCTTTCAGACTGTATCACATTTTTTTTGAATCAAATGATTGGAGATATTGATTGCATGCCCTCATTAAACGGTGTATGTTTGTTGCACGGTGCATTGAATTTTGCAGTTTCTCCCAATTTAATAAATCAGTAGTACCGAATAATTTAACAAAAAGGACGAAGAGTAACATGGTTACCTGAAATGAACAAATTAGAGCAAAAATGAGCCATGTGCCCCCCGGAACCCATTGTGCCATGCAATAAGATCTTGGTTGATATGTTTATGGTTTGTGTCCACATTCGCATCTGCTACGCGCCAACCACCAGCACCCCCCATCCCGCCACCACCACCACCCACCACGCAACACTCCAGATTATCTGTAATTACTTGCCTACCAAGAATCTATCTATCTGTGCCTTAAAAATATTTAATGACTTCGCTTCTACCGTCTCCTGAGGCACAGAGTGCAAAAACAAACCTTCCTCAATTCTATCCAAAAGAGCGCCCCCTACCTTTAAAGCAGTATTCCTAGTTCTGGATTGCCCCACAAGATGAAAGATTTTTCACATCCACCTTGGCAAAACAATTCAGAATATTATATTGTGCACTCATGTCACCACTCACTCTGCAAAACTCCAGTGGAAAAAAGCACAACATGTCGAACCGTTCTGCATAAGATAACCCAAACATTCCAGTTATCAATCTGATAAAACTCCACTGAACTGCCTTCAACTCATTCACATCCTTCCTTGAAGAAGGAAACCAAAAATTGCACATTTCATTCGAGATGCCATCTCAATAAATCCCTGCATAAGTGAAGCATTAATATTTCTCTCTATTCATTCACAGGATGTGCCTTAGTAATTTTGGCCACCATTTATTTCCCATTCTTGTTGCTTTTGAGAAGGTATTGGTGAGAAGCCATTTTGAACCGCTGCCTTTCCTGTGGTGTAGATGCACCCACATTGCTGTCAGGAAGTGAGTTACTGCATTTTGATCCAACAACAGTGAATGAGCGGTGATATATTTTCAAGTCAGGATGTTAAGTGACTTGAAGTGGAACTTCCAAGTGATGGTGTTCACATATATCTGCTGCTCATGTCCTTCTAAATGATAGTTGTTGTGGGGTTCGAAGTTGTTGTCCAAGGAGCCTTTGTCAAATTCTGCAGTGCATCTTATAGATTATGTCCACTGCTGCTACTGACAATCGGTGGTGGAGGGAGTGAATATTTGTGGATGTTGTGCCAGTCAAGCGAGCTGCTTTGTCCTGGACGTTGTCAAGCGGGCTGTTTTGTCCTGGACGTTGTCAAGCTCCTTGATTGTTGTGGTAGCTGCACTCATCCAGGCAAATGGGTAGTATTTCAGCACACTCCATATTTGTTAGTTGTAGACGCTGGACAGGGTTTGGGGAGCCAGCAGGTGAGTGACTCACGCAGGAATCTTAACCTGCTTTTTACCTTTGAAGCTGCCATATTTATAGGGCTAGTCTAGCTCGGCTTCTGTTCAATTATAAATTCCAGGATGTTTATAGTCGGGGCTACAGCGATGATAAAGGCATTGAACGTCAAGGCACTGGTAAGAGTCTGTCTTGTTGAAGATTTTCATTGCCTCGCAATTATGTTGCTCCAATGTTACTTGCCACGTTTCATCCTAAGACAGGATGTTCTGCAGGACATGCTGTATTTGGATATCAACTGCTTCAGCATCTCAGGAGTCTCGAATACTTCTGACAAATGTGCAATCATCAGTGAACATCCCCACTTCAGACCTTATGACAGAAGAAAGGCCATTGATGAAAGAGCTGAAGATGTTTGTGCTGAGGAAACGACCCTGAGGAACTCCTGCAGTGATGTCCTGGAGCTCAGAATAGTGACCTGCAGCAGCCACAATAATCTTCCTTTGTGCTAGGTATGACTCCAACCAATGGATATTTTTCTCTCTGATTCTCCTTGCCTCTAGTGTTTTTAGATTCCGTGATGCCACATTCGGTCAAATGCAACCTGGATGTCAAGGCCATTCACTCTGACCTAACCTCTGGAATTCAGCTCTTTTGTTTATGTTTGGGCCAAGGCTGTAATGAGGTCAGGGACTGAATGGCTCTGCTGGAACACAATTTAGGCGTCAGTGAGTAGATTATTGATAAGGATGTGCCGTTTGATCGCACCATTGATGACACCTTCTCTGATGATCGAGAGTACACTGATGGGGACTTGTTGGATTTGTCCTGCTTTTCCGTGGACAGGGCATGCCTCGGAAATGTTCCACATTGTCACGTGGGTGCCGATAAAAGTTATACTTTTATATTCAATTGCTCTTGCAATGAAGAACAGCATTCCGTTAGACTTTTTGATTACATGGCCGATCTGCAAACAAATTGTTTATGACTCGTGCACCAGAATATTTCAATTGCGCTGTACGTCGGAATTCTGCAGTCATTCCTCTTTTAAGTAATGCACTTTTTTTTGTTCTTCTTTCCAAAGTGAACAGCTCCACATTTCCCTGCACGTCACGCCATCTGTTTGATTTTTGCCCAATCATGCAACTTATCCATAGTCATTTGCAAAGTACTTGTGTCTTCTTCAAAACACGCTTTCCTACATATATTTGTGTCGTCTGCAAATTTTGCGATCATTCCTTCGCTACCCTCATCTAAGTCATCGATATAAATTGCAAAAAGTTTAGCCCCCAGCACTGACACTTACGGAACACCACTCGTCATATACTGGCAATCAGTATACTCTTTGTTTTCTGGCAACCAGCAAGTCTTCTAACTAGGCTAATACTTGAACTAGTAGAGCATGATCTTTTATTTTCTGCACTAACGTTTGATGTGGAAAATGATCAAATGCCATCTTGAAATGCAAGTACAGTATACCTGCAGGCTCCCTTCTACCTACCGCATGTTCTACTTCTACAATTAAATCTAATAAATTGTTTTAACCTTTATTTCCCTTGCTTAAAAGCATGCGGTATCTTCCTTAATACTTTGATTTTTTGTAAGTGCCCAGCTATAACCTCTTTAATGATTGACTCTCACACCTTTCTTATGACATAGCTTAAGTTAACTGGTCTATTGTTTCCTGAAATGAAAGCGCAGAGGAAAAAATGCATTGAAGTCAGCATCCAAAAAGACAAAAGGCACATTAACAGGCCTGCCTCTCTCCGAATCTTTTCACTTCCTGCAAGTTCGAACAAAAATTACATGATACGGATTTTTTGTGATTAAGGAAAGTAATTGCATATTTCATAAGGCATATTAACAACTTACGTGCAGAGGTCAAAGTGGCTGAGGGGGTGGGGGCCAGCGGAAAGTCCTGAATATTGGCTGAAAGCTCAATTTTTTGAAGAAGAGTTTAAGCAAAAGAAATGATCAATGGACGGAATGTGAGAGAATGCGCATATAAACCGACGGCATATCCCCCTTTTATTGGGCCAAGAATGCAGAGCGCAAAATTCTGGAGCCAGATGAATTAAGGCACGGTTTATGGCCGTGTTATGGGCCAGAAGGTAACGAAATAAATTGGGGAGAGTTTATTCAGGGTTTTATAAGTTATCATGAGAATGTGAATTCAAATTGAATACATGAAGAAGCAATGTACTTCGGAAAAGACATGGATGATGGTCAATCAGTGATGAGTGAATGCATTTAACACAGAACAGTGTGCGGAAACAAAAGGTTTGACTTGGAAACCCCGGGCCTTTTTTGGTACTCTGTACACATTCCTTTCTTTTTCTCCTAAGATTTGAAAATGAAAACAATTGAATACAGAGTGTCATGCGACACAGTTAGATTTTATTTTAACGAGGTATCTCATGTTCCAAAAACGTCAGAGGCATGGACAGTCTATAGCATAATGCCTCAAATGTAACCTGGAGTACTGTGAACAGTTCGGAAGGACACGTTGGTTTGGAGGGGAAGCAACACTTTAAGAATTAAAAATCGAAAACATGTCTTGAACACACGCATAGTTCTGTTACTTCATCCCTTTATAATAAATAAAAATTGAGTTTGACAGTGATATAGAGATAGTTTGCACATCAACCAAGAGCTCATTGAATGGGGGAACAGGATCGAAGGACTTAATGACCTTTTCCTGCTCTTCTGTTCTTAGAATTATTTCAGATCTAGCATATATCACATTTATTTGCCTAATAAGTTACATGATATATGCACCCGACACAAAAAATCATTCACTGGTTACATGCCACAACGACAATAAGTTGACCAGCTGATGTATTTTATTTTGGCTTGTATTTGACGAACTCAAATGTGCCAATGGCTGAGACTTTAATCACCATTTAGCGTAGGATGGAAACCGCAACTCTTTGTTAGGACGACGCTAGATCCAGGCACTGAAGGCCTGTCCTTCCCCATGTTTCTCGGGTATTCTCGGCTTCTGAACAAAAAGCCACAAAGGCTCGCGTCTGACGGGATTTCCCTGATTTTGTCAGCTGAATGTCATGATCTTGAGCTGATCCCAATGGCGGTATTCTTCTTCAAGCCAGGGGACCACTGTATTGACTAGCAGCTACACGTTTTCAGAGCCGTCTTCGGTCACTTATTCCCTGGCGGGAGAAGGAGAGAATGAAAAAAACTGGCCCTGGGAAACTGCAAAGGATTATCGAGATGATGTTCAGAAAATGGTTACGGGATGTAAGGGGTAAAATGCAATGTTACATGAAGCTCACTTAATATACTATAATAGCATATAATAAATGTATATATAGCATCAGAAACAAAAAAATAAAGAAATGCAATAAAGCCAAGTTATTAAAACTGCAAATCGGCAGAAACTAAAATATATTGAGTGTAGCTGAAAAGTCTGGACAAGAAAATAAATGTCAGTGGTTTGAAATAAAATGGAAGTGAAAAAAGTATCAAACTTCTGAAAAAATTATTATATATATACACATATATAATGATATATTGCGTCTTCAAGGGGCGTGCTCAATCTCCTAATGTCTTTGAGTGTTTCAAGGGGAATGAAACACTTTTGCCCGTCCGCCATGTTATGCAATGCCAAGTAGTGTAATTTATTTCCCCAAGAACTACCTCAAATGTAGAGGCACTTAACTCGCACAGCAGGCTTTACAGTGCATCGCACTCCTTCAAACAGAACTAAATTGCCTCCTAATGACGTGATTGAGATTGTGAACTAACAATTTACGTTCGCAGAACTAGGTGTATATAAGACAATATGCCACAGTACTCTGGATATCGACTTAGTAGGGGAATACTAACCTCCTGCAGTCACAGGCCTGTTCCAGCATAGCTACAACACTGACATCTACCCAGCAATGTGGAAACGTGCCCAGTATGTCCTGTACTCAAAAAAACAGGAGATATGCAACTCTGAAAATTACCATCCCATCAATGTAATGTTGGTCATCAATAAATTATTGGAAAGGGTGTTCAACAGTGCTGTCAAGCAGCTCTTGTTTAGCAATAACCATCTCACTGATGCCCAGCTTGGTTTGCGTCAGTGTAACTCAGCTGCTGACCTCACTACAGACTTGACTGAAACATGGACAATCGAACTGAATGCCAGCAGTGAGGTGAGTCTTTCTGTTTGTTTCCATGGCCGCATTAGAAGCACCGTGATATCAAGGAGTCCCAGCAAAACTTGAGTCAATGGAAATCAGGGGAAAAATCTCCACTGGATGGGGTCATACTTAAAACAACGGAAGATGGCTATGATTGTGGGAGGTCAGTCATCTCAGTTCCAGGACATCACTGCAGGGCTTACTCAGGGTAATGGTCTCGGCACAACCATCTTCGGCTGCTTCAAGAATGTCCTCCCTTGCATCTTAACGTCAGATGTTGGTATGTTTGTTGAAGATTGCAGAATGTTCAGCACCATTGGTCATGCTCACATACAGAAGCAGTCCATGTCCAAATGCAACAGGAACTGTACAATACCCAAGTTTGGGCTGACAAGTGGCAAGTAACATTTCCGCCAGGCAATGACCATCCAAAATAAGAGAGAAAATAATCATGGCCCCTTGGCCATCTATGGTACTACCGTCACTGAAATTCCCACTGTTAACATCCTATGAAGTGTAACTTCAGATGGGCTCGCCATATAAATACTTTGGCTACAACATTAGGTATGATGCCAGGAATCCTGCGACGGGTAACTCACCTGATGGCACCCCGAATCATATCCATCATCTGCAAGGTACACATCAGCAGTGTTTTGGAATGCTCCCCGCTTGCCTGGATGAGTGCAGCTCCCAAACTACTCAAGAAGCTTGGCAACATCGAGGAAAAAGCCCCCCGCATTATTTGCACCATATCCTCAAACGTTCACCCCCTCCACCACCAACGTACAGTCGCAACAGTGTGTAGCATCTAAAAATGCACTGCACACATTCAGCAAGGCACGTTAACCAAAGCTTGGAAACATATGATCACTACCATCTTGGAAGACATGGTATCAGATAGATGGCAACACCACATCAGTAAGTTCCCCCCCGAAGTCACGCACCATCAAGACTTGAAATATGTTTGCCATTCCTTCTCTGGATCAAAATGCTCGAACTCTCTTCTAAACAGCTCTTTGGGTGCACCTACACCACATAGGCTGCGGCAGCTCAGGAAGACAGCTCACTACCAACTCTTAAAGGGAAACTACGGATGGAAAATATATGTTGGCCCAGCCAGCGAAGCCCACATCACGTGAATGATTAAAAAAAAAACATGGACTGCACTTACTGTGAACATTCGGATGTAAGATAGCTTTTGTAGCTTATATTATCATTACAAATTTATATATTTGTCAATGTATATCTGTGGGTGAAGGAGTATTGACATATTCATCCCTTCGTGTGTAAAACCTGTTTTATGTTTTTGTTAGAAGTTCATCAGTTGACTCCAGTGACTCTGTTCAGTAGTCCCTCTCCAAGTATTGAAACAAGCAAATAATTGTTACGGTCGCTCATGCTGGCCCTCCACCCTGAGATCAGGTTGGTATCAGCTGAGGATGAGGACTATTGGTATTGAAAGCCCTATTTTCAGGGCCCTGCTTAAATAATTGCAGCCGAGGAGGCATTAGCGTGGTCGTATTGTGCAGGGCTCCTAATCAGGGGAATTTTTTGGGAGATGACGTTCGAATCTCGCCACAGCATTCGGTGGAATTTGAATCTAGTTAAACATATGTAGTTAGAAGTCTAATGGTGATTGTTGTGAAAACCCATCTGGTTCAGTAATTCACTTACCAGAAGGTTTTCACGTGACTCCATACCCACAGCAACATGGTTGACTCCTAAATACCCTCTTATCAAGGGAGACAAAGAGATAGGCATTACATGCTGACCAGCCCACGCCCAGATCTCGTGAAGAAAAAAAAAAAACAGCCAAGCCTAGCTTTGGTGAAGAACAACACAAAATATATGGTTTGTTTCAAATTGTTGAATGTTTGACTAACCTAATTGGAATTTATGAGGAATTATGTAATGTCGATTAAGTACTTTTGCATTTCGTATGGAGATTTACATAAAATAAAATACATAATCAACCTTCCCAAGCTTGATCCTTGTATTTTTTTTTAAATAGAGGAATTAATCTTGATGGTAAGGTGTATGTCTTTAGGTGTACGTTATTGCTAGAAAAAAAAAACAGCGACAGTAACATCGAGAATTTTTAATGCACATAAATTAGCTGCATTCCAAAGTGTAATACAATCTAAACAAAATCGAAAATCGTATTAAGTTAGCAGATATAATGAACATAGGCGAGGGAGCCATTGCCCAAAAGAATGAGTATGTAGCATGCCCAGTTGAATCGAATCATGAAACTTGAGATTCTGTTGAAAACTTAGAAGTATCTCAGGCTGATTGCGGGGGAGAAAGGCTAAACGTTCTTATTGTCAAAAGGTTCAACATAGCCCCAGAATAATAATGCAGCCAACGATAGTGTCGAATTGCAAATATTACATTTCAGAGACCTACATTGCGAGTATTTTCTTGTCGCACTATAATAGTGTACAAATTGTCAACATATATCAAGTTCTGTCGAAGGGTCATGAAGACTCGAAACGTCAACTCTTTTCTTCTCCGCCGATGCTGCCAGACCTGCTGAGTTTTTCCAGGTAATTCTGTTTTTGTCAACATATATGTTGCTCATGGAGCTACATTACCAAACAATCGATGCTTCCCGGGTAAAACTTGGTGTATTAACCATCGGCAAATCTAGAAGCAGATATTAGATACTTTTTCGTATACATGGTACGAATGCTAAGGTTGCATAGTTGACGCTGAATCGCATGTTGCCCAGAGCACGTTTTTGCCGCCGAAGGGGATGGAATCCATACAAACTATAATATATATATATACCAAAAAGCGCGACCAAGAGAAATACAAGTATCAGAGTTATCTGGGAAAATTCCAGCAAATCATTTATTGCACCGCTGAAAGGAAATCTGATGACCTGTTCACCCACAGTTCAATGTTGCCTACGTTTGCTGATGGATATTAGCTGCCTGCTAACAGCGTTCAAATTTTAATATTTGTTTTCTTTTCAGAGGCTTTGAAACGTATATCATTGTATCATCCTACAACGCGACAACCCTCCAAGGACACCACTTTCTCAAATCTTCGACCTCCTGTCCATTACAGGTACCTTCGATCTATCGGTAGGAGGCGCACTTTCAGCGACTAATCCTTAAAATCTGGCAGTACGATCGAAGCCTTTTCACTTCCCCTCACAACTATTTACCCGTCTTAGTTCACTGCTTGAAACATACCAGTTTGAGCAAACAATTTGCCACTTGTTGCATTTCTAAATGTTATTTGGCCCACTGCCAAATTATTTATCTATCATTCTACTGTGTAGCTGTTTGGCACGTTAATGACTATAGAAACGCGAACTGATCGATAAAATAAACAATTTCAGCGGATCCCAACATTTCGGAAATAAATTGCATTGGCGTTATGAATTTGAAAATATTTCTCGCTTCAGTTTGAATTACTTAAATTAATGGATTCGTTGGAGCGCAAGTACCTTAGTTTGCCTTCAAGCAATTAAGCGTTTAATAAGGAACACCAGATGAAGACGCTCACCAAATTCTTTGATTGCGTATTCCAATCTCTTCTGGTAGTTTTTTATGATATTATTGAGTTCATTGTCTCTGATAACTGACAAACCATATTTCATGTTTGCCTCCGCCTCTAAAAATGAGCGATAGAGGCGAAAATGAAACATTATATTAAAATGAACATCTTATAAATATTTCCTAATGCTATGTCATTGAATTACATTTTTAAAACTTTGCATTCAGTTCCTTGGTTACACTGATGCAATGGTATTTCTAACTTTTCAATTCCAGCCGATGCTTCCCTGATAATGAAACGGTTAAACTCGATGAAATTCTCAATTTAATTGTAACTTTGAAATGGTTCGCGGAAATAAGTGCTCAATATTTTGCACTTTGTACATTGTCAGATATATCATCTGAATATTTTGTTAATGAACCCTTTTTTTCGGAATGTGTGATTTACAAGGTCGAGGAATGGTTAATGGAAGGGCCATCAGGTCAAAGAGATAGATGCCACTGACTCGTATTTTCATAAACGCGACGTTAACCTGGTCTAATAGTGATTTTAAATGAGAAAAAAAAACAGAGGCCTAAAAATAATTTACCTCAGGAATCTTTTGAAAGCCATCACTGAACTAAGATGAAGTGCAAGATCTTTATTCAATTTCAGAAGTGCAGCCTGAAGATTTTTGTTTTGCAATGTTGCGTAACACTTTCCATTTTGATGCTTACGAATTTGACGTCATTAGATCACCAGGTATCCGCAGCAGAACTAGAATAATTGCTTGAAGGTTGAGGTTACTTGATTCAACTTATGTGCTGCTGGGTATCCCACTTCAAGACAAGGAACTATCTCGCCAGTTCTGTGTACCTTCTCCCATCTGCGCCAGGACCATTGGTTTTGATTGTTAGATATTAAGGCGCTTTCGCTCTGCGGGTGGATTTCTTGCCACTGTGAGCACTGTTGCTTAGAAAAGCGTCTGCAAAGGACTTTTCTTTTTCCACAATTTCTGTTCTCCCAAGCTTCATATTGGCAGTACTGGTCTTTGTAACTATATTGAAGGGAGCATCGGTCGCAGTGAAAACTTCTTGCCCAAATTCTGAGATGACACTTTTAACCATCCCACCAGGCCCTGCGATGCCGCTTTACGTTCGTGTTGGATATGATGCAAGTATATATTTGTGAACTCAAATTTTATAAGTTAAAATTTCCCGCTTCATTATACCACATTCTCTGCTCTGAGGTTTTGTTAGGATATTCAATTTTATCATCGAGTACTTTGCTTTCATCGTCCAATACCGCCGACTGCAAACGTGCCTTAACTTTCTGTTCCGAGATTCAGTTTTCCAGTTCCGGCCATGGTGTCTCCAAACAGAACAGCTTGTTGGTCTAAAATGTTTCAAATACTCAACACTAAATGCAGCTGATTCGCCCTCATGCTACTTGGTGTTATCGGGCTAAGCACATTCAAATACATATCAATAACTTCGCACATGGCTATTTGGAATTTCTGCCATTATTCACTGTCTCCATCACTCTAAAGGCAAGGCAAAAGGTGTGATAAAATCGCGAATTTTACGCTTGTACCTGAGCTCTTAAAATAATTGAAAAAAATCGGTCAAGAACGAGGCTCCAATAACGAAGTAGAGAGCCCAACCTATGCAAAAGCAGTTATTGACGTGTGGACAGGCAGGGTAGAGAGAGGTGAGGAGGGGCGTTTCAAATGGATGTTAGCTTCCATGCGGCTGTTTTTCGAGAAAACCCTGTCAATTGGGAGAACATTCAGGCGTGTCAGCGAGAAAATACATAAACGTTTAATTAATCTAACATAACACAAAATCTCTTACTACTTAATTATAGTTCACTTCAATATTATGCACAAATTCATTTTTTTTTATTTTGTTGCCATCTCACAAAGCATGGATACGATTAAATTGGAATTTGAATCGTTATTTTACGGATATTCATTCTTATGGCAAACGTTTAAGAGAATATCAAAGGAGTGTGTTTCGTTTAAGCGATAAACCGATTTGCAACAGTAATCCTTCTAACGCTCAGCCTTCACTCATAGAACAAATACTCATCTCTATTGGCATAGGATTTGCTTTTTCAAAAAGTTTGTTTAAATACTTTATTTGCAATATCTTTCAGAACGTAATATATTGCAAGTTATCATATCGTTACAATGATCCCATCGAAAATGTGGTAGAATGATTTAAATTAATCAGAAACATAACTCAATCCATATCAGAATTTTATAGGACAAGATATTATGTAAATAGATGGTGTAATTTTAGTATTCAAGGTTAATAGGAACGTATAGAACAATAAATAGGGGATGGAAATTTACCTTTATGTACATTTAATACATTTTTAGAAAGGGGAGAAATATGTATAGGCTTTATTAATAGACTTCAGGGAGTTTCAAATTGCTGACATGATACTTTGAGTGAAATGAGAAAGAAGACTAGTTAGATAATAACTTGATAGCTTGGCTTTAACATACCAGAAACTTACTGCACCATTATTCGGACTACACCCATGGCCAGATTTGCTTTGATTGTAGGCTTAATGGAGGATGTTCTTTTGATGCGGTTTGTGCAAGAACTAGCATAGTCGAGGAAAAATATTGTTTTTCAACAAAGGCTGCGTTTAAATCTGCTGTAAAAAAGTGGTCGTCATAATGAATACCCTTGATTATAATGTGATTATCTATAACCTAACATGATATAGAATGTTTTTTAAATCGTATGACATATATGAATTCGTATTCTACAAGTGAAGAATAACGGCTAGTGAATTATTCTTGCAAATATAAGTATTTCTAAAGCGAAACACATTCATTTGAGATTGTTTTATACTTGCACTGAATGTCATAAGAATGAATGTCCGTAAAAAGATGGAATTAAATTCTAATTTAAACGTGTACATAGAGTTTGAGATGACAGCAGACTAAAATAATTGAATTTGGGTACAATTTCGATGTGAACTATAACTAAATATGCGGATAAATTTTGAATTCCAAGTTGAGTTTCCGATTATAGATTTGTCCTAATGCTGTGTGCTGGCAGTCAGCAATGAGGTGCACTCTGTGAAATAGAAATACTGCTGAATGCATCAGAACAAGATCAATGGTAACCAACACCTGATGTGCGTTCCTTTCTGTCAACTTTGCCAGTCTCGCTTTTTTCAATGTCAGCTGTAAACCTTTATTCACTCTGTGTGTACCTTTATGGCCACTTTGAGCAATATTGCTTAGCAGAGTATCTGTTGAAAAGAATAACTTTCTTACTCAACATCAGTGCTTCCAGGTGTCATGTATATTTTTGGCAGTGTTTGTTAAGAAATAGAAAGTGATACTTAACAAAGATAGGCAGCGACTGCACTGGCTAAACACCGTTCTTGCTCCCCGATTCAGACAAGGGAACAATGTTTCTCACAGTCATCTCTTCTTATCTCCCTTTCCGTTAGTTCTGTAGTCTTCTGCTCCTAGCTGGGAGGTTGCCTATTGCCTCCCGTTTCACATGCAGGGTGCCTGACTGCTGAAACGCTAATGCTTTTGAACTCCTTCTTGGATACAGCTCGTTCATGGTCAGTGGTGTGCCTGAACTCTGTTCAGTCACTAAGTGGTTTAGATGTTACACAGCCAGTTTCTGATTGGTTTCTTAAGCATGACCGGCGCAAACTCGATGGGCCGAGGGTCATTTTCTGTGCCGTAGACCTCTATGATGATGGTCATATACTGATATTATTTCCTGCTGCCCTCTGTTTGGCCCTAGAATAATTCAGTTGGATTGTCCACTTCACTAAACTTTTTTTTATCCCCTTGTTATTTAATTGAGTATTATAGTTTTCTATTGTTATACTGTGGTAGTGTAAGACGTTTTCTTTGTCCCACTTATAAGTGAGTTTCTGATGTCAAATTGTAATGATTTACATTTGAGCGTTTGTCCCAAATTTTAATATGCTGTACAGATTTCCTGTACAACTCTCATTCGGGAAGAATCCTATCATTACGTTTTGGTTAAGGGGATCATTTTTCTAGTGAATGTTTTTACTGTGTCCGGCCGTGTTGGTCGCCAGTTAGCTAAGAGTACGAAATGGCACATAACATTGTGCTAATACAGAAATAACAAATTTATTACATACATAGGCTATACAACTTCCTAAAAAAAAATGGTGCATGAAGATGATTGTTGTCTTAAAATTGACGTAGCAAGATATACCTTTAAAATCCAGCAATTTGTATTCAATTGAAATAAGTTCCTAATTATCAAAATCAATGAACAACATTGTTACAAAAGCTGATTACAGAAATTGATTCTTCTCAAAAATTATTAAGTTCAAGATGCTAAGCATATTATCAGGGCATGGAAATGATAGCTTTAAAACACTACAACATAGCTATATTTTTCAGCCTGTAGGCTTTTCAAATAAAGAGGTACGCAAACTGAGGTGTTAATTGTCTTTGGGAATACAGGTTCCCATCTTCGGAAACATTCAGTCTGGAGAGACTTCGCAGCAACTGCTCTGTCAGAAAACCATAAAATGAAGCAAAGTCTTCCGCAGCTTTTTTTTACCTAACCCATGGTTTGGGTCCAAGTGGTGTTTCTTAATTTTCAAGACAATGACGTGATCCTAGTGCCCTACACTGATTATAATTAAGCGGACTGTTCATTGATTAATACACAAATAAACAAACTACAAACACAATGTGATGAACTATTAAACCTAAGCTACTCTGCATCATACTGAAAGGAAGGGTGTTTGTGATTTTGTTGCTTGGATCATTTTTTCCCCTGGGACCATTATTGTAACCAGAGCCTATTGCGAAATACTGGTCGGAGCCTCTGCAATTTCCTTCTATTATAGCTGTTTCGAAGTGGTCCAGTTTCTTAATATTTCTTCTCTCACTACGTTTATTACATTAAGAATTGCAGACACTTCCTAATTAACTACAGTTTCTCATTCGCTACTCTGATAGCAGACACAATACATTGAATAGAATCTACGTACATGCCTCTCGCCTCAAAATTGGGCTAGCTGCTTCATTTCTAATTGGACACACTACTCATTTATTTTCAAATAATGATTGTGGCCATGGATGCGGTCAACATATTCCAGCCATGATTCGTGATGAAGATATAAATCACGTGAAGATTATTGATTCCTGTTAGGAAGGAAAGCAAACTAAGTGTTGGGGTTGGTTGGAAGAGACATGGCAAAGGGTTAACTTAAATACACGAGAAACAATATTTCCTAATTAGGGAAAAATAAGTGATAGACCTACTTTGGCATTTTGCAGAGAAAATTAAAGTGAAGGTGAATGCACTCCCCATGTAATATTGATTCCCATTAATATTTCAATTAGATTCCAAATTTCATGTAAAACATGTATTCGTGTTTATCAAACTGGAGTAGGATAATGCGATGATAATTTGAGTGGATCAAACCAGTGTCAGAGAAGTTCTAATTTCGTTTCCAATTAATTTCAGACGCCCCAGTGCAAATAGAGAAGTAAGTTATACCATCAGTGTCCATTATTTTCCATCACCTAAAACATTCAGAGAACGGAGTGGGCATTGTAACCATTGCACAGTTAAATTCAATTTTGCAGAGAAGAAAGTATAGGACACAAGAATCACTCTATTTACAATTAATCAACAGGCGGTTTGTCAGTTACACCGTAAGTTAAATTTGTTCCCATTCGACTCTTGTCAAACTTATCTCAGATTCTTTGCTGTGAAGCATGTTCATGAAACAGAATTTCACTGATGCCGCTCACAGATTCTCCAATAATTGCAAGTATTTGGACTTGATGTAATACCCACTCATTGCATTGATGAGTATCGTCATCCCGGCGCAGAATTCCTGAAATTCCAGCGTTATAACAGGACAGAAAATACAATTGGACTTAAAATAAATGACTGAACGATTACAGAAATGACAAAACGGGTGGGTGACTTACGGTGCAATTCCTTCACCACATCATTAAAAAAAAACTATTTATAGAGGTTTGGCCGTACAGAACTTGAGCATTGCCGAGGAAATGGGCATGCGATCGAACGTTTTTCTTTTCTTTCATGATAGGAGCATGAATGAAGAAATGCGAATGGAAACAACAATTTATCCTTCATTACAAAACGTCTGCTCTCTGATTGGTTGAGCCTTTGCCATTGAGAATAAAGCCGGTAGCAGTTGCCTCTCAAAATTTTTTTTCTTAATTGGTAAAGACGCATCTCCTGCATATTTTCCTTTCCTGCTTCCGGAGGACAGCACCCTGCATATGAATACATGTAGCTACTAGCAAGCGTACGTGAGCCGAATTGCGATGCATAAGACCTCCAAATTCCGCAATCAAAGGTGTCAAATCTACCTCAAGCTTCCCCTGAAAATTCTTGCATTCTCAAAAAAAATAAAAACAATTGAGAAGCTGGTGAAGCTCAACGTTTCAAGCTGATGCTCGACAGGAACAAGAGTGTCATTATTCACGTATAGGATGCTGCCTTCAAAAGAGAGTTCTGCCTTCCACAAAATGTGTAATGTGGCATATAAATGGCAGTACTAGGTATGCAGCCACTGCGTCTTATTGACTGCCGGATAGTATCAAACTGAATAGCCTCCTGCTCTTCCCAACAGGCACTCAACAAGCAGGCACTTGCAATTCTCAGAGGATAGGGTGCCACATTCGATATCATTCCATCATTTGGATATCATTTCACGAACAATACTAGCTGTGCTAAGAATTCCAGCAACAATGAATTTAACATTATTATTCGGGCTCATAATTTGTCGAACAGACCATTCCTGGATTTTTTTTTCATAATCAGTGGCCTCGTCTCTGTTGGTAAACAGAAGTGTAGAGAGATTGTGAAACGAAAACAGAAAATGCTGGAAAAAATCAGCAGGCCTCACAGCATCATTGGAGAGACAAAAACAAATCTAATATGTCGAGCCCTGAAGACCTTTCTTCGGATGGGTTGTGCCGTTTTCCATCAAGGAAAAGTTTGCGGGACAACACTTTTTCCGTGCATTCCCAAAGGCAATGACTCAACTCCTAAGTTTGTTCCCGTTTTCTTTAAAAAGGAAAAGCTGGAAGATAACTGCTACATTTTGCATTCTCCATGGCAATGCCTCCATTAACCAGAGTCTGCTTGTCAAACCATTAGAACAGTTTCATTCGCGTGCAGTCTAAGTTTTTGCTTTCTCTATGTCTTTTATAATATTTTTTGCTCTGAGGAGGGCAGCTCGAAAAGCTTCGATACCATGTCTCAATGTAACGAAAAAATAAATTAGTTCAAACGCAGTAATGAAAAATATCTAAAGCTCATTTGTTATGTGTGTGTGCATGTCTGTATAAATATATCTATCTAACTGTCTATCTGCCGAACATTCTATGCATGTATGTATGTATGCATGTATGTTTGTATGTATGTATCTATCTATCTTCATGATCATTCTGAAAAGTTTCACCACAGCGAATCAAGCTATCAGGCTAGAACACCTCTTCTGTCAAATTGTCATCTCTTGTGGAAACAAGCATTAATCCTGTCATGGCTAAATATTCCTTGCACACATCACAATTACCTTATGAACTGCCAAAGTTTCTATTGCATGTCGGCCTTTTGGCGAGATTATCCATAGGCAGACGTCAGCTTCCAAATATACAGTGTCGAAAATCTTTCACACCTCCCTTCCTCCTTCAGATGTCATGACCTAAGAGGGCGTCTGTGTACCTCAACTTCTTTTGTATTGGTTCCTCTTTAAAATTGGAAACGTTTTGCAGAGGTTTGCCATTGCCTTCTTCAAAATGGCTGACCAGACATCACACTCTTTCAAAATTCCATCAGGCGTATTGGACGGATTTGCATATTGTTTATCAACCTGCTTGGCCACCTTATGATCGCCCCTTCCATAGCTATCAAATCCTGAAGTAGAATTTGAAAGCAGAACTTCCGCCCAAAATAGAAACGCCACCGAAACGCCATAAGTCCTCTGCAAGACATATTGCACTTCAATATTGGTCTATTTAGCCTTTGATTGGTGCTGTACTCTCAAACTTCTCTAACGTCAGATTACGTTTCGCCTTTAACCCGCTATCAACACGCCATTTACTGTCTAGCATTCTTCGTTTATTGAGGAATTATATACAACAAACTCAAATATGCCTTTTTATTAACAAAGCTGCGTTCATTATTTCAGGCTGTCATAGGCAAGGTACACAAGGCAAATGCAATGTAATTTGTATGAACTAACTGTCGATAATACTTATGTAAGGTAAAACGTGGCGAATTCATAGAGAATAAAGTTGTGAATTTTGGAATGTATGCCAAACTCGTTTAGCAATTGGTCAAGGGCTACATTAAGTACAATTAATTGAATGTTTGCATATTGGTAGTGGCATGATCATGTTTTAGTCTGTGGGATTTTCCAATCTCCGACTATATGAAAGACCTGTATAAAGCCTATAGTCGCACTGCAATTTGAAAATCATGGGACGATACAAAATACCTTTGCATATATGCATGGATGTTTCAAGTACGTTTGTTTGTGTGCACTTCAAATAAGCATCACAACTGACAATTTGCTGTGCGTGCTTGTGCAGGTGTTTCTTTCTTGACTGGGGTTTACATTGCGCATTTAATTTCGAATGATTTTCTAAATTTAATCTCTGCGCTTTGAGCCTCCTTGAAATTTTGGAATTTCCTTTGAATGCGATGTGTGTGCTTTAATTTCTCCGTCTTCCTATGGGGGAGAGAGGAAGTCAATACAAGATGTTGTTACTGTGGGAAACGTGCCTCAAACTAAATAAAAACTGATGTGCTAAGGAACATCTGAGCTGAAATAGAGGGTGATGTCAGTAAAGTGTTTAGTCCCAATGATCTGAAAGAGAACAGGTTACAAATACCATGCTGATGCACGAAATGGAATGTGAATATGCATAATCTTCGCCAACCAACATAAGGTTGGAGCATAACACACAAAGGGGTTAGTTTTGCTGATAACATGGTGCGCTTTATTTGCAATCAGACAGTGTGTTAGAAGAAATTTTAAGCATAAATTTACGCATACAAGAAATTGACTGCCGTTTCAATGAAGCAGAGTCGGATACATAGGTAGAATTATTTGAATTTCATTTCAGGAGCTGCTGACTCTGAATGTAACGTTAGTGAACTTACCCGCCCTGATGAGCAGAAAGCTGGCTCCTCCACCGCTCACTTCATGCCTCAATCATGCTCAATTACATTCACACACAAATCGGCCATTCACAAACGACAATTCCGTCTTTTGTCTATTCTTAGCTTTTGGGTAGCCTGGCACAGGCATCGCGGATGGAGAATTCAGAGGTATTGCTTTCCATAATGCTCCTCTATTTTAGGCAAAGGGGAAATTATTCAAGAACTGTTTTTACTTTGAGATTACAGGAAAAATTCAATGGCAAAGGACATTATTATAATAACAGTGACGGACACTTTTGTATTATTTTCAAGGTTTTCGGCAGCAGAATGATCGTCCACTCACTCACACCGTAAATATTACAGCCTGGCCATGTCAATTTGCGGTGCAAACAATTGACAGATTTGCCATTATCAAGCAATAGGGCAGACATTCAATATCCCTTTACTTCATTTTAGAACTATACAACCACAGTCAATCTGGGTGTGGGTTCCATCACCGATTTCAGAGTTCTCTTTCCTACTTCACTGAAGTAATTGTTATAGAACCTTCAGCAACATGTGAAAAAAAACACAATTTATAATATTTTCACGAAGCAGCTCAGCCAAAATAAATCATAGAAGCATATAATTTATACAGCATAGATGGAGACCTTTCGGTTCCTACTGTCCATCCGAGCACCATTCAATAACCATTCACCTCGGCCCAATAATCTGCCTTCTATCTGTATCCATGTTCTTTCAGATAACAGCCGTATTTTATTTTGAATTGCCCAATTAAATCTTTATCCTTCACCCTCTCAGCCAATGCATTCCATATCTTAAGCAATCACCTGTATTTGTTTTCATCTGATTTGAAATGTTGCCTTTGCTTCTTGTCAAAAACTTTAAATCGGTGTCATCTGGTTCTTTTACTTCTGCCAACAAAAGGATTTTTTCTCCATTTCGTCTCCCTCCAGGCATCTTCTGATTTTGAAAATTTCTATCAAATCTCCTCTTAACAGCTCATCTCTAAAGAGGAAGTGCCAGCTTCTTCACCAAGATGCTTAAGTGAAGTTCATAACGTCTGGGTTTTTTTGTGATTGGATGCCTGGGATGAGTGGTAGATCGCAGGGATTTGTGCGCAGATGTCTGTAGTGAACATTGATGGTTTAGAAGTGCATATAGGGGCTATGATGAGTAAATTCACACATGACACGAAAATTGCTGGTATGGTAAATGGTGAGCAGGAAAGTCTTAGTTTACAGGACGCTGTAGATGGCCTGGCCATCTGGGCTGGGGAGTGACCGATTGAATTTAACGCTGAAAAAATGTAAGGTGATGCATTTCCGGAGGACGGGCGCAGCAAGGGGAAACACAATAGATAATCAGATCGCAGGAAGTACAGAGGATCAGGGGGACCTGTGTGTACATGCACGTAGATCTCCGAATCCGCAGCACATGTAAGTAAGATGGTTAGGACAGCATAAAGGTTATTGGACTTTATTAGCTGAGGTATAGAATATAATATCTGGGAGGACATGTTGGAGCTGTACAAAACTCCAGCTAAGCCAAAACCGGAGGACTGTGTGGATTTCTGGTCACCAGAATACATGAATGATGGTGTTGCATTGGAGAGGTTGCAGAGGAATTTCAACAAGATTATGGCTGGGCTGGAGCGTTTCAGCTTTGAAGAGAGACTGGGCAGACTAGGGTTGTGTTCCTTAAGAGGAGAAGACTAATCGAGCACCTGATAGAGGTATACCAAGCAATTACAGGCACAGAGTGGGTAGATAGGAAGAAACATTTCCCTTTAGCAGAGGTGCGAATAACCAGAGTGCATCGAGGAGAAGCAGAGGTATCCAGAGGTGATTTGACCACTTTTCTTCACCCAGAGGGCTGTTAGTATCTGGAACACACTGCCTGAGAGGGCGGTAAAGCCAGGAACCCTAACATAATTTAATAAGTATATAGGTAAGCACTTTAAACCCCATAGGATATGGAGCTACGGGTCAAATGCTCGAAAATGTGATTAGAGATATTAGATGCTTGATGGGCAGCACTGACACGATTGGCCGAAGGGCCTGTTTGTGTACTGTACAACACCAGTACTGCATTAGTCTATTATTGTGAACATGTTCTTCATTCTCCATGATGAATTCAAACCCTTCATAAATGTTTCTTCCCGGACTGGACACAATAGTGTCGCTGGTTTAAAAACGTGTTTTTTGCTGAACAAAAACAAAATTACCTGGAAAAACTCAGCAGGTCTGACAGCATCTGCAGAGAGGAACACAGTTAACGTTTCGAGTCTGTATGACTCTTCAACAGAACTAAAGGAAAATAGAAAAAAAAGGTGAAATATAAGCTGGAATAAGTGGCGGTGGGACAGGTAGAGCTGGATAGATGGAGATAGGTGGAGATTGCCAAAATATGTCATCAGCAAAAGGACATTGGTGATATTAGCTAAGAAATGTGCTAATGGTGACATTACGGATAGAGACCAGGGTGAGAAAAAGACAGATAGCACTAGTGGTGATGTTTTGGAAGAAGGGATCGAAATAGGCTAAACGTTGCAGATAAAACAATGGATGTAAATGCATTTAAAAATAATGGAAATAGGTGGGAAAAGAAAAATAGTATGTATCAATTATTGGAGAAGGGGGATCGGAAACGGGTTGGGGATTGAGGAGGGAGTACATGATCTAAAGTTGTTGAACTCAATATTCAGTCCAAAAAGCTGTAAAGTGCCTTGTTGGAAGATGAGGTGCTGTTCCTCCAGTTTGCATTGAGCTTCACTGGATCATTGCAGCAGGCCAAGTAGGGACATTGGGCATGAGGCAGGGTGGAGTGTTGAAATGGCAAGTGACAGAGAGGTCTGGATCATGCTTGCGGATAGACCGAAGATGTTCCACAAATCTGTCACCCAGTCTGTGTTTGGTCCCTCCAGTGTAGAGGAAATCGCATTTGGAGCAGTGAATGCAGTAGACTAAATTGAGGGAAGTGCAAGAGATATGCTCCTTCACTTGAAAAGAGTGTTTGGGCCCTTGGACATTGAGGACAGTGGAAGTAAAGGCGCAAGTGTTGCACCTTCTGTGGTTGCAAGGGAAGGTGCTGTGGGTGGGGGCTGAGGTGTTGGGGGTGTTGGAGGAGTTGACCAGCGAGTCCCGCAGGGAGTGATACCTGTGGAATGCCGCCAAGGGGCTTGAAGGGAAGATGTGTTTGGCGGTGGCATAATGATGGAAATGGCAGAGTGTGGTCACTTGAATTCGGAGGCTGGTGTGGTGATAAGTGTGGACAAGTGGGACCATATTATGGTTCTGGGAAGGAGATTAAGGTGTGAGGGTGGATGTGCGGGATACCAGCCGGACACAGATGAGGGCCCTGTCAACCACCGTGGGTGGAAACTCAGTTAGGAAGAAGGAAGACATGTCAGAGGAACTGTTTTTGGAAGTGGCATAATCAGAACAGATGTCGCGGAGGCGATGCAACTGAGGGAATTGGATGAAATTCTTACAGGAAGCGGAGTGTGAGGAGCTGTAGTCAACGTAGTTGTGGGAGTCGTTAGGCTTGTAATGAATAATGGTGGACAGTCTATCAACAGAAAATTATGCAGACCTATATCAAACTCGTTGTCCCTGCACCTTATGCTCCTATTAATAAAACCTATTATATAGCAAAATTTATTCAGTGATTACTGAACCATTTCTCCCTTCTGCATCTTCGTTGATTGACATGACATAGCCCCCAGTTTCTCTGCTCCTGTATTTAGAAATATACTATTCATTGATATTCCCATTCAACGTTCGTTCTTCCAAATGAATGACTTAACAGCTCTATGCATTGAGCATTATCTGTTAGTGGACATCTCTTGAACCACCCTGGCTGTATCACTTTGAAATAGGTTATGCGTATTCTTCATAAGCTGCAACGCTTTCAAGTTGTGGGCCATAGAAATCAGTCTCAGTCATGACTCTATTTTCTACTGCGACCTGAGAGTCTTTGGGAAAGCCAAAACTTATTGCCCACACATAACTATTTTTTTCTCAGGCGAAGATGAGCTGTAGAGAAAATCAAAGATTCTAACCCAGACATTGGCAATCCCATTGTATTCCGTCAATATGACCCAGCCAATGGTAAATGCTGAGCTGCTCAAAACCTAGAGGAACACCTGAAACAACAGTTATAATTCATTTAAGCAATTTGTCTGTATAGACATGCAGGTTTTTAATTCAGTTATAATTAGGAGACTGAGTCTCATGAAGTTTCTATAATACCAAATTATACATTTATCAATGGAAGAAAGGTTGTACGCACATGCATATATCTACAAAATTGCCACTAAAATAGCTAAAAACATTCCCTAATTAACCTGTCTCGTATTCCCACCGACATTAAGGTAACAGTAAAACTGCAAGGTTCAAACAGACCCCTGGCAAAGCACATCGCATTCAATACGAGTTTCTTTCAGCTCGGGGTTCTGGCAGACAGAGACTTAAAGTCTACTGGTTGAAGACTTTCGATCTTAGAACGTCTCTCCTTTTACTAAGAGTCTTCTCTTCATTTACAGATTTTCCTCTTTGAATGAAAATTCTCATTGTTCCACTAATTTCATGAGCTTGACCTCTTATAACAAAATACCGTTTTCAGAGCACGAGATGGATTAGTCTGTTTTGGAAAAAAAAACATGGTTTTGGTTAACCTGGCTAGGTGGACTAGACCACACACTGTTTTGAATGGTCTATGTAACAATGCAAATTTCCCCCTTTGCACGTCAGTTTCTAATTCCCGATGTTTATTTAATTAACATTGAAAACCTACTTCACATCTTTCCAACAAAACCTCTGGACAAGCTGGTTTTGATCAAATTAAGATACACACAGACACACATGTACACACAGATACCTCCAAACTCCATTTTAAAATTATTTCCCATAACATATGAACATTATTATATCTTCCTGATACGTTACTCAAATTTCAAAGCAACTCTTAGCAACAAATCCCTGTTTCCTGTCTTTCAGCTAATTACAAACCCATGCCTTTCCAGCCTAGTACCTTACTCGGGCACAAACCTTGCTGGCAAGCTTGTTTTCTGTCAACCAACAAACGCCTTATCAAAGTTCAAGAACACCACATCAAACAATTTACGTTTTGTCACCACACAGAGCAAAGCAAACAAAAAAAGTACTCAAGCGAGAACTTTAAGGCCAAGTTAAGGACAAGTTATCATTGCAAAACAAACCCGTGCTGGCTTCATTTAAGAAATCGACATTTGCACAAGTGACTGTAAAACTTTACCAGAATTACCATTTCTAAAAGCTGTTCCATAACGGCTTGAACCGAATAACCTACCGCTCCATACATGCACCCCTTTTCGCGCATTCCTATGAATAAAGATCCATTTGCCAGTTCTATACCGCAACCCCTGAATGGAAGACAAATTATACAGCGTGCCTCCAAAATTCCCGCCCTCACTCCAGTATCCTATAATGCATGAATCTCCTCAACTCATCAGAATTTATGATGCCCTTCTGGTCGCGCAAATCTGCCTAAAACGTTCTTTTTATCTTCTTGAGTCAATCAACTACATTGTCTTCCACCATGACTTGAGCAACATCGTCTTCCTGGCTCGATACTAATGCAAGGCATTAGGTTAGTACATCTCCTTGATGAAAAGGGATACTAAGTATTAGTTCAGTACATCAGACATTCTAGCTGCCTGCTTCATAAATGCACTTTTTAATCCATAACCCGTCTCTGCCTCTACCACGAGTTTAGAATGCCTGTGCGTATGGCAGACGTCGGGTATATGGTTATTTTAGCTCCCAGTCTCTCCTCAAACTCTTTATGAGCAGCATTCGTTTCACTTTCCCTCTGAACTTTTAATTATCAGCCTGGTTCTCACTTGCATTCTCAACCTCACTCCCGTCAAAGGTCCGCTTTTCCTTTGTTTCCTTGTACTTTAGATTGCTTTTGTCATCCGAGGAGCTTTAGATTTTATTGTGCTACATTTCTTCTTCACATGGATACACCCAAACGCTATCTGATTAATCTCCTCTTCAAAGGTTATCCATTGTTACATTAGAGAGTTGCATCACAAACCGCAATTCCAGAGCCATTCGCAGATCTTTCAATTGTTTGTTGCTAACCAGAAGCCATGAAAATATAATCTTTCTCTCGTAAATAGACTATCAGTAAAACATGGTTCACTTGACTCATTTTGTTCCCAGAATGAGGTCAAACAATGCCTCATTCCTCTTTTTTTGGAAATTTAATGATGCAGAAAATTGAATTTGTGTTTGAGAATGACATAGTCGAGCCCAATCAAAGTAACTGAAATTCGCAGATTGCAATGGTACCAAAGCCGGATGGATGACAAAGGCTCTGTACTGATTACCGGAAAGTTAACACAGCACCAAAGGCGGGTACATATCCTATTCCATGATTCCTGTTTTGAATCGAGTTTGTGGGACAGTCAGCGTTAATCGCAAAAAAAAACTGTTAGGTGCATATGTCAGAAGAACAAAAGAGGCATCAGCTCTGGTGACGCCAGATGCTTTCAATCAATGAGAAGTAATGCCGTAGGAATGAAAAATGCATCAACAATACTTCATAAAATACTACTGAAAATATCAATTCAAGATAAATGTCATTTCACTGAATTTGCGCATCCTTATGTCTGTGACTTGGCCTCCAGCCATCTCAAAAGACACCTTGGTGCTCCTCTCAGTTCCTGCAATCATATTGTTTATTTCTTTGGTACTCCGATCACCCGAGTAAATTGATACCATTGTTTTAACCAATTCCCCTCTTTGAGGTGACATTCTCCCATCGGATGGCTTCTGGGGATAATCACTTGTGTTATCACGCATGGTGTTTACCTCGTCCATTTTTTCACAAATAACAGCTTGCATAGCCGTGTCTGATGGCATTTTCCTTTTGCCAGGTCCCACATTCCAGTTGTCGGGCTTGGTGGCTCCACACGAATCAATTTTTTGATCTGAAAGACATCAAATAATCAGCAGTGAAATTTGACCGATGAGCACTCATGTTACTGGCTGTAAGCCGGATGCGCTCATTTAAAAAAAAACTCTAACTGGCTCATAGATTTGGTGCCTTACAATTTTAATTATATTCCAGCATTAACAGCTCTCCACCATACTGCATTTTGGACAATAAACATGGCAAATAAACAAAACGTTGCCTATGCAAAATGGAGAAGAAGCAACAAGCTAATTAAATTGTGTAAGAAATAAAAGATTTCGTTTTGTAAATAATGGATAATCGCTCAAGCAGTTCAAACAGAAGTTCGGAGCCCAATCTAAACAAATTGGTTCAGAAACCTGTTGACAGTCAGGACCCATAGAAGGGTGGGGAAGTTCATTTTTCAAAAAATGAATTCGAATTCGAAAGCAATAATTGTGCTGAGAGCCTACGAAACCCCATGTCAATTGGGACAATCTTGCACGTGTGTCAGTGAGGAACATAATGTAAGCTTTAACAAATGAAATTCCAAAGATGGGGAAACTTGGAATGTCTAAATAAAACCAGGTTAATACAAAAGAACAAAAATATATTTTCCTTGTATGAACGCATTATCTGATCTTTCTTTCTGGAATGACTTTCAGAAGCTGAAATATTGGATATTGCAAATGTTATTTAAACATGGTGGAATTAGTTCAATTTATCGGATGCATAACTTGGTGTATATATTCAGTTATTCATTTATTTTACCCGAAGGTAGAAGCAATCAGAATACCTATGTAATTCTATCAGTTTCGGAACATGGACTTCAGGGAGGTTCTTAGCAAAATGGAGTTCGAGTTCAAAGTTGAAAAGGATATTTAAATAAATATGTTTAGTTGAGTTCTTTGGGCTATTCAAGACAGATGTTCTGAGTCCAGCTCTGTGCTGAAAAAAGCCATACATTTCCAACAGCCACCCCGTCTCAAATTCAGTTTTTTTTAATGAACTTCCGTTGTTTCCATAGCAGAGTGAATTAGAATTAAAATTCGTGTGGTATATTTTTTTACTAAATTGACAACAGTTTTGCCTTGGGTGATATTACTATACTTTCAGGGTAAGGAATCCACAAGGGAGCTGTTGCCAACGAGTTTATTTGTGTGTTTTGACCAAGTGGATTTCTTTGGGTGCACATGTTTTGTAAGACTGTCATGCTCTGAAATTTTAATCTTGTGTGCATACGTTATTTTTTCTTGTTAATACATATTTTAACTATGAAACATTAAGACTGATTCTAGGACTCTGGGATTCCTTTAAAAAGTACAGATAAAGCGCGATCAGTAGGAAATGTTTCCACCTGGGATATGGTTTGCATGGCGAATAACATTGGATGCAGTCATGAAAAATTGCTGACTATTTGCCGGATATTACGTTTCGTGGATTGCTTTCCAGTATGTACATACAGCGGACATGAGTCCCAGGAGCATGCTGAACTCAGGAGATTTGTGTTGAGCGCTCTAAAAGTAGTTTGAAGGCAGTTGCTTTCTGGGAGTAGAATATGTGACTGTTGAAGTTATGAAAACTTTGCCAAAAACAAACCGGAGAAAATTAGCAGTTAAAGTGCAGTTAGTAATGAAAGCAAACACTAGTAAAGCTGGTATGGTAAAAAGTATTTGCCACCATTTAAAGAGACTAGAATTCCGTGTGCCCCAAATGAAGGTACAAAAAATTCAATTGCAAATGAATCATCTTGGCATACAAACAGAGAGGACAAGGCAAAAAGGTGAACTGAAGGAAAGAGTGAAGGAATGAAGGATGTAATGAATAGCATTGGGAGAAAAAGGAAGTAAAAAGAGAAATGTTGAAATACAACACAAGCAAGAAAGGTTAGGGACAAATTGAAATAATTAGAAATGCAAATAAATTAAAAAAATAAAATCTTCCATGAAAGAAAGGCTAGGAAGAAATAGAAAGACAAAGTGTGCAATAAATTAAAATTTGATAGCTTGAGTTTTGACATCAGAGGGGGAAGCAGCTCAGGCAGTAACCCATGGCTTGGTAAAAGTTTGGAACAAAGTAAGGCAAAAGGGGATAGATAATGTTTCGGATGGTGAATTTGATTCGTTTGACGAATTTGGTTCAACTATGGATCTTCAGTTAGTACCTCAGTTCAAAAAAGATGGAGTTGAAATATATTTGACCTCCTTTGAAAAGATAGCTAGGAAAGTGAATTAGCACAGAAATGCTTGATCTTTACCTTTATAGTTTTGTCAGGTATAGCAATTAACGTGAAGCTGGCTTATGAGACCAGTAATCAGTAGACTATGAAGCAGTCAAAAAAGTCTAGCAAAATGTGCAGCCGTTTATCCTGGTTGAAGCTTAGGAGTGTAAGAAAGCGACATAACCAGGATTTTACAGAGTTTGAACCAATAATGCTGTAAGTTTCAATACATGTTTTGATGAAAGACTGGTTCAAAAAAAATCAAGGAAGTGCTTACTTAGCCGATAAATCTGATAGCTCAAACTACAGTTGAGTGCTGGATAAAGAGCATGTGGTGCTACGAGAGTGAATTGGGTGTATATGCAAATTAATGATGGTAAAAATGTTAGTAGTAAGGAGCCAGCTGAAGCAGTTCAGTCTGCTAAAGACGGAAATATAGAACCCATAGGTGGTGGAGGAAAAGTATATGTAATCATTTGAAAAAAGTTGGACATGCAAGGACAAACTATAGGAGGTTAAATGTGGAACACATTGCAGTGAAAGAAAATCAAAAGATTTCGACAAGTAAATGTTGTGTGGGCTCTGAGACGCAAGGGTAAGGCAGTCCAGAAACTTTTATAATATGAGAAGGAAAGAATCAGTTTCGGTAGAGAGGTGGGAATGCGTTCCCAACCTACCCAAGAAAGTTCAGAACAGCAAGTTACAAAGATGTTTAAAGATGGCATATACCATGGGAATGTAAATCCTTGTGTTACAGGAAGAGCAGGGAAGACCACTAAGACCTTAAAAATGCAGGGACTAACTATTCATTATTGTTACGGCATCGTGCCATTTCCTGTTCATGTTGGTTATTGTAGGTGAAAGTGTTAGTTATTGGTATACATGGTGAGGGTGACCAGGAACCGGGGTTGGGGGAGGTGTGGTGTTGGAGTATTGAAAGTCAAGGTCATTTCGATACATAAAGTAAATTAAAGAAAAACAAACAAGCGATGAGAAATCAGGAGATGTGAGTGCTGCATTAGTAGCGAAATTTCGCGTTACATGTGTTCAAATTATTATAAGAAATGTAATAGCTGGATCTCAAATACTGATTTTGATTGCTGAAATAAAGGTACATTAAAAATTCAATAAACAGAGGCTTTACAGAAATAGCATTCTGGGTTGATTCCAGATTGTGAGGTGACGAACTCATAGATACACATACTTAAACAGGAAGCGGAAAAGTATGAAATACAGTTCGAGGAGACTCATGATCATTTGGGCGGATCTACCTTTGAAAATATAAGTTAGTAGTAGACATTGGCGCAGATGAAGATGAAACGTTAATTTCCTCAAAATAAGTGCAGTTACAGCAGCAAAATGCACGTTTAAAGCTATTATGACGGACAGTTTTTCTTCAGAAGCTAAAGTGATTTTGCTTCCAAGGTTTAATTATGGAAAAAAAAACAACGTATTTTTGAAGAAATGGAGACCACTTCATGTCACAGCAGTGGGCGATAGTGCTCAGAGTTTTGTAATATCTGTGAACCAGAATGTAATTTTAGGAGATGCCCATGAAATCTCAATAGAAGAAGATTTATGATTTGGGAAAATTCAAGCAAAGTTGCAACAAAACAAATCTATTGAGCTCGATAATATAAAGATGTAGTTAAATTTTATCAAACATGTAAGACATGTCAAGTGATGTGAAGATCTCAAACAGTAATTAAAGCTGCGCCTTTGATTCCAATTCTAGCAATTAAGCAAGCTTTTATCAGGATCTTCGTTTATTCTGTGGGACCCTGCCATAAGTCCAAACATTGAAAAAACTATTTAATGAAAATCATTGATGTGCCTGTGAGAATTCCAGAAGCAAACCCGTCCGGGAGAAATACAACAAAGTTGATTTTGGAGGAGAAGACCAAATTGTTTGCATGTCCTGGTTAGGAAAATACATACAATCGGATAAGGGGTCAAATTTCATGTCATAGCTGGTCAGACGAGTAGTGAAAAGGCAGTCTAGAATAATGCAATTAAGATTATAAATCTATCATGGTGGATCAGAATGCTGGTTATAAAAGTCGCATTATACTCGGAGGACAATGAGCTGATGTGCATATTGAAGAAAACCACTTGTTTGTAATAGAGTGATTCGATTCTTGTTGCTTGCTATTAAGGGCTCCCCTAATATATCAACAGGGTTCTGGCCTTTGCAATTAACTGATGAACATGAAGCAAGAGGGCATTTCAAATTGATTCAGGAGAAATTAGTAAACCAATGGACTCGATTGCGGAGGGCAATTGAATGTGTGCTTGAGACTGACGAAATTGAGCCCAATCAAAGTAACTGAAATTCGCCCATTGCAATGTTACCAAAGCCGGTTGAATGACAAAAGCTATGTACTGATAACCGGAAAGTCAACGTAGTAACAAAGGCGGGTACATATCTTATTCCACAATTGATGTTTGAATGGAGCTTGTGGGGGAGGCAGCATTAATCACAAAAGTTGACATGCTGCGAGGACACTATTAATTGCACTTGTCAGAAGCGTCAAAAGTGATGAACGTGAAGTAATGCCGTAGGAATGAAAAATGAATCAAAAATAATTCATAAAATACTACTGGAAATATCAATTCAAGATAAACGTACGCTCACCCAACATTCGCTTCCTTATGTCTGCAACTTGGCCTCCAGTCTTCTCAACACGCACAATGGTGCTACCCTCAGTTCCTGCCATCATATAGTTTATTTCCTTGCCACTCAGATGACCTTAGAAAACGCATACCAAATTTTTAAACTGTCCTCCCCTTTGAGGTAACATTTTCCATTCGGATGGCTTCTGGGGATATTCACTCGTGTTATTAGGCATGGTGTTTACCTCGCCCCCTTTTTCACAAATAACATTTTGCTTTGCCGTTTCTGAGGGCATTATCCTGTTGTTCGGTCTCACATTCCAGTGCTCAGGCATGGTGGCTTCACTTGAATAAACTAAAAGATATCAAATGCTCAGCATTGAAATTCGACCGATTAGCACTCATGTTACCGGCTGACAGTAGTTTGGGCACATTGAAAAGAAACTCTAATAGCCTCATAGATCTGATGCCTTACAAATTTCATTATATTCCAGCATTAATAGCTCTTCACCATGCTGAATTTTGGACAATAATCAGGACAAATAAACGAAACTTTACCTATATAAAATCTGGAAAAGGAAACAGGTTAATTAAATCTTGTAAGAAATAAAGGATTCCGTTTTGTAAATAGTGAATAATCGCTTAATCAGTTCAAACCGAAGTACAGAACTCAATCTAACCAAAATGATTCAGAAACCTGTTGACAGTCATGGCCCATAGACGGGTGGGGGAGTTCATTTTTTTAAATAAATTCCAATTTGCTTGTGCTGAGAGCACACGAAACCCCATGTCAATTGGAACAAACTTGCACGTGTGTCACTCAGGAGCATAAAGTAAAAATTAACACATCAAATTCCAATGATGCATAAAACTGCAATGTCTAAATAAAACCAGTTTAATAGAAGAGAGCAAAAATATACTTTGCTTGCATGAACGCAATACCCGATCTTTGTTTTCTGGAAGGACTTTCAGAAGTTGAAATATTGGAAAATGTTAATGTTATTTAAAGGTGGTGAAATTATTTCAATTAATCGGATGCTTAACTGGGTGTATATATTCAGTTATTTACTTTACCCGAAGGTAGAAGCGGTCGGAATACCTAAATGATTCTATAAATTTGGGAACGTTGAGTTCAGGGAGGTTCTTAGAACAATGGAGTCCATATCATAGGGGAAGAGGATATTTAATGAAATATGTTTGGTTGAGCAGTTTTGGCTAGGCAAGAGAGTTGTCCTGAGACCAGCTCTGTGCTGAGGAAAGCCATGCATTTTTAGCAGCAACCCAGTCTCAACTTCACTTTGTTTCCGAACTTCTGTTGTTTCCATAGCAGAGTGAATTAGAAGTATAATTCGTGTGGTATATGTTTTGGTAAAGTGACAGCAGTTTTGCCTTGGGTGATATTAGTATGTTTTCATGCTAAGGAATCCATAAGGGAGCTGTTGCCCAGGTTACTTGTGTGTTTTGACCAAGCGGATTTTTTTGGGTGTACATGTGTGTGCCACTGTCATGCTGTGTAATTTTAAACTTATGTGCATAATTTATTCTTTCTTGTTAATACATATTTTAACCCTGAAACCTTAAAACTGCTTCAAGAACTCTCAGATTCGTATAAGTTCCTTCATTTACAAAATAAAGAAAAAGAGCCATCAGTTAGAAATGTTTCCACCTGGGATATGGCTTGCACAGAGAAAAATATTGGCTGCCGTCATAAAAAAAATGTGGACTGTTTGCCGGATGTTACGTTTGGCTGATTGCTTTCCAGTTTGTGCATACAACGGACACTAGTGCCAGGAGCATGCTGAAATCAGGAGATTTGTGTTGAGCGCTCTAAAATAGTTTGACGGCAGTTGCTTTCTGGGAGTAGAATACTCACTGTTGACGTTTTGAAATCTTTGCCAAAAAGAAAGCGGAGGAAATTAGCAGGTAAAGTGCAGGTAGCAATGAAAGGAAACACTTGTAAGGCGAGTATTGTTAAAATTATTTGCCACCATTTAAAGAGACGAGAATTCTGTGTGCCCCAAATGAAGTTAGAATAAATTCAATTGCAAATGAAGCAGCTTGGCATACAAACACAGAGGAGAAGGCAAAAAGGTGAACTGAAGGAAAGGATGAAGTAATGGACGATGTCATGAACAGCATTGGAAGAAAAAGGAAAAAAAATAGAAATGTTTAAATACAACACATGTAAGACAGATGGAGTTAAAACAGGTTTGGGACAAATTGAAATAAACAGCAATGCAAATAAATTTTGAAAAATATCTTCAATGAAGAAAGTGTAGGAAGAAATGGAAAGACAAAATGTGCAATAAATTAAAATATGTTAGCTTGAGTTTTGACATCAGAGGGGGAAGGAACATAGGCAGTAACCCCTGGCTTGGTAAAAGATTGGAACAAAGTAAGGCAAAAGGGGATAGATAATGAATTTAATTCGTTTGAGGAATTTGGTTCAACTAAAGATCTTTGTTAGCACCTCAGTTCAAAAAAGGAGTTGAAATATACTTGACCACCTTTGAAAAGATAGCTAGGAAAGTGAATTCGCACTGAAATGCTTGATCTTTACTGTTATAGATAGTTTTGTCAGGTATAGCAATTAATGCGAAGCTAGTTTATGACAGGAACCATCAGCAGACTACGAAGCTGTCAAAAAAGTCATGCCAAATGCGTAGCTGGTAATCCTGGTTGAAGCTTAGGAGTGTAAGAAAAGGACATATTCAGGAATTTACAGATTTTGAAACCAAAAATGTTGCAAGTTTCAATACATATTTAGATGAAAGACTGGTTCAAAAAAAAATCAAGGAAAATGCTTACTTAGCCGATAGCTATGATAACTCAAATTACGGTTGAGTGCTGAATAAAGATCATGTGGTGCTCAGATAGTGAATTGGGTGTATATGAAAATTAATGATGGTAAAAATGTTAGTAATAAGGAGCCAGCTGAAGAACGGCAGTCTGCTACAGACGGAAATCTGGAAACCATAGGTGGAAGTAGGGAAGTGTATGTGACCTTCTGATAAATGTTGGACATGCAGGGACAAACTATTGGAGTTTAAATGTGGAACCCATTGCATTGACATAAACTCAGAATAGTTCGACAAGTAAAAGTTTTGTGGGCTCTGAGACGCAAGTGTAAGGCAGTCCAGAAGCTTTTAGAATGGTGAGGAAGAAAGAATCAGTTTTAGTAGAGAGGTGGGAATGCGCTCAAAACCTACCAAAGAATGTTCTGAAGAGCAAGTTACAAAGATGTTTAAAGATGGCATATGCCATGGGAATGTATATCCTTGTGATACAGGAAGTGTAGAGAAGATCATTAAGACCTTAAAAATTAGGCTTCTAACTATGCATTATTGTTATGGCATCGTGCCATTTGCTGTTCATGTTGGCTATTGTAGGAGAACGTGTTAGTTATTGGTATACATGGTGGGGGTGACCGGGGGCCAGGAAGGGAGTGGGAGTGGGGGTGGTGTGGGGGGGGGGGGGGGGGGTGGGGGGAGTGGTGCTGGCGGGTGGGAGGTGGGCGTGTGGGGTGATGAAATTCAAGGTCATTTCGATAGATAAAAGTAAATGAAAGGAAAAAAACAAACAAGCGATTTGAAATCAGGAGTGGTGACTCCTGCATTAGTAGAGAAATTTCCCATTGCATGTGTTCGAATTATTATAAGAAATGTAATAGCTTGATCACAAATATTGATTTTGATTACTGGAGTAAAGGTACATTAAAGATGCAATAAACAGGGGCGTTACGGAAATAGCATTCTGGGTTGATTCCAGATTGTGAGGTGACGAACTCATAAACACACAAAGTTAAACAGGAAGGGAAAGAGTATAAAATACAGTTCGAGGAGACTCATTATCATTTGGGCGGATCTATCTTTGAAAATATAATTCCGTAGCAGACGTTGGCGAGGATGAAGATGAATCGTTAAGTTCCTCAAAGTAAGTGCAGATACAGCAGCAGAGTGCACGTTTAAAGCCGTTATGACGGATGGTTTGTTTTCAGAAGCAAAAGCGGAATGCTTTCCTGGATTTAGTTACCATAAAAAAACAAAGTGTTAATGAAGAAATGGAGACCACTTCATGTCGCAGCAGTGGGAGATAGTGCATCAAATTATGATAACATCTGGGAACCAGAATAGAATTTTGGGAGCTGCTCATGAAAGCTCAACGGAAGAGCATTTATGATTTAGGAAAAATCAAGCAAAGAAGCAACAAAAATAATCTATTGACCTCGATGTAGTTAGTTTCTATCAAACATGTTAGATATGTAAAATGATATGAAGATCTCAAACATTAATTAAAGCTGCACCTTTAACTCCAATTCTAGCAATTAAGGAAACTTTTATCAAGATCTTCGTTTATTGTTTAGGACCCTTCCATAAGTCTAAGCATTGAAATCACTATTTAATAAAAATCATGGATGTGCCTAAGAGAATTCCAGATGCAAACCCTCCAGGGAGAGGCACAACAAAGTTGATTGTTGATAAGAAGACCAAATTGTTTGCATGACATGGTTAGGAAAATAAATACAATCGGATAAGCGGTCGAATTTCATGTCATAGCTGGTTAGACGAGTAATGAAAAGACAATCCAGGAATAATGCAATTCAGATTATTAAACTATCATGGCAGATCAGAATGCCAGTTATAAATGTAGCATTATACTTGGAGGATAATGATCTGATGCGCATAGTGAAGACAACCCAGGTGTTTGTAAAAGAGTGACTCGATTCTTGTTGCTTGCTATGCGGGGCTCCCCTAATCTATCAACAGGGTTCTGGCCTTTCCAATTAACTGATCAACATGAAGCAAGAGGGCATTTCAAATTGATTCAGGAGAAATTAGTAAACCAATGCACTGAAACACATTTCCAGGATTATGTGATTAAATTCAGAGAAAGATTGATTTGTGCATGAGAACTAGCTGGAGAACTATGAACAATATCACATTAAATGATGAAATCAAATTTGGGCAAAAAGGCAAAGAGTCGTTGTTCTGTGCCTGAGGACATGGTGTTATCATTGTTGCTGGTTTTATGATAACCGTTATAAGCAATGTATAGTTGATATTAAGAGGTTGAAAAGATTCTGAGTGTGTGGAACTACGCAGTTAATGCCCAAGGTCGAAGGAATTGTCAAAGAATGTGCCATGCAAACATGCTAACAGGGTACTTTGCCAGATAAGATAAGCAGAAATAGAAATTGGTAGTGATAAGTAAGGAGAAGGAAGCAGGAATTAGAAATTCTGAAATTGACTTCCCACTGATTACATTAGCCAATGAAAAAGTACTTCAAATGTAAATGTGATGATTTAATTACATTCAAGAAAACTGTCGAAGTGATTTACAAGAACTATTGGAATCACATGAAGCAATTTCTGGAATCTGACCCGGAAAGGAAAAAAAATCATAACTTTTGTATGATGATGACATGGGGAATTATTTTCCAATAAGGCAACACCCATATAGAACAAATACAGGAAAATGGACTCGAGCCCGGAGAGAAGTTGAATGTGTTCTTGAGAATGACATAATCGAGCCGAATCAAATTAACTGAAATTCGCCCATTTGAATGTTACCAAAGCTGGTGGAATGACTAAGGCAATGTATTGATTACCGGAAAGTTAACGTAGTAACAAAGGCGTGTACATTTCCGATTCCACAATTGGTGTTTGAATCGAGCTTGTGGGGAATCAGCGTTAATCATAAAAGTGGACTCGCTGCGAGGACACTGTTAATTTCACTTGTCAGAAGCGTCAAAAGTGGTATCAGCTTTGGTGACGCCAGATGCTTTCTATCAATGTGAAGTAATGCCGGAGGAATGAAAAATGCATCAACAATAATTCATAAAATACTCCTGGAAATATCAATTCAAGATAAAATACGTACATGTCCTATTCCACAATTGATGTTTGAATGGAGCTTGTGGGGGAGTCAGCATTAATCATAAAAGTTGACACGCTGCGAGGGCACTGTCAATTATACTTGTCAGAAGCGTCAAAAGTGATGAACGTGAAGTAATGCCGTAGGAATGAAAAATGAATCCACAATAATTCATAAAATACTACTGGAAATATCAATTCAAGATAAAAGTACGCTCACACAACATTCGCTCCCTTATGTCTGCGACTTGGCCTCCAGTCTTCTCAACAGGCACCATGGTGCTCCCCTCAGTTCCTGCCATCATATAGTTTATTTCCTTGCCAATCAGATGATCTGAGAAAACACATACCGAATTTTTAACCTGTCCCTCATTTTGAGGTGACATTTTCCAGTTGGATGACTTCTGGGGATATTCGCGTGTCTTATTAGGCATGGTGTTTAAATCGCCCCCTTTTTCACAAATAACATTTTGCTTTGCCGAGTGGGATGACATTTTCCTGTTGCCGTGTCTCACATTCCAGTTCTCAGGCATGGTGGCTTCACTTGAATAAACTTTTTGATCCAGAAGATATCAAACTCTCAGCACTTAAATTCGACCGATTAGCACTCATGTTACTGGCTGGCAGTGGGTTGGGCTTATAAAAAAAAAAAAATAATAGCCTCATAGATTTGATGCCTTACAAATTTGATTATATTCCAGCATTAACAGCTCTTCACCATACTGAATTTTGGACAATAGGCAGGGCAAATAAACAAAACTTTACCTATATAAAATGTGGAAGAAAAAACAGGCTAATTAAATCTTGTGTGAAATAAAGGATTCCGTTTTCTAAATAGTGAATAATCGCTTAATCAGTTCAAACAAGTTCAGAGCTTAATCTAAACAAATTGATTCAGAAACCTGTTAACACTCGTGGCCCGTAGAATGGTGGGGGAGATATTTTTTTAAATATAAATTCGAATTTGCTTGTGCTGAGAGGCAACGAAACCCCATGTCAATTGGAACAAACTTGCACGTATGTCAGTGAGGAGCATAAATTAAAAATTAACACCTCAAATTCCAATGATGCAGAAAATTGGAATGTCTAAATAAAACCAGGTTAATAGAAGAGAGCAAAAATATACTTTGCTTGCATGAACGCAATACCTGATCTTTGTTTTCTGGAATGACTTCCAGAATTTGAAATATTGGATATTGTTAATGTTATTTAAAGATGGTGAAATTAATTCAATTAATCGGATGCTTAACTGTGTGTATATGTTCAGTTATTTATTTTACCCGAAGGTAGAAGCAGTTGGCATACCTGAATGATTCTCACAATTTGGGAACATTGAGTTCAGGGAGGTTCTCAGAACAATGGAGTCCAAGTTCATAGAGGAAGAGGATATTTAAAGAAATATGTTTAGTTCAGTTGTTTTAGCTAGGCAAGTGAGATGTCTTGAGACCAGCTCTGTGCTGTGGAAAGCCCTGCATTTTCAAGAGCCACCCCGTCTCAAGTTCACTTTGTTTCTGAACTTCGGTTGTTTCCAAAGCAGAGTAAATTAGAAATACAATTCGTGTGATATATGTTTTGCTAAGGTGACAGCAGATTTGCCTTGGGTGATATTAATATATTTTCAGGCTCATGAATCCATAAGGGAGCTGTTGCCGGATTTACTTGTGTGTTTTGACCAAGTGGATTTTTTGGGGTGTACGTGTTTTGTAACATTCTCATGCTGTGTAATTTTACCCTTGTGTGCATAAGTTAGTTTTTCTTGTTGATACATATTGTAACTTTAAAACATTCAGAATGATTCGAGGACACACACATTCGTATAAGTCCCTTAGTTTACAAAATACAGAAAAAGCGCGGTCAGTTAGACATGTTTCCATCTGGGATATAGCTTGCACAGCGAAAAATATTGGTTGCCATCATAAAAAATTGTGAACTGTTTGCCGGATATTACGTTTCATTGATTGCTTTCTAGTTTGTGCATACAACGGATATGAGTGCCAGGATGAAGCTGAACACTGGAGATTTGTGTTGAGCACTCTTAACGTAGCGTGGGAGTAGAATATGTGACTGTTGAGCCTTTGATAAATTTGGCAAAAACAATTTGGAGAAAATTAGCAGGTAACGTGCAGGTAGCAATGAAAGCAAAGACTTCTGAGGCGGGTACGGTTAAAGTTATTTTCCACCATTTAAAGAGACGAGAATTCTGTGTGCCCCAACTGAACGCAGAATGAATTCAATTGCAAATCTTGGTATACAAACCGGGAGCACAAGGCAGGAAGGTGAATTGAAATGAAGAGTGAAGGAATGAAGGATGTAATGAATAGCATTGGGAGAAAAAAATAGAGAAATGTTAAAACACAACACAAGCAAGACAGATGGAGTTAGAAAGTTTAGGGACAAATTGAAATAAACAGAAATGAAAATAAATGAAAAAAGAATCTTCGATGAAAGAAAGTGCAGGAAGAAATAGAAAGACAAAGTGTGCAGTATATTAAAACGCGATAGCCTGAGTTTGGACATCAAAGTGGCAAAGAGCACAGGCATTAAAACCTGGATTGGGAAAAGATTGGAATAAAGTAAAACAAAATGGAATAGATAATTAAAAAACAATAACAGAATTATCTGGAAAAACTGAACAGGTCTGGCAGGATCGGTGGAGAAGAAAAGAGTTGAAGTTTAGAGTCCTCATGACCCTTCAACAGAACTAGGTGAATCCAAGGAAGGGGTGAAATATAAGTTGGTTTACGGTGTGTGTGTGTGTATGTGTGTGTGTGCGGGGTGGGGGGGGGGGGGGCGGGGTGGTTGGAGTTGGGTGGGGGGATAGATGTTGAGGTGAGTGGCAAGCAGTCCCTAATAGATAATCATTTAGTTGGCGAGTTTGATTCGTTTGAAGAATTTGGTTCAAATGACAATCTTCAGTTAGTACCTCAGTTCACAAAAGATGGAGTTGAAATATTCTTTTGAAAAGACAGCTAGGAAATTGAATTAGCCCAGAAATGCTTCATCGTTACTGTTAAAGATAGTTTTGTCAGATATAGCAATTAGTGTGAAGCTATCTTATGAGAGGAGCAAACAGCAGAACACCAAGCTCTCAATAACGTCATTCCAACTGCTTAGGAATTTGTGCCGTTTGAAGCTGAGGAGTGTAAGAAAGCGACATAATCAGGAATTTACATAGTTTGAATCCATATTGCTCTAAATTTCAATACATATTTAGATGACAGACAGGTTTAAAAAAATCAAGGAAAATGCTTACTTAGCCGATAGTTATGATAGATCTAACAACGCTTGAGTGCTAGGTGAAGATCATGCGGTGTTCAGATTGTGAATTGGGTGTATATGACAATTAGTGATGGTAAAAATGTTAGTAACAAAGAGCCAGCTGAAGAACGTCACTCTGCTATAGATGGAAATCTAGAACCCATACGTGGAGGAAGGAAGGTATATGTTACCATTTGAAAAGTTGTTGGTCATGCAAGGACAAAGTATTGGAGGTTAACAGTGGAACCCATTGCAGTGATAGAAGCTCAGAAGAGTTCGACAAGTAAATGTTCTGTGGGCTCTGAGAAGCTAGTGTAAGGCAGTCTAGAAGCTGTTATAATGGTGAAAAATAAGGAGTCAGTTTTGCTAGAGAAGTGGAAATGCCCTCACAACCTACCTAAGAATGTTCTGAAGAGCAAGTTACAAAGATGTTTAAAGATGGCATATGCCATGGGAAAGTATATCCTTGTGATAGAGGAGGAGCAGAGAAGACCATTAAGACCTTAAGAATGCAGGGACTAACTATTCATTATTAATATGGCATCGTGCCTTTTGCTGTTCATGTTGGTTATTGTAGGAGAAAGTCCAAGTTATTGGAATACATGGCGCAGGTGACCAGGGGCCGGGGGGGAGGAGGGTGAGCGGGGTGTGGGGTAGGTGGCGGTGGTGTGGGGTGATGAAATTCAAGGACATTTCGATAGATAAATTAAATTAAACCAAAAAAGAACAAAACAAGCGATTTGAATTCAGCACAGTTGAGTCCTGCATTAGTAGAGAAATTTCGCATTGCATGTGTTCGAATTATTATAAGAAATTTAATAGCTGGATCACAAATATTGATTTTGATTACTGGAGTAAAGGTACTTTAAAGATGCCATGAACAGAGGCTTTACAGATATAGCATTCAGGGTTGCTTCCAGATTGTGAGGTGACGAGCTCATAGGCACATATACTTAAACAGTAAGGGGAAGAGTATAACAAACAGTTCGAGGATACCCATTTGGGCGGATCAATCTTTAACAATATAAGTCAGCAGTAGAGGTTGGCGAGGATGAAGATGAATCGTTATGTTTCTCAAAGTAAGTGGAGTTACAGCAGCAGAATGCACGTATAAAGCTGCTATGAAGGACAATCTTTTTTTCAGAAACAAAAGTGGAATGGTTTCCACGGTTTATTTATCATAGAAACAATGTGTAAATGAAGAAATGGAGACTGTTTTAAGTCGCAGCATTGGGCGATATTGCATCAAATTGTGATTATATCTGGGAACCAGAATAGAATTTTAGGAGATGCTCAAGAAATCTCAATGATAGTGCATTTACGATTTAGGAAAACTCAAGAAAAAATGCAATGAAAAATATCTATTGACCTCGATAACATAAAGGTATAGTTAAATTCTGTCATACATGTAGCACATATCAAGAGATATGAAGATTTCGAACAGTAATTAAAGCTGCACCTTTAATTCCACTTCTAACAATGAAAGGAGCTTTTATCAGGATCTTCGTTTATTTTGTAGGACACCTCCATATGTTAACATTAAAATAAATATTTAATGAAAATCATAGATGTGCCTATGAGAAATCCAGAATCAAACCCTCCAGGGAAAAGTACAACAAAGCTGATTGTGGGGGAGAAGACCAAATTATTTGCATGACATGGTTGGGAAAATAAGCACAATCGGATGATGGGTCAAATTTCATGTCATAGCTGGTTAGACCAGTAATGAAAAGACAGTCTAGGAATAATCTAGGAATAATGCAGTTCAGAATATAAAACTTTCATGGTCGATCAGAATGCCAGTTATAAATGTAACATTATATTTGAAAGAAAGATTTGATGCACATAGTCAAGATAACCAACGTGCTTGTAGTAGAGTGATTCGATTCTTGCTGCTTGCTGTTAGGGGCTCCCCCAATGAATCAGTAGGGTTCGGTCCTTTCCAATTAACTGATAAACATGGAGCAAGAGGGCTTTTCAGATGGATTCATGAGAAATTAGTAAACCAATGTACTGAAACACATTTGCAGGATTATGTGACTAAATTCAGAGAAAGATTGTGTTGTGCGTGTGAACTAGCTGGGAACTTTTAAAGGTATCACATTAAATGATGAAATCAAATTTGGGCAAAAGGGCAAAGGCTCGTTGTTCTGTGCCTGAGGCCATGGTGTTATCATTGTTGCTGGTTTTAGGACAACCGTGATAAGCAGTGTGTAGATCATATTAAGAGGTTCAAAAGAGTTTGAGTGCGTGGAATTACGCAGATAATACCCAAGGAAGAAGGAAGTGACAAAGAATGTGCCATGCAAACATGCTAACAGGGTACTTTGCCAGATAGGATAAGCAGAAATAGATATTGGTAGTGGTAAGTAAGGAGAAGGAAGCAGAAATTAGAAATTCTGAAATTGACTTCCCACTGATTACATTAGCGAATGAAACGGTACTTCAAATGCAAATGTGATGATCAATTACATTCCAGAAAACTGTCAAAGTGATTTACCAGAACTGTTGCCATTACAAGAAGCAAATTCTGGAATCAGACCCGGAAAGATAAGTTCATAAATTTGCATGATGATGACATGGGGGATTATTTTTCAATAAGGCAACACCCATATAGATTAAATACAGGAAAATGGACTCGAGTGCGGAGAAAAGTTGAATGAGTTCTTGAGAATGACATAATCGAGCCCAATCAAAGTAACTGAAATTCTCCCATTGCAATGGTACCAAAGCCGGATGAATGATTAAGGCTATGTATTGATAACAAGAAACTTAACGTAGTAACAACCCTATTCAACAACTGCTGTTTGAAGCGATATTGTGGGGGAGTCAGCGTTAATCCCAATACCTGAGTCGCTGTGAGGACAATGTTAACCACACTTTTCCGAAGCATCAAAAGAGGTATCAAATTTAGTGACACCAGATGTTTTCTATCAATGTGAAGTAATGCTGTGGAATGAAAAATGCATCAACAATAATTCATAAAATACAACTGGAAATATCAGTTGAAGATTAAGTTAATCTCACCCAACAATTGTTCACTTATGTCTGTGACTTGGCCTCCAGTCTTCTCAACAGGCACCATTGTGCTCCTCTCAGTTCCTGCCATCATATAGTTTATTTCTTTGGGACTCAGATGACCTGAGAAAACCCATGCCAAAGGTTTAACCTGTCCCCCACTTTGAGGTGACATTTTCCAGTCGGATAGCTTCTGGGGATATTTGCTTCTGTTATCAGGCATGGTGTTTACCTCGCCCCCTTTTTCACAAGTAACATTTTGCTTTGCTGTGTCTGATGGCATTTCCCTGTGGCCAGGTCTCACATTCCAGTTCTCAGGCATGGTGGCTTCACACAAATAAACTTTTTGATTTAAAAGATATCAAACGCTCAGCACAGAAATTGAACAGGTTAGCATTCATGTTACTGTGACAGTGGGTTTGGCTCATTAACAAAATAAAATCTAATTGCCTCATACATTTAATGCCTTACAAATTTCATTATATTCCTGCAATAACAGATCTTCACCATACTCATTTATGGACAATAAACAGGACAAATAAACGGAACTTTACCTGTAGAAAATGAGGAAGAAGTGACAGGCTAATTAGATCGTGTACGAATTAAAGGATTCCGTTTTGTAAATAGTGAGTAATCGCTTAAACGATTCAAACAGCAGTTCAGAGCTCAAAATGGAGAAATTGATTCAGAAACCTGTTGGCAGTCATGGCCCATACAAGTGTGGGGGAGATCATTTTTAAAAATAATTTCGAATTTGCTTGTGCTGAGAGCCCACGAAACCCCATGTTAATTAGTACAAACGTGCACGTGTGTCAGTGAGGAGCATAAGGTAACGATTAACAAATCGAATTCCAATGACGCCGAAAATTGGAATTTTTAAATAAAACCAGGTTAATAGAAGAGAGCAAAAATATACTTTGATTGCATGAGCACAAAATCTGATCTTTATTTTCTGGAATGATTTTCATAAGCTGAAATATTGGATATTGTTAATGTTATTTAAAGGTGGTGAAATTATTTCAATTAATCGGGTGCACAACTGGGTTTATATATTCAGTTATTTATTTTACCCGGAGGTAGAAGCAGTAGGAATACGTAAATGTGCTAAAAATTTGGGAACATTGAATTCAGGGAGGTTCTTAGAACAATGGAGCCCAAGTTCATAGGGGAAAAGGATATTTAAATAAGTATGTTTAGTTGAGTTGCTTTGGCTCGGCAAGAGAGATGTCCTGATGCCAGCGCCGTGCTGAGAAAAGCCATGGATTTTGAACAACCACCCAGTCTCAAGTTCAGTTTGCTTCTGAACCTCTGTTGTTTCCACAGAAGAGTCAGTTAGAAATAAAATTCGTGTGGTAACCGTTTTGCTAAAGTGACAGCAGCTTTACCTTGGGTGATCTTACTATGCTTTCAGGGTAAGCAATCCATAAGGGAGCTGTTGCCGAGTTTACTTCTGTGTTTTGACCAAGTGGATTTTTTGGGTGTACATGTTTTGTAAAACTGTCATGCTGTGTAATTTTAACCTTGTATACGTAAGTTTTTTTTTCTTGTTAATACATATTTTAATTATGCAACCTTAAGACTGATTCTAGAACTCTGGGATTCGTATATAGCCCTTCGTTTAAAAAATAAAGAACAAGCGCGATCAATTAGAAATATTTCCATCAGGGATATGGCTTGCACAGTGAATAACGTTGGCTGCAGTTATAATAAAAATGTGGACGGTTTGCCGGATGTTATATTTCGTTGATTGAATTCCAGTTTCGGCATAAAACGCAGATGAGTGCCAGGAGCATGCTGAACTCTGGAGATTTGTGTTGAGAACTCTAAAAGTTGTTTGACGGCAGTTGCTTTCTGGGTGTAGAATATGTGACCGATGAGCTTTTGAAAACTTTGGCAAAAACAACGCAGAATAAATTAGCAGGTAACGTGCAGGTAATAATGAAAGGAAAGACTTGTAAGGCGGGTATGGTACAAAGTTTTTGCCACCATTTAAAGACACGGGAATTTTGTGTGGCCCAACAGAAGGTAGAATGAATTCAATTGCAATTGAAGCAGCTTGGTATACAAAAAGGGAGGACAAGGCAAAAAAGTGAACGGAAGGAAAGAGGGAAGGAGAGAAGGATGCATTGACTGGCATTGGGAGAAAAAGGGAAAAAAAAGAGAAATGTTAAAACGCAACACAAGCAAGACAGATGGAGTTAAAAAGTTTAGGGACAAGTTGAAATAAACAGAAATACAAATACATTTAAAAAAAATATATTCAATGAAAGAAAGTGCAGGATGAAATAGAAAGACAAAGTGTACAATAAGTAAAAAGGTGATAGCTTGAGTTTGACATCAAAGGGGGAAGGAGATCACGGAGTAATCCCTGGCTTGGGAAATGATTGGAATAAAATAAAACAAAAGGGAATAGATAATGAATCAGATGGTGAATTTGATTTGGTTGAAGAATTTGGTTCAACTGACGAATTTCGGTTAGAACCTCAGTTCACAAAAGTTGGAGTTGAAATATAATTGACCTCCTTTGAAAGATAGCTAGGAAAGTGAATTACTCCAGAAATGCTTGATCTTTACTGTTAAAGATAGTTTTGTCAGGTATAGCAATTAATGGGAAGCTAGCTTATGAGAGGAGCAATCAGCAGACTACGTAGCCATCAACAAGGTCATACCAACTGCTTAGGAGTTTGTCCCGTATGAAGCTTCTGAGTGTAAGAAAGCGACATAACGAGAAATTTAGAGGGGTTGAAACCATATTGCTGTAAATATCAATACATATTTAGATGACAGACAGGTTTAAGATATGAAGGAAAATGCTTACTTAGCCATATTTAAGGTGGCTCAAACTACGTTTGAGTGATGGGGAAAGGTCATGTGGCGCTCAGATAGTGAATTAGGTGTATATGATAATTAGTGATGGTCAAAATGTTAGTAACAATAAGCCAGCTGAAAAAACGTCAGCCTGCAATAGAAGGAAATCTAGAACCCATAGGTGGATGAAGAAAAGTAGATGTTACGATTTCAAAAATATTGGACATGCAATGACAACTATTGGACGTTAAAAGTGCAACCCATGGCAATGATAGAAACTAAGAAGAGTTCGACAAGTAAAAGATCTGTGGGCTCTGCGAAGCAAGTGTAAGGCGGTCCAGACGCCTTTTATAATGGTAGAGAGGTGGGAATGCGCCCACAAAATACCCAAGAAAGTTCTGAAAAGCAAGTTACAAAGATGTTTAAAGATGGCATATGCCATGGGAGAGTATATCGTTGTGATAGAGGAATTGCAGAATAGACCATTAAGGCCTTGAAAATACAGGGACTAACTATTCATTATTCATATGGCATCGTGCCATTTCCTGTTCATGTTGGTTATTGTTGGAGAAAGTGATAGTTCCTGGAATACATGGTGGAGGTGACCGCAGGCCTTGGGGAGGGGTGGGCGGGGTGTGGGGTGATGACGTTCAAGGACATTTCAATAGATAAAGTAAACTAAGCAATAAAAAAACAAGGAAATTGAAATCAGTAGAAGTTTGTCCTGCTTTATTAGAGAAATTTCGCATTGCATATCTTCGAATTATTATAAGAAATGTAATGGCTGGATCACAAATATTGATTTTGATAACTGGAGTAAAGGTACCTTAAAGCTGCATTAAATTGAGGCTTTTCAGAAATAGCATTCTGGGTTGCTTCCAGATTGTGAGGTGACGAGTTCATAGATACACATACTTAAACAGGAAGGGAAAGAGTTCAAAATACAGTTCGAGGAGTCTCATGATCATTTGAGCGGATATTTCTTTGATAATATGAATCAGTAGTATACGTTGGCGAGGTATGAAGATGAATCGTTAAGTTCCTTAAAGTAAGTGGAGTTACAGCAGCAGAATGCACGTTTAAAGCTGTTATGGCAGAAAGATTTTTTTTCAGAAGCGAAAGCGGAATGGTTTCCAGGGTTTAACTACCGTAAAAACAATGTGTTAATGAAGAAATGGAGACCAATTCATGTCGCAGCAGTGGGCACAAGTGGATTAAATTGTGATAACATCTGGGAACCAGAATGGAATTCTGGGAACTGCTCATGAAATGTCAAATGAAGAGCATTTATGATTTACGAAAACTCAAGCAAAGATGCAAGAAAAAATAATCTATTGACCTCGATAACATAAAGATGTAGTTAAAGTCTATCAAACATGTAACACATGTCAAGTGATATGGAGGTCTCAAACGTAATTAAAGCTGCGCCTTTAATTCCAATTCCAGCAATTAAGGAAGCTTTTATCAGGATCTCCGTTAATTGTGTATGACCCCTCCATAAGTCTAAACATTGAAATCACTAACTAATGACAATCTTGCATGTGCCTTTGAGAATTTCAGAAGCAAACCCTCTAGGAAGAAATACAGCAAATTTGATTTTGGAGGTGATGACCAAATTATTTGCATGATATGGTTAGGAAAATAAATACAATCGCATGAGCAGTCGAATTTCATGTCATAACTGGTTAGACGAGTACGGAAAAGACAGTCTAGGAATAATCCAATTCAGAATACAAAACTTCTGCCGTGGATCAGAATGCCTGTTTTAAAGCTAGCATTATACTTGGAGGACAGTGATCTGATGCACATAGTCAAGACAACCCACATGTTTGTAATGGAGTGATTGGATTCTTGTTGCTTGCTATTTGGGGCTCCCCTAATGAATCAATAGGGTTCTGTCTTTTCCAATTAACTGATAAACATGAAGCAAGAGGGCATTTCAAATTGATTCAGGAGAAATTAGTAAACCAATGCACTGAAAAACATTTCCGGCACTAGGTGGCTAAATTCCTAGAACGATTGATGTTTGTATGTGAACTAGCTAGGTAACTTGTAAAGTTATCACGTTAAATGATGAAATCAAATTTGGCCAAAAGGGCAAAGGCTCGCTGTTCTGTGCCTGAGGCCATTTTGTTATCATTGTTGCTCGTTTTAGGACGACCATTATTAGCAATGTGTAGAGATATTAAGAGGTTCAAAGGAATTTTAGTGCGTGGAACTATGCAGTTAATGCCCAAGGTAGAAGTATTTGACAAAGAATGTGCCATGCCGAAATGCTAACAGCGTACTTTGCCAGATAGGATAAGCAGAAATAGATATTGGTAGTGGTAAGTAAGGAGAAGGAAGCAGAAATTAGAAATTCTGAAATTGACTTCCCACTGATTACATTGGTCAATGAAAAAGTATTTCGAAATGTAAAAGTGAAAATTAGTTACATTCCAGAAAACTGCCAAAGTGATTTACCAGAACTGTTGCAATCACACGAAGCTATTTCTGGAATCAGACCCGGAAATAAAAAAAAAACTTAACTTTGCATGATGATGACATGGGGAATTATTTTTCAATAAGGCAACACTCATATAGATTAAATACAGGAAAATGGACTCGAGTGCGGAGAGATGTTGAATTTGTGCTTTAGAATGACATAATCGAGCCCAATCAAAATACCTAAAATTCTCTCAATGCAATGGTCTCAAGGCCGGATGAATGATTAAGGCTATGTATTGATTACCGGAAAGTTAATGTAGTAATAGAGACGAGCACATATCCTATTCAACAATTGATGTTTGAATCGAGCTTGTGGGGAAATCAGCGTTAGTCCCAAAAGTTGACTCGCTTCGAGGACATGGTCAAGTGCACTTGTCAGAAGTGTCATAAGAGGTATCAGCTTGGGTGACGCCAGGTGTTTTCTATTAACATGAAGTAATGCCGTAGGAATGAAAAATGCTTAAACAATAATTCATCAAATACTCCTGGAAATATCAGTTCAAGATAAAAGTACACTCATCCAACATTCACTCCCTTAAGTCTGTGAGCTGTCCTCCAGCCATCTCAACAGGCACCTTGTCACTCCTCTCAGTTCGTGCCATCAGATCGTTTATTTCCTTGGGACTCAGACGACCTGAGAAAACCCATACCAAATTCTTAAACTGTACCCGTCTTTGAGTTGACATTTCGCAGACTGATGTCTTCAGGCGGCTTTCGCTTGTGTTATCAGGCATGATGTTTACCTCGCCACCTTTTTCACAATTAACATTTTGCTTTGTTGTGTCTAATCATATTTTTCTGTTGCCGGGTCTCACATTCCAGTCCTCAGGCATGGTGGCTTCACACGAATAACCTTTATGATCTAAAAGATATCAAACGCTCAGCATTGAAATTCGACAGATTAGCACTCATGATATTGGCTGACAGTGTGTTTGGCTGATTAAAAAAATAAAATCGAATTGCCTCATCGATTTGATGCCTTACAATTTTCATTATATTCCAGCATTTACGGCTGTTCAACAGAATGAATTTTGGACAATAAACCGAACAAATAAATGTAACTTTACCTATATAAAATGGGGAAGAAATAACAGGCTAATTAGATCGTGTAGCAAATAAAGGATTCCGTTTATAAATGGTGAATAATCGTTTAATCAGTTCAAACAGGATCTTAGGGCTCAATCTTATAAAATTGTTTCAGAAAACCGTTGACATTCATGGCCCATCGAAGGGTGGGGGAGTTCATTTTCAAAATAAATTCGAATTTGCTTGTGCTGAGAGCACACGAAACCCCATGTTAATTGGAACAAACTTGCACGGTTAACAAATCAAATTCCAATGATGTGGAAAATTGGAATTTTAAAATAACACCAGGTTAATAGAAGAGAGCAAAAATATAATTTACTTGCATGAACGCAATATCTGATCTTTTTTTCTGGAATGACATCAGAAGCTGAAATATTGGACAGTGTTAATGTTATTTAAGGGTGGTGAAATTGTTTCATTTAATCTGATGCATAAGTGGGTGTATATATTCAATTACTTATTTTACCCGAAGGCAGAAGCAGTCGGAATACCGACCTCATTCTCACAATTAGGGAACATTGAGCTCTGGGAGGTTCTTAGAACAATGGATTCCAAGTTCAGAGGGGAAGAGGATATCAAGAGAAATATGATTAGTTGAGCCGTTTTGGCTAGATAAAAGAGATGTCCTGAGACTGGCACTCTGCTGAGAAAAGCTGTTACCTTCAACAGACACCCAGTCTCAAGATCACTTTGTTTCCGAACTTCAGTTTCTTCCATAGCAGAGTGAATTAGAAATAAATTCGTGTGGTGTACGATTTGCTAAAGTGACAGCAGTTTTGCCTTGGGTGACACTACTATGATTTCAGGTTAACCAATCCATAAGGGAGCTGTTGCCGAATTTAATTCCGTGTTTTGTCCAAGTGGATTTGTTTGGGTGTACATGTATTGTAACACTGTTATGTTGTAATTTTAACCTTGTGTGCATTAGATATATATTTTTTTGTTAATACTTATTTTAACTATGAAACCTTAAGACTGATTCTAGGACTCTGGGATTCGTATATGTCCCTTCGTTTGCAAAATACAGAAAAAACACAAACAATTAGAAGTGATTCCACTTGGGATATGGCTTGTAGAGCGAATAACTTTGGCTGGAGTCATAAAAAAAAGTGGACTGTTTGCCGAATGTTACATTTCGTTGATCGCTTTCCAGTTTGTGCATACAACGGAAAAGAGTGCCAGGAGCATGCTGAACTCTGGAGATTTGTGTTGAGCGCTCTAAAAGTTGTTTGATGGAAGTTGCTTCCTGGGTGTAGAATATGAAACTGATGAGCTTTTGAAAACATTGACAAAAACAACGCAGAATAAATTAGGAGGTAACGTGCAGGTAATAATGAAAGGAAAGACTTTTAAGGCGGGTGTGGTACAAAGTTTTTGCCACCATTTAAAGACACGAGAATTTTGTGTGCCCCAACAGAAGGTAGAATGAATTCAATTGCGATTGAAGCAGCTTGGTACACAACAGGGGAGGACAAGGCAAAAAAAGTGAACGGATGGAAAGAGGGAAGGAAAGAAGGATGCATTGAATGGCATTGGGAGAAAAAAGGAAAAAAAAGAGAAATGTTAAAACGCAAGATAAGCAAGACAGATGGAGTTAAAAAGTTTAGGGACAAATTGGAATAATGCAGAAATGCAAATACATTTAAAAAATATATTCAATGAAAGAAAGTGCAGGTAGAAATAGAAAGACAAAGTGTACAATAAATAAAAATCTGATAGCTTGAGTTTGGACATCAAAGGGGGAAGGAGCTCACGCATTAATCCTTGGCTTGGGAAAAGTTTGGAATAAAGTAAAACAAAAGGGAATAGATAATGATTCAGATGGTGAATTTGATTTGTTTGAAGAATTTTGTTCAACTGACGAATTTCGGTTAGAACCACAGTTCACATAAGTTGGAGTTGAAATATACTTGACCTCCTTTGAAAGATAGCTAGGAAAGTGAATTACTCCAGAAATGCTTGATCTTTACTGTTAAAGATAGTTTTATCAGGTATAGCAATTAATGTGAAGCTAGCTTATGAGAGGAGCAATCAACAGACTATGAAGCCATCAACAAGGTCATACCAACTCCTTAGGAGTTTGTCCCGTATGAAGCTTCTGAGTGTAAGAAAGCGACATAACGAGAAATTTAGAGGGTTTGAAACCATATTGCTGTAAATATCAATACATATTTAGATGACAGACAGGTTTAAGATATGAACGAAAGTGCTTACTTAGCCAATATTTATGGTGGCTCAAACTACGGTTGAGTGATGGGGAAAGGTCATGTGGCGCTCAGATAGTGAATTAGGTGTATATGATAATTGGTGATGGTAAAAATGTTAGCCAGCTGAAATAAGCCAGCTGAACAAACATCAGCCTGCAATAGAAGGAAATCTAGAACCCATAGGTGGAGGAAGAAAGGTATATGTTACAATTTGAAAAATGTTGGACATGCAACGACAAACTATTGGAGGATAAAAGTGCAACCCATTGCAATGATTGAAACTAAGAAGAGTTCGACAAGTAAAAGTTCTGTGCGCTCTGAGAAGCAAGTGTAAGGCAGTCCAGACGCCTTTTATAATGGTGAAAAATAAAGAATCAGTTTTGGTAGAGAGGTGGGAATGCGCACACAACCTACCCAAGAAAGTTCTGAAAAGCAAGTTACAAAGATGTTTAAAGATGGCATATGCCATGGGAGAGTATATCGTTGTGATAGAGGAATTGCAGAATAGAACATTAAGGCCTTAAGAATACTGGGACTAACTATTCATTATTCATATGGCATCGTGCCATTTCCTGTTCATGTTGATTATTGTTGGAGAAAGTGATAGTTCCTGGAATACATGGTGGTGGTGACCGCAGGCCTTGGTGACTGGTGGGCGGGGTGTGGGGTGATGAAGTTCAAGGACATTTCGATAGATAAAGTAAACTAAGCAATAAAAAAAACAAGGAAATTGAAATCAGTAGAGGTTTGTCCTGCTTTATTAGAGAAATTTCGCATTGCATATCTTCGAATTATTATAAGAAATGTAATGGCTGGATCACAAATATTGATTTTGATAACTGGAGTAAAGGTACCTTAAAGCTGCATTAAATTGAGGCTTTTCAGAAATAGCATTCTGGGTTGCTTCCAGATTGTGAGGTGACGAGTTCATAGATACACACACTTAAACAGGAAGGGAAAGAGTACAAAATACAGTTCGAGGAGTCTCATGATCATTTGAGCGGATATTTCTTTGATAATATGAAATCAGTAGTATACGTTGGCGAGGTATGAAGATGAATCGTTAAGTTCCTTAAAGTAAGTGGAGTTACAGCAGCAGAATGCACGTTTAAAGCTGTTATGGCAGAAAGATTTTTTTTCAGAAACGAAAGCGGAATGGTTTCCAGGGTTTAACTACCGTAAAAACAATGTGTTAATGAAGAAATGGAGACTAATTCATGTCGCAGCAGTGGGCACAAGTGGATTAAATTGTGATAACATCTGGGAAGCAGAATGGAATTCTGGGAACTGCTCATGAAATGTCAAATGAAGAGCATTTATGATTTACGAAAACTCAAGCAATGATGCAAGAAAAAATAATCTATTGACCTCGATAAAATAAAGATGTAGTTAAAGTCTATCAAACATGTAACACATGTCAAGTGATATGGAGGTCTCAAACTTAATTAAAGCTGCGCCTTTAGTTCCAATTCCAGCAATTAAGGAAGCTTTTATCAGGATCTCCTTTAATTGTGTATGACCCCTCCATAAGTCTAAACATTGAAATCACTAACTAATGACAATCTTGGATGTGCCTTTGAGAATTTCAGAAGCAAACCCTCTAGGAAGAAATACAGCAAATTTGATTTTGGAGGTTATGAGCAAATTATTTGCATGATACGGTTAGGAAAATAAATACAATCGCATGAGCAGTCGAATTTCATGTCATAGCTGGTTAGACGAGTACTGAAAAGACAGTCTAGGAATAATCCAATTCAGAATATAAAACTTCTGCCGTGGATCAGAATGCCTGTTTTAAAGCTAGCATTATACTTGGAGGACAATGATCTGATGCACATATTCAAGACAACCCACATGTTTGTAATGGAGTGATTGGATTCTTGTTGCTTTCTATTTGGGGCACCCCTAATGAATCAATAGGGTTCTGTCTTTTCCAATTAACTGATAAACATGAAGTAAGAGGGCATTTCAAATTGATTCAGGAGAAATTAGTAAACCAATGCACTGAAAAACATTTCCGGCACTAGGTGGCTAAATTCCTAGAACGATTGATTTTTGCATGTGAACTAGCTAGGTAACTTGTAAAGATATCACTTTAAATGATGAAATCAAATTTGGGCAATAGGGCAAAGGCTCGCTGTTCTGTGCCTGAGGCCATTTTGTTATCTTTGTTGCTCGTTTTAGGACGACCATTATTAGCAATGTGTAGATGATATTAAGAGGTTCAAAAGAGTTTCACTGCGTGGAACTGCACAGTTAATGCCCAAGGTAGAACGATTTGGCAAAGAATGTGTCATGCAAATATGCTAATAGCGTACTTTGCCAGATAGGATAAGCAGAAATAGATATTGGTAGTGGTAAGTAAGGAGAAGGAAGCAGAAATTAGAAATTCTGAAATTGACTTGCCACTGATTACATTGGCAAATGAAAAAGTATTTAGAAATGTAAAAGTGATTATCAGTTACATTCCACAAAACTGCCAAAGTGATTTACTAGAACTATTGCAATCACACGAAGCAATTTCTGGAATCAGACCCGGAAATAAAAAAGAAAAACATAACTTTGCATGATGATGACATGGGGATTTATTTTTCAATAAGGCAACACTCATATAGATTAAATACAGGAAAATGGACTCGAGTGCGAAGAGATGTTGAATTTGTGCTTCAGAATGACATAATCGAGCCAATCAAAGTACCTGAAATTCTCTCAATGCAATGGTCTCAAGGCCGGATGAATGATTAAGGCTATGTATTGTATACCGGAAAGTTAATGTAGTAACAGAGACGAGCACATATCCTATTCAACAATTGACGTTTGAATCGAGCTTGTGGAGGAATCAGCGTTAGTCCCAAAAGTTGACTCGCTTCGAGGACATGGTCAAGTGCACTTGTCAGAAGTGTCATAAGAGTTATCAGCTTTGGTGACGCCAAGTTTTTTCTATTAACGTGATGTAATGCCGTAGGAATGAAAAATGCTGAAACAATAATTCATATAATACTCCTGGAAATATCAGTTCAAGATAAAAGTACGCTCACCCAACATTCACTCCCTTAAGTCTGTGAGCTGTCCTCCAGCCATCTCAACAGGCACCTTCTCACTCCTCTCAGTTCGTGCCATCAGATCGTTTATTTCCTTGGGACTCAGATGACCTGAGAAACGCCGTACCAAATTCTTAACCTGTACCCGTCTTTGAGGTGTCATTTCGCAGTCGGATGGCTTCTGGCGGCATTCGCTTGTGTTATCAGGCATGGTGTTTACCTCGCCCCGTTTTTCACAATTAACATTTTGCTTTGTCGTTTCTAATGTTATTTTTCTCTTGCCGGGTCTCACATTCCAGTCCTCAGGCATGGTGGCTTCACACGAATAAACTTTATGATCTAAAAGATATCAAACGCTCAGCATTGAAATTCGACCGATTAGCACTCATGCTATTGGTTGACAGTGTGTTTGGCTGATTAAAAAAAAAATCTAATTGCCTCATTGCTTTGATGCCTTACAATTTTCATTATATTCAACAGAATGAATTTTGGACAATAAACCAAACAAATAAATGTAACTTTACCTATATAAAATGGGGAAGAAATAACAGGCTAATTAGATCGTGTAGGAAATAAGGGATTCCGTTTATAAATGGTGAATAATCGTTTGATCAGTTCAAACAGGATCTTAGGGCTCAATCTTAACAAATTGTTTCAGAAACCCATTGACATACATGGCCCATCGAAGGGTGGGGGAGTTCATTTTTAAAATAAATTCGAATTTGCTTGTGCTGAGAGCACACGAAACCCCATGTTAATTGGAACAAACTTGCACAGTTAACAAATCAAATTCCAATGATGTGGAAAATTGGAATTTTAAAATAACACCAGGTTAATAGAAGAGAGCAAAAATATAATTTACTTGCATGAACGCAATATCTGATTTTTTTTTTCTGGAATGACATCAGAAGCTGAAATATTGGACACTGTTAATGTTATTTAAGGGTGGTGAAATTATTTCATTTAATCTGATGCATAACTGGGTCTATATATTCATTTACTTATTTTACCCGAAGGCAGAAGCAGTCGGAATACCGACCTCATTCTCACAATTAGGGAACATTGAGCTCAGGGAGGTTCTTAGAAGAATGCATTCCAAGTTCATAGGGGAAGAGGGTATTAAGAGAAATATGATTATTTGAGCCGTCTTGGCTAGATAACAGAGATGTCCTGAGACCGGCAGTCTGCTGAGAAAAGCTGTTATTTTCAACAGACACCCAGTCTTAAGATCACTTTGTTTCCGAACTTCCGTTGCTTCCACAGCAGAGTGAATTAGAAATAAATTCGTGTGGTGTACGATTTGCTAAAGTGACAGCAGTTTTGCCTTCGGTGATACTACTATGTTTTCAGGTTAACCAATCCGTAAGGGAGCTGTTGTCGAATTTAATTGCGTGTTTTGACCAAGTGGATTTGTCTGGGTGTACAAGTATTGTAACACTGTTATGTTGTAATTTTAACCTTGTGTGCATTAGAAATATTTTTTTTGTTAATACTTATTTTAACTATGAAACCTTAAGACTGATTCAAGGACTCTGGGATTCGTATATGTCCCTTCCTTTGCAAAATACAGAAAAAGCACAAACAATTAGAAGTGTTTCCACTTGGGATATGGCTTGTAGAGCGAATAACTTTGGCGGGAGTCATAAAAAAAAGTGGACTGTTTGCCGGATATTACGTTTCGTTGATCGCTTTCCAGTTTGTGCATACAACGGACATGAGTGCCAGGAGCATGCTGAACTCTGGTGATTTGTGTTGAGCGCTCTAAAAGTTGTTTGATGGAAGTTGCTTTCTGGGTGTAGAATATGAGACTGATGAGCTTTTGAAAACATTGACAAAAACAACGCAGAATAAATTAGGAGGTAACGTGCAGGTAATAATGAAAGGAAAGACTTGTAAGGCAGGTATGGTACAAAGTTTTTGCCACCATTTAAAGACACGAGAATTTTGTGTGCCCCAACAGAAGGTAGAATGAATTCAATTGCGATTGAAGCAGCTTGGGATACAAAAAGGGAGCACAAGGCAAAAAAAGTGAACGGAAGGAAAGAGGGAAGGAAAGAAGGATGCATTGAATGGCATTGGGAGAAAAAAGAAAAAAAAAAGAGAAATGTTAAAACGCAAGACAAGCAAGACAGATGGAGTTAAAAAGTTTAGGGACAAATTGAAATAAACAGAAATGCAAATACATTTAAAATTGTATATTCAATGAAAGAAAGTGCAGGAAGAAAAAGAAAGACAAAGTGTACAATAAATAAAAATCTGGTAGCTTGAGTTTGGACATCAAAGGGGGAAGGAATTAACGTATTAATCCTTGGCTTGGGAATAGTTTGGAATAAAATAAAACAGAAGGGAATAGATAGTGATTCAGATGGTGAATTTGATTTGTTTGAAGAATTTGGTTCAACTGACGAATTTCGGTTAGAACCACAGTTCAAAAAAGTTGGAGTTGAAATATACTTGACCTCCTTTGAAAGATAGCTAGGAACGTGAATTACTCCAGAAATGCTTGATCTTTACTGTTAAAGATAGTTTTATCAGGTATAGCAATTAATGTGAAGCTAGCTTATGAGAGGAGCAATCAGCAGACTATGAAGCCATCAACAAGGTCATACCAACTGCTTAGGAGTTTGTCCGGTATGAAGCTTCTGAGTGTAAGAAAGCGACATAACGAGAAATTTAGAGGGTTTGAAACCATATTGCTGTAAATATCAATACATATTTAGATGACAGACAGGTTTAAGATATGAACGAAAGTGCTTACTTAGCTAATATTTATGGTGGCTCAAACTACAGTTAAGTGATGGGGAAAGGTCATGTGGCGCTCAGATAGTGAATTAGGTGTATATGATAATTAGTGATGGTCAAAATGTTAGTAACAATAAGCCAGCTGAACAAACATCAGCCTGCAATAGAAGGAAATCTAGAACCCATAGGTGGTGGAAGAAAAGTATATGTTACAATTTGAAAAATGTTGGACATGCAACGACAAACTATTGGAGGATAAAGGTGCAACCCATTGCAATGATTGAAACTAAGAAGAGTTCGACAAGTAAAAGTTCTGTGCGCTCTGAGAAGCTAGTGTAAGGCAGTCCAGAGGCCTTTTATAATGGTGAAAAATAAAGAATCAGTTTTGGTAGAGAGGTGGGAATGCGCACACAACCTACCCAAGAAAGTTCTGAAAAGCAAGTTACAAAGATGTTTAAAGATGACATATGCCATGGGAGAGTATATCGTTGTGATAGAGGAATTGCAGAATAGAACATTAAGGCCTTAAGAATACTGGGACTAACTATTCATTATTCATATGGCATCGTGTCATTTCCTGTTCATGTTGGTTATTGTTGGAGAAAGTGCTAGTTCTGGAATACATGGTGGTGGTGACCGCAGGCCTTGGGGAGGGGTGGGCGGGGTGTGGGGTGATGAAGTTCAAGGACATTTCGATAGATAAAGTAAACTAAGCAATAAAAAAAACAAGGAAATTGAAATCAGTAGAGGTTTGTCCTGCTTTATTAGAGAAATTTCGCATTGCATATCTTCGAATTATTATAAGAAATGTAATGGCTGGATCACAAATATTGATTTTGATAACTGGAGTAAAGGTACCTTAAAGCTGCATTAAATTGAGGCTTTTCAGAAATAGCATTCCGGGTTGCTTCCAGATTGTGAGATGACGAGTTCATAGATACACATACTTAAACAGGAAGGGAAAGAGTACAAAATACAGTTCGAGGAGTCACATGATCATTTGAGCGGATATTTCTTTGATAATATGAATTAGTATTATACGTTGGCGAGGTATGAAGATGAATCGTTAAGTTCCTTAAAGTATGTGGATTTACAGCAGCAGAGTGTTCGTTTAAAGCTGTTATGAGAGAAAGATTTTTTTTCAGAAGCGGAATGGTTTCCAGGGTTTAACTACCGTAAAAACAATGTGTTAATGAAGAAATGGAGACCAATTCATGTCGCAGCAGTGGGCACAAGTGGATTAAATTGTGATAACATCTGGGAAGCAGAATGGAATTCTGGGAACTGCTCATGAAATGTCAATGGAAGAGCATTTATGATTTACGAAAACTCAAGCAAAGATGTAAGAAAAAATAATCTATTGACCTCGATAACATAAAGATGTAGTTAAAGTCTATCAAAAATGTCACACATGTCAAGTGATATGGAGGTCTCAAACATTAATTAAAGCTGTGCCTTTAATTCCAATTCCAGCAATTAAGGAAGCTTTTATCAGGAACTTCGTTTAATGTGTATGACCCCTCCATAAGTCTAAACATTGAATTCACTAATTAATGACAATATTGGATGTGCCTTTGAGAAATTCAGAAGCAAACCCTCTAGGGAGAAGTACAGCCAAGTGGATTTTGGAGGTGATGACCAAATTATTTGCATGACATGGTTAGGAAAATAAATACAATCGCATGAGCATTCGAATTCCATGGCATAGCTGGTTAGACGAGTACGGAAAAGACAGTCTAGGAATAATGCAATTCACAATATAAAACTTCCGTGGTGGATCAGAATGCCTGTTTTAAAGCTAGCATTATACTTGGAGGACAATGATCTGATGCACATAGTCAAGACAACCCACATGTTTGTAATTGGGTGATTGGATTGTTGTTGCTTGCTATTTGGGGCTCCCCTAATGAATCAATAGGGTTCTGTCTTTTCCAATTAACTGATAAACATGAAGCAAGAGGGCATTTCAAATTGATTCAGGAGAAATTAGTAAACCAACGCACTGAAAAACATTTCCAGGACTAGGTGGCTAAAGTCCTAGAACGATTGATTTTTGCATGTGAACTGACTAGGTAACTTTTAAAGATATCACGTTAAATGATGAAATCAAATTTGGCCAATAGGGCAAAGGCTCGCTGTTCTGTGCCTGAGGCCATGGTATTATCATTGTTGCTCGTTTTAGGACGACCATGATTAGCAATGTGTCGATGATATTAAGAGATTCAAAAGAGTTTGAGTGTGTGGAACTACGCAGTTAATGCCCAAGGTAGAAGGATTTGACAAAGAATGTGCCATGCAAACATGCTAACAGCGTACTTTGCCAGATAGGATAAGCAGAAATAGATATTGGTAGTGGTAAATAAGGAGAAGGAAGCAGAAATTAGAAATTCTGAAATTGACGTCGCACTGATTACATTGGCCAATGAAAAAGTATTTAGAAATGTAAAATTGATAATCAGTTACATTCCAGGAAACTGCCAAAGTGATTTCCCAGAACTGTTGCAATCACACGAAGCTATTTCTGGAATCAGACCCGGAAATAAAAAAAAACATAACTTTGCATGATGATAACATGGGGAATTATTTTTCAATAAGGCAACACTCATATAGATTAAATACAGGAAAATGGAGAGTGCGGAGAAATGTTGAATTTGTGCTTGAGAATGACATAATCGAGCCCAATCAAAGTACCTGAAATTCTCTCAATGCAATGGTCCCAAGGCCGGATGAATGATTAAGGCTATGTATAGATTACCGGAAAGTTAATGTAGTAACAGAGGCGAGCACATATCCTATTCAACAATTGATGTTTGAATCGAGCTTGTGGGGGAATCAGCATTAGTCCCAAAAGTTCACTCGCTTCGAGGACATGGTCAAGTGCACTTGTCAGAAGTGTCATCAGAGGTATCAGCTTTGGTGACGCCAGGTGTTTTCTATTAACGTGAAGTAATGCCGTAGGAATGAAAAATGCTTAGACAATAATTCATAAAATACTCCTGGAAATATCAGTTCAAGATAAAAGTACGCTCACCAAACATTCGCTCCCTTAAGTCTGTGAGCTGTCTTCCAGCCATCTCAACAGGCACCTTGTCACTCCTCTCAGTTCGTGCTATCAGATCATTTATTTCCTTGGGACTCCGATGACCTGAGAAAAGCCATACCAATTTCTTGAACGGTACCCGTCTTTGAGTTGACATTTCGCAATCGGATGGCTTCTGGCGGCATTCGCTTGTGTTATCAGGCATGGTGTTCACCTCGCCCTGTTTTTCACAATTAACATTTTGCTTTGCCGTGTCTAATGGTATTTTTCTGTTGCCGGGTCTCACATTCCAGTCCTCAGGCATGGTGGCTTCACACGAATAAAGTTTATGATCTAAAAGATATCAAACGCTCAGCATTGAAATTCGACCGATTAGCACTCATGCTATTGGCTGACAGTGTGTTTGGCTGATTAAAAAAATAAAATCTAATTGCCTCATCGAATTGATGCCTTCCAATTTTCATTATATTCCAGCATTTACAGCTCTTCAACAGAAAGAATTTTGGACACGAAATCGAACAAATAAATGTAACTTTACCTATATAAAATGGAGAAGAAATAACAGGCTAATTACATCGTGTAGGAAATAAAGGATTCCGTTTATAAATGGTGAATAATCATTTAATCAGTTCAAACAGGATCTTAGGGCTCAATCTTATAAAATTGTTTCAGAAACCCGTTGAAATCCCCCATCGAAGGGTGGGGGAGTTCGTTTTTAAAATAAAATCGAATTTGCATGTGCTGAGAGCACACGAAACCCCATGTTAATTGGAACAAACGTGCACGTGTGTCAGTGAGGAGCATAACATAACGTTAACAAATCAAATTCCAATGATGTGGAAAATTGGAATTTTTAAATAACACCAGGTTAGTAGAAGAGAGCAAAAATATACTTTGCTTGCATGAACGCAATAACTGATCTTTTTTTCTGGAATGACATCAGAAGCTGAAATATTGGACACTGTTAATGTTATTTAAGGGTGGTGAAACTATTTCAATTAATCTGATGCATAACTGGGTGTATATATTCATTTACTTATTTTACCCGAAGGCAGAAGCAGCCGGAATACCTTCCTGATTCTCACAATTAGGGAACATTGAGTTCAGGGAGGTTCTTAGAACAATGGATTCCAAGTTCATAGGGGAAGAGGATATTTAGAGAAATATGATTAGTTGAGTTGTTTTGGCTAGACAAGAGAGATGTCCTGAGACTAGCTCTCTGCTTAGAAAAGGGTCTATTTTCAACAGCCACCCAGTCTCAAGTTAACTTTTTTTTCCCGAACTTCCATTGCTTCCACAGCAGAGTGAATTAGAAATAAATTCGTGTGGTATACGATTTGCTAAAGTGACAGCAGTTTTGCCTTGGGTGATATTACTATGTTTTCAGGTTAACGAATCCATAAGGGAGCTGTTGCCGAATTTAATTGCGTGTTTTGACCAAGTGGATTTGTTTGGGTGTACATGTTTTGTAACACTGTTATACTGTATAATTTTAACCTTGTGTGCATTAGATATATATATATATTTTAATACTTATTCTAACTATGAAACCTTAAGACTGATTCCAGGACTCTGGGATTCGTATATGTCCCTTCGTTTACAAAATACAGAAAAAGCACGAACAGTTAGAAATGTTCCCACTTGGGATATGGCTTGTAGAACGACTAACTTTGGCTGGAGTCATTAAAAAAAGTGGACTGTTTGCCGGATGTTACGTTTCGTTGATTGCTTTCCAGTTTGTGCATACAACGGACATGAGTGCCAGGAGCATGCTGAAATCCGGAGATTTTTGTAGAGCGCTCTAAAAGTTCTTTGACGGCAGTTGCTTTCTGGGAGTAGAATATGTGACTGTTGAACTTTTGAAAACTTTGGCAAAAACAAAGCGGAGAAAATTAGCAGGTAACGTGCAGACAGTATTGAAATAAAAGAATTGTTAGGCGGCTATGGTTCAAGTTATTTGCCACCATTTAAAGAGACGAGAATTCCGTGTGCCCCAACTGAAGGTAGAATGAATTCAATTGCAAATGAAGCAGTTTGATACACAAAAAGGGAGGACAAGGCAAAAAAGTGAACGAAAGGAAAGAGAGACGGAATGAAGGATGTAATGAATAGCATTGGGAGAAAAAGGATTTAAAAAGAGAAATGTTAAAACACAACACAAGAAAGACGGATGGAGTTAAAAAGTTTAGGGACAAATTGAAATAAACAGAAATGAAAATAAAAAAAAAATCTTCAATGAAAGAAAGTGCACAAAGAAATAGAAAGACAAAGTGTGCAATAAATAAAAATGTGATAGCTTGAATTTGGACATCAAAGGGGGAAGGAGCTCACGCAGTAACCTCTGGCTTGGGATAAATTTGGAATAAAGTAAAAGAAAATGGAATAAATTATGATTTAGATGGTGAATTTGATTCGTTTGAAGAATTTGTTTCAACTGACGATCTTCGGTTAGTACCTCAGTTCTCAAAAGATGGACTGGAAATATACTTGACTTCCTTTGAAAAGAGAGGTAGAAAAGTGAATTCGTCCAGAAGTGCCTGATCTTTACTGTTATAGATAGTTTTGTCAGGTATAGCAATTAATGTGAATCTAGCTTATGAGAGGAACAATCAGCAGACTACGAAGCTGTGAATAATGTCATTCCAACTGCTTAGGAGTTTGTCCCGTTTGAAGCTTAGGAGTGTAAAAAGCAACATAATTAGGAATTTACAGAGTTTGAAACAATATTGCTGTAAGTTGCAATACATATTTAGATGAACGACAGGTTTGGAAAAATAATGGGAAATGCTTACTTAGCCGATAGTTATGGTAGCTCAAACTACGGACGAGTGCTGAATAAAGATCATATGGTGCTCAGATAGTGAACTGGGTGTATAAGAAAATTAATGATGTTAAAAATGCTAACAGCAAAGAGCCAGCCGAAGAACGTCTGTCTGCTATAGATGGAAATCTAGAACCCTTAGGTGGAGGAAGGAAAGTATATGCTAAAAGTTGAAAAGTTGTTGGACCTGCAAGGAAAAACTGTTGCAGGTTAAAGGTGGAACCCATTGCAATGATAGCAACTCAGAACAGCTCGATAAGTAAAAGTTCTATTGGCTCTGAGAAGCAAGTGTAAGGCAGTCCAGAGGCCTGTATAATGGTGAAAAATAAAGAGTCAGTTTCCTTAGAGAGGTGGGAATGCGCTCATAACCTACACAAAAAAGTTCTGAAGAGCAACTTACAATACTTCTTAAAGATGGCATATGCCATGGGAGAGTATTTCCATGTGATACAGGAAGAGTGGAGAAGACCATTAAGGCCTTACGTATCCAGGGACTAACTATTCATTATTGTTATGGCATCGTGCCATTTGCTGTTCATGTTGGTTTTTGTAGGAGAAAGTGTTAGTTATTGGAAAACATGGTGGGGTGACCGGAGGCCGGGGGATGGAGGGGTGGGGGTGGGAGGGGGCGTGGTGGACGGTAGGGGGCGGGGGTGTGGGGTGATGAAATTCAAGGTCATTTTGACAGATAAAGTAAATGAAAAAGAAACAAACGGTTTGAAATCAGGTGAGTTGAGTCCTGCATTAGTAGAGAAATTTCGCATGGCCTGTATATGAATTAATATAAGAAATGTACTAGCTGGATCACAAATATTGATTTTCATTACTGGAGTAAAGGTACCTTTAAGACGCAATTAACAGAAATTTACAGAAATAACATTCTGGGTTGTTTCCAGTTTGTGAGGTGACGAGCTCATAGACACACATACATAAACAGGAAGGGGAAGAGTACAACATACAGTTCTGGGAGACTCATGATCATTTGGGCAGATCTATCTTGGAAAACATAAGTCAGTAGTAGACATTGGCGAGGATGAAGATGAATCGTTAATTTCCTTAAAGTAAGTGGAGATACAGCAGTAGAATGCACATTTAAAGCTTTGACGATGGACAACTTTTTTCAGAAGCAAAAGCGGTATTGTTTTCAGTGTTTAATGACCTTAGAAAAATGTGTTAATGAAGAAATGGCCGATAGTGCATCAAACTGTGGTAACATCTGAGAACCAGAATGGAATTTTGGAAGATGCTCATGAAATCTCAATGGAATAGCATTTATGATTAAGGTAAATTCAAGAAAAGATGCAACACAAGAATGTATTGACCTCATTAACATAAAGATGTAGTTAAATTCTGTCAAACATGTAACACATGTCAAGTGATATGAAAATCTCAAACAGTAATTAAAGCTGTGCTAAAAACAAAAAACAAAAAAAAAAAACTGCAGATGCTGGAAATCCAAAACAAAAACAGAATTACCTGGAAAACTCAGCAGGTCTGGCAGCATCGGCGGAGAAGAAAAGAGTTGACGTTTCGAGTCCTCATGACCCTTCGACAGAACTTAGGTTCGAGTCCAAGAAAGAGTTGAAATATAAGCTGGTTTAAGGTGTGTGTGTGGGGGGCGGAGAGAGAGAGAGAGAGAGAGAGAGGTGGGGGGGGGGGTGGGGGGGGGCTGGTGGTTGTGGTTGTTTGGACAAACAAGCAGTGATAGAAGCAGATCATCAAAAGATGTCAACGACAATGGTACAATAGAACACATAGGTGTTAAAGTTAAAGTTGGTGATGTTATCTAAACGAATGTGCTAATTAAGAATGGATGGTAGGGCACTCAAGGTATAGCTTCAGTGGGGGTGTTTTTTTTTGTTATTTTGTTTTATAATGGAAATAGGTGGGAAAAGGAAAATATTTATAATTTATTGGAAAAAACAGGGAAGGGGGAAACAGAAAGGGGGTGGGGATGGGGGAGGGAGCTCACAACCTAAAGTTTTTGAATTCAATATTCAGTCCGGAAGGCTGTAAGGTGCCAAGTCGGAAGATGAGGTGTTGTTCTTCCACTTTGCGTTGGGCTTCACTGGAACAATGCAGCAACCCTTGGACAGACATGTGGGCAAGAGAGCAGGGTGGAGTGTTAAAATGGCAAGCGACAGGGAGTTTTGGGTCATTCTTGCGGACAGACCGCAGGTGTTCTGATGTCACTCTACCCGCTCAGTGTTCCCATGTATTTTGTTATCCCTGTAAATATTTGACCTCCCTAAATTTATGACTTCACATTTCTCTATGCTAAAATCCTTCACTACATTACCGCCCACACCACCAACACATCTATATCGTTGTGGAGATTATGGCTATCCTCTACACTATCCATTCATTGGCCAATCTTTGTGTCATCTGCAAATTTCCCATCGAGCCCCATAAGTTCACGTCCAAATCGTTAATATATAATACAAGCAGTAAGGGTCCCAACTGTGAGCCCTGTGGAACTTCAATTTAGACAACTTTCCATTCTCAAGTGCATCCATCAACCATTACTGTTTGTTTATTGTTACAAAGACAACATTTTAGCCAGTTTGCCACATTGAACTGAATCCCATGGGCTTCTAGATTCCTGACCAATCTGCCTTGTCGGAACGTGTCAAATGCCATGCTAAAATCCATGTACAGAACGTGCACTGCACTAACTTCATCAATCCTTCTTGTCACTTCCACAAAAAATGCAAGCAAATTTGTGAAGCAAGGCCTTCCTTTAACATATCCATGCGGACCATTCTTGAGTAGTCCATGTCTTTCTACATGACAGTTAATCCTATCTGTCAGGATTGATTCTACTAATTTGCTCACCACCGATGTAAGATTAACAGGCTTATAATTGTTTGGCATTTCCTGTGATCCTTTTTAAACACTGGAACTACGTTTGCATTTCTGCAGTTTTCCAGCACCATCTCTGTATTTAATGAAAATTGGAGTATCATCCTCAGAACATCTGCTATCTCCTCCCTGACTTCCTTCAGCAGCTTTGGAAACAATCCATCTGGCCCTGGCGACTTACCAACTTTCAAGGATTTTAACCCTTCGAGTACTTCCTCCCTCTTTATGACTATCCCGTCCAATATCTCGCAGTGTTCCTCCTGGATTAGTGTACCTAATCCTCCCTTTCCTTTTAAACATTTCAGCTGATATGTTGGATATTTTTAGAACACTTTTAATCCACTTAACTGGATGGTAACATAATACTGCAGAAATCTAAGTAAATATGGAAGCCATCTTACTCCAGCAGAGGGCGTTACATGCATTGCATAAATTCTGGAACCTTTGAACTCATATCACTATGTATCGCGTCATTGAGTAAAGTGGAACTTAATGAAACAAATTTCTTCAACATAAAGGAACTGTTGTGGGGCTATCTTATGCTTTTTCTTCAAATTCAGCGGCACTCAGGAAGCTCGCTCCCATTCAGGACCCTCGGGGGCAATAATTATTTCCGTTGGCTTCAATAGATTCTAATATCTCACATGTTTCACAACATGCAGGAAATGCGAATATCTGCTTTCCAGCCAATTCTGCCTCCAATTTAACCCCTTTATCAGCGCACATGCAAAACTATATGGAATACAACTGGCTTAAATGGAAAAAAAACTGGCATACGAAAGGGACATGGGGCCCAAAAACTGTATGCCAGTGCTCCGAATCTCTTTTTTTTCTGCCTCGAATACATTTCAGCCTTTTCATCAGTCCTTCCTTTCTCCCTCATATGCATATTTTTCTTCCATTTAATTAACCCATTTAGCACCATCATGTGAAAAACATAACTTTCGCAACATCCAGTTAAAATATCACAGAGCATCTAGGCAAGAGAAACTGGTCATACAGCGGAAAAGATCCAGGCCGCTATGTATATTCAATGCGTACCATCTTGCTCGCTTAGTCATCTGACCTTGTTAACGCAGCCTTTTGTCTAATTTTCATCACATGCAGAGCTTTCAGATTAATAAAATCTCACAAATCGATGACTAAATATGTTTGTGCTGAGTTCCCTCCTTGTATGCCTAAATACCATATGCTTTGGGCCTGTCGTTCTTCACCAATCCATAAGTTGGACATGTTGTTTCTAAGTTACAGTATGCAACCACTTCATAATTTAAAAGAAAAATCAGGTCACATCTCAGCTTTATCTTTCCATTCGAAAATAAACTATAGACTCTTCGGATTATCATTAGGGTTATGTGTACACCGATTTGCGCATCAAAGTAAGATATGCGTGGGTTTTCTTCCATTTGCATTATATGTGTGGGTAGAGTTCAAAATCATTCTATCGACGATGAGCTACATGGTTTTACCTTTCTTTTGTACGTCTTTCAACTTCGGATTGTGTTTTTCAATTTTCTGAACAGCATTTGAATTCCTTTTCGCCAGCTTGTCGCTTTTTTCAAATAATTTATTGGAAAGGCGCGCTGCAGCCTCCTTTTGTCGATTCTTTTCCCAAAGTTCATGAATTTGCAAAAGAAAAAAGCATTAATGAAAGGTGTGAATAAATACAAAATCACAAAATATTTATGAATGAGTCGCTGCAAATTCATAAACATCATAAGGACGTATGTTACACAGTGTGTGATACGATAGCAAGACTTCACTATTAACAACTTATCCACTCGTTTTAATCTATTGTAGGATTGAGGTTAATTTGAGGAACTAAAGAAGATGCAGGACCGACATTTGAAATTGTTCCATAGACTTGAGGGATTACTGTAAGAGTGAATTCAGAGCGCACACGTTGAAATGTTTTATACTTATGAAACGGCTAAGATTTCGGTATATGAATTTGCAACGCCAGGCATTCCCTGTGTAAATGCAACAGTCCACAGTGATAACTCCCTGGGCACAACAATATATCTTCGATAGAAATAACTAGTACGGCAGGTCATGTGGATAAAACAGTAAGCAACAAGTGTAAGGAAGATGTTTGATAAGAGTATTTAGTTCCAACTGGAATCGATGTAATTGCAAAAAATTGTATTGTTCATTCTGCGATAAATCACTTCTAAAATTGGAATGAGTAATGAAAAACTGAATTGCAATGCATCCTAGAAGTAATGAAAATCAGAGCATCCTACCTATATGAACTGCAAAGGAGTTACGCAGCGGACTGCGACTTTCATGCTCATCATTTGTAGTCTGATAGGTTAGTTCACTTCAAGTGAATTTGCTGGTAATTAAGAAAATTCAGCGAATGTCTCAAACATGATGTAATCTCAATGCTATGTGTAGCAAAGCCTGATTAGTCTCTGGCTTGGAAAGATTTCCTACGTACCCTTTCATCATTCATTTTTTATATATATACTCCCCGCAGATTGAAGTTTCTACAAATTATTTCCTTTCGCGGGACTGCCCAAAAATTCCACATGTCAATTAAATATACCCATCAGCCGCCTCTCGTTAAAGGAATACAGCTTCTATCAAATTTCTAATGGCTAAAAAATATCAATTCCTGGTAACATTTTCTAAATTTTCACTGTAACAACGCTGATTTTTTGTTTTTTAATTTTTTGTGGGATGTAGGTGTCTGGCAATACCAGCATTCATTACTGCTCCCTAACTGCGGATGAACTTAAAGACTTAATAGCCCATTTCTGCGGGCAGTTAAGAGTCAAGGACATTACTGTGAGTTTGGAGTCACATGTAGTCATGACAGAGTAAGAGTGAGACATTTCTATCACAAAAGGTATCAGTGAGTCAAATGTTTTTGTTAGACAATCAATGATAAATTCATGATCACCATTACTGATGCTAGCTTTATACTCCTGATTTACTTTTTTAGGTCCACCGGCTGCCATGGCTTGATTTTCAACCAAACTCCCGAAGCATTAGAGTGGCTGTCTGTATTACTTGGCCGGTGACATCAACACTAAACCACCACCTAATCAGTAAATGGAATATAAACTTGCCTGTCGTCCAGCTACTGCTTTGTACCGATCTAGTATAGGCTTCCATCTGTTACATGCAATGCATTGTGGACCTTCAGACTGTGCCAAGAAATGCCTTTTGTTAGTCTGCTCTTCTCAAGACCCTATCCTTTTTTGTGCAGTCAGGAGCTCTGCTTTCCAACCCCAAGCACACTGAGGGAATTTTGCTCTTCAGAGGCGTCTTTTGGATGAGAATTCAAATCGAGGCCTCCTTATACTACTCCAGTGAGTGTGAAACCTCCAATGATACTTTTTCAATGAAGAGTATGGAAGTTGTCCGAGGTGTCCTGAGCAATATTCCTCGCTCAGCCCACATCGTGAAAAATGAATGATCGTGATCACATTAAGGTATCTGGATATTGATCATGACAATGATGACACATCAAAAGTAACTAATTGCCTGCAACATACTTTGCAAAATGAATAGCTCTATATGAATGCAATCTTTTTATTCATGTAACATTTTATTTTCTCCCACTGAGAGATTTTTGCGTAGAGCTTTCTGCTTAACTTTCTTTCAGTTGTTATTTTATTTTATTTGAGTTTTTACAGTACGAAATGTTGTAACTTCGAAAGTGACCTAGCAAAATCCGTGTCGATCCCATCAATCATACTGCCCTCACTGACCATCCTTAATGATTTTGCTAACTAGAATATCAAGGTAATCATGACGAATTACCCTTAACAAACTGATGCTAACTGTTCTTGATCAGTCCCCGTTTTTCTAAAAGTTTGTCATTGATGCCCCGTTGGACCTTTTGTGAACCTCAGAAGTTTGGCTATAGGGAATGAATACCAGGGTTGTTTTACTCCTGATATGTCAAAATGGTATGATGTTTGCAGTAAGCCAGTCATCTTCTACCGAGGCAGATTGGATATGATGGACACAGCCTCTCTTATTTACTTTCCACTTGTCTTATTAGCCCTGGCTGTAATTAACCAATGTAATTCGTTTTATATAAATTTGATGTTTCCTTTCACTATGTTTAGTACATTTTATGCTGCTCCATACTGCTCAATTGCTGCAATGTCTTCATCGCCACAACGTTTTTATGAAAGTGGACATAATGTTTTGCGAAGGACCAGTGCGTATTCAAAGTAGCTTACTTATATTTAATTGTACAGGCTCTTTCCTTAATTGCAAACAAATTTATAAAGCAAGGACATCATCAAATGCGCGAGATCTGTCACCGGAGGTGATGCAGCAGATGCACTCTAAGCGTTAGGGCTGGAGCGATGGAACTACAAAGTGATGAGTTAGTTACTAGGCTAACGTGTTGGAATTGCATTGCGCTAACATAAATGACAAACGTTTCTGTTTTCACAAGTTGCATAAAGTTATTGCTAAGAAACTGGAATACTTGCCACGGAGATGGGAATTGGCCTTGCATGTACTGTTTGATGTTTTACTTTCAAGGAGTCATGCACCGGCAGTAACTGGCCACTGATGCACAATGATTGCTTTTTGACGCTCTTTGAATCGGCAAATTGCAAAATGGCACAAGTGGCCTGCACTGAAGACAATATACAAAGCAATGGAATGACATGGAACTGCTAGTCAGTGAACATGCACCATTGTGCCATTGTGCTGAGTGTGTCCAAGGGGGCAGGAGAGGGGAAGGGAACAGGGAGAACGTTCCAAACCAGAGATTAGGATAAGAAAGGAAATTCGAGGCAATTGACCACGACAGGGATAAGGAAAAGTGTTGCTGAAGTAAAGTTGCAAGTGTAGAGCATATAAGCATGCTCCAAATTAATGACAGGGATCCAACCGGTAGACTTGAAGCTAAGTTGTCTTTAGAGCAGCCTCCTGATCTTAGGAGGCAGCTGAAGTTTAGTCACTGCTTACTGCGCAGCCATTTGGAGCAGTTGTGTTCTGCTTGGCTTGGCCAAAGGTCTGATAGAATATGTGCAAGGTGAAGTTTGATTGTACTCGGTGACCAGGGAGAAAGAATATAAGGAGGAAACACTCAAACTCAGGAGTTGGATCTTTGTTTAATCCATACGGGTGGGAGCAAAATGTCGAGAGAATGCCATGGTGTTTCCTTCGAATGTGGAGAATGGAATATCTCACTGAAGAAAAAGTTAAGTGCCACTGAGATTGATTGGCTTACACTGTGACCGGCATCTGGGTGGGTTGTTGAGAAAATCGTGGAATTGTCTTTAGTCACATCCGGCATTTACTTTGGAGTGCGATGTGCCTGACTACACTTCGCCTGTTCTTTCACATGTACCTGTTGCTTAACCTGAATGTTAGAGTAGAAGACAATTACTGCAAATTGCTTTTTTTTCTGGATTGTTTGTGTCTAATGAAATTGCTCGGGTAAAGGAATGGTTTACTTTGAAACATTTCCTTGTTGGAAATTCACGTAATCTCGTTTATTCTTGTCTGATGGGATATGGCTCATTATTCCTGTTTGATGGATGATTTACTATTTGTGTTAAAAGTTTACCCGCAGTTCTCTGTGCGTTTGTTCAGCAACTTTCTTCCAAAATTCCAAAAAATACTGAGGATCTATAAAGGTATTTCTCTTCTGCCTGTCTTGTCCAACATGAATATCAGTCGGGATTCTAACATTATTCTGGGCAACAACACATTTTTCAATAACTTGCGATCTCCAGGATTTTTTATCTGGAGGTAGATCAGCATATGCCCAGGAGGATCACCAGGATTACCCTGGCAAATACTGCATAGATTTCCCGACAGTTCAAATGTCTGATTGCCAATCACATTATACTGGGAACTATTTCGTACTCCAGCCTAAACCAGAAAGTTGGATGATTCTTACCATCTAACCAAAATAAAAGCCAAGATATGTTGCAAGAACTAAAACCACTCCTAGCTATTAGGCAACTACACACACTACCATATGCCGCTACGGGAACACCCCAGCACTATCTCAAACACCCGATAACTCTATGCTGCCCTGCGCCTGCAAACAGAAACGCTTCTAATTGCACAGAATTGAAAAACCTCACTACCCACTTAACGGAATCCGTCCGACTACTCTAACATCCCCTCACGACTACAGCGAAACACCTCAACAACCGCTGCGCTACCAACGACCCGACTGTACACCGCATACCACAACTACCCCCACAACAGCCCTACGGAGCAAACTACCACTTCAATGTTCAGCCGCCAACGACCATCTGATCCAGCCTCAATGTTCGGGAGCCCCCGCAATAATTTCCTGAAACCAGCAAAAGCCATGATCCCAGACCCACCCAATTAATGTATATAAATAACTTGTCCCTAGATTCTGAAAGTGCTTGGGAACTACAAGAGGACGCTCATTAAAGCAACTAGTGCGGTGAAGAGGACCCGTTGCTTCCTTCCACTTGACTTTGCTACTTTGGAGAGAAGGTCTTAGGAACCCGCTACACCGCGCTCATTGTGGAGGCCCGAGCAGCAACATCGGATGAGAAGGGTGCAGGTGAATGTTCTTTTAAGGCACACGGTGCCAAGTGACATTCCAGTTGTGATTGCAACCCCTTGGAATTTCTAACAAAACTGTTAGCAATCCGATGCCAATTGCTCACTATATGTTTACTAATATATTGAAACAACCTACTTGTCAAACTTAGATTCCTGAATATCAGAATGCAGTCGCTGTCTCTGATGAACAGGAATGTCGTCCAACTATCAATATCAGGGAAGTGTTATTTTTGATTCACTTTAACTTCAGTTTGGGTGTTAGTGAGTTGGGTGGTGGGGTGGTAAGAAATTAATCGCTGAAATTTATCCAGCAGAACTTGGGTAAATTATATTTTCAGCGACCATCATTTAGAATCATGATAAATTCTCAGATTTTGTGTTGCACTGAGTAACAATTGCACACCACAATTCGTATTTTTCATGGAGGAAACATGGGAAAGAGTACAAGAACCTGTTTACATTTAAGCATTAGAGGGTTATATATTCGGTTGAGTTAGATACAATTCAAGTTATGTCAGACGTACCTCATATTCTTTTTTAGTTGATATATTTTCTCGAACAATAATTGCACTGAAATCACCCACAGATTCTTCAAAAGCTTCAAATGTCCTGTCTCTCTGTGCTGCTGGATCATTGGGATGCCGAGTTTCAATGCCTATTGCAAAAGTTATTAAATTTCTAATGTTATCACATACTATAGCATGTAATTTTTAAAATCAAGGTGAGCAGTAACAATAACGACGATTATTTGCAAAGAAGATGCTTAGAAACTTCTCACACAGCATTAAACAAATTATTTAACCAATATAATAATCTATCTGCCTGCCTGTCTTTTTCTAAGTCTATGAATTTCTCCATATTTTGCTAACAGACAGACAGATAGATCCCTGTATGTAATCGCGTTCACGTCACAAATCCTCTGCAGGTTAAAAACTTAAAGGTCAATCTGTACCATCATCAACATTTGCATAGATATTAGTCCCAAATGGCCGACTCAGAATGTTGGCACGTTGTAGGTCTTATCTTGCCTTGGGCAAAAAATGTAAAACGTATTGATTGGAGCAGACAGCCCATTTATTCCTCAAACGATTTTTATTTTATTTTACCGCATTGGCGAATACTTCCGATGTTCTAACTGCCATGTTGCATTATCTACGCCCAAAGTTCAGGCTGGAAGGAACCTGTGTCATCAATAAACCTGGAATATTGCAATAATGCGACTTCGGTCTCAGTTAAGTCACATCAATGAGGAGCTGTCAACTGCTGAGTCTGCGCTGCTAGTTGGCTGTGCGAGTAATTCATTGTTTGGTTTTCAATTTGATTGACTGTGTGTTTGTCTGTATGCGTGATGTCTTTTTCTCCTGTCTTTGTCTCTCTCTCTACATATCCAATTATCTAGCTAAATACATCTGCCGTCAATCTAAGCTAAAATCGGACGTACTTGAAAACGCGAAAGATTACTGTATGTCGCCGACCCCTCCTCATACATCGAATGCATAAGGCACAATTAGGGAATTATTTATCCTTGACCTCAGCAATTAGTTCCTATTGTCTTGGGTGATAACTCTAAACGTTTTGAAAGGAATTGGAAAACCGTTTATTTCCTCCCCTTTTATTTCCATTGGTCACGTTGCCAATCTATTCGATTTGGTTTTGCGTTTTTCCTAGCAGCTATTACAACATTACAGTTGGGAATTAACTGCGTATGCCCAGAGAGACCGAGAGAAGACGATAATGGGAATCCGGCCTCATTAACATAACGCCAGCAAGATGCTGTCAGTTGCTTAGTGTCGACTAATGCATGATAATGCAACCATTTGTATAGTAAAAGTCTCGGAAAGGACGACATCGGGACGGTGAAGGTAACTAAGAACGTGCATGTCCTCGTACAAGGAGGGACGATGAGGCCGACATTGATATGCAGAGTGTGCAGAGCATTTGTAGAATACGGATAAAAGCTCCGGTGACAAAAGTGAGAGAAGTAATTTTGAGTAAAGAACGTAAACAAATTCAACCTAATGTCGACCAAGGAGATGAAATTATAAACCTTTGTTTCCCACTTTTAATCAATTATTTTAAGAAAGTATCAATTCAAAATGGTTGCACTTGTTCCTGCAACGATTGTCGGTTCAGTGGATCGCTTTCAGAAGAACACTATGCGCCACAATTCGTTTCACAGACAACAGTTAATGACATATGTACTATAATCAACGCTGAGTTTAAAGTTTAACTTATATAATTCACCACATTGGGAGTGAAGTGTTGACTGTCCACAATGGAATGAGAAGACACAGAAACCGCTTGTTGTGGTTTCCTGGATAGAATTTATATATTGCAGTTATATCTTCTCTATTTAATATATATATATATATATATATATGTATGTATATATCTCACCGGTTCTAACTAGGCTTCTGTCATTAGGTCCTGCTCCTTCTTCATGCAGGGGCTGAGGAATATCGACATGCACTGCTTTTATGTGTTCATTGTCACTGCAACTATCCGAATCGCGTGAAATAGGGGCTTTCGGGGCAGCTTCTTCTTGACCCTGTTTCCGCAAGAAGATCATTAGGTAGACATTGGACTTCATTTTCAGTAACTCAGCTTTAAAAACATAAACTCTTCCTATTCAAGAAAACAACGGGTAATGGCGGCAAATGAATCTAGATTTGATCATAATAGCAGTAGCGAGAAGAACGCAATGGATAATGTTTCTCGGTACGATGATTTATTTATAACTGGGCTTGGAGTGCTTCCATAAAACAGTCGGAGACTGAGGAACGATACGATATAACATTGAATATTAGAGTAAAAAATAAAGAAAATATTTTTGTTGTTGTTTAGGGGCAAGTTTGCAATGCGAGGTATTTGATGGGTGTCGAATCTCCAAATTTAAGTATACTTTCGGGAATTAGTTACTTGCTCAATGGTATCATTGAACAGGATCATAGAGTCGTTACAACAGAAAGGAAAGGATCAAATCCATCAAGTCCACACCGGCTCCTTCGAGAGATATGCCGCTAGTCTCAGTCGCCCGCCGTTTCCCCCTACCCTGATTGTTTTCTATCTTCAGGTACTTATCCATTAAACGTTTTTTTTTTCCCTCAAAGTTACAACTGAATCTCTGAACACGACCTTCCGAGTCACTGCGTTACAGCTTCTCGAAAAAAAACGCGTTAAGAATTTTTTTCCCAATCAACTTGAACCTGCCTCTCCTCCCCATAATCATCTCTATAAACGTGCAGAGCTTATCTGCATCTACTCTGCCTTGAATCCTCAAGTGTTGAACATATATATCGAACATGCTTTCAAATTTCTATGCTTTATGAGGAATTACCACAGTTTCAAGAACCTATCCTTTTACATATAGTCTCCAATATCTGGAAATATTCACAAAAAGGTCTGCTGCACCACCTCCCATTCCTTCACCTCCTAGCTAAACAGCGTGAAAAGAGTTGAACACAATATTTCGATTCCATGGGCAGCAGTGTTACATAAAGCTTAATCGTAACTTCATTTCCTTTGCATTCTCTGCCTCTATGTGTAAAACCGATGATACAGCATGCTTTTCTAAACAATTAATATGACCTTCCAGCCTCAAGGATATTTTCATGCATCAATTTCAATGGCCGATAATTGCAGGAATATCCTATCACATTTTTTTTGGCAAGAATGAAACACTTGCATCTCTGCACTCTTTTTACACAACGCCTGCAACAAAGCAAGACATGGCGAATGTGACGACTGACTTGATAACATCCACCCTTACTTGCCTCCGCATCCTTGGATGAATCACATCCGGTCCTGCTGATACTAAACTTGAAGTGCAGCCAGGCTTTCTAATTATCGCCTCTGCAAATGTGATGTTTGCGATGTGAGAGATTAACAAAATATGTTAGACATTTTCTGAGACAGCCAGCATGAGAAATGTGCAGGGATCTCTGCACAAGAAAAACAGGGCATTTGATGCGTGATCAATTAATGCAAATCCCCAAGACGTAGGAAAGCTCGTGGAGTATCAGCGGATTCTGCTTCCAATGCTTCTCACTGATTCTCGGCCCAAAAAAATGTGCGGACCGATATCTCCTGGCGAAAGAGGTATGCAGGAGGTAAAAAAAGCGCAGTGACTAGGAAAAATGACGGGATTTGAGGATTGGAAATGCGAATTAAATTCAATACAATCGGTCGTCTTTGAATTGAGGATTTGGAAAAAATTTGAAAGTCCCTATGCACGGGAAGCTACGAATTCAAAAGTTGGAATTAGTGTGAGCAGGCAGATGTGGTAGTTGTATCGACTGCAGGTGACAGCCATGACCAAGGGATTAACTGTCAATATAGTCCGAAAGAATCATCTAGATTCTCACAACAAAAGGAATAGGGCTGCCGCTTTGAAAAAAAAAGTAGTTGCAGACAATGAATAATGATGATAATTGAGAGCTGATTGTTAAAATAATATATTAGTAAATATCTGAAATTATAAATGCATAGTTGTTTCATGTGAGATAGAGATTTCTCAAAATCTAAGTGCAAAAGTTGGTGCTGATCAAGATTCTAATCGAAAAAAAAGATACTTTCTGAGTCATGTTGCACACTGTTCGTGTTATGCCGACACATTTTTTCGGGAGAAATTAATCACTGAGCATTATAGTCTGAGGGTTATAAGATAAAAAATAGGTAGTAAATTTGAAATCGCTGGAAATCACAGTTTTCCTAATGTAAAATTGCTTAGTCGAAGGCGTGGCCTTTTTAAGAATTCTGAATTTCTAATTGTTTACATCGGTCTACACGTGACATGCTGCAACTCGGAATGCCCATTTTGTGTTCAGCATTTTTGCATCTTGCAGTTAACCAATTCCAGAAGCCTGCACACATTTTATTGCCTATTGCAGAGAACTTTGTTTTCCTTCCAATCGTGAAGGGCTATTGCAGCTTATTGAAAGAGATTTGGAAATCCAAGTGTAGTACATGATATATAATGAGACGTTCTTCCCTACTTTTTAAATAATCAAAAGTCTCGAATAAATTGCCAAAATGTTCACCCTCCTAAAATCCATGACGCGTTGCACTAATAAAACCATATTATTTATGTGCATTGTTAAAAGTTCATTAACAATGTTTTCCTGGCCTATTATTCCCTTTTCCCCATCTCAGTACATCCTTGAAAGGTGATGCGACATTTGCCGTATTTCAAACTGATGGGGCCAGTCCCGAATAAGAGGAATTTTGAAAATCAAAGCTAGCATATTCAGTAAGTCAGCAGGTATTTCTTTTAGAACTCTAAGCTGTACAATGTGAGGGCGTGGAATTTGTCGGATTTTAGTCCCTAGTAAATTTCCCAGCGAGGACACAAGACCCAGCACTTTTAAAATTGCATCCAACCTTATTTATCCAATCGTTTATGGTACCTGGACGTCACTGGCTTGGCCATCATTTTGGCCCACCCATAATTGTTCTTAGTCAGAGGGTATTTCACATTGTTGTTTGAAGTACATGTCGGTCAGAACAGGAAGAGACGCAGATTTCCTTCCATAATGGGCAGATTGGCTTTACGACTGTTGTCAATGGTTTTGTGGCTAAGATTAGGGTCTTGACTCAAATCTTCTTTTCGAATGAAAACTTAATTATTGCAGTGGTGGTATTCGGACCCAGGGTCCCAAGATTACATTACATTATATTACACTGGGCTTCTGGAATTCTAGTCCAGTGTCAACAATACTATATTGCCGCCTCGCCATGTGCAGGTTGCACTTTCCCCTTAATAGATACCATCACCTCAGAAATCTAAGGCCGTCCATTCTACGCAATTTCTTCAGTCATGTGTTGAACTGTTCAATCATCCCATTGTTATGTTCAGTAACAGGTGGCTTTGGGCATAATCCTGAGATTACTGCTCTTGAGGTCCAGTTTTTCAATTTATTTCCCAACTCTCTGAAATCTGCTTTCAGGGCCCCATCCCTTTTGCTACCTATGCCATTGGTTCCATCGCCCTCTGTCTGTTCATCCTCCTCAAAATAATGCCCTGCAGTCGCTCTGTGAAATCCTTGAAAATGGCACCAGGGAGGCAAAATGTCATCCTTGAATCAAATCTACGAACTCAGAAACGCCAGTTTGCACACCAAAATATGGAATTCCCTATCACTGCCCTCAACCAAGGCATTGATATCAAGTATAAGAAAGGGCTAACATTATGAGTTCTGTAGTACTTCCAATGCCACCCGCAAGTGAATAAAGAACGTAAGAAGCAACAGGAGATAAATATGTATTTGCAAGTATGATCCATACCGAAGTACTTTGTATTCCTGAGATACTGCAAATGTTTCTAGGGGAAGGGTGGTTTGTCGAATTGAGCCTGAACAGGCCTGGGGCAGGGTGTTTTGCTGGTATCATTGAGTTTAATCGAGATAGACATGGGGTTGGGAAACGGAGAGTAGTTTCCTGGAGCCAAGAAAAATCTTGGAAATTGCAGGAAGCCAGTTGGTAACCCTAATTAGAAAGCAAGAATAACAAATGATAGATGATAGGTTTTGAGAGTCCTAAATGTTATTCACTCCAGTACTCCTCTGGCCTTCCGGGAGCGTCGAGGAAGACCCACGGCAGGTTAAGATTTCAGGTGACGGGGGTGAAGGGGCTCGGGGGGAAGGGTGGGAGGGGGGGGGCGGGGGGGCGGGTGGTGGGGGGGGAGCGCGGTGAAGGGGGAAGTGGTGGCGGGGTTGTTTTTTCTGGATGTTTACAATACGAACCAAGAATTTAGAAGAGGTTTTAATAATAGTTTTTTCCCGGGCTAATTATTTGTGTTGCACTGACAGAATCATCTGAATTCATCAACTTAAATCACGTTTTCGGATGATTCCCAGAACAAGACAATGGCCCAGAGGACGTTTGCACTTCTGGAAAATTGGAGTACAAGCTGTTACCTTTCAAGTTCCGTGAGGGAATATCTAGCTCTTTTTTGGGGTGTCCCCACTGCCCTCTCACAAACCCCCAAACCGACATTCGTGAGCTCGGAAGTTATGGTCCTCCATCCATTATTGCCAGAATTAGGAGATGGCGAATGTGGCATAAGCACATTGGTCTGGGATATCTTCGTGGGTCAAGTATCATCAACAAAAAAAAACTTGACCAGTGCTTTCATTTTCTTCCTAAATTAACATTAATTCCGACTTGTTAGATACTGTTAACTCGTGTTTGTGCTGGTGAGGTACATTGCATTCCAAGTGCTGCTTCGAAATAGGTATACAGACCGTCAGGAAATGATAGGTTTATTTTAAGCAGTTAAGTTGGATGGTGATACAACCCTATGTAAAAAGTAAGCTTTGAGTTCAGCACATGAAATCTGCAAAGGGTTATTGATTGGGCAACAAGGTGACAGATGATGTGTCATGTGGGGTGTGATAATAATTGGTGAGGTTCAGAGGGACTTTTGGTGTTCTCGTACAACAAACCTAGAAATTGAGCATACATTGTATCAATCAGTTAGGAAGGTAAATGAAAAATTGAAATTTATTATAAGTGGATTAGAGTAGAGGGATAATGATTTCGTTTTACAATTGTGCAGGGCTTTGATGGGACAGATCTAGGACACTGTATGCAACTTTGGTTGCATTTTGTGGACGTATATATTTGGACTGTATTTACTTAGCGCAGCGGAGTTTCAGTAATTGTTCCTTGCAGTGAAAAACGCACCCTATGATGAAAGGCTGACTAAACTGGATTTACATTTCCATTGGTTTAGGATAATAGGAGGTGCCCTAATTGAAACTGACAGGAATACTAAGGGGGTTCACAGGCTTGACGCAAATCAATTGTTTCCGCCAATCCTGGAATCTAGAAGACGGGGGTAGAATCTCAGGTTAAGAGGGTCATAAGTTATGACTGGGATATTTCACTCAGAGGGTAGTGAATAATTAAAGTTCTCTATCTCAGAACGTTGCTGATTTTCCGTCATTGAATACAATGAACCCAGGCATAGATGGATATTTGGTGTCTTAGATAATCAAGGAGAATACAGGACATATGGAAAACTGGATTTGAAACTCAAGATTAGCAACGATTTTGTTGAATGACAGAGCAGGCTCGATTGGACATATCGTCTGCACTTGCTGCTATTCATTTCCTTTTTTTGCTCTCTTCTTTTCTTCTGACATGCCAGTGTGATTGTTGCCGATATCTGGCTGTTTATTTCGCTCCCTTCAGGACGATCTTTCAGTGAAATAATTGACTCTTGCATTAGGGAGACAGCATACCATCTTGTTACCATCTGGGTCACGAATTTAGCAATTGTCGGTTTCCTTAACTTTTGAACTTATATCGCTATTGATCTTCCACGCTTCTTCCTGTACCACCAGGTAAGATATCTAGCAGCATTTTCTTCAGGTTGTTCAGTCCAGTTTCGAGAAGCATGCGGGGTTGCTTCAATGGGACGCAATATGTACAGCCAGCTCAGGTTCCGCACGATGCTTTTAATATCCAGAACAGTATCAAGAAACATCTATCTGCTGCTCGCTATCAATGAGAATAATCAGGATAAGGGATAAATTGGACCCCAAGCAAATTTCACTTTCAATGTTTCAGCCAAATTTTTGGTGCTAATAGATGCATACATGCAACTCCGAAGTAAATATGGGTGGAAATTGGAAACAGGTCGGGTAGTAATACACGAAAGAGAATATGATTCAGGATTGATTCGAGTGATCACATCCAATATATCACTCACATGTTAGCTGGTAGAATACAGATATAATGAAAGATATTTGAATGACGAAGATGTTATAAAATCAAGGTATATAGCGGGATTCATGGTGCAGAGGCAGATGCAGTTTAGGATTTGGAATTGAAAGTTGGAAAGAAATATGACTACTGAACCATTCAATTCAAAGGCAAAAATGATGTTTTTTCGTAAGCTTTTCAAATTTAGATTTTTGTTTTGATATAACAACAAAATATGATATTAAAGCATCTGATATGTAAATGAGAATTTCGCTAATATCTTGTTTTGAATTCCAGATCTGCATTTAAAACAAACGTGCATGAACTGCAAAGTGCAGTGTCTGTTGCTGATGAATTAGGCCAAATGCTATTATCTGAACAGTTCTACTTTAAGGTCATAGAATACGATTCAGGATTGATGCGAGTATTCACATCCAATATAACACTCACATATCAGCTGGTAGAATACAGATGTAATGAACGATATTTGAATGACTAAGATGTTATAAAATCAAGGTATATAGTGGGACTCATGGTGCAGAGGCAGATATTTGAATGACAAAGATCTTATAAAATCACATGTTATACTCGGCACAAAAATTCGTTTACATTTACTACCTGAGAGGCATAAAAAATTCCGTAACGAAGTGGAAATTTCGAAAAACATTCGATCCCCTAATGGAACATTTCGCATATAGCCCTGTGGTTCGTGGAATAATTGCAATTGGTAGACAGCTTGCTATAGCAACGAAAGTGCTGAACGTGTTAAACAAAGTATTTATCTTAAAGCAACAGATATCTGCTCAGTGCTAATGAATGGTAAAAATAGTTCTAGCTTTGATTATATCAAACATACCTTACAACCTGCCTGGCCGTATTCGTTGTTGTGAAGGGAAGTTCCACTGTTACCATCCATCGGTTCATCAATAATTAGAAGATGATTTTCCTTAAGCAACTGCACACCTTGTAATTGATGAGTGTCAGCAAATTTCTCATCTGTTGACCCAGATCCAGTATTGTCATTCACTATAAAATACAAATGAAGCAAAAAGGATCGGAGCAATGAAAGTTATCGACAATATTTTGGAAGATATACTTAGAACTCTCGGTCAATTCATTAGAATAATTTATGAAAGAAAAATAAATTAAAGCCCAGTCATGAAAAGTCATTATGCAAATGTCTGCCTAACTATTGGTGTGCAGGCTATCTGCCTCTTTTGCTCACGGCCAATCAATCCATTTATAAACGGATCTCTCTATTGCCCATATACAACAATTTTATAACTGTTGATGCTAAATAATTTGCTTAGCACTTACTTAAAGAATATGGAATGCACAGCATGTTACGGCATGCAGCGGATGCATTAACATATGCGTACTGAAGGTTGTATGTCTGTTTCACAACCAAATGACAATAGACGAGAAGTTGCCCTTTGGCAGCTGGAGTGAAATGAACACTGGAAGGGACTGCATTTGTGATTTAGGACACTATTTAATACTTGTTACATAAATGAATAACATCTTTTACATCGCTTCGGATGTGCTTCCTGTGACTATATTAGTTACCATTTTCGTTTTATAGAAAATCATACAAAGCCAAAAAAATGCAGAGAAAGGCATGCAGAGCAAAGATTTTTTTTTTGTAAACCATTCAACGTTGATCGCGGCCTAGTTTTCATAAAATATGCTAGACTTCTCATGCACTGCACCAGAATAACACTTAAAAAAGACGCCAAGGTAAATTATCAATAGTCCTTAAGTGTACATTATAATATCTGAAGATGGCTGCATCGCCTTCTGCTGACCTTATGGCATTTACGATCAAGTGTTGGAGGTTGTATCTATATGCTCATCATCTATCTGTTTACCCATCTCATGGATCGAATTACAATTTGGTGCAATGGAATATAGGTCAGCATATTGCAGGTCGGCGAAGCATCATTACTACCTGATCTGAGGGTGAATCCATACCTTGGGGTTTGGGGATTTAACGAAAATGGCCATATAATAGTTTTCTTCCAGATGTGGGTAACTGGGCAAGAATCAGATGATGCAAAAAGTGACTGTAAGATTCATAACCGGAAATAACGACATTTGTTACGTCCATATAAATTCTCTTCCCACTATCTTCCTCTCCACAGTTACTGTCAGACCTGCTGAGTTTTTCCCGAATTGTTTGGTTTTGTTCCAGACATCGAGTTTCATTTGCTTGATTACATTTGCTTGAAAACACAATATATTCGCTAACAAATGTTATGATCTCACCAGAAAAGTCTGTGTCTCTCTCCTTTGGGGCCTCTCCATTTTCTTGCAGTTGTGGAGCTGCATCTTCAATCAGTATTTGCTTCTGGCAGGCGCCAGTGTAAGGATCGGCACTTAACAGATTCCCCATCGTCGCATTTTCCTCTTGGTGCTAAAGAGAGCAAAACAATGGGTAGACGCCTTGTGGCCGATTTTTGTTGGTTTCTGACAGTTTAAGCTTCATTACTCCGCAGCACATGCAATGGCGGATAGTGATAGTTGCTGAGAAAGCAGGATAGGGTGAGGGCGCAGAGCAGAGTTATGACAGTTCATGTACAAATAAACATTATTGCAGATAGTAACAGTTAATATACTCATCAGAAATTTTGACATCATTTCAAATCTTGGTTCAAGATTTGTGCACAATACACCACCTTACGCGGAGGGACGGTTTTATAAATAATAAGCATGAGTATGATTTCCTTGTTTGAAATTTACCTAATCTATTTACAAAGACCAGAGGTTTGCATAGTTAAAACAGAATTACCTGGAAAAACTCAGCAGGTCTGGCAGCGTCGGCAGAGAAGTAAAGTGTTGATGTTTCGAGTCGTCATGACCCTTCGACAGAACTTGAGTTCGAGTCCAAGAAAAAGTTGAAATATAAGCTGGTTTAAGGTGTGTGTGTGGTTGGCGGAGAGATAGAGAGAGAGAGAGAGAGAGAGGTTGGGGAGGTTGGGAGGTGGGGGGTTGGGGGTGTGGTTGTATGGACAAACACGCAGTGATAGAAGCAGATCAACAAAAGATGCCAACGACAATGGTACAATAGAACACATAGGTGTTAAAGTGAAAGTTGGTGATATTATCTAAATGACTGTGCTAATTAAGATTGGATGGTAGGGCACTCAAGGTATAGCTCTAGTGGGGGTGTTTCTTTTATTTTTTTTATAATGGAAATAGATTGGAAAAGGAAAATCTTTATAATTTATTGGAAAAAAAGGAAGGGGGAAACAGAAAGGGGGTGGGGATGGGGGAGGGAGCTCACGACCTAAAGTTGTTGAATTCAATATTCAGTCCAGAAGAGTGTAAGGTGCCTAGGTGGAAGATGAGGTGTTGTTCCTCCAGTATGCGTTGGGCTTCACTGGAACAACGCAGCAAGCCAAGGACAGACAAGTGGGCAAGAGAGCAGGGTGGAGTGTTAAAATGGCAAACGACAGGGAAGTTTGGGTCATTCTTGCAGACAGACCGCAGGTGTTCTGCAAAGCGGTCGCTCAGTTTACGTTTCATCTCTCCAATGTAGAGGAGACCACATTGGGAGCAACGACTAAGTTGGGGGAAATGCAAGTGAAATGCTGCTTCACTTGAAAGGAGTGTTTGGGCCCTTGAACGGTGGGGAGAGAGGAAGTGAAAGGGCAGGTGTTACATCTTTTGCGTGGGCATGGGGTGGTGCCAATGGAGGGGGTTGAGGAGTAGGGGGTGATGGAGGAGTGGACCAGGGTGTCCCGGAGGGAGCGATCCCTATGGAATGCCGATAAGGGGGGTGAAGGGAAGATGTGTTTGGTGGTGGCATCATGCTGGAGTTGACGGAAATGGCGGAGGATGATCCTTAGAAGGTGGAGGCTGGTGGGGTGATAAGTGAGGACAAGGGGGACCCTATCATGTTTTTGGGAGGGAGGAGAAGGCATGAGGTTGGATGCGCGGGAGATGGGCCGGACACGGTTGAGGGCCCTATCAACGACCGTGGGTGGAAAACCTCGGTTAAGGAAGAAGGAGGACATGTCAGAGGAACCGTTTTTGAAGGTAGCATCATCGGAACAGATGCGACGAAGGCGAAGGAACTAGGAGAATGGGATGGAGTCCTTACAGGAAGCGGGGTGTGAGGAGCTGTAGTCGAGGTAGCTGTGGGAGTCGGTGCGTTTGTAATTGATATTGGTGGACAGTCCATCACTAGAGATTGAGACAGAGAGGTCAAGGAACGGAAGGGAAATGTCAGAGATGGACCACGTGAAAATGATGGAGGGGTGGAGATTGGAAGCAAAATTAATAAATTTTTCCAAGTCCCGACGAGAGCATGAAGCGGCACCGAAGCAATCATCGATGTACCGGAGAAAAAGTTGTGGAAGGGGGCCGGAGTAGGTCTGCAACAAGGAATGTTCCACATACCCCATAAAGAGACAGGCATAGCTGGGGCCCATGCGGGTACCCATAGCCACACGTTTTATTTGGAGGAAGTGAGAGGAGTTGAAGGAGAAATTGTTCAGCGTGAGAATAAGTTCAGCCAGACGGAGGAGAGTAGTAGTGGATGGGGATTGTTCGGGCCTCTGTTCGAGGAAGAAGCTAAGGGCCCTCAGAACATCATGGTGGGGGATGGAGGTGTAGAGGGATTGGACGTCCATGGTGAAGAGGAAGCGGTTGGGGCCAGGGAACTGGAGATTTTTGATGTGACGTAAGGTGTCAGAGGAATCACGGATGTAGGTGGGAAGGGACTGGACAAGTGGAGAGAGAATGGAGTCAAGATGACGAGAAATAAGTTCTGTGGGGCAGGAGCAAGCTGAGACGATCGGTCTACTGGGGCAGTTCTGTTTGTGGATTTTGGGTAGGAGATAGAAGCGGGCGGTCCGAGGTTGGGCGACTATCAGATTGGAAGCTGTGCGAGGGAGATCCCCAGAGGAGATGAGGTCAGTGACGGTCCTGGAAACAATGGCTTAATGTTCAGTGGTGGGGTCATGGTCCAGGGAGAAGTAGGAGGAAGTGTCTGCGAGTTGACGCTCAGCCTCCGCGAGGTAGAGGTCAGTGCGCCAGACAACATAAGCACCACCCTTGTCAGCGGGTTTGATGACAATGTCAGGGTTGGACCTGAGAGAATGGAGTGCAGTAAGTTCAGAGAGAGAGAGGTTAGAATGGGTGAGAGGAGCAGAGAAATTGAGACGATTAATGTCGCACCGACAGTTCTCAATGAAAAGATCAAGAGAAGGTAAGAATCCAGAGGGAGGGGTCCAGGTGCAGGGAGAATATTGGATGGGGTAAAAGGATCTGTTGAACTGGAAGAGGACTCCTGCCCAAAGAAGTGAGCCCGGAGACAAAGACGGCGAAAGAAGAGTTCAGTATCATGCTGAGCCTGAAATTCATTGAGGTGATGGCATAAGGGTATGAAACTAAGTCCTTTGCTGAGCACTGAACGTTCAGCATCGGAGCGGGGAAGGTCAGGGGGTATAGTGAATACACGGCTGGGGTTGGGATTGGAAGAAAGGGTGGGGACGGAGGGTCAGGCAGGGGTTGAGGGTCCTAGATGTGTGTTGGTGTCGATGAGTTGTTGTAGCTTGCGTTCCTTAGCACTTGAGAGAAAGAAAAATAGTTTCTTGTTGAGGCATCGGATGAGCCGAAGGATAAAATGAAACTGGGGCACGCGCAGCTTTGAAAAAGGGTACGGCGGTGCTGCTGGAGTGAGAGGTCGAGTGTGTTCATATGGCGGCGCATGGCACTGAGTGCGGATTTCAGAATGTGACGGGAACAGCAGTCCGAGAAACGGTTTATGTCCCGGAGATACCGATAATCCTGGGTGTGTTCGAAACATGTGGGGTGGAATTTCAGTTGAAATCCACGTGGGGTAAGTCGGAGACGGAGACAGTCACTGAGAAAGGAGATATGGCTGTGAAAGCGGGTTTTAGTAAACACCTTGTCAAACACCAGGAGGGAAATGGAAAGCAAAGAAGGTGAACAAGGCAACAGAGAGAAACGGAAATCTTGTCGCAGGGACGAACAGAACTTCTTCAAGGAGGTAGGCATTTCTTGAAGAGCAGTGACAGTCAATTAAACACAGTGATAAAAAAAAAAAAAAAACTGCGGATGCTGGAAATCCAAAACAAAAACAGCAGGTCTGGCAGCATCGGCGGAGAAGAAAAGAGTTGACATTTCGAGTCCTCATGACGCTTCGACAGAACTTGAGTTCGAGTCCAAGAAAAAGTTGAAATATAAGCTCGTTTAAGGTGTATGTGTGGTGGGCGGAGAGATGGAGAGAGAGAGAGAGAGGTTGGCGGGCGGGGGGGTTGGATGGTGGGGTGTTGGGGGTGTGGTTATATGGACAAACAAGCAGTGATAGAAACAGATCATCAAAAGATGTCAACGACAATAGTACAATAGAACACATAGGTGTTAAAGTTAAAGTTGGTGATATTATCTAAACGACTGTGCTAATTAAGAATGGATTGTAGGGCACTCAAGGTATAGCTCTAGTGGGGGTGTTTTTTTATTTTATTTATTTTTTTTTATAATGGAAATAGATGGGAAAAGGAAAATCTTTATAATTTATTGGGAAAAAAAGGAAGGGGGAAACAGAAAGGGGGTGGGGATGGGGGAGGGCACTCACGATCTAAAGTTGTTGAATTCAACATTCAGTCCGGAAAGCTGTAAGGTGCCTAGTCGGAAGATGAGGTGTTGTTCCTCCAGTTTGCATTGGGCTTCACTGGAACAATGCAGCAAGCCAAGGACAGACATGTGGGCAAGAGAGCAGGGTGGAGTGTTAAATTGGCAAGTGACAGGGAGGTTTGGGTCATTCTTGCGGACAGACCGCAGGTGTTCTGCAAAGCGGTGGCCCAGTTTACGTTTCGTCTCTCCAATGTAGAGGAGACCACATTGGGAGCAACGAATGCCGTAGACTAAGTTGGGGGAAATGCAAGTGAAATGCAGCTTCACTTGAAAGAAGTGTTTGGGCCCTTGAACGGTGGGGAGAGAGGACGTGAAGGGGCTGGTGTTACATCTTTTGCGTGGGCATGGGGTGGTGCCATAGGAGGAGGTTGAGGAGTAGGGGGTGATGGAGGAGTGGACCAGGGTGTCCCGGAGGGAGCGATCCCTACGGAATGCCGATAAGGGGGGTGAAGGGAAGATGTGTTTGGTGGTGGCATCATGCTGGAGTTGGCGGAAATGGTGGAGGATGAACCTTTGAATGCGGAGGCTGGTGGGGTGATAAGTGAGGACAAGGGGGACCCTATCTTGTTTCTGGGAGGGAGGAGAAGGTGTGAGCGTGGATGCGCGGGAGATGGGCCGGACACCGTTGAGGGCCCTGTCAACGACCGTGGGTGGAAAACCTTGGTTAAGGAAGAAAGATGACATGTCAGAGGAACCGTCGTTGAAGGTATCATCATCGGAACAGATGCGACGAAGGCGAAGTAACTGGGAGAATGGGATGGAGTCCTTATAGGAAGCGGGGTGTGAGGAGCTGTAGTCGAGGTAGCTGTGGGAGTTGGTGGGTTTGTAATGTTTATTTCTGGACAGTCTATCACCAGAAATTGAGACAGAGAGGTCAAGGAAGGGAAGGGAAGTGTCAGAGATGGACCACGTGAAAATGATGGAGGGGTGGAGATTGGAAGCAAAATTAATAAATTTTTCCAAGTCCCGACGAGAGCATAAAGCGGCACCGAAGTAATCATCGATGTACCGGAGAAAAAGTTGTGGAAGGGGGCCGGAGTAGGACTGCAACAAGGAATGTTCCACATACCCCAATAAGAGACAGGCATAGCTGGGGCCCATGAGGCTATCAATAGCCACACCTTTTATTTGGAGGAAATGAGAGGAGTTGATGGAGAAATTGTTCAGCGTGAGAACAAGTTCAGCCAGACGGAGGAGAGTAGTAGTGGATGGGGATTGTTCGGGCCTCTGTTCGAGGAAGAAGCTATGTGCCCTCAGACCATCCTGGTGGGGGATGCTGCCAGACCTTACGAGTTTTTCCAGGTAATTCTGTTTTTGTTTTGGATTTCCAGCATCCGCAGGTTTTTGTTTTTATAGGTTTGCATATTTCTTCGCACTAATCTGTACTAGCTTCATGGTGGCACTTTAACTTCATCTGCACGTATGCAACAAAAGTCTGTGTACAAAATGCACAAAGCTGTTCAGTTTTCTATCAGCCACATATTTCCAAAGGATTTTACCAATACCCATGTCCAGGTCATTGTTATGTAACAACAAAGGCAATTGTCTTAATGAACCGAAGGACTCAATATAAAAAATACATCAAATGTGAAAATTAGGGCTGGAGTGCTGGAATTATTAAGCAATTACTAAGTTACTAATTTAACAGGATGTACCCCAATTGCGCTAACATATTTATGTTTTCAAACGGTGCAAAAAGTTATTGGTAAGGGACAAGAATACTTGCATTGGAGTTTGGGAACTCGCCGTGCATGTGCTTTTTCATGTTTTCCTTTCACAGTTTGGACACAGCTCTCATGCGCCAGCAGTAAGTGGCCCCTGATACGCATTTATTGTTTGTTTTTCGCTCTTGGGTCAGCAAGATGCACTATGCACCTGCGCGGAAGAAAATATACAAAGCAATCGAATGGCGCAAAACTGCTTGTCAGGTGACCTGAACCAATGTGCCTTTGTGCTGAATTTGACCAAGGGGGCAGGACAGGGGAAGGGAACAGGGAGATCGTTCTAAAACAGAGATATGGCTAAGAAGGAGGTTCTCAAAGAAAGTCCGAGGCAATTGACAAATTCAGGGATCAGGAAAATTTACCTGAAGTAAAGTTGTGTGCAAAGAGCACTTAAGTAGGCTCCAAATTAAAGACAGATGCAAACAGTAGACTTGAAGCTAAGTTGCCTTTCGAGAAACTTGCAGAACTGAGGAGGTAGCTGAAGCTTATTCAGTACTTACTGTGGAGCCTTTTGGAGAGGTTGTTTTCTGCTTGGCATGGCCGACGTTATGAATGTATACCTGGAAGGTGAAGTTCGAATGTACTCGGGGATCCAGGGGAATCTTGGAAGGCAGCAATGAAACTTAGCAGTTGGATCGTTTTTGAAACCATATGAGTGGAAGCAAAATTTCGAGAGAATTCCATTGCATTTCCTTCGAATGTGGAGATTGGAATATCTCGCGGAAGAAATGGGAAAGTGCCACTGAGATTGACTGGCTTAAACAGTGACCAGCATCTCGGTGGGCTGTTGATAAATCATGGAATCTTCTTTGGTCACATCCGAAATTTAGTTTGGAGTAAGTTTTGCCTGACTACACTTCGCCTTTTCCTTTTCATGTACCTCATGCCTAACCTCAAATTTAGAGTACAGGACAATTATATCAAATTGTTTTTCTGTCCTGATTGTATGTTTCTAGCGAAATTGCTTGGGTAAAGGAATGGGTTTAACTTAAGCACTTCTTGTGTTGGCAGTTAGATCTTCTTATACTTTCTTGTAGGTTGGGATATGGCTCAGTATTCCTCGTGAATGGGTTTTTACTATTTGTGTATACAAAAGTGTATCGGCGGTATACTGTGAGTTTATTCAGGAACTTTCCTCCAAGATTTAAAAAAAAATATTAAGAATCGATCAAGCCATCACTCTTCTACATGGCTTATCCAACATGACATCAGTCGGGGTAGTAACATTTTTCAGGGCAACAACACATTTGCCAATAATTTCCGATCTCCAGAGGTTTTTATCGGGCGGTAGCCCAGTAGATGTCCATTAGAGTCGCTGGAATTACCCTGGCAAATACTGCACACATTGTCCAGGGCAGTTCACACGTCTGATTGCCAATCACCCTGTACAGGGAATTATTCCAAACTCCAATTGAAATCAGAGAATTGGATGATTCTTACCATCTAAACAGAATACACACGGAGGAAATGTTGCAAGAGCTAAAACCACTTCAACTCTTCGGCAACTACAGACATTTACCCACGCCCCTACTGGAAAAACCCACCAAACTCTCCAACACACTATTACCCACCAGATCACTGAATGCCACACCGCATCTGCAACCAAACCCCTCAGCTACCTTCACATCCACCAAAAAAACCTCACTACCCGCTTAAACCGATATCCCCGACTACATTAACCCCTTAATACACCTGAACACCCCACCTACCGCTCCACCACAGTCTTGCCCTGCCAACCACCAGAGTACACTCTGCATTTCCCAACTACCCCCACAATGCCACGAGTGAACAATCTGCCGTCCCAATGATCAGCCGCCCACTACACAAGTCCAAAGCCCCAGTCCCAGTCCTACTCAATGAACGTATAAACTGAACTTCTCCCTAGATTCTAAACGTGGTTTGGACCTACAAATGTGCTTTCAATGAGGCATCGAGCGCCGTGAGGAAGAGCCGTTGCTTCCTCCGGCTTGACTCTGATGTGCTGGAGGGAAGGCCATGGGAACCCTCTACACGAGCCCTCATTGTGTAGGGCTGAGGAGCAACGTCGGACGAGAAGTGTGCAGCTGAATGTTCTTTTTAGGCAAACGGTGATAAGTGTCAATCCTGGCTGTGATTGCAACTGGTTCGAATTTTTATCCAAACTGTTAGCAATCCGATGCCAATTGCACGTTATATCTCTGTAATATATTTAATCAACCTTCTTGTAAAACCTAGATTCCTGAATGTCACAATGTAATCCCTGTCTCTGATGAACAGAAATGTCGTCCAAGTATCCATGTCAGAGAAGTTTTATTTTTGATACATTTTATCTTCAGTTTGGGTGTTGGTGGGTTGGGTGGTGTGGTGGTGAGAAATCAGTTGCTAATAACTATCCAGTGGAACATGGGTAAATAATATTCTCAGCAGCCATCATTTAGCATGATATTAAATTCTCCGATTGTATATTGCGCTGAGTAACCATTGCACACTACAATTTGCATTCTTCAGGGAACTAACATGAGAAAGAGTACAACAACCTGTTTACGTTTAAACATCACAGGGATACTCAATTATAAGGCCGGTTAAGTTAGATACAGTTCAAGTTATGTCAGACGTACCTCATGTTCAATTTTATTCAATACATTTTCTTGAAACATAATTGCACTGAAATTGCCCACAGTTTCTTCAAAAGCTTCAGATTTTCTGTCTCTCTGCGCTGCTGGATCTTTAGGATGGTGAGTGTCACTGCCTGTTACGAAAGTTTTTAAATTTCTCTTGTTTTAAATACCATAAAATACAATTTGTAAAATCAATGTGAGCAGTAACAATAACGACGATTACTTGCAAAGAAGATGTTTAGAAACTTTTTACAAGACATTAAACAAATTAGTTAACCAATATAATAATCGATCTGCCTGCCTGTCTTTTTCTATGTCTGTATGAATTTGTCTATATTTTACTCATCGACCGACAGAGAGATCCGTGTATGTAGATGACTTCTCGTCATGAATCCTCTGCAGGTTAAATCCTCAACGTTCAATTTATAAATCATCAATATTTTCATAGAAATTAGTTCCCGCTGGCCGACTCAGAATGCAAACACAGGATAGGACTCATCTTGCCTTGGGCAGAAAATGTAAAACGCATTGAATGGAACAGGCAGCCCATTTATTCCTCAACCGATTTTAATTTTAATTTATCGCTTTGGCGAATATGCCCGATGTTCTATCGCCCATGTTGCATTATCTACACCCAAATTCCATCCTGGAATGAGCGTGTATTTTCAAGAAGCCTTGAATATTACAACATTGCGACACTGGCCTTTGAGGTCACATTAATGAGATGTTGTCACCTGCTGTGTCTGCGCTGCTTTTTGACTGTGCGAGAAATAAATGTTTCAATATCTATTGTTTGACCGTGTGGTTGTTCGTGAGTGTGAATTATTTTTTTTCTATCTCTCTCTCTTTCACACACACAACTATCTAACTAACTGCATCTGCCGTCAATCTAAGTCAAACTTGGGTGTAATGTGCAAAGCGACATATATCTCTACGCAGTCTTTCCCTCCTCATGAATCGAATACATACTGAAGGCTTAAAGTGCAATAATGGAATTATTTAACATTGCCCTAGCAGTAGGTTCCTGCCTTTGGACGCGCAAAGTTAGGGTAGTTTCTTCAGGATATAACGATAAATGAATTGAAAGGAATGAGAAGCCCGTTTAATTCCTCCCATTTTATTTCCTTTGATCACGTTGCCAAACTATTCGATTTGATATTGCCCTTTTCTGACCATCTAAAACAACCGTGCTGCCGGGAATTAACTGCGTATGCCTATAGAGCCCGAGAGAAGACAATAATGGGACACAGGCCTAATTGACATCACGCCAGTAAGATGCTTTTATCTGCTGAGCCTCGACTGATACTTGATGGTGCGACCATTTGAATATTTAATGTCACAGAAGCTTACGACATTGGGACATTAAAGTGATTAGAACCTTGGTTGTCCCTTTATAAGCAGGGACGATGAGGCCGACAGTGATATGCAGAGGGTGTAGATTATGGTAGAAGATGGAGAAAAGCTTCAATGACAAAATTGAGAGAAGTAATTTAGAAAAATGAACGAAAAAACTTGAACCTAATGTAGACGCAGGACATGAGGACATAAAGCTATGGCTCCCACATTTAATTAAGTATTTTTAAGAAAGTATCAAATCTGACTGCTTGCAATTTTATCCTGCAACGATTGTCAGTTCAATGGATCGAAATAAGTAGAACACGATGCTCCGCAGGAAGTTTCAATGCCGATAGTAACTGGATGTACGTATTATTAACCAAGAAAACTGCGGATGCTGGAAATCCAAAACAAAAACAGAATTTTTTCCCTTTTTTTTTCCCTATAAATTTTATAGATTTTTCTTTTCCCACCTATTTCCATTATTTTTAAATATTTTAAAATCTTTTATGCTCCCCCCACCCCCACTAGAGCTGTACCTTGAGTGCCCTACCATCCACTCTTAATTAGCACATTCGTTTAGATAATATCACCAACTTTAACTTTAACACCTATGTGTTCTTTTGTACTATTGTTGTTGACATCTTTTGATGATCTGCTTCTATCACTGCTTGTTTGTCTACACAAGCACCTCTGTCTCTCACTCTCTCTCCGCCCCCCCCCCCTCCCCCCCCCCCCACCCCCACACACACACACACACCTTAAACCAGCTTATATTTCAACTCTTTCTTGGACTCGAAATCAAGTTCTGTCGAAGGGTCATGAGGACTCGAAACGTCAACTCTTTTCTTCTCCGCCGATGCTGCCAGACCTGCTGAGTTTTTCCAGGTAATTCTGTTTTTGTTTTGGATTTCCAGCATCCTCAGTTTTCTTGGTTTTTATCTCTGTGTTTAATTGACTGCCACTGCTCTTCAAGAAATGCCTACCTCCTTGAAGAAGTTCTGTTCCTCTCTGCGACAAGATTTCCGTATCTCTCTGTTGCCTTGTTCACCTTCTTTGCTTTCCATTTCCCTCCTGGTGTTTGACAAGGTGTTTACTAAAACCCGCTTTCACAGCCATATCTCCTTTCTCAGTGACTGTCTCCGTCTCCGACTTACCCCACGTGGATTTCAACTGAAATTCCACCCCTCATCTTTCGAACCCACCCAGGATTACCGGTATCTCCGGGACATAAACCGTTTCTCAGACTGCTGTTCCTGTCACATTCTGAAATCCACACTCAGTGCCATGCGCCGCCATATGAACACACTCGACCTCTCCCTCCAGCAGCACCGCCGTACCCTTTTACAAAGCTGCGCGTGCCCCCAGTTTCATTTTATCCTTCGGCTCATCCGACGCCTCAACAAGAAACTTTTTCTCTTTCTCTCAACTGCTAAGGAATGCAAGCTCCAACAACTCATCGACACCAACACCCATCTAGGACCCTCCACCCCAGCCTGTCCCTCCGTCCCCACCCCATCTTCCAATCCCAGCCCCAGCCGTGTATTCACTATACCCCCTGACCTTCCCCTCTCCGATGCTGAACGTTCAGTGCTCAGCAAAGGACTTAGTTTCATACCCTTACGCCCTCACCTCAATGAATTTCGGGCTCGGCATGATACTGAACTCTTCTTTCGCCGTCTTCATCTCCGGGCTCACTTCTTTGGGCAGGAGTCCTCTCCCAGTTCAACGGATCCTTTTACCCATCTCCAATATTCTCCCTCCACCTGGACCCCTCCCTCTGGATTCTTACCTTCTCTTGATCTTTTCATTGAGAACTGTCGGTGCGACATTAGTCGTCTCAATTTCTCTGCTCCTCTCACCCATTCTAACTTGTCTCTCTCTGAACTTACTGCACTCCATTCTCTCAGGTCCAACCCTGACATTGTCATCAAACCCGCTGCCAAGGGTGGTGCTGTTGTTGTCTGGCGCACTGACCTCTACCTCGCGGAGGCTGAGCGTCAACTCGCAGACACTTCCTCCTACCTCTCCCTGGACCATGACCCCACCACTGAACATCAAGCCATTGTTTCCAGGACTGTCACTGACCTCATCTCCTCTGGGGATCTCCCTCCCACAGCTTCCAACCGGATAGTCGCCCAACCTCGGACGGCCCGCTTCTATCTCCTACCCAAAATCCACAAACAGAACTGCCCCGGTAGACCGATCGTCTCAGCTTGCTCCTGCCCCACAGAACTCATTTCTCGTTATCTTGACTCCCTTCTCTCTCCCCTTGTCCAGTCCCTTCCCACCTACATCCGTGATTCCTCTGACACCTTACGTCACATCAACAATTTCCAGTTCCCTGGCTCCAACCGCTTCCTCTTCACCATGGACGTCCAATCCCTCTACACCTCCATCCCCCACCAGGATGGTCTGAGGGCCCTTAGCTTCTTCCTCGAACAGAGGCCCGAACAATCCCCATCCACCACTACTCTCCTCCGTCTGGCTGAACTTGTTCTCACGTTGAACAATTTCTCCTTCAACTCCTCTCACTTCCTCCAAATAAAACGTGTGGCTATGGGTACCCGCATGGGCCCCAGCTATGCCTGCCTCTTTATGGGGTATGTGGAACATTCCTTGTTGCAGTCCTACGCCGGCCCCCTTCCACAACTTTTTCTCCGGTACATCGATGATTACTTCGGTGCCGCTTCATGCTCTCATCGGGACTTGGAAAAATTTATTAATTTTGCTTCCAATCTCCACCCCTCCATCATTTTCACGTGGTCCATCTCTGACACTTCCCTTCCCTTCCTTGACCTCTCTGTCTCCATCTCTGGTGATAGACTGTCCACCAATATCCATTACAAACCCACCGACTCCCACAGCTACCTCGACTACAGCTCCTCACACCCCGCTTCCTGTAAGGACTCCATCCCATTCTCCCAGTTCCTTCGCCTTCGTCGCATCTGTTCCGATGATGCTACCTTCAAAAACGGTTCCTCTGACATGTCCTCCTTCTTCCTTAACCGAGGTTTTCCACCGACGGTCGTTGACAGGGCCCTCAACCGTGTCCGGCCCATCTCCCGCGCATCCGCCCTCACGCATTCTCCTCCCTCCCAGAAACATGATAGGGTCCCCCTTGTCCTCACTTATCACCCCACCAGCCTCCGCATTCAAAGGATCATCCTCCGCCATTTCGGCCAACTCCAGCATGATGCCACCACCAAACACATCTTTCCTTCACCCCCCTTATTGGCATTCCGTAGGGATCGCTCTCTCCGGGACACCCTGGTCCACTCCTCCATCACCCCCTACTCCTCAACCCCCTCCTATGGCACCACCCCATGCCCACGCAAAAGATGTAACACCTGCCCCTTCACTTCCTCTCTCCTCACCGTCCAAGGGCCCAAACACTCCTTTCAAGTGAAGCAGCATTTCACTTGCATTTCCCCCAACTTAGTCTACTGCATTCGTTGCTCCCAATGTGGTCTCCTCTACATTGGAGAGACCAAACGTAAACTGGGCGACCGCTTTGCAGAACACCTGCGGTCTGTCCGCAAGAATGACCCAAACCTCCCTGTCGCTTGCCATTTTAACACTCCACCCTGCTCTCTTGCCCACATGTCTGTCCTTGGCTTACTGCATTGTTCCAGTGAAGCCCAACGCAAACTGGAGGAACAACACCTCATCTTCCGACTAGGCACCTTACAGCCTTCCGGTCTGAATATTGAATTCAATAACTTTAGGTCGTGAGCTCCCCCTCCCCCATCCCCACCCCCTTTCTGTTTCCCCCTTTTTTTCCCTTTTTTTTCCCTATAAATTTTACAGATTTTTCTTTTCCCACCTATTTCCATTATTTTTAAATATTTTAACATCTTTTATGCTCCCCCCACCCCCACTAGAGCTGTACCTTGAGTGCCCTACCATCCATTCTTAATTAGCACATTCGTTTAGATAATATCACCAACTTTAACTTTAACACCTATGTGTTCTTTTGTACTATTGTTGTTGACATCTTTTGATGATCTGCTTCTATCACTGCTTGTTTGTCTACACAAGCACCTCTGTCTCTCACTCTCTCTCCACCCCCCCCCCCCCCCCACACACACACACACACCTTAAACCAGCTTATATTTCAACTCTTTCTTGGACTCGAAATCAAGTTCTGTCGAAGGGTCACGAGGACTCGAAACGTCAACTCTTTTCTTCTCCGCCGATGCTGCCAGACCTGCTGAGTTTTTCCAGGTAATTCTGTTTTTGTTTTGTACGTAATATTATCAACTTTGAGTTTAAAGTTTAACTTTTATAATTTATCTCAATGGGATAGAAATATTAACGGTCCACAATGGAATGAGCATTTTGAAATCGCATTTTGTGGGTTACTGGCTAGAACTTATATATTGCAGGTATACCAGCTCTATTTAAAAAAAAAATATATATCTCACCGGGTCCTAGAGGGCATCTGTCATTAGCAACTGCACCTTCTTCATGCACCGGCTGTAGACTATGATCATGCTCTGCTTTTTTGCGTTCAGTGTCACAGCAAATATCCGCATCGTGCAAAATTTCTTTCGGAGATTCTTCTTCCTGACCCTGTTTCCGCAAAAATAGCGTTAGGTAACATTAGTCTTCATTTCCAGTATCTCAGCTTTAAAAACAGAAACTCTTCATACTCCAGAAATCAAAGGCTAATTGTGGCATATAAGGGAGAAATTAATCTAGATGCGATCATAATAGCAGGACAAAGAAGAACACATTTGAAGAATGTTTTTTAGTCGTTCAATTATTTATAACTGGGCTTGGAGTGCTTCTAGAAAACAGGTTTTCTCTTGTCTCGTTTGTTTCATTGTAATAACGGGGATCTGAAGAAACATTCGTACATCTGTTCATAAAACCCTAACCAGAGATGAACAGGGATCACAGCACAAACTGAAACTGGGCATGTGATGTATAACAGCCCTGAAGAATAGGAGAACCAAGAGCATGGTATGTTCGTTTTTAATTTTCAGACCAAACTCATCCTAAATTAATTCACTGCCCCAAATCCTAGAACGAGGAAGATAAGTGATAAAAGGACCTTGGGCGTAGGTGGCAGTGTGGAATTAGTAGTACAAACAGATCAGCCATGAACTCATTGATGGCGGAGCAGGCTCTATGGCCCGAATGGCCCATTTCTGTTCCGATTTCCTTGTGTCGCATCAAGGACAATAATTAAAATCTTCAATCTGATGATCTGTCAACTCCATCATTGAATTCCTGATGATAGCCAGCATTTCTTCTCAATTCGCTCAGCAAAGTAGTCTACATCGCACCTTGATCAGCTTATCTGGTACCTTTGATTGAGGGAACATAGCTAACCGATCATTTCTATCCATTTGGTTACCATTAATTTCCGTTACTTCTGCTCCTCTTGCACAACATTACATTTTTCCTCACTTTTTGCCAAGGCAGATGCAAAACACATATTCAGCAACTAAGTCCGATCCCCTACCTCTTCTAAGCAATGTATCTTTTTATTCATTTTTCGTCACTTTGTTGTTGAAAAAAGAGACATGTTGTAAAGCTTTTTTCCCTTACACTCATCAGGACAGAAACAACAATGCCACGTTCCAAGCAGGATAACAATATATACAGCATAGCAAAATAGTGATGGTTGGAGGCAGCTCTGATTATTCGACGCTTCATCATGCAGAATGCATCTGGTTCTATTGTTCTCCATGCTTTTGTCTGTGAAGTCTGTATCTGAATACCTGAATGTGTCCACTCTTTCGCTGAAAATCCCCTTGGAAATAAAGGGGGTTAACGACCTGATTTTCCAACACATGCTTGGTGATATACCCACTAATGTATTCTCTAGTGCTGTCTACTACAAGGTCACTTTCACTGGCTGTCCTGCGTCATCAAGCGCTGTAAGCTTGCCATTCTTGCTAATCTCATGGATGGAGTCGAAGCTACGAACCCAGCTTGCAGATATGACAGCAATATATGTATTACAGATACCTTGTAAGATACTGAGTTTCCCGGTATGATCTTTGCTCAGTATCTGCCACCCACACATAGCAGCGGTCCTAGGGCCACTACTTTTAGAACTGAGGAATGCTCGGCCTGCCTTATGTTTTTTGGAAGGGTTGGACGTGGCAGGTGAAGTAAGAACGGTGTTTCAACAGTTTGAGCAACAAATGGATCTTGCCGTTTCATTCAGCTTCTGCACAGTTTTCGACCGGCGGGATTTTGTCATCAAGCTGGGAGAAGTTCTGCCCACCACAGAAGTGAGTAATGTGGTAAAATAATTTCAGTGCTGTTAGAGTGTAAGCCATTGGTCTCAACGACTGGCTCATAAAATCAAACATCATGTCTGGTTGGCAGGTAACAATAGACAGCGTGCAGGCTCTACTCAACTCGCCCATGTTTGCAAAATGGGAGCATAACAACGAATGTTAGAGGCAATTCTGCAACTGGAGCATGTTTCTGAACAATTCGAGTGTTACGTATAAGACCAACAATCAATTTAAAATTTTTAGCTAACCTTGCAACGTGGTTTTCTTCCATTTCCTACAGTGTTCCGTTTGTTTAAACTCTGTGCTTTGTTCTTGTTTTTAAGTTTACGCAGCACTCTATTTTTATCTGTCTTTCCACAGTGTTAGGGGAGGTGATGGCATAATGATATCATGAGCAGTCTAATTTACCAGAGATCAGAGTAATGCGTGGGGTACCCAGGTTGAAATCACACCATGCGACATGGTCAAATATGAATTAAATAAAAATCTGGAATGAAAGTCTGATGATGACCACGAAGCCATGGCCGAATGCAGTGCAGACACGCCTGGTTCTCCAATATCCTTTAGGACAGAAAACCTGCTGGCCTACGTGTGACTCCAAATCCACAACACTCTGGCTGACCTTTAAATGCCCGCTGAACGAGGGCAAATAAGGATGGGCAATAGCTTTTGCCCTTGCCAGCGGCAACATGCTTGAGCAAAGAAAAATAAATACAATCCAAACAATATCAGGTTTATTTTTCCCTTAATTTTAACTTCTATTACATCTTTAGCCCACGGAATCTTAGCAGCGGAAGAAGCATATTTTCCACATAAGTTAATGTGGCTCTTTTTTTAACAAAACGTCACCTATGCAAAGGGCTACGATTGCCCTATTACTGTTTGCTTCTCCAATCTGCATTTTCTGCACACGGGTGCACAATCTGTTCCAAAATTACTCAACGTGACATTCCTCCAGTTGATTATTTTTATTTATGTCCACTTCTATAACTATATTAAACATGAGGCACATCTATATGGCTGTGTGGAAAATTTGCCAAGTATTACCTGTACACAAAAAGTAGGACAAATACAATCTGACCAATTAACGGCCATCATCTTACTCTCCATCATCAGCAAAGTCATGGACTGAGTCACCAACAGCAATCAAGCGGCATTTGCGTAACAATAACCTGGCCATAGACGCCTATTTAGTTCTGCCAGGGCCACTGAGCTTCTGACCTCATTCTAGCTTTGACACAAAGATGCACAAAAGAGCTGAACTCCCGAAGTGAGGTCAGAGTAACTGCCCTTGAAACCAAGGCAGCATTTGACCGAGTGTGGCATCAAAAAGCCCTAGCAATACTGGAGTCAATGGGAACCAACGGGAAAACACTCAGCTTGTTGGAGTCATACCTAGCACAACGGAAGATGGATGTGTTTGTTGGAGGCCAGACATCACAGCTCCAGGACATGATTGCCGGGGTTCCTCAGGGCAGTTTCCTCGGCCCAGCAACATTTAGCTGTTTCACCACTGACCTTACTTTCATCATAACATCAGAAGCCTGGATGTTCGCTTACTATTGCACAATGTTCAGCACCATTCACGGCTCCTCAAATGCTGAAGCAGTGCATTTCCAAATGCAGAAAGACCTATACAATTTCCAGGCATGCACTGACAAGTGGCAAGTAGCATTTGATGCGCACAAGTGTCAGGTAATGACTATATCCAACAAAAGAGAATCCAACTCTCGTCCCTTGATGATCAACGGCCTTACTATCAATGAATCCCCCAAGATCAGCACCTTAGGATTTACAGTTGACTAGAATATGAACCGGACCGGCCATATAAATACTGCGGCTACAAGAGCAAGTCAGAGGCTAGGATTCGTGTGGCGAGTAACACATGTCCTGACTCTCCATACCTGCCCACAGTCGACAAGACACAAGTCTGGAATGTGCAGCTATATCGCCACTTGTCTGGGTGAATGCAGCTCCCACAACACTGAAGAAGCTAGACACCATCCACGACAAAGAAGCCCGCTTTAGTGACACCACATCCAAAAACATTCAATGCCTGCACGACGGATGCACAGTAGTGGCAGTGTGTACCATCTGCAAGATGCATTGCAAGAATTCGCCAAGGCTCATTTGACAGCATCGTTCAAACCCAAGACATCTAACATCTAGAAAGGCAGGGAGAGCAGAAAGATGGGAACTGCACCAGCTGTAAGTTCCCCTCCAATTCAGTCACCACCTTGAATTGGAATTATATCGCTGTTCCTTCACTGACGCTGGGTATAATTCCTGGAAGTCCCTTCGTAACAGCAATGTGGCTGAACATACATTACATTGGCTGCAGCGGTTCAAGAAGGCAGCTCAACACCACCTTCTCAACATAAATTGGGGATGGGTAATACATTCGGGTCCAGCCAGAGAAGCCCACATCCCTTTGATGAATTAAAAAATACAAGCATATTTCGAATTTTTTTTCGATATTCGCATAATGTTATGGCCGATGAAAGTTACATTCTAATCAGCTAAATCTTACGACCATTGAATGATTAATGATTCATTCAACTCAGCAATGCCGGCGATGATAATAGAGGGTAATTACAATACGCCTATTCCTCGAGGATGCAGATGAAGCAAAAAACAAGTTGGCCTTAATCTAACTTAACCCATCAGTGACATTGATGCCAATCGCTTCATGATATGGCTTATTGAAGCCATTTCATTACTTTTTTGGCGGCTACAAGGTACCAACAACTGAACATGTGAATGAGGAGCAGGAATTGCCCTTCAAGCCTGCTCCACCTTTCAATGAGATCATGACTGACCTGAATGTAGCATCCAGTCCACATTCCCCCTATCTGGATAAACTTTCAGGTCATTGCTTTACAATAATCTATATAGCTCTGCGTTAAATCATATTGAAATACTTTTGTTCCACTGCCTTTTGAGGAAGAGATTTCCAAAGGTACAGGACCGCCTGAGAGAGAAGAAATAACATCTAACTTTTAAGTAACGTCCACTTATTTTTTAAATGACTCTTAGACCTGGATTCCACCAAAACAGCAAATATCCTCTCCACATCCACCCGTTAAGATCTCTCCGGATATTGAAGGATGCCGCTGCTGCCGGGCTTTTAAAAACAAAATCATGACACAACGGCTCCACCAGTCTTTTGTCTATGACATTAAATCACCTACTAATTCCTCCACCTCCATCAAGACCCTCGACGCGCGTCCCAACTATTTGATAGAAACGTACATGATGCTTCACTGGATAACCTACAAGAAATACTGTAACGTTTTCAAAAATAAAACAATGAAAAATAATAATTTATTTCATAATTACAATTAAATGTGCAGGTGAATTGGTCGACTTCAGAATGTACTCATCTTCTGCAATGCTGGGGTTGTATTTCAACCTGAAACATAATCGAATTATGAAACGTAATTAATAAGAGAATTATAAGATTAATTATCAATGGCAACATTGTCAAGGACATTCAAGATTCTATTTTAATCATTTTGCAAATATCTTCATCAAGGCAAAGGGACAAAGGCGCAATTCAAAATTGAAGGAATATTTAATAAATAAATAACTAGAATGGTGAAGACCTTATCTCCTTGAGAGTAGATTTTCCGTGGACGAGGCGGTGCAATGCAGGAATAGATTTGCTCGTCAGTCTATTGATCGTTTTGCCATCCTGGGTATCATTACTCAAGTCCAGCTTTGTCAGTGAAGAATTTACTTTGAGCGAGGAGACGAGACTTTCTACACAATCATCTGTAAGTTCATTAGTTTTTAAACTGAATAAAAACAAACAAAATATAAGCACCGATTAGATGAAGCCAAGACAGGCGCTCACAAAAACAGACACGTTAACAAACACAAAAATGTATATACTTATTTTGAATTCAAAAATCGCAGGAAAACATTGTTCAAAATTTTTGTGCTTCAGCCGCACATTTTTTTTCTTTTTGTCATAACATAGTTTGACCAAAAGCAAATAATAATCACCATTAACATTATTCGGAAAGCAATAGTCTTTCTTACATGAATGGATAGTTTTGCCCTTCGGTACAATAAACACAATACTTACTCCAGTATCTCTATTTTGCAATCAACGTGGTTTAAGACTGCTGAAAGCCGATTCACTCCAGAATCTCCCAGTTTATTCTCATTGAGTCTAAACAAAAGTAAATGGCATGATAAAAGTAGACCAATAAACATTGCACAGATGCCCTGGCCTCTGGGTCGACGGATGCTTGGCATTTGAAAGGAGATGCACGTCGTCAGTTCGCGGAAATTCCACGCAGACTTCCGTAGGAATTGCCCTGCGTCCAGGAATGCTCCACACAAATTTCTATCACTGATCTAGAGTCCGAACCCTGTGGCAATTCTGTTGCACTTGCCAGAACAGGGAGGCAGGCCATCTTCAATAGATTAGTCCAAATCTTCCAAGGACAAATGGCAATAATAAAGAGGAACCGAAGGAGGCTATTCGGCCTCTCGAGCTCCAATCGTAGTCAGATCCCGTTTCAGTATTCAAAATTCTCGGACCTGATACTACACCACGTTGATTCCTGGACCGTTGGGTCAAGAAATGCAGAGCCTAACATCCATTTGGGAAATGCTATGAAGCGAGAAAAGTAAGGCTCTCCCAGCATTTGCTGTCATCTGGTAAATTTAAATGTTCAGTTTGAATTCTAGTGTACGAGTGAGTCAAACAGCGAATGGAGGATTGTGTGAATAAATGTGTGGGTAGTTGGGTGATGGAAGTATTTAGGATGGGAGGCTGAGTATATGAGTAGGTGGATAACCTAAGTTGGCCAGTAGGTGGGTAGGTAGTTTGGTGGGTAGCTGAATCAGTGGGTCGACTGTGTAGCTGGGCAGTATTAGAGGGTGGGTAATTGGAGAAGTTGGGTGACGGCTATAAAGGTTACTTGAGTAAGGAGTAATTTGACTGAGGTGGTTAAGTAGTTAAATGAGGATGCTGGGTGTGGCCGGATGGTGCGTGAAATGGAAAGGTAGTTAATTGAATAGGTGAATAGATTGCACTTGGACAATGGAGAGTTGGCGAAGTAACTGCATTTAAGGTCGGTAAGTTTGTTAGGTGTATGAGGTGGTTAGGTGGATAAGGTGGATATGTTTTCTGTCTAGGTGTGTTAGTTGAGTATATTTGTGAGTTGGATAGTTAGCCAAGTGGATAACTAGGTAGGGAGCTTAAAGGGTTACTAGCTAGCATTTAAGGTCAGTAAGTTTGTTAGGTGTCTGAGGTGCTTAAGTTGATAAGGTGGATATGTATTCTGTGTAGTTGTGTGAGGTGAGTTTATTTGTGAGTTGGATAGTTGGCTAAGTGGATAAGTAGGTAGGATGCTTAATGGGTTATTGTCTAGGTACGGTCTGGGATTGCGTTCGCGTTTCGGGGTAGTCATGTGATCGAGGTGTAGTCAGGAGGTCAAATGTAGTCAGGTCCAGATGGGGTGAAGTATGCTATGGTCGGGAAAGTAAATCATGGTTGTCGGATGAGCGGAGCGAATCCGGCAGGGATGGTCGGATGGCCGCGGAGAATAGATGGTTTTTGTCCGTTTGTGTTGGCGGCAAATTATTTTGGTGTAAGGCGTTACTTCTGGGCTCAGTGGGCGTAGTTGTCGGTGTTCTGGAGGCATTCATTGAGTCAGGGCACGTACCTACGAGGTAACGGGTGCAGGGGTCTGTTATGCAGTCAGAGCGGTAGTTGAGTCCGATCGGGTGGCAAGGTCGAGAGCTGAGAAGTATATTTCTGAGACTGGCCGTGGTATTCAGGGCGTCAAAGGATGTTATTGGAATCAGGTAGGTAGTTCGTGGTCAGTGTGCCACTTGGTAATCAGTTCTGGAGTTCACCAGCAGTTAGTCGAGGTTTACTTCTCTCTTTTCAAAGTTTCCTGGCTAACTGTTCAGGTAGGTACAGAGAAATGGTTCGAATTCTCCGAGTCTGGAAAGAGTCGGTGGCATTCATGCATAGATTGGAGGAGCAGGGAGATTGCTACTCGGCAGGTCAAATTTGCCGGACAATTTAAATGTTGGCAGGCACGTCAGGACTTCCGCACTGTCCTGACGTGCATCAGTGTTATACGTCGGCATCGGGCGATCGGGATGTCAGGCAATTAGGGCCATAATAAATGTCTTTGCATAAAATCCCTGAAAAGAAAGGCAGGTCTGCTCTTACAGGCAACGTTCCACTGAGAACAGATTCATGAACAGAGGGCGTGTTTTAGCATTATTGGCAGAATGTTCAGAGGCAAGATAAAGCAAGAAACAACTAGTGACTTGCTGTGATCTGGAAAGCACTTTCTGTAAGCCCGGTGGGAGCAGAAAAAAACAAGAACCATTTTAAAACGGGGATTGCATAACTTTATTCAGGAGAGCATTGCAGGGTCATCTAGAAAATTGGAAAACAGAGACGCATAAAAGAGCTCTTTCGTAAAGCTAGCCAGGGCATGACGGGCTGAGCGTCTTCAATCCATGCAGCAGGACTCTATGATTCTGTGAATAGGCATTTTTTTCACTTCCATGGTTTGAGTTGTAATATTTAGTTGGGGGATAATATATCTCACTTATTCATCTTAATATTCAGTGGCGAGAGGAGAGCCCAAGATTTTACGAAGTGTTGCCAAAATCCAATTTGCTCAAACTAAATACTCAACACACCCTGCATTCTGACATGTCAGCTTGATCACCATCATGGACTCTAATATCATCTGTCACCATTACATTTAGAACAACAGACTTTTACCCAAGAATGTATTCTCGACTATTTTCGTTTGCATTTATTTAATAATAGTGCACGTTATTTTTAATGTTACTAAATAGTTCAGTAGAATTACCTGAGTATTTTACATTTTTGCATCACGGGACCCAGTTGACGAATGCCTTCATCATGTATACCACAACAGTTGAGATTCAGCTCTTCTATCTGGTCAATGGCTGCAAGTACAGCAGACAGGGCCGCACAGTCAGAAGGTTTAAGGCAACACTGGTTGAATATTAGTCTCTTTATCGGTGTTAGTGCGGCCTTCATCAGTTTTTTATCTTCAAATTCCATAAAACAATGCAATAGCCTTAGGAATGTCCTTTGGCATTGCACATCTTCCAAGTTTCGAATACGTCTTTGGACATTTTCTATGAGCCAACCAGATGCACACTGGGTTGCTTCAGAAGGGAATTCACCTAACATTCTAACAAGCTGATCAATTGAATTTCGTGAAGAAAGACCAATAAGGAACCGTGAAAATATTTCAAATCTGTTGTCACTGCACGTGTATCCATCATTGAGCAATCTTACCAGGACGTTTGTTGTTGTGCTTAGACTTTTCATAAGTGCAGCGACAAACTCTTGCAGTACAGAGTTACAGAAGGTGTATACGGCACACTGCGGATCTTTCCCTTGAGACTCAATCATAAAGGAAGAGAAAAAAATCGACGTGTCGTGTCCATGACAATTCAAGTGGCTTGCGTTAAACAAAGTGATTTTGTTTCCAATTCCCGTGTAAGCTAACTCGCCCAGTTTCAGCAGTTTGTCGCGACATTTTTCTGTATCATAGCCGCATCTCGATAAAAGACATGTAACGTAAGCAGAGAATGCTCGCGTGCTAGTTGTGATGACAAATGGTCCCTCTTCCGCTCTTTGTTTTAGTTGTGTCTCTAATAAAGAGGAGAGAACCGAGCAGTACATTGGGTTATAGCACAAAGAGTACAATGTGCCATTCTGCTCAATGTATTCGATGGCATCCGTAGCAAACTGTTCACCTTCTAAAGATTGACGGAAGTATTGTTTTATTTTTTCAGTGGTGAAACCCAAGATTTCACATGTTAGATTTACTTTTGCCTGTGATAGTGCCGCCAGATTCCAAGGTCGGCTTGTTATCAGTACTGAACAACCATTCAGCAGCTGGCCCTCTGTAAGGCAACGAACGATGTCTGAAACTGAACAGTCATACTCTGTATCGAGACATTGATCTTTGGAGTCGTTGTATCTCTCAAGGTCGGTGAAATCCTTGATACTCTGAAATTGGTCTAAACCATCGAATATGAACAAAATGCTTCGCGGATCCTTCCACACATGTTGCAAAACATTTTCGAAGCTCGGGTAGGAATTCAGTATCAGGGTACTTAGATTTGTCCTGGCATGTACGAAATTTAATTGTGAGAACTTAAATTGAAAGACAAATTTAAACTCTTGGTACATTCTCCCTCTAGCCCACTCGCTGATTATCTTCTGTACCATGATGCTCTTCCCTATCCCTGCAGTCCCAAATATTACTGTTGTTCCAAACATGTCTCTTTTAGAGCATGTGTTTCTAAGTAATTGATCGAGCTGAATTTGATGTTCGTTCTTGATACTTCTCCTCTGTATATTTTCACTCTCCATATCTGGGTAATTCATTGCATATTCTCCCAATTTCTTGTCACTCACTGAAGCAACTATCATTACATCAGTGTATATCTCATCAAGTAGGTATGTCCTGGTCATTTGTTTTCCTCCGTTGTTTGTGATTTTCAGCTTCACAGTCTGTTTTCCAAGTCTGGCTTTATGATGAATTTCTATCTCTTGAATTTGGAAAAAAAAACAATTTTATTGGCCAAGCATTTCTGACTCAGGAGTAAAATATTTACCAGAACAATTCATTGAATGGAAGCCATTACTCAAAAATAAAAATAAAATGTTATAAACTTGGAAGTAACCTGTTAAAATTCAATTCATACGTTGTTGTTCAGACTGCATTAGTTATATACGAAATTATGGTTAGCATATTCAGAAATATGCCTTTTCAGCAGGAGTATTCAGAGTTTACGAAAAATTCAATTGGGATCATAAACTTTTTCAAATCAGGAAGGGCAAATTTTCTAAATTAACACTTTAATAGCTATGTCATTTAGACTGTGTTGCTAGATATCGAAAAAAACTCAAAACCAGGAATCCTGGAGGCAATATAGGACATCACCATCAGCAGAAATAAAAAACAATGGCCTGGCATATCACTCAGACAACCATTAATATCAAACCAACGGATGGGTTTTTATTAAATAATGGGACGTTGGCGCCGCTAGCTAGGCCAGCAATAATTTTCCATCTTTAATTGCAAATGAGAATGCTGCAGTGAGCTGCCTCCTGGAACCTGTGCAGCCCTTGCGGTGTATGTACACCCATAGTGCTGTTCGGGAGGGAGTTCTAGGATGTAGACCTAGCGACAGTGAAGGAATGGCGATATTGTTCCGGACTCAGGATGGTGAGAGGGTTCGATGAAATGTTACAGGTGGTGCTCTGCCCATGTGTCTGCTTCCTTCTTCTAAAGAACCTTGTTGAGTTCCTGCAGTGCATCGTATAGAGAGTACACTCTGCTGCCACCGTGAGTGTGTGGTGCAGGGTGCGAATGTTTGTCGGTGATTTGCCAATGAAGTCAACTGCTTTGGCCAGGATTGCATCCAGCTTCTTGTGCGTTTTCGAACCTGCAGTCATCCAGGCAAGTGGTGAGTGTTTGATCGCACTCCTGTTTTGCACCTTGCAGATAGTGGACACGCTTTCAGGAGTCAAGATTTTACTTAATGTCTTATTATAGACTCGCCTGCCTTGTACCTCCGGCATTTTTATGCTATTGCAGCCAAAGTATTCATATGGCTGGAAAATTCAGGTTCTTATCAATTGTTATTCCCATGATTTTGACATTGGGATGTTCAGCGATGTTAAAGCCATTGAATTTCAGAAGGGAAATGTTTGGATTATCTCTTGTTGCAGATTGTCATTAGCTGGCACCTGTGTGTGGAACTAATCTTACCTGCCAATTTTTAGCCCAAGCCTGAATATTGAACAGGTCTTCCTATGTTTGGAAATTAATTACTTCAGAATATGAGGATTCTCGACTGGTGCTGAACATCTTGGAACCTTCAGTGACTATCTCTACATCTGTTCTTATGATGAAATGAAGGTCATCGATGAAGTAACTGAAGATGATTGGGCCTAGGGTGCCACCCTGCTGCAGTGATGCCCCGGTTCAATGAAGACTGACTTCCATCGATAACAACCACTTTCCTTTGTGCTAAGTATGGCTCCAGCAAGCGGATCGTTTCCTCCTTGATTCCCCGTGACTCCCACTTTGCTGGGGCTCCCTGATGCCACACTCCATCACATGTTGAATTTATGTCAAGGGTAGTTAAACGGGCATCACCTCTGTACTTAGCTCGTTTGTCCATGTTTGTATGTAGACTGTAAAAAGGTCAGCAGCTGAGTGACCCTGGTGGAACCTTGTTTTCTTGAGAATGCAGTATATCATCAACCAAGAGCTGCAGCCTTATACCTAAAAATACATTTTCAAGCTACAAATCAGGGAGATGTTCCAACGTAAGAGCGGAGGCATAAAGGAATGGAAATGCCAAAGCAGTGTCATACACATTGGATTATTAAAAGGACTCAATCCAGTTCCAGCCCTGAATGTTGATGTCGAATTTTGCAACTAATGTGAGCATGAGGTATAATAATATTATAGAGTTCATTGTTGAGAGACCCATGCACGTCAATGCAAATATCAGAACCAAATAATTGGAAAAATCTTCACCAAAAATGCCAAGTGTTCATTTTATTTACGTCTCCTAATTCCATCTGAGTATAACAAATTGCAGTCTCCAGCCATTCCCCTTCACTTTACCTGATATCATGGAATGACTCACTGTACTGGGTGTAGCAAAGGCTATGGGCCCTGAAAAAATCGCAGGGCCCTGAAAGTGGTATGCCAGCAGAAATGTGTTCCAGAGGTAGCATGGCGCCAAGCCAATAATTTCCATTACAGGTAGCTCACCCAATGTAGAAAATTGTCCTGGTATGGCCTGCAATAAAAGAAGCACCAATCCCATATGGAAAATTACTGACCAATGAATCTACACCCGATCATTAGCCAAGTGATTGCGCATAACATCAATGGTGCTATCAAAGAGAACAAACACAGCAATGAACTTCGAGTGATGTTCAGTTTTGGGTCAGTCAGGGATACTCCAGACTTGGGCTCCTTAGAGGCTTTGCCCAGACAAGGCCCAAAGTGTCGCATTCTAGTTGTAATCAGACAGGAACTTGCCTTGAGAAAATGGGACAATTTGACCTAATGTGGTATCAAGGAACGCTAATACGTAGTCAAATGAATTGGATGGAAATTTCCCACGAGTTGTGGTCATTCCTAGCACAAAGGAAGAAGATTGTTGTTGTTGGACTTAGCTCTCGTTCTTCCTCGGGGCATGTCCTTGGCTCATGAATCTGAAACTCTTTCAGTTTAGAAAAACTGTGGCTGCAAGAATGACATGGGAAAACATACCTGCCACGGCAAATGTTACCGATCTGATTGAATGCTCTCCACATGTCTGTATAGGCGCTGCTCCACCAAGACTTAAAAGTTTGACAACGTTCAGAATAAAGCAGTTTGCCTCATTGGCCACTCCTGAAACATTCAGTCACTCCACCGAAAGTGGACTCTGTCAACAGTGTGTACCAGATACATGATGCTCTTTCACAACTCCTTAAGGCCCCTTTAGCACCTTCTAATCCTATCTAATTGTACAGCATAGAAGGATAATGATAGAAGCAGATGAGAGTAGCAACAAATGCAAGAGCTGCAATATGTTTTATTTAAGAACAGTATTAGAGTTAACTCCTCTGGAACGCGAACTCCTCCAGAGAATAACAGAATGGAATTTTTCATATTAAACTTATAGATATTCAGCACAGTAAATAGGTGTGGAACAAGCCTCAACACAGGACGGTCCTGATGAAAAGTTGTATTAGGCGATCATTTTTATGCAAAGATAAGTCTCTCAGCACCGTTTGCAGTAAGGAGGCTTTGCGAGGATCAAGGTCTCAGTGGCACAGTGGTCAATGACAAATATAGGTACATAGAAACATGCAAATTAGTATTTGGAGTAGGCTACTCGCCCCTTCCATATTGTTCTACCATTCAATAAGATCATGGCTCATCTGATATAATCGTCAGTTGCCCGTCCTTGTATAATTCTCATAACATTTCACACCTTTGTTTATCAACAAAATATCTAGGTGTGCTTCTGAAATTTTCAAGCACGCTGTCTCAACCGTTTTCTGTCGAAGATCATTCCAGTGGCTCTGAGCTCTTTGAAATAAACATTTTATTTTTTCTCCCTAATCTCTCAGTTAAGTAGCCGAGAGCTTATTTTAATCAGCGACTGCCAGGTCTAGATTTACCCATAAGATTTAACATCCTTTCCAAATCTGCCCTGTGAATAAACCTTTGGAGTTTTTTTTTTGTTTCAATCAAGTCGCCTCCTCTTGTTCTGAACTCCAGCGAGTAGAGGCCTAATCTTTCCAACCTTTCCTCATAAGGCAAGCCGTCGGTTCCAATGAGTAGTCGAGTGAAACTTCTTCCAACGAATTCACATACCTCCTTAAATCAGCAGACAAATATTGTACATAGAGCACATCAGATGTGGTCCAAACAATACAGTGTATGACTAAAGCAAAAACGTCATGCCCCTGTACCCAATTCCCTGGTGCAATAAATGATAATATCCAATCAATTTTGCTACTTACTTTCTGCAGCTGCAAAGTAGCAATTTTGTGATTCATGCATTATGGGACCCAAATTCCTCCGACCAAAATTGTCGATTTCACGTTTCCCCTACATTTGATAGATATTTTCCAGCTTCCATAACTTATCTGCATCCCTTTGTCGCCTCCATTTGCCCTCTTCACATCTTACTTTCATATCTATCTTTTATCATCAGCAAATTAATCAAGCATACCTTCGGACCTTTTTTTTCTAATCATTTATATACATTGTAAAAGATTTGCCATCCCAGGGATGATTCCTATGGCACATCGGTCGACAACTCTTGCCAACCACAAAATGACCCGTTAATATTTAAACGTTGTTTTGTGTTAGCTAGACAATATTTTTTTCCATAACAATATGCCGACCCAACACAATGACCTGTAATCTCGCAATAACCTTTAATGTTGCACCATATCAGCTTCCTCCTGAAAATCTAGGCACAGGCATAGACCGCTTCCTCTTTATCCACAACACAAAATGTAGGAAACATGAATAGGAGTAGGTCATTCGCCTCTTTGAGCCTGCTCCTCACTCAATATGATAATGGCTGATTCTCCATCTCAACGCCATACTCCAGCTCTCTCTGAATACCTCTGGAGTCAGAGCATCATGTATTTCTTTCTAAAATATATTCAAGGACATGGCCTCCACTGGGGTACAACTTGCATCCTCCATCATGAAGACAGGTGAATGACATGGATTGGATTCATCTGGGATATCAATTTTCAATATTAGCACCCCAGGGAAATTTCTGTAGTACCAACGCCCAATTTATTAGTTCTTGAAAAATAAAACTTACAGAAGCATTTAATAATAATCCCCATATTTGTAGCTATCTTTATTCAGTGCTGTAATTTTTACTCCTTTTTTGTCATTCACTGCTGCTTTTTTTGACATATATATATATATATATATATATATATATATATATGTAGAGAGATAGAGAGAGAGATTTGTTCATGTGCCTGCCCCGTCACCATCATCGTCCAATGATATGCAATTTCTTTAGGATTGATACAAGCATTTACTTTTTCTTTAGTTGCACAAGCTTGGTGAGTCCGACACTTGTTTTTTCTCTTTCTCGTTGAGTTGCATCTTTCCATGTAATCTGAAATATACCCCTACGTATTTGCTACTGCAACTATTGAACTAGCTCTTAAATGACAAGGGCGGAACTAGAGTTCAGTGAGCTCTTTAAATTCATTAAACACTTTTAGTAGCCAGTTCGTGTGGGCCTGGAATTTCCCCGAGCCGACTCTGAAATTATAAATTGTTGTCTCTGGTGCAACCATCCCTCATCAAGAGGTCGTTAAGGTGTAGAGAAAGAGAGATGAGAGAGGCCAAAAAAGAGGGCGGAGGGATAGAGGACAGTGTTCATTGGAGAGCGCGGAGAGGGAGGAAAGATGACAAAATGGCGCGGAGAGAGAGAGTTGAAAGTCCATTCAAGGGGGCGAGAGGGGAAAAGAGCGCGGAGAACAACTGATTGGTGAGAAATATAGAGGATTAGTTCTTAGCTGTAAAAGTAAAAGTAAAGCATTTTATTTCTGTTTCGTTCTGTTGTCTGTTGTTCCTTCTTTTGTAAAATTAGATTGCTAAGTATGGGATAGAAATTGGTGCAAAATAACGACATTAACGTGCAAATAACGTTTTTGTTTCCAAGTGTAAAGAGCAGAGATACGAGAATAATTAATTAATTAATTAAATAAATAAATATAATAGGACAGCAACAGCTGTGTGATGTCCCTCTGCTGCGGTATGTGGCATCTGCTGGAACCAAGGTGAAGCAGAGTGAACAAAACTATAATAACTGTTTGTAGCTGGAGGAAATTCGGGTCCGAGTTAAGGAGCTGGAATGTGAGCTTCAGGCATTGCATCACGTCAGGGAGGGGAAAGCTACCAGGACAATTGGCTCCAGGAGGCTGTCACATCCCCAGATTCGGTAAATCAAATTTGATATGTGATCAAGGACAGGAGGGTGTGACTGCAGGTGAAACAGGTAAGGTGACACAGGATGGAGCTTTGGAGGATTATGGGCCCCTGCAACTGTCCAATATTGACCAGGTTATAACAAAATGTGTGGAAGTGAGTGGTGACTACAGGGACGATGTGCCAACCGGCCACGCTACCGCGGCGGAGGAAGTCATTAAGGTTGGGGAGGAAATACGATCATAGTAATTGTAGGTGGAAATATAATTGGGGGAGGTGGGTGGGGTATATACTGCTCTCAGCAGTCGTGAGTTTGAGTCAAGGGGGCTGCACTGCCTGTTCGATGCCACGGTTAATGACATCTCCTCAGGGCCAGAGTGGAAATTGCAGTGGCAGGGGAGTGATCTAGTTGTCAACGTCCACGTTGGTACCAAATGAACTCATGTGATTAGAAAGGGGCTTCGACTGAAAGAACGATTACAGTGAGGAGCTAAATTTAAAAACAGAACATCCGATGTAATCATCTACCGATTATTACCTGAGCCACCAGAAAACTGGACGAGGGCAAATAAATTGAAGGAGGCAAATCCGTTGCTCAAAAATTGGTGTGGGTGGAATAGTTTTTAGTTTTAGGACATTAGCAGCAGAACTTGCTTAGAAGGGAACAGTTTCAAAGGGACGGGCTTCACTTGTTCCGTGCTGGGACCAGTGTCCGTTCAGATCCAATAGCTAGAGGTGTAGAGAGGCCTTTAAATGAAATAGAGGGCACGGTGGTCAGTGGAGCAGTGGTGCTCTGAAGAGAGCATAATTACGCTTAAAAAGCGGAAGGATATGGTAGCAATGCAGTGCAGCTATTTAGGTAAGGATATCCATTTTGTGCCAGGAAGGGACAGAGTGTAGAAAGAAAAAAAAAAACATGTGTAATAAGGTTAGGAGGGGTGTGGGGTTGGTGCGGTCGTGGGGTGGGGGGGGTGCGGAGGGAGGTTTGGCGGTGACAAAGGGGCAAAATTAATGGCATTTATTTA